>CM048853.1:0-1200000 GCA_026545225.1 Cornus controversa | reverse complement strand
TCCAGAGGTGAAGAAACTTATTATTGGGTCTTTAATAAAAAATTTTGCGGTGTTGGGGAAATTATTTATGAAAAGAGCGGTCTTTTACTTTAATGAGTTCTGGGCTGTAAATATTTCTTCTCCTCCTATTTGTAGTTGGGTTGCTCATGTTATTCTTGATTAACCAACACGATCGATATAAGAAGTTTGAAACTAAAAGCACTCACTTCGGCAAAATAACGTAGTTCTATCTCCAACTTGTAAAAAACCTAGGACCACAAGACTTTTGAAGCTTAAAACATCAACTTTGAATAAAATAATATCAAAATTTAGATCTATCTCCAACTTTTTATTCTAAAATTCTGCATTGGGAGACATCTAATATTGTCTTTTAAAAAAAAACATAGGAGCACCCAAAGAAGAAAAAAAAAAAAAGGAGCACGGTCATGGTAATATAATTTTTAACCATATTAATCAGATCTGATTCTGTAATGAACTCGTCTAAAATTTTGCATAGAGAGACATATGATATTGTCTTCTTTAAAAACATAGGAGCACCCGAGAAGGAAAAAAAAAAAAAAACATAGGAGCACGTCTGTGGTAATTTAATTTTTAACCAGATTAATCGGATTTGATTTTGTAATGAACTTGTCGTTTTTGTTCATTCAATGTCTTAATCTAATTGTTTGAATGAATTATTTTCTTGTTTTAAACTCGTGATTTTTAATTCACAGCGGAACAACCAATGAAGAGTAAAAATGAATAAGAAAAACGAGGAATGATATGCAAACAAACTAAATATGCCTACTTTTCAAACTGATAGTCCCAAGCCAACTAACGACTACATAGTACATAAGCCTACTTTTCAAACTGACATCCCCAGACTAACTAAACGACTTTAACCAGATCCTAGTCTCACAGATTCACAGTAATACCTTTTTTTTTTTGGTATGAGTAATCTAACCATTTTCATATCCAACTCCATAGAGAAGTTTTATCATTTCTACCTATCTACTTAAATTCAAAGTTAGATGGCAAATCTAAAAATGCAGTTAGCTCATTATAAACAACATACATCATTCAACAATTTAATGGAATTTATTCAGATAAAAAAAGTAAAGCAAAAACTTTTTTCCGGAGCAACCACCATAACAAATACGAGATAATGTTTCAGCTGAAATTTATGACGAAAAAAATGATACATTATTAAATTAGCAGTAATTTTGAAGAGAAAAAAAGGGTATACATATTACAGTATCCGAACAAATTCCTGCTAAACCATGGTTTCCAAATGTTATAAATAACCACCTTTTTTTTTGCCTGTGGACCTACAATCTAGGGTACATTAATCTGTACAAAGCCTACACTACCTACAGTACAGTTAGGTGTGGCCAGGGTGCGCAAAAGGGACGATACAACAATTATCCTCAAAGCTGTAATGCCAAATCAGGCTGCATAGAATCGACCCTGCTAGAACTAGGAGACCCCGGTGACTGGAATCTGACATTTAGGTCAGGTGGAACCGAGTCTGATTTCCGCTGCAGGGGCACTTCTCGCCAGGATCCTTGCGGGTGGTTTACTGAATTTGGCAAGGAGGTGCTGGAGTTAATTAAATTAGTATTTTCCAAGAACTTGGAGTCTTCTGAATTTAAACTATTTGTGGTCACCGGATGGGCCAAGTTGGTGTTGGTTGCTGATTCAACTGCCTGGGGAGACTGAAGGTTGATGCCAGTTGCCTTGACAGATCCCATCATTTTTCCCATATGTGCTGGAAGGTGAAACGCATGAGCCCCCTTAAATCCATTCATACCAGGTTGAAATACTGGGTTCGGATGAATCTGAAAGGGAGGGCCAGGGAGGCCGGGCCTGCTCACACCAGGGTCGCTGCTGTGTCTATTGAAACCAGAGTAGGAGTTGAATCCTCTAACAGGTTCTGAACTTCCTGTAATGGGTTCAGGAGATCCATTTGCAACAATGGGGCTTGAGGAGGTGGCTGGAGATGGAAGGAGAGACTGGCTCGGAATGGTTTTTAAGGCTGAAACAGTTGAAGGCACATGCTTCTCTAATGAATTCTCTCTTTTGGGATCCTCTGATGACTTCTCAACCTTCATTTTCGTGGTGCTGGGAGTAAAAGTCTCGGATGAATTTCCAGGCGGGGAAAAGGAGTTTGATGGTGACAGGTGAACTGGAGGGGAAGAAAGAAGCGGGGGCCTCTGTACCACTGCTTCATTTTCTCCAACCCATCCCGGACCAAAATTAACTCCAGGAGGCAAACACTTCTCAATCCTCTTCGAGGCAACCTTCCAGGCGACAGGCCCCAGATTTGCAGCAAAACGAGCTAGACTCCTTGCATAACCATACTTCTGAATCCCAACCTGATTCATATAAAATACCCTAGTCAACAAACCAAATAACAGATGAATATGATTATTCAATAATCATAGGTAGGTTATATAAATGGTCCGACCAAAACACTTATTGCGGCAGATGCAAGGGCCTGGGACCTTTAAAGCAATATGTACCAAAAGGAGAGTTCCAGGCCAAACAAGTAAATATAAAGGAAAGGTGCCAACCATACATTCTGATGACTCCTTTCCTTGAGCCATTCATCAGTTTATGCTTGATGAAGTAACAGGACACTGGAGGTCATTACCAATTAGTTAAATGGCCAAGGGGAAGAAAAAATTCTAAGATTAACTATTAGTGCCCCAGTAGAAACCAACATGAGCTGTTGGCTCCAGGCATGCCAGTAGCTTGTTCTTCCCTCGATGAATAGTTAAATAACTTAAAAGATCTACGTGACACATACAGGCATTTGTTCTTCCCTCAATGAATAGTTAAAAAACTAAGAAAGATCTACATGACACGTACAGGCATTAGCTGCTTTTTCTCTCCATCAAAGGTAGACAAAACAGATGGTTCTTGCCCACCAGCCGGTAAATGGGATTGCTTGTATGTATTGCGCCGGTTTTCGTTTAACACTTGTTTCTTCCCCTGCTTCCAAGTCCCCTTTGACATAGAACCTGTACCCGTAAAATGCATTAGGACACCTCTAGGTACCAAATGTAAGGAAAAGGTGGATAGCTAAAGCAGATTGAGGGGAAGTAACAAGTTAATCTCAATTTCCTAACCTGTTAATTCATCGCTCCTCTCCAACTTGTGCTCGGGCAACAAACCAGAATAAGTTTCACTGTAGCGAGAACCATGTAAAGATCGTCCTGAAAATTCAGCAAGGCCAGACTTCTCTAGAACGGGTCCTCTCCGAAGATAATTGGACCGAGTGGTGTTTTCAGCCGCAGTAGCAAGGGTTGCATCTGAGGAGAACTCTGATCCAGAACGATCCAAAGAATGCCTGACCATTTGTTTGTTAAGATTCTTGGTTGGCGGTCTACCTCTTTTTACTATTTTGCGTTCTGGTTCATTCCCATCACTATCTTGCCTTAAATCTTCAAAGTTCTTTTTCGCCAGCTCTTGTATAGATCGTGCCTGCTTGGATGACCAAAATTTCAATAATGAACAGATAAACCTGAAAAGAGCAACAAAGGAATTGAAACTTGACAGTACCTGTCGAAAATAAATGGTATCCGGAGCATTGTACTGCATCGCATTCGAACAGATCAAGAAAACATCTCTCTGCATAATAATACCACCTCAACATCAACTTCCATGAACCAAATTTTAGTGCATTGGCAAACTCAAACCAAAGCATCAAGAATGTCTTCTAGTATCACTACATTAAAGTATCCACTAAATTGAATTTTATAAAAAGATTCTATAAATTTCTTGCTAATTTGTTAAATGAGAACACCAGCACTTTATAAGTGTCCATGTAACATATAGTATTATATTGAGAAAAAAAAAACATACTGGTAAAAACATTAAAATAAGGTATAAGATATTGATAAGTAGATGTAATGGAGTTTTCGAATCGCATATGTTTAATATATATATACATATATAGTGGAATAATTTGAATTTTTAGCATACAACAATGACATTTTACTTCATATATATATATACATATAACAGAAAGAAAAAAATTGAGTTTTAAAGAGTATCAAGTCTTCCATTTGCGGAATACTATACAAGGCATTATTAAATGTTCTAAGAAATAACAATATCCATTCATGGTCTTTCCCCCACCTCCCTTAACTTTTTGGGTAAGTATTGCTCAATTTTGAGGGGCCATTGCTTGGTGCATTGGTAAATGCCAAGGCTGTCAAGCAAGAGAATGTAGGTTCTAATCCGGAGAGTAGCCAGTAATTGTATCTGGTCTATCCCTTCTAGAACCCTCAATAACAGGGACCACACAAGATAATAACCTTTCTATTGCTCAACTTTATAAATTTAGAATGGGTGTTTCAGATATGTAAAACTATAAGATTTCCTCAATGAAAATACTTCACTGAAATTAACTCAAATTGTTGGGATGTGCTTCAAGGATTTCAAGAACATCTGTTCTACTTTCCTTTTATGAGGACAGAAAATATTAGCAACCCACTCCAATCATTTAAATGAAGACAGATTATACAAAATGCTGTGAACTGTATTCACCTACAAAGAATAGTGACCTATACCCGCCAACAAATGTAACTTCCAGCATTGTCTGCATTAGGTGGATGCCCCAATACACCAACCCATGTTCTCCCATGTGGTGAATGGACAAGAGATTCACATAAATTGGTTTTAACCAAGCGTTTCTTAGTCGTAGCAATTCTTCCATGATTCATACCCTCCAAGGCGGTCATGGAACAAAAGCTTACTATAATTGGGTATTCGACAATAGTTTATTACCGGTAGTAATTTAGAGCAATCAACCTAACCATATTTATATCCTATATTTACTTCTAAACTATTGATTGTACTAAAAACGATAGTATAAAAATGTCAGTACGATATAGCATGGTGTCCTTGGCAATATAACAGAACAAGCCACAATCCTAACTACTTGGTATTAATTACATGGATCCAATCTATCTTCTCCAATGGTAAAGCCATTCTCTTTAATAAATCCATGGAACCGGGAACCCATAGCATTAGATGAATTCTGAAAGCAAAATACGAATCTAGATTTCATCGCAAGTTCAGTGTGCTATGACACTAAAACCTTTTTTTGGCCAAATATCATTTTTAGGTCATAGGTGCTAATAGGTGAAGACTGCGTCAAGTTCCTAGGATGACTTGAACCAAGGCTACCAGCATGACATCCATGAGAAGTGACAGGGTTGTCATCCATCGCTTTTCTCAATGTTCCTTGCCAAATTGCAAAGCTGAGAAAATATCGACATATGCTTTGAAGATAAAGTTCTACATAAAATAACTCCTGAAACTCTTGTACATTGACCTTTATAGTACCTAACATAATAGGTTAGCTAGGCTCATACATCTGGGCAAAATAGTAGGCACCAGCTCAAACTTGGATGAGATTGAGTGTGTGCGTGTGTGTGTAATACAACAATTTCTGATATTTCTAAACCACTCATTTAGAGGAAGAGATAATTATGACATGTATTAAATCATTGTGGCAAGCAGAAAAGCTCGTATTAGGTCAACTACACACATCATCTAGCACTTCATCAGTACTCAAGTTGAGTCATATGCACTTTAAATCATCTATGGACACGTCTAATAGAATTCAAGATGTTAATAGACATTCCAGTGTTGTTTATGAACTGCACTTATAATAACCACCAAAAAATACTATTAAAAGGAGAGAGAGAGGAAATATAATAGGAGACTGGATATTGAGCAATCCCAATCAATAGAGAGCAACAGGAAGCTCAAACACTTAAAAAAAAAAAAAAAAGAAGTTAGAAAAACCACGACCAGAAACCATCCAGACCCCAAAAGAACCTCAAGGGATAGATGATAAATCAATTCTTCATGCCTATTAGAAAGCACAACCTACTCATATAATCCAATCTTGCGTCAAGATGAAGTCCATAAAATCATCAGTAGATATATTAATTTTTTAACAACATTCATTTCCGTATACAGAACAGTAAAAACCACAAACAGTATGTAGAAGTTATTATTATATCTTAATTTTATTTGGGAGGTGGGGTGGTAAAAAGTGGGGTTGCTAGATCTAGTTTACAACATCATGTGCCATTACATCTCAGTTCTCAAAGTGGAGCACAGCTCCACAGCTTCCACTCTGGACTCTGAATTCTGAAGATCTGTTCAAACAGAAGTCATTCCAGAAAATTCCTTCCTGTGTAACAACCAAACCGATGAAAGAGAAAATTCAGAAATAGTTGCAATATGTCTACAAGAAACTGTGTAATGAAATCTTGTTTCATAATAACGTTTGAGGCAACCGGCACCAAGCACGTCTTTCTTATTTTTGTCTCATGTTTCCACCACCCCATAATTCACATCAATTTGGTGCTTCTCTCAGATTAAATTGGAGATACAGATAATTTAAGAAAGAATTTAGTTTAATCTATTGATAGGCACATAATAGGGGCTGCTACTGAGTGCAGTGGTAAAATCTAGACTGCCAAGCATACGATCGTGGATTCAAATTTGAGAGGAACCAATTTGGGCAAAACCATATCAAATTAGGTTTGTGTCCACATCACCTGCCCAAAACTGGGTAAATAGCCTTTTGTTATCTACAGTCATTTGATTTTTTTTCCAAAAAACTACATACTACCTAAGTCACATAAAATTGTAGCGGGAGCAGCAACGGGAGCAAAAGCGAGATCGTGAGAGCGTCAAAATCTAAAAAAAATTTAGAGCAGGAGCCTTCCTTAGAGCTTCTATATTTTTGCTCATACAAACTTATCTAACAGAGTACATTTATCATTTTATTTTGTTAAGTACCATGTGTTGTTAATGTTTACTTAAATATATGTTTAAATACATTTATTAACTGATCTAATCGTAACGATTACAACTAGTTAAATGCTAAAATTATTCCAAATTCTTCACAAAGAAGAAATTTCACAGCAGTACTTCCGTCCTTTTCATCAGGTTCGAAGTTCAATCCCTACAGTTACAACTTAAAAACCAGTAGTCACTTTTTCCTTAAATAAGAGGTTGTACAGCTGGATTGCAATTGCAGTATCGCACGTGAAATGGATGTGTACTATGCACTAGCGATTGAACACTGAACAGCTCAATCATGCCAATCCAAGAGGAATACGTGAATTCCAAAACATTAATTTGCGAACTATAAAAATAGACTTTGCATATTTGGGACGAATCCGCTCTAAATTAATAGATTCAAGCACGGAGCTTGGGAGCGCTCCATAATGATATTTATAGTTCAAGGTGTGAAGGAGTCTGCTCTAAATTCGTAGATTCGTGCACAGAGCTTGGGAGCGCTCACCCCATGCACGAATCATGTGACTAAGTGAACAACCACTTAATATTGCAATGATAATCATAATGATATTTATAGTTCAAGGCATGAAGCCATGTGGTGGACCATCTGGCTCATGTTGGCTTGTCTAAATTGGCATACTAACTAAAAATACTTGAGTAAATCTTAATTCAGAATTTATAGTTTCCAACTAACCAACCAGTAGTCACTTCTTCCTTAAATAAAGAGGCTGTCCAGCAAGATTGCAGTATCGCACGTGAAGTGGATGTGTACTATGCAGTAGCAAGTGAACACTGGACAGCTCAATCACACCAATCCAGGAGGAAATACACGAATTACAAAACATTAATTTGCAAACTACATAAATAGGATTTACTGATTTGGGATGAATCCCCTCTAAATTCGTAGATTCATGCACGGAGCTTGGGAGCGGTCACCCCATGCATGAATCATGTGACCAAGTGTACAACCACTTAAAACTGCTTTGATAGTCATAATGATAATGGTAAATTACTCCGTCCTCCCTGAGGTTTACCTTTATTACCCAAATATTAAAGTTTTTGAAAAATAACTCTGACACCTGGTTAACAATCGTTAGAAGTGTTAGCTTTAACCGTGAAGTTACCAAAGTACTCTCAATTTTTACACAACAATATAAAATGTAATGCTGATGTAAGCAAGCCACATCAAGGTAGTGTTTAAAAATGATGGTAAAAAGGTCCAAAATATTAAGGTTGAAATGGTAATTGAAAAAGTGAGCAAGGTTTAATTTGTAATTTCACTAGAAGAAAGGGTAGTTTTGGCATTTCAATTTTTTTTATCTAACTTGAATTTTATCGTGACTAGAGGTCAACTAGAGACAGGGGTGGTCAGGGTGAAGTAAACCAAACCTCATGGAAGGTTGACCGAACTTTTTCACCTAGTTTAATATGTGGGTAATAAAGGTAAACCTCGAGGGAGATCAGAGTAATTTACCCTAATGATATTTATAGTTCAAGGCGTGAAGCTATGTGGTGGACCATCTGGCTCATGTTGGTTTGTCTAAATTGGCAAATACTGATTCAAAATACTTGAGTAAATCTTAATTTGGAATTTATGGTTTCCCCAATCACTTCTTCATTAAATAAGAGGTTGTTCAGCGAGATTGCAGTATCACACGTGAAATGGATGTGAATTATACAGTAAGGATTGCATGTTGGACAGCTTGATCACGCCAATCCATGAGGAATACGTGAATTTCAAAAGATTAATTTGTGAACTATATAAATAGGATTTGCAGATTTGGGATTAGTTCTAAATTCGTAGATTCATGCGCAGAGCTTGGAAGCGGTCATCCCATGCACGAATCATGTGACTAAGTGTACAACCACTTAATACTGCAATGATAGTCATAATGATATTTGTAGTTCAAGGCATTTAGTCATGTGGTGGACCATCCGGCTCATGTTGGCTTGCCTAAATTGGCATCTTGATTAAAAATACTTAAGTTAACCTCAATTCGGAAATTTATGGTTTCTAAAGAGCTGTGCGTGCATTCATTGAGTAATAAATTCCACTAGTTTTCAAGTTGTGTTAACTCAGATAGAGTAAAAGTTCAATTGAATGGAAAGGCAATCAACTGAAACTCCAAATAGATTTTGTTGCTCGTTGCTACGTGAACCAATGTGAAAAAAAAAAGGGCAATGTCAAACAAAAGAGTGAAACAAAGAGCTACTCTTACAAAAGACCAGTAAAACTTAACAACAAAATGACAAAATCTACAACGTCAACCACTACTGATGATTCCATACATGTTCTCTTGAGAAAATCTACAGGTGTCCTTTACATAAGTCAGCCAAGTAATTTACCCAGTGATGGAGGGGACTTTCTACCTATTGTTCCCTCTCTTCTCACCAAGGTAACTCCCTTAATTCCTATGCCAGAACAAGTGCATTACCTAATAAAGTGTTAATCAAATAAAGATCTTTACTTCATTAAAACAAAAGGAGAACTGTAAACGAAGTCAGAAAGTAAATTATTTAATTATATGCATACTTAATCCTCTCAAATGCTAGGAGCAAATAATAAAGTGGGTGCCTGGAGAAAAAGGGAACAAAATGAAACAATCGGAGGAAAAAACTCTAAAGGATAATAAAAGCAAGCACGTAAACCAACCTCGAACCCTTCCAAGTCGGCATAAGCTCCATTCACAAGATTCTTCCTCACGGTTCCAAAATCCATGGGATGGTCTATGACTTCATGGTAGTCTGGAAGCTGTCAACATAGATATCAGTAAAAACAATAATAAAAAAATGCATGAACTATTATAAAAAAAATAAACTGTTCTAACTATTACTTCATTTGGGTCCACCGGGTCAGAAAACACGCCATAAGTGTCCTTCCTGTTGTAAAATTTGACATCATAAGAAGCTGACCATCAAATGGAACAGAATAAAGTTAAATCCTATATGAGCTTTTAGAAACAAAAACACACGCACTTTTGAAGCCTCTCAAGGATGAACAGCAACAACTTCTTATCCGGTAAATGTGTTGAGGTTCCCATGTCCAACTGAGTCCCTGCACATAATTCATACCGTAAATATGAAAAACCTCCCGCCAATGTCTTTGGCCAAAGAGTGTGATAACAAACCTTGGAGGGCGTTTGTAGTTTTTGAAGCCGAAGCATGCGTTGCTGCCTGCAAAACTGACCCAATATAAGCAACTGTAATAATAGATTCATGTGTGTGCTTATGGTACGGATGGCGATCAAAGTTGCTGTGGAAAAGCAGTGCCTTTTGTACTAAACTGACCCAATATAAACAACTGTAATAAACTGACCCATTATAAGTAACTGTAAGAATAATGAGGTATTAATTAAGGGAACACGGTAGAGAAAATTCAACTCAACTAAGCCTTTTTCCTAATACTAATACCGTTAAAAAAACGAGAAAAAGTTGGTTCTGAAAAGGGAAAAACTTTTAGTAGAAAAAACAATCCATTACTATTTCAGTAAATAGAGACAGAATTTATGTCCCTGCTAGCAACAGCTACAGAATGTAGTATGAACTGAAAATCCGCAAGGACAAGAAAAGGATCGAAATTTCGAAACAGAAATGTCTTAAGACCTGGCTGAGTCAAACTCATAAACTTAAATTCTAGTAGTACAAAATAAAGGACAACATTGATAAGGTGCGAAATCCAAGGAAATTCAAACCATGTCAACGGGTTATCCTGAAAATGGAAAACTATTACCTTTTGACAATACAACTTTCAACCACTAAATTTATAGACTTTTAGTCAAATGGGCTAAGAAATTCATCACCTTTTCGGTGTCATCATGAGCAGATCCATCACCGATCGCATTGATTCTTCCCTTCTTGTGATTCTTCGCGACAACATCGTCCTCGGCGTTCGAATCAGAATTATACGAACCCGAATTGGCGGACGTAGAATTCAAGGACGACCTCTGAGAAGGCAATTTGAGCACGAACTTAAGCTTCTTCTCTCGTCGTTTCCCGCTCAATTCGTCCTCGTCTTCACCGGCGGTGTCAGCGTTCTCCTCCGCCGGAGAAATCTCGTCCAGATTAGGGTTCCGGCGAGTGGATCGACGGATAGGATTGGGAGTAATTGGGGAGGTTTTGAAATTAGGTTTAGGGTTAGGGTTTCGCTGTTGGTGTTGGTAGTTGTGTTGGTGTTGGTTTTCCTCCTTGATAGTTCGCTTTTGGAGATCTAAAAGAGAGGGACGTCCTTTCTTCTTCCTCTTCTTCCTCTCCACTACCTTACCCATTCTTCTGCCTTCCTTCTCTCTCCTCTCTCCTCTTTCCTCTCTCTAACAAACAGGGGTTATTTTTATTTTTTTTTACTATTTTTTTTTATTTTCGGCTATTTTTTATGAATTTTATGAGCATCCTTCACGCGCCTTTCGTGTAGATGGTTGACGCGTGCGAGATCCTGCTCGCGTCGCCATATAAGAGCTCACACAACGAGGAGATTGTGTACTACATTAACTTCTCTTGCTTGCTGTCTCGGTGGACCCACACTTGTTGCTTGGCATTCAGAAATTACCCCCACACGTTGCTTATTTCAATTTGTCATTATTCAGAAATTACACACCCTAATAATATGCTAATTCTTGCCTAGCCTGTCTAGAATACAGAAAAGGGAGATAACAATATTTTCTCCATTCAATTATCCCAAAAATAAGAAAATTCTCCATTTAATAAATAAAAGCTGAAGTAAGAGAGATGAAAGTGACCAACCACACAGTTCGCAACAATAATTTTTAAGATTAAATACATTAATTTTTTTTTAAATTTAATATAATTATACATAAATTTTATGTTTGTAAAATAGTTACATTCACCTCCTTTCAATACTATAAAATGAGTTTATATTATTTGAAAATGATTCTTTCTTATTATTTATAAAATAGAGGGCATTTTAGTTAATATTTGAACAAAAAAATTCGTGTGTAATTAAAACAAATCACAAAAAAATTAGTATATTTAACTCTAATTTTATTCTCAATGTCAACCTCACCGATATATTGGTAGGTTTTGATATTTACGTTAATATTGGTTGATTTTTACTATAGTGTAATTGAGCGATACTTGGCGTGTCGATTCTCTGTGAGAGCACCGGGCAATTCAACGATGAACCAAAAGTCAAAAAATAAATAAATAAATAAGAAAATTATGTGCGTCTATCCTATTCGTTGATATTTAAAAAAATCATTGACACTCAAACACGACTGCCACGTGGACTAAACCGTGTGTCTCAAAGCTATAATGTGAAGGATAACACGTGGTAGATGTGAGTAGATTGGATTGTCAAGGAACTACAGAATAGTTGGAAATCGATTATATAAGGATTTTTGGCTGAGATAATTACAAGGAGATTAAGAAAGAAGGGAAGTTGAGTTGCCTAATAAAGGACACTGGGCACTGCTGGAGCTTCTAGGGACTAATTCAAAACTTATTTCAAAATTCAAATGAAGATTTTTTACAGGATCTTGGGAATTGGACAGCTAGAAGTTCCATAAATAGGACAATTGTAGACTTTGTAATGGTCCTCCACCACAACAAAAATTTCATTTTATATCATTTATCTTTCCTTGCAATTTACCTTTTATGTCATTTAATTTATGTGTTATTTATCTTTAATGCAATTTACTTTTCCTTGCACCTTTTAATTGCAGTACCTCAGGCTTTGTTTGAATAAATAGGAAAGAAATGATAACATTACTTATAAGAGAAAAAAAAAAAAGATAACATGTATTCATTTTGAATAAATTACGAAGGAAAAGAAAAAAAAAATGATTGCATTCTTGTTTGAAAAATGTAAATGAGAAAAAAAATATTTATTTTAATTAATTTACTATCATGCCTTTTTGTGATTATATTACAACATATACCCAAATGTCTTTTAAATTTTGGTCTTTAAAATGTTAGTGTTATTTTTTATATTATGAAAGATTTACTTATTCTTATCATTTCTCTCCAAATCTTTCCACTTTTGGGAGGATAGCATAAGAAGAGGATTAAGCTATCCTTCCAAATCACTCATTATCCTTTCTTTTCTCTTACTAATGACAATCCAAACACAAAAAATACTATCATTTCTTTTCTTTTCTTTACTTTTCTTTTCTTTTCAATTCCATCAATCCAAACGAGCCCTTAGTATAAGTCAATTTCAATTCCTTCTAAAGTCCTCTTCATTGAGGCAATTTGAACCTTAAAGAGAGTTAGTATTCTCTCTCCAATCAGTCGCCTAATCTAAATCCATATCCAAAAGAGATATTTGTGTGATAAATTTTCATTATTTTTAAGTCGATTTAACAGCTCTTGCACGCCTACACTCCACACATCACAAATCGGTTAGCACCTGATTTGTAGTCAAACATATTTTGGCACGCCCGGTGGGACACAAGTGTTGAAGGAATTGTAGTGCTGCCAAAGCAAAGAACTCCAAGTTCGTTGCCACTAGTGATGATAAACATGAGGAGGAGACTTAACCATTTTAGGCTGGTAGTTCGTATATTTCCTTTGGGGGTGAATTAGCGATGCATCCAACTGTATCAACTATTCAAGCCCAAGTGGCATCGCTTGCAAAAGCTATTGGCAGATTGAGTGCTCATAACAACGAGTTAAATGCTCATAATGATGAGCTTTTTACTCGTTTCGATAAAATACAGTTTGTTATATCTCAATTATCAACTGTTCAGAATAAGCCGATCTTAAATGGAAACTCTAGCATGCAGGAGTTAGTATCATTTTCGATTTACCAACAAACTGTTCAACTAACCTCCGTGCAATCCTAGGTGATACAACCATCTTTGACTGTTTAATAGTCCCAACAATTGTCTTTGATTATTATGCTTCAACCAAATCCACTAGCGAGTCACCTAGTGAGTTTACCACCGATTTGAACAAAAACACAATCTCAACCAACTGCTTTTGGTTTTCAACAATCGTCTACGATGTGTCAAGCACATAATCAACCGTTATTGGGGAACCAACATAATCAACTATTACCACGACCGTAGGTAAACCATCAAAATATGCTAAGAGAACCCTTTCACCCTAGGGGCAATCTGAAATACCCCTTACAATTTCACGCATGAGGTGGCCAGTCTCACACATAAAATGTAAGGAGTACCTACAATTGATAGAATACAAGGACAAAAGAAAAAGAATTATAAATGCTGAAAGGAAAGTCCAACTAAAAATAATAATAATTTATATTAAATAAATATAATATGAGTCTGAATGATATAACTTGGAAGTCTTATAACCCAAGAACCCCTTAACCAAAAATCATAAAAGTAAATACTTTATGAAAAGATCTAAGTCCCTACACCGAAGTTTGGCAAGGAATAAATAATTGTCGCCCTCTATGAACTCCACGCTCTAACCTCGATGTGAAAACTGTCTGGAACCTAAAATATTAACAAAGTAGGTTAAATCCAAGAGCAAGTTCCCTCTACTACTACCCAACAGAGAACTGGTAAACATACCCTTTATATGAGGACAATACAACATATAGATCTAAATATATGATTTTATCATTTAATATCTTGTCTCAGAAATAATTAGAACTATGTTCTGAACCAACTCATCCATCATCACAATAAAGGTAAAACAAGTTTCTAAGTTCAAACAAGTGGCAATCCTAACATGCCTAAACACATAACTAAATTTCTTATTAAGTATTAAACAATCCTAACTTGCCCCTAAATATAATGTACAGATACTTTATTAGGTATTAGACAATCCTGACATGCCTGACAATCCTGACATGCCTCCAAATATAATGTACAGTATCCTTTATTAGGTTTTAGGCAATCCTGACATGCCTCCAAATATAATGTGCAAATACCTTATTAGGTATTAGACAATCCTGATATGCCTCCAAATATAATATACAGATACTTTATTAGGTATTAGGCAATCCTGACATGCTTCCAAATATAATGTACAAATACTTTATTAGGTATTAGGCAATCCTGACATGCCTCCAAATATAATGTACAAATAATTTATTAGGTATTAGGTAATCCTGATATACCTCCAAATATAATATACGGATACCTTATTAGGTATTAGGCAATCTTAACATGCCTCAAATATAATTTATAAATTAATAATCTAACATACTTAAAAGCATGTTAATTAATCTCACGAAAATCCTATCGCCACATTAAATAATTAAACAAATAAAATAACACAACATACCATGAAAGTAAATGAGTTTAACATACCCCATAAACTAATTTAAACATCATACAATTAATCAAGTACATTTATGATAGCAAAGAAATAATTAAAGAAAAAGAGGTAATTAATTAAAAAGAAGAACTCCACAATAAAGCCTACATTTCGATTTAAACATCAAGTATGTCTAAACCTAGTGCTAGCCTAGGTTTCTATGCATAATCTATCTTTAAAAGTCTTAATTTATTTTTCTGGAATTTTCTGGAAATTTTCAGTAATTTAAAATATAATAAAAATTCCAACTTTAAAGTACACTTTTTGTGCTAAATCTACAACTAGAAGAACTTATTTCATCATAAAATTTAAGACCCAAGTATATTCTGTCCCTAAAAGATAAATTTGAATTTTTAAAATTTTTTTTAGAATTTAAAATATTTTTCCTATTTTTTTCAATTTAAAAATTAAAAATATATATATTCTGGACTAGGCCAGAGGTTGGGCTCGGCGAGTAGGAACAGACCACCACCTTTTCGGTCCCCGTTGGCCATCGGAGGCAGCCGCACTCGTGCCACGCGTCGGCATCGCGCGACCCCTCTTCTTCTTCTCCTTCCTTTGTTCTTGTAATCTTTTCCAGTGGCTACTGTACAGCCGCGACCAGCCATGTTCCAAGCCATTTTTTGGCCTTCTCTAGCCACCAAAACCTATATTTTCATATACCAAACTTCTCCTCTAAGTCCAAGTTACGCATTGGTACCAAAATTTCCTCCATCCGCGGCCTAAATCAAATAGCCCCAAATTCAAGTTTCTAGGGTTCTTCAACTTCTCAAAATCTTGTCAAATTACTCAGCGATTCACAACGAAACTTACAAGGACGATTCGGTATGGCAAGATAAATAATTTAATTAGAACCAAATCCTTCAAAAACAGTAATAACATCCATCACGAATTTCATGTTTATATATATATATATATATATATATATATATATATATATATACCTGCCTATATACCCATATATACATGTATTTACATATGAGAATTTACACCATAATACTACCAAATCAGCACAAGTCCCCTTAACATGAATATTCATACTAACCCATAATTATATACATGTATATGCATACAATCGAACAATACAAATATTTATCTATATTTATAAGTTCAAAGGGGAAGTGAAGAGATTGAACTTGCCTTATGATTTTGAGAAAAATCACCTTCTCTCCCTTTTCTGGCGTCTACCGTTTTCTCCCTGTCTGTGCGTAGGAACTACTGAACCTTAATTTTTATTCTCTTTTGTAGAATTACTAAAATAATTAAAATAATAAATATAAATATATTTCGTCCACCTATATAATATATAAAGCTCAACCCAATAGTCTAACCCAACCTGAAAATAATTAAAAGAAATAAAAGGAAATGCAGCCCAATAACCCACATATTTTATTTAAAAGAAAAATCTACATTTAAAACAAATATTTCACAACCATTTAAAATCAATTAACATATAGCAACAAATCAACAATCCACATTAAACAAAAGAACATGCATTGACCAAATTAACTAAAACATTTAAGACACCACAAAATAAACAATTTAAATAATTTAAATATCCTCAAATTACGGGGTATTACACAATCAACCTAGATGGAGACCTCAGAATTCACTTTTTGCTCCAAAGCCCCAGGGGGGAGCTGATGGCTAACCAATTCTAAAGATGCCCAAAGTAGTATCAACCACTAGCGGTAAATCAGTTGACCAGCCGACCAACCATTATGCTAGATAGAAGCGAGTTAACTGATTATATTAATCAGGAGTATGGTCTGGACCTTAGACAAGTAAGCTGACTAGTTTATAGAAAGCCCTACCCTGACATAATTGACCTAATAGAATTTCCTAGGGGATACAAAGTCTCTGAATTTGTAACTTTTAGTGGTGATGGTACTCAATCTACCGTAGAGTACATCGACCATTTCAATATTCAATGTAGTGAAGCCGGTGGCAATCCATGGTTAAAGATAAGGATTTTCCCAAATTATTTGACCAGGGCAGCCTTTTCATGTATGTCCATCTGCAATCAAATTATGTTCATACTTGGCAGCAAATGGATGAGTTGTTTCACACATAGTTCTACTGTATAAAGCTAGAAGCTACTTTGACCTATCTCTCTAGGCTCAGCCAAATTGCCTAGTGAATCGGTCAAGACATTCATATCCAAATTCTAGAAGGCCCGACTTAAATGTCATGTTGCTCTTCTTGAATCAAAATATGTTGATCTTACTCTCAATGATTTGAAATTTGAAATCCATAAGAAGTTTGATGGGAATGAATTATGTGATCTCTTCAAGTTAGCTTTTAAAGCGACTCATTATGAATCTAAGATTGAAAGAATTCCTCCAAGGGCACTTATTATAAAGACCCAAATTATGAGGTCTTTTTAGTTGATGTTGATGATGACATTGAAACAAACCTTGATGAGGTCAAAATCAAAAGTCTTATACATGTGAAGATCTGATAAAAGTAAAATAAGTTATTAGTAGCTTTCAGTCATCAACCTCATCGGCCAACCAAGCCAAGAAAGACGCGACTAATACTGGGAAAGCTTTTTCTTTGATTTATCAAAAACAAAGCTAATTTTTGATCACCTATTGGCTAATAAACATATTTCTCTTCCAAAGGGACATAAAATACCCACAGTTAATGAGCTGAAGGGAAAGGAATATTACAAATGATTGTATGGTATTTCAAAATATGTTTTGCAGAAAGCCATAGATGATGGTACTTTAAAATTTTCAGAGAAAAAGCCATAAGTGATAGGGTTAATGGTGATCTATTCTTTACCATATTTAGTAACAATGTGATCAGCCTTGCTCCGAAGAATAAGGTTGATTTGGATATTGAAGAGAAACAACCAAAAATTACTATGAGTACACGATCAGCCACTCTAGATAACAAAATGGTGGAAGAATTAGAGAAAAAGCTACGAGAAGCGCAAATAGCTCATATTAACAACGACAGTTGTCTAAATTGCAAAAGCCGTAATAACAGCTAAAGAAATGAAAATAGTGAAAACAATTATTTTGCCAGAAAAATGTGCAAGAAAGACTAACTCTTTTGCAAGGTTAAGAAGTTGATCAAGCGAATAACCAGCCGTTGTTTCATGACAATTGGCCGACATTGCAAAAGAAAGATTAATTAGGACCAGTGACAATCATTCATTCAAGAAAATTTGTGCTAGAAAGGATTCTTCCAGAACAGCGATCACAATTGAATTTCATCGTAATTACGATTTCGTGCATCATATTACGATTCTGCACAATTCATATAACAATTTCGCGTAATGTAGATTATGATTTTGCACAAGCTCAATTACGATTCTACACAAACTTAGTTATGATTCCACACAAACCCAAAAATAGAATTACTTCAAGATTTGTGTATTTAAAAATAACGGGGTATTACACCATAAGTCATGAACTAAAATGCGACGGGGGTTAGTGTCTAAAGATGGAATAGGGCCTTATGTGTGATTGAATGGAGTCACCACCTAACATCGAGTTATAGTGTGTTAGGTCACCTATACGGTTGACTGATGGGATAGGATTGGATGGACGAGGGCCCTAATGTGTTTGGCTACCATGTGGTCTTTAAAAATCGGATTAGTAGATTCGGGGGTTTGATTATAAATGGGGAAAGAATTAAGCCCCTCATAATATCTGTACAAAGTATGCCTACTTTATCTTTCATGTTGCTTGTGAGGGTTTGAGGAATAATACACTTGAATGTTTGGGTTTTGGAAGTAGAGGCTTGGACAATCCTATTAGTGATATAACCTAACCTTATAGGAATGGATTGGGATTACCTTCATGCAAAAAAAAAAAAACTTAGAGTGCGAATAGGTTTTGGAATTTGAATATTTTTTTAAAATTCCTTCATATGAGAAGGGCTTAGAATGAAATGGAGTTGATCTAAATAGATGATGTAACTCAGCTTAGGGATGCCCAAGTTTCCTATATATCTCAATTATGTCAAAAATCAGGTCGAACAAAGTTTCGACTTAAGAGTATAAAAGCTATAGTGATTGAGTTGTGTGAACTTGAACCTACAAGTTTTAATGATGGAATGGGTTGATCTAGGAATCTAAGAGTTCCAAGTATGGTGGTGGAATGACCTTCATGCGAGAAGGGCTTTGGAGGAGAGATGTGTTGGATCATGAGCATATTAAAGTTGCCTTCATGCAAAAAAGGCTTAGAATTTTTGGGCCCTATACATTTTAGAGTTTCCATCATCCAAGAAGGGCTTAGAATGAATTGGGAATAGTATGAGGTTGCCCTTATCCGAGAAAGGCTAGAAGTGAATTGGGAAATAATGTGGAGTTGTATTTATTTGAGAAGGGCTTAAAGTAAGCTAGAACCTAGAGATTATAGAGTTGCCTTCATCTAAGAATGGCTTAGAATGAATTGGAATCTAGATTTTTTAGAGTTGCCTTCATCTAAGAAGGGCTTTGAATGCTTTTGAGGAAAATAAAATGTTTAGAAGATTACATTCGTCTGGGAAGGGCTTAGAGTACTTTGGAAATCTAGATGTTTTTAAAATGGTATAATCGGACTTAGGGTTGCCTACGTATCTTAACTATGGGAGGATGTAGAGACCGTGACCAATTTTGGCTGATTTTGTAATTTTCACATTATAATTGTCATAAATGCATTTTGAGTGGTGTTTAACATATTTTGAGTATGGAAAATATGTTTGAGAAGTTTTTTTAAGGTTTTGATAAGTTTTCAGAAGATTTGGAGAAGTTTGACTTTTTGGTCAAACCGAGGCCCAAGATGCGACTTAAGTGGGTCCGAAAATCTGAAAAATTTCCAAAAATATTTATTTTTGGGAATGATTTAGATAAAATATTTAAAAAGTTAAGGAAGTGATTTTAAGACTGTAGGAGTTTTCGGAATCAAAAACGGAGGCCCAAAGGGTACGTTAAGTGGTTGGGGGCATTTTGGTCTTTTTGCAAGCCCTAGATATTTTAAATATCAATGGCTGAGACTCCCAGCCATATCTCACACCTATTTCTCTCTCTAAAACTCTCCATCTTTATAGCTCTCCCTTCTCTATACATTTCGGACTCGTTCGGCTTGGATTCAAGACTTGTTGAAGGAGGGAAATACATAGGGGATGGTTAGGGCTTCCCTTTGAACCGATCAAAGTTGAGATTTGGAAAGGTAGACATCGCTGAAATTTTGGTGAAGTGCTTGGAAGGCCTTCATTTTTTAGGTAGGGGTTCTTCTTCTCTTCTAATTATCGATTTTAGGGTTTCGGGTGAAGAAGAGAGGTATAGGTTGTGTTTCACATGCTTTAGGATGGTGAGAGGTGTGGAAAGTTGTGTTTTCTCCTTCTCTAGAGTCCTATATTTTCACAATTGTGTCCATTGTGTTGGTGGTAGCATGTGGGTTTGAAGTGTGTGAGTGTAAGAAATTGATACATAGGTATTATGTGCTCAATTTGGTGTATGTGTGAAAAATATGTACCAAGTGTCATATATGTGATTATATGTGAAAATGTGGTTGTTGAATGCATGTTAGTTCTATGTACTAAAATTATGCATTGAGTGTAGCATGAGTAAAATCTGCTAATTTTGAAGTTGTATGCATATGAGATGATATATGCATGTGTTATACATATATGTGCTATATGTGGTGTGTGGTGTGTGGTGGTGAAAAACATGCTTTTTACTTCTTTTTAGTATCAATGAGCATGAAAATAAAATGTCATGTGTTTATGCATTCATATTGCATATGTGGGAAGTTGCGAAAAAATGACACAAATAAGGTGCACGGGGCTTCGGAGTGGTCCAATCGTGTTGTGAAATGTGATAAAATTATCCACTACGTATGGCCCTCAGAGTGGACCCACCATACTAAGGCTTAATGCCTAGGATCGGAGTATGTCCAATACTAATGATCCCTTGGAGTTGTCTCGGTCATAGGATGGTTATCGGAGAATGTCCAAGAATTGTGAGACTCGGAGTTGTCCCCTCACTCTATGGCAATCCTATACATTGCTATGGTAGAATGACCTTTCAGAGTTGTCCCTGTCATTGGATGGTAATCGGAGGTATCCAAGCTTACATGATCCTCGGAGCGGGCCAATCATGTAGGGTATTAGATAAGGACCGAGAGAGAGAGCATTTACTTTTCTTAATGCTTTTATGTTTAAACATGTTATACATGATTCGTGAAATATGCAATCCTCTTTAATTACATTTGTTGATTGGTTTGTGAGATTGTGGATGTGGCATGTAGTGTATTCATATGCATTCTATGTAGGTCGGTGTCGAGTCGGCACTTAGGAGGGTTGGGGTATCTCTACTGAGTCGCAGTGGTGCTCACCCCTTTATTATAAACTCTTTTACAAAAAAAGTGCCGATGACGGATGGGACTTGAGTGTCCAAGTGGAACACTAGTAGTGGTTTTGCTATCTTTTGGATGTTGTGCATTTTGTGGCTATCCATGCCGGCTTGTGGCATGCGACTTTATTTTGAGTTATGGTTATATTTTGGACAAATATAACTTTGATGTAAGTATTGGATTATAAACTTGTTGGGTGTGAAAAGACAATGGATGAGTTTATGTAATGCTCGTGGTAGCAATTAATTTATTTGATGATGTTTTCATTGTGAATGGATTGTAGTTGTGGAAGAAAATGATTCATTTTAATGTATAATTGAATCATGGATATGACTTTGAGTATGAAATTGATGTTGGTATCTTTCATTTATGTTATGGACCATGTATGAGAGGTTTTAGGATGATAGAAGGTGGATTGGGCTCCAAATAGACCATGTATGGGGTTGTTGGAGGGTCTGGGGAGAGCATTTCGATCATGTGAAATGCCTATTTCGCACAATCAAAACCCTCATTTCAATTGTGCGAAGGGGTAATGATTTATAATGATTTTTAGGGTCCAGAAAGGGGCAATTTCGCACAATCAAAACCCCCATTTCGATCGTGCGAGATATTGCAGGTCTGAGGTCCCGAGAGGGTGAAATCTTGCACAATTGAGATTTTTTTCGCACAATTGAGATGTCAGTTTCGCACAATCAAGATTGGCATTTCGCACAATCGAAATTACTATTCACAGCATTTTTCAAAACTTCGTTTCGACGTAATTTCTTCGTTCTGGATCAGAATTGAGTGTGATTTTTTTTTAACTTGAGTATTTTTGGATTTTCTATCCAATGATATAAGTCTTAGTTTCATATTTCAAATACAGTAAGTTTTGAGACTTGAAAGTGAGTGATTCTTGACGGTGTGGACAAATAAATTTCCACTAAGATGTATTATTTGATATAGGGCCCATGGGGATTGGTTAAGGTGGATTTGGGTGCATTCATATACAAGGATTGAGTTAAGCTTCCGCAGTAAATGAAGGTAATGAGGGTCTATTCGGCTAAATAGACAGTTTAACCTCCGGTTCTTCGGGAGTTGGAAATCGGGGCGTTATAGCATGGTATCAAACCTCGATACTATTGTATGAGTGTGGTTGAGATTGTTCACGGGATTGAGTGAACGGGTTCACACTCAGGATTCAGGGTCGGTCCGGGAGATTCCCGTCGATCTGAGTTACGGGGCGTGATAGAGGAAGCGGGTCAAACGTAGTTTAGACTTGAACTACAATGACATGGATGGATGAATTTTGAAAAATGGTGTGACCGGACTTGAAATTGCCGAGGTTACCTACATATCTCATTTTTGAAGAGAATCAAGTCAAACGTAGTTCGAACTGAACTACAACGACTAAGATGAAATGACTTATACGAAGGTATGTTTGAACTTAGATAAATGACCTATCTAAAGATCGATTTCAATGCTTTAAATGGAATGACCTATTCGAATTTATGTTTGAACTTGGATGAATAACCTATCTAAAAATTGGTTTGAACTTGGATGAATAACCTATCTAAAAATTGGTTTGAACTTAGTTGAGTGATCTATCCAAATGTCAGTTTGAATGGTTTAAAAGAAATGATTATTCAAATGTGTATTTTAACTTAAATAAAAGACATATCTGAAAGTCAGTTTAAACTTCGATGAATGAAATATCCAAAGGTATGTTTGAACTTAGACTGGGGAAAACCTCTAATGAGGTGTCTAAAGTGAATTGGACAAAGTGACCTCTCGAGAGGTGTCTAAAATGAATTGGTCAGAGTGACCTTAATTTATGTGACTTTCTATTTGGGTGGTTTTTAGAAAAATGTGTCTGGAAGTTGACCATTTAGATAGAAAATGACTACTTTAACGAAAGTGGGTTTTGACATTGAAAATGTTTGCTTTAAGAGATTGTGTTTTGATGTTGAGATTGACTTCGAATGGACTTCAGAAATGTGTTCGAATGTTGATGTTAAAGAATGGAGTTTGAAAATAGAACTTGAAACTGAATTAGAAAGTAGAGTTTTGAAAAATAGATTTGAAAGTGTATTTGGAAATGGAGTTGAAAATGATCACCTTGAAGAAAGTAGGTTTTGAAGTTGAAAATAGATTTGGAAAGTGCATTTTAAAATTTTGAAATTGAAAATGACCACTTTGAAGAAAGTGAGTTTTGAGGTCGAAAATGAGATATTCGAAATGAAAAATAACCATTTCTACGAAATGACGATTTGAGAGTGAGGAATCAAACTTTTGAGATGAAAATAAAATGTTTGGGTAAAAAATGATCATTTTCGCAAAAATGGTGTTTTGAGGTTGAAAATGTGTGCCGGAATGCAAATGAAGAGTTTCATCTTGAAAATGGATTGTTTAAGATAAAACTAACATTTTGAATGAAAATGATCATTTTCATGACATACGGTGTTTTAAGGTTAAATAATTTTGGATGAAAAAGATCATTTTCATGAAAGACTGTGTTTTGAGGTTAAAGATGTGAACCAAAATGAAAATGGTGAGTTTCGGCTTGAAGAAGGAGTGTTTTCGATGAAAATAGGATTTTGAATGAAAATGACCATTTTCATGAAAAATGGTATTTTTTGGTTAAAAATGTTAACTGGAATGCAAATGGAGTGCTAGGATAAAAAAAATCATAAGTTTTGAGTTAAAAATGACGATTTATATAAATATTGTGTGTTAAGAAAATGTTTGGAATAAAAATAGGTTGAAAAAGACAGTTTATGCGAAAATCGAGTTTTTAGAGTGAAAATGTTCATTTTTCGAGTAATGCAGATTATGATTTCGCACAAGCTCAATTATGATTCTACACAAACTCGGTTACGATTCCACACAATCTTGAAAATAGAATTATTTCAAAATTTGTGTATTTAAAAATAATGGAATATTACACCAGTTGTCATGAACCTAAAATGCGACAGGGGTTAGCGTCTAAAGATGGAATAGGGCCTTATGTGTGATTGAATGGAGTCACCACCTAACATCCAGTTATAGTGTGGTAGGTCACTTATATGGTTGACTGATGGGATGGGATTAGATGGACAAGGGCCTTAATGTGTTTGACTGCCATGCAATCTTCAAAAATTGGATTAGCAGATTCGGGGATTTGATTATACATGGGGAATGTATTATGCCCCTCATAATATCTGTACAAAGTATGGCTACTTTATCTTTCATGTTGCTTGTGAATGTTTAAGGAATGATACATTTAAATGTGCCGAGTTTGGTAGTAGAGGCTTGGACAACCCTATTAGTGATATAACTGATAAGTGTACAAAACTTGTTATTTTATATCCCAAAATAAGTTTTAATTACTTATTTATTTTATTAAAAGTTCTTATCTTTGCATTTTATGTTTTATATGGGTTGATTTTCAAATAAGAAAAAAAATAGCAAAAAAAGGCTAAAAAGGATATATATAGCCAAAGATGAACATAAGAAGAATTGTATGAGATATGGTATTTTATGCAATCTACTTCACTAGAGGTCTCAAGTCCAAAATTTTGCAAAATATTTTTTACATGGCCACGTCTGTAGTCTAGAATTCAAATTAAAGATATGAAGATCAAATATTAGATATTTAAATTCAAAATTTTGTATTTTGAATTTTGTATTTTAAATTTTTCCCATCTAAACCATTCCCCTCTAACTTTATAAATAAGGGGCCTTAGGGGATGGTGAAGGGGAGTTAGAAATTGTAGAAAAAAATAAAGTATAGTTGCAAATATTTTCTTGTATTCATTTTCTTTTCTTGTAAACACACCTCTCAAGGGAGTGATGAAGCCACTATGATGAAATATAAGTAAGTTTTTTTTATATTCTTATATAATTTTTCTTCCTAAGATTATTCTTTTATTCTTCTATTCTGAGTTTTTATTTTCAAAAGAAAATTAGAGGGAGGATTCTTCGTGTTTGCCAAATAATGGTAATTCGAAGAATGCCTACCTCTATTTACCTTGCAAAGGTGCAACAGATTAAGTAAAAAAATACTCTCATATATAATTAAGTTTACTTTTTATGTCATATTTTCCTTCATCTTTTCAAATTGTAATTGGATTGGTAAAGTTTATTATTTATTGGAAGAAAAATCATATAAGAATAATACAAAATTTATTTATGTGAATTCGTGGTAGTGGATTCCCTTCCTTTGAGATTTATTTTATTAGTATAGTTTTATTTATTCATTATAATTCCAAAATAAAAAATATTTTTAAAAAAAATCATTTTCATTTCATAAATTAGTGTGTGAATTTGAGCTCATTCAAAATCTCACTTGAGAGTGGTTCGACCCTGCTTATTACTATACAAATTTTAGTAGAGTTTTTGTAGGTTTTATTTTTGTACGAAGTGTAGAGAAGTAACAACATCTATCCACTATTCTACACTCATCAATAAACTAACATTATATGAATGGACTGGGATTACCTTTATGCAAAAAAGGACTTAGAGTGCGAATTGGTTTTGGAATTTGAATATTTTTTTAAAATTCCTTCATATGAGAAGGGTTTAGAATGAAATGGAATTGATCTAAATAGATGATGTGACTAAGCTTGGGGATGCCCAAGTTGCCTACGTATTTTGATTGTGTCAAAAATCAGGTCAAACATAGCTTTGACTTATGAGTATAAAAGTTATAGTGATTGAGCTAAGTGAACTTGGACCTACAAGTTTTAATGATGGAATAGGTTGATCTAGGAATCTAAGAGTTCCAAATATAGTGATGGAATGACCTTTATGCGAGAAGGGCTTTGGAGGAGAGATGTGTTTGATCATGAGAATATTAAAGTCACCTTCATCCAAGAAGGGCTTAGAATGTGTTGGGCCCTATATATTTTAGAGTTTCCATCATCCAAGAAGGGCTTAGAATGAATTGGGAAAGAGTATGGGGGTGCCCTTATCTGGGAAAGGCTGAAAGTGAACTGGGAAATAACGTGGAGTTATATTTAATCGAGAAGGGCTTAAAGTAAGCTAGAACCTAGAGATTATAGAGTTACCTTCATCTAAGGACTTCGAATGAATTAGAACCTATATTTTTTAGAGATGCCTTCATCTAAGAAAGGTTTTGAATGCTTTTTGGGAAAATGAAATGTTTAGAAGATTACATTCGTCTGAGAAGGGCTTAGAGTACTTTGGAAATTTGGATGTTTTGAAAATGGTATGACCTGACTTAGGGTTGCCTAATTTGCCTACGTATCCTAACTATGGTAAGAAAAAGGTTAAATATAGTTCAAACTTAAACTACGATGACATGGATGGATGAATTTTGAAAAATGGTGTGACCGAAGCTGGAATTGCCTAGGTGGCCTACATATCTTATTTCTAAAAAGATTCAAGTCAAACGTAGTTCGAACTGAACTACGACTACTAGGATGAAATGACCTATACGAAGGTATGTTTGAACTTAGATAAATGACCTATCTAAAGATCAGTTTCAATGTTTTAAATGGAATGACCTATTCAAATTTATGTTTGAACTTAGATGAATAACCTATCCAAAAGTGAATAACCTATCCAAAAGTCGGTTTGAACTTAGATGAGTGACCTATCTGAAGGTCGGTTTGAATGGTTTAAAAAGAACGACTATTCGAATGAGTATTTTAACTTAAATGAAAGACATATTTGAAAGTCGGTTTAAACTTAGATGAATGACATATCCAAAGGTATGTTTGAACTTAGACCGGGGAAAACCTCTAATGAGGTGTCTAAAGTGAATTGGACAAAGTGACCTCTCGAGAGGTGTCTAAAATGAATTGGGCAGAGTGACCTCAATATATGTGACTTTTTTTTGGGTGGTTTTTAGAAAAATGTGTCTGGAAGTTGACCATATAGATAGAAAATGACTACTTTAACGAAAATGGGTTTTGACATTAAAAACGTATGCTTTAAGAGATTGTGTTTTGGTGTTGAGATTGACTTCGAATGGACTTCAGAAATGTGTTCGAATGTTGATGTTAAAGAATGGAGTTTGAAAATAGAACTTGAAACTGAATTAGAAAGTAGAGTTTTGAAAAATAGATTTGAAAGTGTATTTGGAAATGGAGTTGAAAATGATCACCTTGAAGAAAGTAGGTTTTGAAGTTGAAAATATATTTGGAAAGTGCATTTTAAAATTTTGGAATTGAAAATGACCACTTTAAAGAAAGTGAGTTTTGAGGTTGAAAAAGAGATATTCAAAACGACTATGGAATGACGATTTTAGAGTGAGGAATCAAAGTTTCGAGATGAAAATGGAATGTTTGGGTAAAAAATAACCATTTTTGCAAAAACGGTGTTTTGAGGTTGATAATGTGCGCCGGAATGCAAATGAAGAGTATTGGCTTGAAAATGGATTATTTAAGATAAAACTAGAATTTTGAATGAAAATTACCATTTTCATGACATACGATGTTAGAATTTAAAAGTAATTTTAAAAATTATTTTTTTAATTTAAAAAATATAAAAATATTTTTGACTGCGCCCAGTGGGTGGGCCCATCCATTGGGACCGGAATACCATTTTTTTGATCCCCACCGGCGGCCAAAAGGGACCCCGTGCGCCCCACGTGCCGGTGGCATGCGTGGGCCCGTGGCGTCCACTTTCTCTTTCTTCCTCATTTTTTTTTTCTTCATATGTAACTTCACGCATTAGCCATGGCGACCAAACTTCCTGGCCATTTTCCGGCCACCACCGGACCCCAAATCTCGTTTGAATATACCATTCAACTCATCTCGGTCTAAGCTACACATTGGTACCAAAATTCTCTTCGATCGTAGTCTAAATCAAAAAGGCCCAAATTTAAGTGTCAAAGTTTATATGCAATATTCAATTCTACTGTTCCTTCTGAATTTGCTAGAGTCTCTACTTGTTCTACTTTGAAAGAAGCATGTGATATCTTACAGGTAACTCATGATGGTACTACTAAGGTGAGGAAATCAAAGTTACAAATGTTTGCTACAAAATTTGAAACAATTAGAATAGATGAAGATAAGATGTTTTCTAATTTTTATTCTAGGCTTAATGATATTGTTCAAAGTAGTGCTAACCTTGGTGAGAAAATTCCTTCTTTTCAGGTTAGTAGAAAAATCATGAGATCATTGCCTGACAGAGGTGGCAGAATAAGCTGGATCAATTCAAACTTTTGAGATGAAATATCTAAAATTTCAAAAAACAAAAAAATTGACTTTAAAAACCTCAAAGACTTCTAAGTCTTCAAGTTTGTCAAATATTTCAAATTCTTTAAAATCTGAAGTTGAGAAAGTTGAAAGTTTTGAATATAATTGAGATAATGATGTTGCACTCCTTGTTAGGAAATTTAGAAAGATTCCTAAGTATAAAAGGGATAGAGATCTTAGGAAATAAAATCCTTCTAAATTTCGTAGTCAAGGCTCATCATCTAAGGGTAAGGATAGGAAGGAAAAAAAGTGGATGACTCTAAGAAGTCTAAACTTACTTGTTGGACATGTGGTGATAAATGTCTCACATTTAATCAACGTCTAAGTCATAAGAAAAATAGCTTTAGTGTAAAGAAAATTTTAAAAGATGTAAAGAAAGACATGAAAGCTATTATTTCTGAGTCTGAGTCTTCTGGTTCTAAAAGTGATTCTTCTGTTGAGAATGCTTTTGCTTTTGTTGCTCATATTGATCATGATAGTGCTAATGATTCTTCTTCTGATGTAGGTGAAATAGAGGTGTACACTACTCTTAGTCAAGTAGGGTTTGATGATTCAGAAGTTGAGCAGTCAGATATCGAACCATGTGAGAGCAAACTACCAGAACTTTTTGAGAATTTGCTAGAAGCTTATAAAAAGAAATCTGAAAAGCTAAAGCAAGTGAAAACTGAAAAAGAAACTTTGAAGAAAAAGAATGAAGAGTAATTGAAGTTGATTGAAGAAAATAAAGCTGACATTCAAAATCTTCGAAGTAAAGTCAAGTTTTTCGAAAGCAAGGTAAGTCAAGCTATTTCTGCTAAAGATTCTCTTGTTGCTAGAATTAATTTTCTTGACCCTGAATTGAAAAAATACAAGAGAAATTAATTTCTTTTACCTCTGGGTAGATTAAGCTTGATAGTATGATTAGTGTTGGTAAGCCTGTAGGAGATAAGACTGGACTAGGTTTTGTTCGGTCATCATCTAAGGGTAAATCTGTGTTTGTTAAACCCAAGAACTTGAATGTGTCTAAACTCAAACCTAAGCTTCAAGTTGAGTCTATGCATGCTAATGTTGTGTCCAATGTGCTTCATTGTGCCTTTTGTGGTAAGAATGGACATAGTTAACACTATTGCTATAAGAAGAGAAAATATTCTAATTCTGATTTTTATGTGCATAATTCTTTTGCTAAGAATAGGGTTCATGCTAAAAAGTCACATTATTGGAACAAATCCAAAAATTCTCAAGCGAAAAAGAATTCAAATAAGAAAAAAAAATTTATGGTTCTCTAAAATATTTTCCTGATAAGTTGCATGTTAAAACAATTTGGATGAGAAAGGAAGATTTGGAGAAGTTTTTGCCTGTTGATATTATGAGATTTATTCCTAATAGGTCTTTGGGTGCAAAACTCCCTAACTAGGTCATTATAACTTTTTATGGTTATAGACTGAGCTTATGTTCATTATCGATTTTTCATTGGACCATATCTTTTAGATTAGGTTAGGTTTTGTTTATTTTTTTATAATAATCATGTGAATGTGGAAATCATATTTTTCTATAAAATAATGTGAATTCTCTATCTTTCTGTTTAAGTTCACTTTTATTTGTGAATGCATGATTGGGATAGTTAGTTTATCAATAAATGAAGCACTTAAATTTATGATCTATGCATTGATAACTAATGTACTGTATTTATTTCTTTTTACAGGTGAATCTTTTGAGTCCATACAATTTGTGTACTAGCTCAACTCTGAGAGAATTGATTGAAAACTAATGTGAACTTGACTAGAATATATTGTATGAGTAGCATTGAAGGCTTAAATGATCAATGAAAAAAAAATGAAAATAAAAGATTCTATCTTTCTTTAGCATGAAAAAGTAAGAAAAAAAATGAATTGCTAAAAATCCAAGACAAAAGGAAAATGTTGCCTTCGGGATGTGTTCGAAACTTCCACTATGACATAAATCTCTAATGAGGTATCTTTTAAAAAGAAGTTGTTTTAAGGAAGTAGCTGGCTGCCCATAAGCGTGAAAGCCACCTTCTTAGAAATAAAATAAAATTCAATGAAAAATAAGTTAATCATATGAGGTTTGATTTGCTTAACATCCAATGTGTTTTAGAAGATGGATCAAAGGAATTTGATTAATTTTTTATGAAGTTGGATTGTACACACACATGAATTTATTAGATGAATTTCTAAATTTTTATAAATATTTGTGTAGTGAAAATTGTGCCATGATCATGAATTTAATGATGAATTTTATTGGCAAAATTATGGGTTTTAAAATTGTACATTCATAAATTTTCTTAAAATTTTAGAACTCATTGTTATTTCATGTGAAAATTTGGTTTTAATGATTATATGATTTTTATATTTTTTATTTTCACATAAATAAATTCTCAAAAATATTTTCCTATTTTTTCAAAATTTTTGAAATTTTTGTGAATTTTTTAGGTATTTTTAAGCATTTTTTTTTAAAAAGTGCATTTTTGGTCAAAATTGGTCAACTGAACAAACAAGCCAGTTGGACCAGTCCAAGGTGAAGGCTGGACCGGTCCATCCACGCTCGGCTAGCAGGTTAAAAGGTGAGTGTTTGCCATTTTGTTTCGCTATGTGCTAGCTTTCTTCTTAAGTGTTTTTCTCTCTATTTTTCCCTCACTTTCCCTCAACTATCACTACACTTTGTGCTTGATATATTGAATCATTGTGATTGATATTTGTGGTTGATTTTAAGTTGAATTGGTGAAAGGGATTACTTGTGAAGCTTGAGTTTTCAAAGGTTGCACTCTAAGTGTTTGACAGAGTTCTTTAATGAAGCTTGTGACTTTGTTTATGCTTTCATTCATTGTGACTTTCATAATTATGTCTAAAAGAGCTAGGGGAGTGCTTTTAAAAGTAAAAAGAATGTTGATTTGAAAGACCTTGGTTAGGAATCTTTATGTGATTTGGATGAAATATTTTTATTTGGATATTTTATCTTTCACAACCAAAATGTTTAGCTTTATCATTGAGGTAAATTCAACTATTATGACTCAATTAATTAGTGTTCTTGATTTTAATAAGTGGTACTATTTTGTAATATTTGAGGACAAATCTTGATAAACCATCCATTGAGGATAATGATTCGAGCCTTATGAGAACCTAATGTATCTTTGCTAATGAACATAATTTCTTCTCCTACATAACTAATGATAATTAGTTTTTAGGTTTTGATGCTTTGATCATTCGGACTAGTTCATATGCTTGCTAGGTTTATGATTTAGACTTAATTATTTTTGGATACTTATGATATTTTTGATTAGATTGCATATTTATCTTATGGATACCATATTAGTGTTTGGTTCTTACTTTTATGAACTTTGATGCAAAGTCCAAGGGATAGAGTTACATGTCTAAGGACATCTTTGTGATAATGTTGATATCTAGTTTCTAGAGCTCATGGTGATGATGAAGATGATGATTAGGTCTTGGTGGTTGAGGCCTAGTATATGTTTTGCTAGACTTTGAGTAGTTAGTTCTATTTTGTCTAGATTTGGTACTTGAACTTGATATATTCTATATTTTTCTTAGACTTATTATGTTTAATATTGCATATGTTTTGCTCATATGAAACCTTCAACTGAGACTAATGTGTTATATTTGATTGGAGGTTATACTTATATCTCACTTAATTATGCCATGATTTGTTCTTTCTTGTTTTTATGTATCTTATTTTGTCAATTTGTTCCAAAAATGGGGAGAAAAATTATATAGACAAATGGGGAGATTTAATACTATAAGGGGGAGAAGATATGAACATAAGCATATTTGAAGATGATTTTATATCATTATATTTTTTTCTTCTTGATTAAGCTTTTACAGGTAGTGTTGTTTGCATGATGTGCAGATTTTACAAGTTTGGCAGACACTACACATGAAGGTTAAAAGTTTGCTCATGATGCTCGAGTTCTTCAAGATATATTTATTTGTATTTGAGACATATTGTAATATGATTTTTCTAGTAGTTAGGCTATAATTGTCTAGGTGGATTTTATCACGAAATTATCAAATGGGGAGATTGTGACGTATATTTTTGTAATTAGCAATCTTTGGTGTCAAAACCAAACATGATCGAGTTATATTATTTGAGTTATATTTCTATCATTGATCATGTAATTGAAGTCTCAGAGTGAGTATGAAGTTCTACACCAAACATGCAAAGGTTCGTCAAAGTGTGAAGCTTGAATCTTCGAGAAAAGCCGTCAATGGTCTGAATAAGAATTCGACCGATTGAAGTTTCAAGATGGTTCTGAATGCATGAGGATATCGTGATCATATATGAGAGTCACATAGTCTAGGTAAAGTGGCGAGAACACATATATTTCAAATCGGGAGGTTCCGACCTTGAAAAAAGGACTTTTAAGCAATTTTATGAAAATATCAAGCTTAGACTGGTTCAAGTGAAGGCTGGACCGGTCCAAAGGGTCTCAACAACTCGTGTTAAGTATGTTACAGGATTTGGATCGGTCTAAGTGAAGCCCATACCAATCCAACTTTCCTGGTTTGTGAATTTTAACTTGTTTCTTATTGGAAAACTAGAGATTTTAATCTCTATAAAAACCTCATATGATTTCCCTCTCAGTGTGCCTTCAATAGCGTTTTCTACATAACAGAAAATCATATTTTTAGAGAGAGAAAGTATTGAGATATTTTTCTAAGCAAATAATTTTTTCTCAAATTCTTTATTTATATTTTTGAGAGCACACACATATTTCACAAAGTGATTTAGGTTGTTCTTTATTTGCTTGATCAACTATTTGAAAACTGCATTGAAGATTTCTTCTTTGTCAAGTTACTGGATTGGTTTCTTCTATAATTGTTCATTGGTGAGGAAGGAGAAGAAGATCGTGCTAAGAAGGGGACAGAATACTTGCTGAGTGTTCGTGTTCTTCCAGTTACCCTTTTGAGAGGATTTTGACGTTAGCCGAAAATCTGCAACACTTGGACAAGGTAGTCGCAATTGTGTCAAAGTGGAGTGGGTGTGAGTCTGGGACAGAGTCTATTGTATTTTGGTTCGACGATAGTGGATTTGCTTCTCCGGGACTACAAAGCCTCACCCGTGATTTTTTCCCGATCTGAATTTTTCACGTATATCTGGTGCATTCATGTTACTTTGTGCATTCATACTACTTTACTTTACTGCACTTTATTTATTTACTTGCTTTGTGGGATTGTTTTAATTATTAATTAGACTTAAAATTAGATAATCTGAATAATTAAGCAAAAAACGAGTAAACCTAATCATCCCGTCTAGGTTTTAAATTTAACTTTCGCAGCCGCTTCCACACCGGCCAACTCACAATCTAGGCATTCGAAGCCAAATATAAATAACTCTCAATTTCCTTTGGTCTCATTAGAATGAATAATATTTGTCTTTCCGAGGGAAAAAAATATCCAAAGTCAAGTGTCAAATATTATCTGTCTTAATATTTATCCAAAAGTTATGTTGTCATTCTGAGAGAAAAAAAAAATACTTCTAATGGAATAATATTAAGACATCATTCCCGATGTCCATGATCTATAAAGTATGGACACTTCACCGAGGGTGTCGTATCCATGTAAGACACTCAGACACCGTGTCGGACACTCCTCGGACATGTGTCTGACACTTCGTAGAACTATCCTGACATTTTTCTTTTTAAGACACTTCTCGGACACTCCTATGACACTCTTCGAACACGTGTAGGGCACTTCGTAGCAGTGATGTATATTCAAGTATTTCAAAAGAAAATTATATGGAACTAAGTTATGATTAAAAACTTAAGCTAAATATATGTAGATGACTAAATAAGTTTGGTTCTTTAATCTATTTTAATCTATTTGTTTATTTTTGTTTATAAGTTTGTTCGCTTCTTAATTGCTTGATGATGAATTGAAGTATTTCTGTAATGTAATTTTTTTATTGAATAATTAATATATATTAATATAATATATTAATATTTTATAATCGTATCCTCACCGTTGTCTGTGTCCTATTTTTTTAGAATTTTTTGTATCATTGTGTCCGTGTCGTGTCATACTCGTATCCCACGTCAATGTCCGTGCTTCCTAGCCTATGATTCATATTGACCCCCAAGGGGACTAATTATAAACCATCATACACATAATTGATAATGAAAGGCTGGGGCTTTGTATTGTAAGACCATATTCCCACTTGATATTTTAAATAACATAAGGGTTTTTCGTTTTTAATTATTTGTAAGTCTATACTATAATTTAATTTCATTGATAATTTAAAGTAAATTCTAGTTACGTGACTTTCTAATTTCAAATTGGAGTTTTTAAAAAGAGACATTTTGAATCCAAACGTGAGTACCTCCTAACGTTAGTCCAAAGAGACCTTTTGAATATAGTCTTATTTACAAACTAAATCTATTGCTTAGCATTTTTTTTTATCTTTCTTTTTCCTATTTGTTAAAAAAGATGGTTTTCATTTTTTTTTTCAAGCATGGGCTACAGTTGTATTTGTCATCATCTCTCTTTTTTTTTTTCAGCTACAACTCACGTAAATATAATAAAATGTCATGACTAAGTTTTTTCTAGTTTGATAATAATGTTATGATTGCTAATTAAAAAAAGAATAAAATTATTAACTCTTTAATTCATGAATAGATAATTAATATTGTTAAATGATCTTCAAAAATCAAGTAAAATTACTAAAATCTATTTGTATTTAATCATATTGTAAAAAGTTGTGTATCAATACATTTTGACCCCACATGTGACAAATTTAGTTCGTGTACTTTGCAAAAAAAAACTATAAAAAATTATCATTATAATATTCTTTTTCCTTAACATAAAATTTCTCTTACTATTTTATTTTACTTTGCAACTAATTATTGAACCCCGAACCATATACAAGAAATTTTTTATGAATATATTACAAGACATTTTGAACCCTTACATATATTTTTTAATTTTTAATTCTCACAAGTTATATATATGTTTTTCATTTATTTCATAATTGATGTTACTCTAATTCATTATTTTTGTAAAAAAATATAACTAATAGGATTTTTTAATAGTGACATCGACCTAAAATTTATGAATAGATTATTACTTATGTTAAATGACCCTAAAAAGTTCAACTAAAAACACTAAAATTCATTAAAAATCTATCTTTATTGAATTATGTGATAAAAAACTGCGTATCAGTGTACTCTGGACACTCATGCGAAAAATTGATGATTGTGATAAGCAATTCCATTACATAACACCGATATAGGTTCGATTCCATTACACCACATCTGCTACTATGGCCGCACCCACGACTGCAAACTTTGGTTGGGATATGTGGTATCAATGCGCCCCCTTACGTTTGCCTCGTATTACACAAACACCCCATGTTGTCTCCTGCTCTGACATATTGTGCAATTACATATACATACCTTTGACCTTGTAAAAATGACCCTTTAACCTTAACAAATGATATAAAATGACCAAAATATCCACCTAAAAGTTCTATTCGGAAAAAAAATTAACCTTCCATTCCAATACAACATATATAATAGGGTAAAGTACAAAAAAAAACCCCGCTATATAGAAAATGTGCAAAAAATACCTCTGCTGTTTGGTATGTGCATATAAATCCTTATAATTTTAAATTTTAGAGCAAATTGTCCCATATTGCATATGATGATAGAATTTTTTGAAAAATTCTAAAGTACCATTTTTGTTATTTCATTTTTTAGCTTTTTTTATATAAAAAATGAGAAAATTACATTTTGACCTCCTGAGGTTTGTCTATACGTCAATCTAACCTCTCTACGTTTGCGAATCTTTATTTTCACCCATTGTCAATAATTTTTGGCTGACTTTGGTCAATAAAATGATGAAATGACTAAACTATCCTACTTATACATTACACTTGTCCAAGTTATATTTACTCTGCCTCCCGAACACTTCTCTATCTCCATTCTCACCCTCGACGTCTCTCTCTCTTTCTCTTCTCTCTCCAACCACCTCTCTGAAACTCTCCGATCCCATATCTCCTCGCCACCACAATGTCTTTCTCTTGGCCGAACCACTACGCCGCTAGCTTGTGTTGCGCCAAGGATGCCGGTGTCGGAATACAACTTTTCGGTTTAGTTAAGGAGAATTCAAAATCTCAATCAGCGTACAACCTAAAATTATACATTCAATTCCTCCTTACTTTCCTTCATTTTCTCAACATCCAAACATTGAAGTGAGAATATCAATAAAGTTGAATCACTACTTACCAAGGTAAGCCAGTGAGATCATGGTACCCATCAAGCAATGAAATAACAGCACAAACCCGAATAATAAACTCTTCACCAAAAATTTCAACCACCATCTCTGCAATTTCCTGACCACCACCACCACATTCTCCAAACCCTAGGTCTGGAATCTCCTTAGACTGAGTTATCTCCGAGTCACCACCAAGATCTAATCCTCCGTACTCTGAGTCATCACAAGTCAAGAAAGAGTGAGAGTAGAAGAAATTATAGGCTCTGATGGACGATGGGAAGTGAAGATTATGTTCGAAGGTTTTGGTTCGGTGATTGTGAGATGGGTCTGCACTGTGGTGAACATGAAGAAGAGAGAGAAGATCAAGAGAGAGATGGCGTCAAGTGGGTTATGAGAGATTGGGTTTGTAAAATCATTTCATTTTGTGAGATCAATTAGGCATTCTTGTAGAAGGGCATTTTGGGTATTTTTTTGCTACTATTTCCATGATGTAAGTAATCTGACCGTTAACAATGACATAAGAGACTAAAGTGATGTATAATTTCAAACCTTAGGGATGTAAAAGTCGATACGCACCCGTGGGGGGTCAAATTGACGTGTGGACAAACCTTAGGGGGTCAAAATGTAATTTGCCTCCAAAAAAATTAGCTTTTTTAAATAAAAAATAGCTTTTTTAAATATAAAAAATTCATAAAGTAAGGGTACTTTAGTCATTTCATTGTTCAATTTCTCCCAAATTGAAGATTTGTCCTTATTTGCACAAACTGAAAAATATAAGAAGTTTTGTGCATAACGGGGGGTATTTGCACATTTTTCATATAGCGGGGTTTTTTTTTTGCACTTTACCCTATATAATAACTAATATTTTATATATTTTTCATTAAATATTTAATTATTATATACATATTAAATATAAATTTAATTTGTATATTATTTATTTAATTTGTAAATTATGCTTCCACTCTAACTCAATAAATTATCTATTTACAAAAATAATAAAATATTTTATTAAAAATTTAATTGGATATTGAATATATTTTAAAAATTAAATATATAATTTATTAAAGAAAACTAAAAATTGAATGTGTATTTAATAGTAGTATATTCTAAGTTACATACACAAATATCTATCCACGTAGAAGTGTAGAAGAAAAAGCTATATACACACACATATTGATCCAATTTTCCACTCAAATTAATAGTTCAATATTTAGCATGAAGACACCAAATCAGAATTCAAGTTAAAATTTTTTAATTTAAATTGTAGTAAATTGAACAACCAGTGCTTATGATCCAAGAAAACCCAAATCTTTCCAATATTGTATCTACTGAAGCTCCTCCATCTCTCCAAATCATAAGCACTGAAAACCTAAACCTTTCCCATATATTGTCAACATAAAATATACATTAATCCATCATCATTCCCCTCTCACCTCAAGCACGGTGGATGTGTGATCAATGAGGATAGGGTGTGGTAAGGTGTTTCGAAGGAATTTATGGTCAGGATTCTCGACACATTTGAGCTTTAACCTAACAGATTCGATGAGACAATCATAGATCATAGTGTCAGGGGGTGGCAGAACGACGGGGCGATAGCGAGATATTGGGAGGCAAATTGAGATAATTGAGTGAGAGAAGGTGGTGTGAGTGATGTTAAGGGTTTGCAGAGTGAGTGATTTAGAATGAGCTACGTATTGTACATAGAGAGATAATATTAGTGAATCAAAAATTAGTGGGTCAAACATTTGAGACTCATCCTACCAGACATAATATTGTTCGCTTTTGGTTTCCCTGAACCAGAGACTTCCTAAAGGGTCCCCATCCTGGTACTACTCTCGCATAAGCACGCTTAATTGCGGAGCTCTGATGGGTTCACGAAAATTATGGCTTTAAAATGTATTGTGTTATAAAAAGAGTGCGAACATATATATAAGTAATTCACATTCACTTTTTCCAAGCGATGTAAGATCATAACACCCGTAGCCTGCTAGTGTGGTTGTTCGCCTAGTGCCTCGCACGCGCCCATATCACACCTGCCCACAAAGGTCGTCACAATCCACCATGCTTGGAGGCCCAATGTTTCCATTGACACACTTTCGGCTGAACTTTGACTCTAATACCATTTTTAATGCCCCCACCATACCTGACACAATATTGTTCGCTTTTGACTTACTCGAATCAAAAACTTCCCAGGGAGTCACTCATCTTAGTAGTACTCTCGCATAATTTGTAACGGCTCGCTCCACATAGTCTGATATATATTATCTACTTTGGGCCAAGCTCGCAGGATTTTATTTTTTGGTTTTACACCAAAAGGCCTCATACCATTTGGAGCGGGCCGTTATAAATGATATTAGAGCCAAAGCCCTGCTAAAAGTGTGCCAACGGGGATGTTGGCCCTTTAAGGGGGTGGATTATGACAACCTCTGTAGATTGGTGTGATGTGGGCGGGTGCGAGGTACTGGCCAAGCTACCCCACTGGCAGGCTATAGGTCATGATCTCACATCACCTGGGAAAGGTGAAGGTGAAGTGCTTATATGTATATTCGCACCCTTCTATGTCACAACGCATTTTAAAGTCGTGATAGCTTTTAACCATCAGAACTTTGCAGTTAAGCGAACTTATGTGAGAGTAGTACTAGGATGTGTGATCTCCTGGAAAGTCTCTAGTTCAGGGAAGCCAAAAACTAGGGGTGACCACAGATCAGATCGGATCGGATTATGCATAATCCTAATCCGATCCGCGGATTACGGATTGGCAAAAATTTAATCCGATCCGATCCGTGGCAATCCACCAATTCGATCCGATCCGTGATTGAACGGATCGGATCGGATTGACGGATTGGCATACTACTCCTATTTAAATTTTTTTTTCCTACTTCAAAATTTTCAAAAAAAAAATTGTCCAACAAACACAACACTTTTTAAATGAACACAATTGTTAAATAAACAAATATAATATATATTAAATTTTTAGGTTTACCCATGTAAGTATGTAGTATATTATATTATTATACATATAATTACTAATTATATATATAAATATATTGCCACGGATCGGATTGCGGATCGGATCGAATTTCTGACCCTCCAATCCGCAATCCGATCCATGGCTAACGGATTTTAATTTTTTAATCCGTCACCAATCAATTAGCTAACGGATCGGATTGGATTCGTCCGGATCGGATCGGATTCGCGAATTCACGGATTTTTTGTGCACCCCTACCAAAAACTGACAATATTGTGTCGAGTAGGGTAACACACAAAGAGAGATGGTCGATGGTGGTGGTTAGGGAAATAGATGATCGTTTAGAAAGAGATATGGGTTTTTAGAATAAGAGTTAAACATTAGGGGCAAATAGGTCATTTCCTTAAAAAATTAAAAAATGAGGGTATTTTTTACATTTCACATGTTTTTTTTAACGCCGTTAGTAATGGAAAGCTGAGAGGGGTGCGAGTGTTACTTTTTTACATATTACTTTAATGGGTGTTAGTGTAATTAATCCTAAATAAAATGATAATATTATATGTAAAAATATAATGTCTGAATACTTGTTGAAATAATTTTAGAACTTTAGTTAGTTATTGAAGGACATAATTACTTTTACAATACATTTATAGGTCAGAATGAAAAATAATAATAAATTATTACAAATATACTAGTAAAATTTTCTCGAGCAATGCACATGTATTTGTATACATATATTCTAAAAAGCACAGACATTTCATCAAGGGTGCCGTATTAGTGTCGGACACTCAGACACCGTGTCGGATACTTCGTAGAAGTGTCCTGACATTTTTATTTTTAGAACACTTCTCGAACACTCCTTGGCAATCCCCAAACACGTATCGAAAACTTTGTAGCAATGATGTATATTCAAGTATTTTGAAAGAAAATTATATGCGACTAAGTTATGATTAAAAATCTAAGCTAAGAGGATTAAATAAGTCTGGTTCTTTAATCTATTTGTCTATTTTTGTTTATAAGTTTGTTTGGTTCTTAATTGCTTGATGATGAATTGAAGTATTTCTGTAATGTAGTCATTTTTTTGTTGAATAATTAATATATATTAATATATTATATTATTATTTATAGTTGTATCATCGTCGTGTCTATGTCTTGTTTTTTAGAATTTTTCGTATCGCCGTGTCCGTGTTGTATCGTACCCGTGTCCGTGCTTCCTAACAATATTTTGATAAATAAGCCATTCATGTTTGGAAGCCTGAATAGACACTGGTTAGTTTAGTGGATGCTATTTTATTCTACTCAAAATAAGCTTAAAAAACACACCATTATTTGAGAACAATGACAAAAGTTCATATATTTATTTAATATATTTGATTTTCTTGTATCAAATACCAATAAGAAAAGTATATGTATTTTAAGTATAGTTACCAATATGCTTAAATGTTCTCAATTGATTAAAGACAATTAATTTATCTAATATATTTGATTTTCTAGTATCAAATACTAATAACAAAAGTATAATTATTTTAAAAATAGTTACACATATGCTTAAATATTCTCAATTGATTAAAGACAATGACTAAAGTTATGTTATTCAAATTAGGCTACTTTAGTTTCCTTATAAGCTAGGTTATTCGAGTAAAAAATTTAGCTTCCTCTAGAATGTAGGTACATCAATCAAACTAGAGTGGATTTTTATTCAAATTAAGCAACTCTAGTTTGCTTATAAGCAGGGACGGACCCATGAAGGGTCCAGTGGGGGCATATGCCCCCCCTGAAATTTTTTTTCCTTCACTTATATCTCTATATTTTTCAAATTATATACTTATATATAACATTTTGCCCCCCCTAAAATTACAAAAAAAACTCCACTAGGCCCCCCCTCCTAATTTTTTTTTAATCTGTCTCTCTTTTCCCTTCTCTTTCTCTCTTTTCGTCCCCTCTCTCTCCCCAATATTTCTCTCTCTATCCTTCTCTTTCTTTCTCTCTCTTTTTCTCTCTCTTTCTCTCTTTGTCCCCTCTCTCTATCTTATCTATTTCTCTCTTTTTTACCCTCTCTCTCTCTTTGAGTCTGTCCCCTCTCTCTATATCTTTAAAAAACAATTAAATTAATAAATTTTATTTTTAATAGATAAATTAAAAAAATAATGAAATAAATACTTTTTTTGAAAATTTTTAATAATAAAGTAAATGTTATCGATGAACAATAATAAATTTATTCAATAAAATTATTATGATGGCTTGAAAAAAATTTTTAGTGTTAAAAGTTGCCCCCCCTAAAAAAAATTCCTGGGTCCGTCACTGCTTATAAGCTAGGTCATTCAAGTAAAAAACTGAGCTTCTCCTAAAATCTAGGTACATCATCCAAACTAGCCTAAATCCACTCAAGTTAAATAACCTTAAACCATAATGCTCTGTTTGATGAGAAAATTGGATGGAAGAGAGAGAAGAAGGAACCGATAAGACATTCCAATGGAAGAGATTGTATTCCTCTCTCTTTTTGTTTGGTTGGATGGAAGAGAAGATAATGAAATAATACTTTACTTTATTTGTTAGGAGAGAAGGAAAGAAAGTATTTTAATTTATTTTTACCATTATACACATCACTATTTATAGTACACTGACTTTATCAAATAATTATAAGTATAGTTTTGTAATTTAAAACTTTTTTAATAGTCTTGTCTTTCTTTTATCTTGTCTTCTTCATATTTGAAAGAATGAAAATTTGTAAAAGCTGATGGATAACTCATCCATCATCTTTTCTCTTCACTCCTTATCCCTTCCTACCAAATGAAACATAAGTTTAAGTATGTTTACAACATCTCACGTGACCCTTAAAGTCATCAAGCCATCCAATTACCCATAGGTGTATAAACCATTAGCACGACAACTAGCTCTATCATAGATAGACCTAAGTTCATCTTATCTATTTATGTTTTAGCTTGTTAAGTAATCATAAGTACACCAACTCCCCTAAGTATTCTAGTTAGGTTTGCCTTAGTTAGACCTAATTTTGCACATCATCATAAGTCATATAAACTCGTGCATCCAAAGTCATTCAGAACTTAAACACATCAACTTTAAACATCCCAATTAGGTCTACTCAAATTGATACAAGTCCCTTGGATTCATATTCTCAAAGTCATCTACGACACTCACACACATAATTCAACCCTCTTTTCAAACTAAACTCACTGTTTTAAATCTTACTCTTTTTCAAAATAACTCATTTTTCGAAGCTTTTACAAGACTCTTACAAGTCAATCTCCAAAGACAAAAACAATATTCAAGGATTATATGCCAATTAATCTTTAAAGTCAAAACACATCTTTTTTTTTTTTAAGTTTAGGAACTTTTAAGTTCACACGTACACATACGCAGTATTAAGACAGATTTTATCACTCATTAGTATGTTCTAACTTTCAAGGCAGAATTAAACTAATCATTAGTGGATGCTTCATCTCAAGCTTCATAAAATCCTTTAAGCTATATTTGCAACATGAGTACTATGGATGTGTGGGGGTGCCTAGCACCTTTTTTTTACGCATAATCAAATCTACTAATTTGGTTAAGAAAAACTTGATTGAGTCAACACATTCAAGGCCTACATTTAGACTTCATAGACTCTAAATCATTAAACAATAGTACTTTTTTAGGTGGCCTAACACACCAAAATATATTATTAGGTGACAACTCCAAACATAGAAACATTGGCCCTTTACAAGTATCACCTGTTGCTTAAGCGAAGGGTAGAAAACAAATAGCATAAGCGAAAAGGAAATGAGCGTGTGTTAAATGATATATTGTATTTTGTAATGGAATTATGTAGCATACATATATGTATACAATTGTTATTAAAATAGAGTAAAATTTAATTTGATGGGCTATCTTCTTGTTAAGGCGTGAACTCACTCCATTACATTCTTTCCAGCAGTGATGCAGTGGCTCAAGAGTAGAATACTTGGCGAGAGTTTCGTCAACTTTTCTGGTTGTTATTTTAGTTGTTTGAGAGGTTGTAGTGAGGACTATTGGATCTTGATTTTATTTTAATAGTGGGACTGTTGAAAACTTTAGTTTGATCAAGCATATTTTGGATCAAAATTAGAGTGGATTCCACTAAATTTTGAAGGCGCGTCTACATCGAAAGGCGTTCCTCTCCGAGTCCATTTCTTGTAACTTTGTTGGAACACAAAAAAATATATCTTAAAACTAAAACTGCTTCCTAAAACTTGGCAACAAAAGGATATCTCAACAATCTACAACTTAACACTTGATCTAAAGTAGGACATCGCTATTGGACTCTAACCTACTTGTTGTAAATGCTTAGTTAGGTAGTCATGTCAAGCATGTAACATGGCTTTTGGTGGTTGTAGACAGAGGGTGAACAAAGAATCGGTAGAATCAGAATCGGAATTAAATCGAATCAAATCGTTCATTACGATTCTGGTTCCGATTTTAAATTTTAAGAGCCGTTTACTACGGGTCAGGTGCCGATTCCAAGTCAAGGAATCGGAACTGGAACCGTTATATATATATATATATATACTACTATTCTATTTATATATAAAGTATAAAATATATAATATATCGATAAATACATTTAATTTCTAAATTCTAATGTTTTATATATTTATATAATATAAAATATATAAATAAATACTAATAACTTATATTATATTGTTATAACTAGGGGTGTATAAGTATGAGTGTGTATCTTCTCAATATTTAAAAATAAAAAATAATTGACAAATAATAGTTAGAAAACCAAAATCACAAAGAACCAAAATCGAACTCAACAATTCCGGTTCCAAAATTGAAGAATCATTGGGAACGATTTCGGTTCCACCAAAAATAATAAAGAACCGTACCGTGTGCACCCCTAATTGTGAGTAAAGGAAGAGAGAGAGCGAAAAAAAAAGGATATTTTTATCCATAAGAATAAAGTTTTTTTTATAGTTAAATGTCATTGTAAAAGTCATTTAAATTAATGAATGGTCATTTTTGTCACATCATGCAATTTTTATTTTTATTTTTTAAAAAAACTAACAATTTTTTAGATGAAAAAGGATATACACAACGTAAAAATTTTCAAAAGTTTTCTTTTATTTTATTCAAGGAATACACGTGCAAATGTTATATAATTCAAGGGGTTTTATGCAATTAATCCTTTGACGAATACAATGATTTGAAAACAACATTTTCAGTGTGACCGTACAACCCAAAACTCACTTTTCATTAATACCAATTATACCACCGCAAAAATCTTTCTTTTCAATAATACCATACACTATTATTTTACACAAAACTCGACAGGAAATGAAATCGGATAGATGCTTTGACCAAAACACAACTGAAGAGGAAAACAATTTCAGAATACAACACGAATTTTATATATATATATATATTAGGTGCTTGAGTGATCTGGTAAGCGTTTCAGGTCCATCTCGACTTGGCGAATCGTCCATTGCATGTTTTCCAGTTTCTGCAAGGAAATATTGAAATCAGAATTAAACTGAAGAACTTAACCAAAAAGAAAAAGAAAAAGAAAAAAGAAAAATTAAACTCAAGAACCTAGGCAGAATCATTTATATGCAAAGTAATATTACCTTTACTATATCATGGTACTGCCTTGCAATTGTATCAAAGTGAGGATCAACACCTTGGTACTCACGAAGGCGCGTAACCTGGTAAAATTTGCAACATCGAAAATTTTGATATAAACACAATCCGCAGAAACACATTCATAAACAAAGGTGGTATGGGTATTTGCTTCTCACGAAGCAGCAAGGGGACTGGAGCCCCTTGAGACCCGACCTAAGTACCACCAGACATACCAAACAATTACACATCAGAACAGACAAGATTAACATGGCTAAGCATCCAAAAAAAAAATATGACAACAGGCTAAATTGACTTTTCAACAAATTGTAACCCTTGTTTCCATACCAAGGAAGTACACTGATTAAGAAAGTCTTAATCCTTTCATAATCAAATCCCACATACAAACAATAAATAAATAAATAAAAATAATATCTAGTAATTCCTATAACACTGCCATAATAGAGCAACAAACCGCTTTATTGTATGCAAGTGAAGCTTCTTCTGTAGCTTCAACCAGATATTTCCTAAAACAAAAGATAAAACCAATCAAAATCCTCATCATTTAACTGTATACCAAACTGGAGATATTTGTCATCATTCTTTACCTTATTTTATGGAGAGCTGGAATTGACTCCTGAGTGTAAGTCTCAAGCAGGAGGATATGCTCGAGAACCCTAAGACAACAACGAGACATAAAATATTACAATAATGACCAAAAAAAATTACACAAATTGATTGGGTTCCATTGTGGGGCTAAATCCTGACAGAAAATTTATAACCAATTTTTGGTAGTAAGAGGAAACATATAGATACTCTCCAAATAATCAACAGCATAATATTGAGAGCTTGATATATATTATTTGGCACACTCCTGATAGGTTAACCTTTAGGCCAGGTGATTGTCCAACATACTACCTGAACTTTTCTGGACAAGTGGCTGTCTAATGATTGCAATTCATTTTCTAACATACTATCTGAGCTTAACCTTTTACAAAACTACAAACCTTACTTTGCAGATGGAAAACAAAGAAACTTGGATATTTAGGCCTCAAGCATTAAATAATTTGAAATATCTCAAAAAAAAAATTGCAACCTCTAAACCGCTTCAGCCAACAAGTGTGATTCAGCAAATGAATCATAGTCCATACTAAATAATATCTAGTCAATTGAATTGCAAAACAAAAAGAAAAACCACAAGGAAACAAAATTTATTTTTTTGATGCCCAAACTGAAATGAGGAAACAGTCTAAAATCATAATTTGTGTCCCTCTCATGGCTTGACGAGACTACAGCAGGTGGGTTGGTCTTGCTAGATTGAGGATGTTAAAGAAACGGTATAGGCTTGCATTCTGACGTTAGAGATTATTTAGTATGGTAAGTTGGTAACCTAATGCAGTATGGGGGAGGGAGTCATTCAATGTTATAAGACAATGCTGAAATGGCAAACCTCTAACAATTTGAGGTCAAGCATAGTGTCATAGTGGGCATTCATTGCTCCAGAGTCAAAATGGTCTCTCTCTCTCAGTCAGTCAGGTTAAGGTATGTAACTGTGTACAGACCCCAGGTTGAGGTCACCTTTAGATTTCCCAAGGCTATTCAACCCCGCGGTGAGCCATACACCAAGCTACAAAGGCCTCCTAAGTCCCGTTCCTAGCTCAAATAGTTCACGAGGTGCATCAAGATGCTTTCAGTCTTGGGCAACGCTTATCCATAGAGACAAGATCCTCTTAAGGATCTTCAATTCTTCAACAAGGCTTATCCATGGAGAGAAGGTCCTTATGATGCTCTTCAAGCGACATTTGTCTCAGTAAAAGAGGTCCTCTCCATGTGTCTTCAAGCAATGCTTATAATAGAGAAGAGGTTCTCAGAGCAAAGCTTATATAATGAGTAAGAGGTTCTTGTCATGTAGAAGTGGAGTGTATACATATAGAGAGGAGGTCGTCGCCAATATATGCCTGTTTATAAGGCTAAGAGCCTGTTCAAAATTTAGGTGCCCCTAGAGAACACAGTGAGGAAAGAGGTAAAAATCAAAGAGAGAGAAAATAAAAATCCTTCTTCTGGTGATCAAAGGATCTGATGGCTCCAGTTTGGCTCTAGTGTTCTTAATTTTTTTTTTCTCCATATTGGTCTTTTTTTCTTTCTGGTGCCTTTTTTGGTTGGGGTGGCCTTCTCTTGGCGGTTATGTTTTTCGAGTAGAAGTATTTTTGCCTGCAAAGCTGTGGTGTTTCTTATCAGCATCTGGGCTGTTGTTCAGGCTGCTCTGCCAAGCAAGATACTTTATAGTGCTCTCTCCATTATTTACTCTTTTTGGAATAGTATAGTTGGTGATTTCCTCAAGAAATACAGTAAGGGAGTGAATATCAGGTTGAATTTCATCAAGATCAATTCTGATGCCTTTAGTGCTTATCCTCCTAACACTCACTCATACAAGAGTTGTAGTTTAAATTCACTTAAGTGATAAATGGCTAAGCAATGTTAACGGTTTAAAAAAGGAACAATATAACAGCAGACGAACCTCAATTTTGCATTCATCGTCTCGCACCTTTTGCACAGCCAAGTTTTTTGCAGTTCATCCTATTGAATAGTTACATACAAATTTAGTTAACAGGTCCCTAATAGGAGGAAAAGAACAACATAGAAAGTGAATTCAGCTAATACTGTTTCATTAATATCTTTCTACATAATGCTCAAAGTACATGCTTAACAATTGAGATAACTGGAACTAGAAAGCTTACATATTTATGTTGATGTTGCAACTTCAAATCTTTGACCAGTTTGATAAGCACTCCAAGTATCTGCTCTAAGACCTTCCAGGGGCAAAATAGATTATTAGTCACATATCATCAGAATAGCATAAGACCCCTGATTATAAGTTATAATAATGAAAGTACACTACAATGCAAAAGTTTGATATTAAAAATTGTACTATGAAAGGATGTAGACTCATATTCACATACATTGAAATATTCTGCCAGTTTTCTATCTGCAGAATATAGATCCTCCTGCAATGATGCCTCTTCGCTCTCGATCTCCTCAATAATTAACTTTGCCCTATTTTAATGATTAGTGAGAATAGCACAAGATAAAGGCTAATGATCTTTTGAAAAAAGCGGTTTCTAATTATTGGAACATGCACCGAACATATTAATATATGGCAGCAATAGGTAGTTTAAAAGTAGATACAGCAAATTTCCAGAAAGATGTCTTCATTGTCATGTTGTGTTTTTCATTAGCAATGAATTAATGCAAAGTGTGAGATGATTCAGACCGAATAGCCATCTCATTGTCTGAATAAAATTTTTGAGCCTTGAGGTATGAAAAAGGAAAACCTTATTCGTTTCATCATGATGGGTTGAGGCATCTATTTTGAAGTCTCAGCATATAATGCAGGTTCATGTTTCAACTACTCAAACAAGAAAATAAGGGAAGGTCCAGAAACAGCCAGGCCTGAGTAAATGATAGAACTTGGTAGACGGTTTTAGTAACGTTCTCTACTTGTTTAGAAAGCAATTTGTAGAAGAAGAAACAGAAGTAGGATGAAGAAAAAATAAAAAATGGCTTTAAAGTTCAAACATTAGAAAATGTTTTTACTCAATCTCATTTTGTAGCCTTCAAATCAGGGTCAGCTAAATGACAACAAGCATTTATAACAAGATAACATGCTTTTATAAGTGATTATTTGATGTCAAAATAAACTGTTCTTTTATAAAAATTCCAACAATCAGAACATATAGTATACCCTCATGCTAAGAAGCACGGAAACGGATACGGGACACACGGATGCAACACGGACACCGTGACACGGAAAATCCTAAAAAATTAGGACACGGACACGGCAAATAATAAATATATTTTTATATATAATATATGATGTTGTACTTTAAAAATTAAGAGTAATATTATTTTTCATCAACCTAACAATGCAAAAATCCACAAATCATAAGTCACAACTACACAATTGAATCTACTTTGCAACAACAATAATTATAAGAGACATTAGAATAAAAAGTAGTCTTATCATTTAATCATCATTCCAGCTTACTCTAAATACAAAAGCATCATCGGAAAGTCACATGTAAAAGATGGCAGTTGTACATAAAGAGAAAGAAGAGGAAAAAAAACAAAGATGAAGAGATGGGATGAGCTTTAGCTGAATGTGAAAACAACCTTTCTAGAACTTGTGCTTTACTGGGGAAAAAGAAAGAGGCTAAAGAAAGAGAAAAAAGCAAAGAACAAAAGAAAATTAGGGTTTTGTTAGAAAAAGAATTAGGGATTAGTGAAAAATAAAGTAAGAATCTATGGAAGAGAAAAGATACATGGAAACAAGAGAAAAAAGAGAAAAAAAAATTTGTCTTGTCCAACACGTGTCCACGCCGTATCTGAAAATTCATGGCGTGTCGAACGCGTGTCCATGTTGTGTCCAAAAATTCAAAAATAAAAAATTCAGACACGTTTTTTGGCGTGTCCAACACGTGTTAGGGCGTGTCCGACACGGATTCTTTGCCTATTTAGGTGTGTCTGTGCTTCCTAGCCCACATGAACTTGACATTTAGGGAAGATATAAAAACAATGACAATGTGGGAAAACAAAATACAAACCTTTCTAGAAGCCGGGCATTTGAATTTTGACTACCAGTTGAAGAGTCTGCAACACCCAAAAGAAGGGTAATTTTATGCACATAATCTCTCTTTATATAGGTATATTATTTTATATTTTACATAAATCCACACAAAATGACGCACTTGTGTATAATATACACACACGCACGCACACATCAGCGTGTGTGGACAATCTTCCAAGGGCAGGAAACCCTCTTCTAAAACTTCCACACACAAAAACATCAGTGGAATTCATGCATCATGGCAATCTATCCTGGCTTCTTGAACCAGACTTGTTATAAAAGTGAACTTTAAATCATCAGTCATGATGCACAAATTTAGCTGATTATTCATAAAGGGTATAGAGAAAAAGAGCTACCTATCCCCAAGAGGTAGGTCACAAAGATAAACTACATCACTCAATAGGCAGACATATATAAGATATAAATACATGTATGAGTGTGTATTTGTGTAGAGGGAGTACTTTAAGACATACCCATGTCATCCATTACAAAGGCATCTGCTAATTTATCACACTTGGCTTTTAAACGACCCTCAATCTCGTGTAAAAGCGACATCTGGTACTCTGGCATGTCCTATAATTACAGAGAATCAAAATGATTAACTGCTTCTTTAACATTATAAACGATTCACTCAGAAGAAGAAAAATAACAAGGAAAAGAATTGACATGACTATAGATCATAACAATTAACAACAAACTAAATAAAACTACATTGCCTATAACTGTGCATATGGATACAGATAAGAGCCTCACAAAATGCATTGAAAAAAAATATCTACATTTAAAATTTGTAGCCTCCATTCATTCATCAAATTTTCATCACCAATTTTCAGTCGGTATCACTCCTCAATTTTCAATCATCAATTTACATCTATACATCATTCCCTCTAGTTCTACACATTCTCCGGATTCATATTCATCTTATTCCTTCACACATCCCTCTCTCCCTTCATATACATCTATACATCCCTCCATAAGCAAATTCTCCCTTGCTACAAAATAGTGTATAAGAGAATAAAAGAGGAAAAAAAAGTTGTAACCCATTCCCAAATGGGGGTATCATACCATGGATACTGGTGCTTGTCGAAGCTGAGTCTGCCATAAATAAGCAGGTGTTATTCCAAGGAATCTATTAGGAACACCACCAACTCCAGGTTCCTCTGCATCAGTAGCACTGCTAGAAAGAGCATTATTTGCTGCACCACCAGCACTAATTGCAGAAACATTTGTATAATTTGTTGAGTTTGAGCTTGAGCTAATGGTGACACTGGTAGTTGTACTATCAAGGGAGCTTCTTGATATTATACTCCACTTTTCAATTTCTTCCTCGTGAATCTCACCATCTTTGGAAATCAGAGGGAGCCTCAACTTTTGAACTGCTTCTGCAACAACTAGCCGATGCTCAAGAGCCTCATAAACCTGAAAAAATATTGAATTTTTCATCATAATTCCTGACAGTTCAATACAGCTAAACTGCCAACAATTTAAAATATGAAACAGAGATAATTTTTTATTTTTCAAATTCTCACAGAGCACATTAGTTGTTTAGCTTCGATTCTTTTTTTATTATAACTATCAGTTTAACTAAATCCTCTTGACAAAAATCATTTATACTGAATGCCAAAACATGGCCATAAGTTGTTTAACTAAATCCTAGTAACAAACATCTTTACATTTGATGCAATAGCACAAGAATTAGTTGTTTAGTTTTGCCTTCAATTTAAAATACACACCTATAACCACATAATGTATCTTATATTTCACATTTGCACACACACTCCCCGATGTTGCAACATCCCAGTTGATTCTCATAGGATTATCCTCCAACTGCTTGTCCAAATTAAGTTTGGGATTCATGATTTCATTCAGCCCACCTTCATTTCATCCTCATCATCCACCGCCTTACCCGCCTTCTATATATTAGAAACCTATTTGGTTGCATCCATCATTCAGCATTGTGCCACATGGGCAGCTTTAATGGGCGAACATCCCAACCCTTAGAGCATACTACAGTCCCAGGTGGCAAAGAGATGCTTTAACCAGAGGTCTGGAGAAAGCTGCAATCAATAGGATTTCCCTAATCCTCCCTTCGAATGCTGAATGATGGATGCAACGATATATGTTTCTAATATATAGAAGGGAGGAAGGCAGTGGATGATGAGGATGGGGATCAGGATGAAATGAAGGTGGGCCAAATGAATGCATCAATCCCAAACTAAATTTGGACAAGCAGTTGGAGTATGATCCTATGAGAATCAACTGGGAGGTTGCTACATCAGGGTGTGTGTGCAAATGAGAAATATAAGATACATTATGTGGTTATAGGTGTGTATTTTAAATATAAGGTGAAGCTAAAGTTATACTATTGCATCAAATGTAAAGATGTTTGTTACTAGGATTTAGTTAAACAACTGATGGCCATGTTTTGGCATTCAGTGTAAAAGATATTTGTTAAGAGGATAATCCTATGATCTATATAACCCAAACCTGAGGAGAGTTCTTCAAACCCAGTTGTGGGTACAGACCCTGGACGTCACGAATACCTCCAAGGTTTGCTACTGAAACAGCCTGCTGATATTCTTCAACCATGGCAATGGCCTCACAGTAAATCGCCTACATTGCACACCACAAAAAAATAAAAATAAATAAATAAAATGCATCGTAAATGAAACAAATAAAAAGTAAAAGACTGGTTCAATCAACTGTCACAATAGCACAAGAAATCTAAACCCTAATTCTCACAAACACCAAAAAGGCGTATAAACACCAACAAGGCAGTGATTAATTCCTAATATTGTAGAAGCATAACAATACCATTGCTTCCAAATAACGCAGTCTCTCTCTCGACATTTCCTCTCTCGCCTACAAAAACATCAATCAACCGGTCAACGAGAAATGGTTTATGTATGTGTGTGTATATATATAGATAGAGAGAGAAAGTGAGTACGAGTTGGAGATCGTAATAGGCAGATTTGGAGACGAGAGATCCATCAGGGGCCAAGCAATGGCGCTCCAACTGATCGATTAACTGAGTCACGTCGGCAGGTAGATTTTGCCCCTTCGCCATTTTCCCTCAAATTCCGAAACCAATACTTTCAAATAATTTGAAATGGTTGCTTGTATCAGCTGCAGCCGGCACCAAACAAGCAGGTGCGACGACTTCATTTACGAAAACACCCCTGCTTTTTTAGACTATACTCTTTTTCTTTTTTCTTGTTTTTTATAGTCAAACGACTCAAACATATCTATCTCTCTCCCTCTCTCACTCTCTCTCCCCAATCCATATATATATATATATATATATATATATATACACACACACACACATATATATATATATATGAACAGAGTGCCCCACAATCCCATACACACAAAATAACCATAACCCATTCTATTTTACGGAGCATTTTGATCGATTGATTGGTTTACACTAACTACTCAATCAATGTGTATAGCCGTTTTTATATGGCAATCTCATCCTATCTACCCATTCCTTCTATTGCTCAACAGAGACGAATATCACAATAGGTGAGTCATTGACTGTGAAGAATCTTCAAAGATTATGCCTTTTTTTGTTGTCAAATAATTCTGGATTTTTATTTGTTTTGTTATTGAAAGGCCTACGAAGCCTCTGGCATGGTGGGAAGGCGGTGAGATACTGGGTGGCAGGGATGGGCTCGCGGGTGGGACGTGGTTGGCTTGTACAAAAGGTGGAAGGGTGGCTTTCCTCACAAATGTTAGGGAGGTTAAGAACCAACCTCGGGTAAAGAGCAGAGGTGATCTACCCGTGCGCTTCTTGGAGGTACTTGCTTTGATCTCTTGTACAATTACCACGCAGTCCACCTATTTGTTTTATTGTCTATCTATGTAAAGGTGAAGACCCGAGAACGATGGCAACTGACTAGAATTTTCACTTGGGTATTGATGGTTAAAAAACTCACATTTTAATCTTTTAGTAGAATAAAAATGCAGCCTTCTTTTTGTTGTTGTTGTTTATGAATTCATATGTGATCCATCGCAAGTGTGTTTATGAAACTTCAACATGGTGATTTATTGGCGATCTTATCACGGTGAACCTTTTTGGGCCTTTCTGTATATTTGATCAGAAATTCATATGTAATCCCTGGTTAAACCTACCAAAAAACAAATCTATAGTTTATGTGCAGGCGGATTGAAACTGTGACATGGTGCATTTTCTGCTTTATTTAAAAATGCAACACATTCTTTTTTGTTGTTTAAACACTAATTTTACTCCTTACACGTTCATCAAGCATAATTTACTATATATGGGAGTATGGGACAAAGATAGCATGTTCTAAATAGCTTTCATCATCATCATCCATACCTTTATCCCATATAAATGGGGCAGTTACATAAATTCTTTTTTTCCATTCTTTTCTATTACAAGTCATGTCTCCCATATTTAATTTTTTGAAACCATTTCTAAGTACTTTGTCCCACCACATGAGTTATGGTTGGTCTCTTTGTGGTCTTATCTTCTATGCAAATAGGGCTACATTTTCTTACTAGAGCATCCAAGGTCTCTATTGTATATGACAATACCATCTAACTCTATTTTGTATCATTAATAGATGTCACTCCAATGAGGTTGTCAGAATCAGGATTCTACATAGGATCGGTGGGGCTTCCTTAGAATCAGAATCGTAAAATCAAATCGTGAATCATAAGATTCTACAAAACTAGTAGAAAAACAATTCAAACCAACTTTTTAAACAATGATACCTCTAAAATATAGCAGCAATAAGCACATAACACAAAAATATATAAAAATATCACTCCAAATATAATTAGGGAAACATATATCTAAGAGAATGTAGCTTAAATTTTCTCCATAACCATCACCTGCAACCAATACTAAATAGAGTGTTGGGTTACTGGTTAAGAACAGAGAGAAGAGAAAACAAAGGTTAAGAAGAGTGAGAAGAGAAAATAAAGTGTAGTAGATGAAGTCTCGAGAAGATGTGTATCTTTGACTTAGAAGAGGAGCTTGCCGGAGAAGCTAGTGGCTGGAGCTAGCCGGAGAAGTTAGTGGCTGGAGCTAGCCGGAGAGACTTGACGAGATCGTGCTGGTTGACTGCTGGAGTTTGGTAGAGTCGTAGAAGGCAAAGAGAGAAGAAGTTTCGAGCCCTAGAATCCTAGATCATATTTTATTTTTAGTACTTTAATAACTTTAGTTTTAAAATGTTTTATTTTATTTTTTTGTCTTTTGTAAGTAAATTGGGCCCAAAATGGTTGGGTTTCCTAACTTATTTAAGTTGTGGTCCAAGTAACTACACAAAACCCAAATAACTTATTTAAGTTTTTGGCCCAAATTGCTTATTGTGTGAAATCGGTAGAATTGTGTAGAATTGAAGGATTCTATGATTCTACATGGGATTTTACTGATTCTACTAGGATTCTACTCCAGAAAAGATCTAGGTGGGATTTGGATCGTTTTGTTGATTTTGGATCGTAGAATCGTAGGATTCTACGATTCGAATCGGGATTTTGACAACCATTCCTGAAGCCCTCTTGATATAAAAAGGGTTAGCCCAGTGAACAAGGCCCCTGACATTGCGGGGTTCGGGAAGAGTCAGATGTACACAGTCTTACCTCTGTATACAGAGAGGTTGTTTCCTTGTTTCAAACCCTTGACCTCCTACATATGTTTATTATTAATTGTATCTTTTCTAGTCACTTCTATTATCCATCTTAACATTCTCATTTCAGCTACATGAATGCATTAATATTGTTTTTTTTTTAATACATAGTATAGCTGGCCAATAACCATCCTATAGAAATTTTCTTTCAACTTATATGTTATTCGTTTATCACATAAAATACCACTAGCTTGTTTCCATTTTGTTCACCATGCTCCAATCCTACTTATCACATCGTCATCTATCTCTATATCTTGTTGTATAATGGTCCCTAAATATCGAAAATGGCAGTTTTGAGTAACCCTTTTGTCTTGGATTGTGACATTTACATTTTTGTTCTCTACTACTTTATGAAATTTACATGTCATGTATTCTGTGTTATCCTACTAATTTTCAGTCCTTTCGCTTTTAAGGCATTTCACCATGTTTCTAATCTTTAAAAATATCCAATGCAACTATGTCATCTGCAAACAACATGCACCATGGAATATCCTCTTGGATATCCTTCATTATTTCATCTAAAGCTACTGTAAATAAATATGGACTTAATACTGGGCCTAAATAGCTTTATGTAGCATTAGTTGTGCATTTTACTCCCATAATACTGTTTTCCAAATCACAAACTATGTGGCTTTGGTACTTGAGCATATACATGTTCTTAGGGCTGTTTGTAACTAATTCCTCTTGAAAGGACTTGTATGATTCTTATAGCTTCTGTGGTTGCAGAGCAAGAAAAATCCGATGGAGTTCGCAGAGGAGCTTGTGGGAGAGGCAGATCAGTATAATGGTTTTAATCTGATAATAGCTGATCTTTGTTCCAAGACCATGGTTTATATAACTAACCGTCCAGAAGAAGATAAGCTCTCTGTAACAAAGGTTTCATCTGGTATTCATGTGTTGTCGAATGCCAGGCTAGATTCACCTTGGCCTAAGGTAAAAAAATTACACGGTTCTTGATCTACATAACTGCCATTGCATGCATAAAGGAGTCATTCTTCTCCTCACTTGTGAACTTAAGAATAATAAGCTAAAAAAGATACCAAAATGATGCATTCACTAATTAGGAATCTCAGCTAGTGGAATGGGTTATTGTGAAGCATACATTGTTATTTTCACATGCACACTCTCAATGTGCTTCTCTTTTTATTTCTCCTTGTTGTTTACTTCGTTGTTGGCAACAGGGATGTGATTCTTTATAGAGTGAAGGATTTTCACTGAAAAGTTGGCTTGGAAAGGACTATTAAGAACCATTTTAACTGTGCCATAGCTGATTACTAGGGCATGTGAAGCATCTTACATTTACCCAAAATAAAAAAACAAGTGCAAACCATACTATATGGACCTTCATAACATATCAGCTCATTTAGATAGCTTGAGGAGGAGGAGACAGGTTATTGTCAACTGTTGTTCATGTGTAAGAGAGATGAAGAGTCGGTTGATCATCTTTTATTGCATTTTCCTGTGGCTCAGAACAGTTGGGGCCCGCTCTTGGGGTTGTTTTGGGTTGAGTGGGTTATGCCTCGGTCATCTAGAGGTATGATAGAGGCTTGGAGAGGTTGTATAGTGGGTCCCAAGCTCGTGACTTTTGGAGGGTGGTGCCCTTGTGTGTTTGGTGGTGTTTATGGAGGGAACAAAATAGGAGATCCTTTGATAGTGAGGAGGCTCCTATTGGGGCGTTGAAATTCTCTATTAATAGTTCTCTTTTTTGTTGGGTTCTTGGGAGAAATTGTAAATCCAATGGAGAGAGTTGATTTTTTGGATATATTGAGAGTTTAGGGGTCCTATGTGGTCCTTGTGTAGCTTTTGTGGGATACATTCCCCATTTCAACACTTTCTATTACAATCTTACTCAAAAAAAAATTAAAAAAAAAAAGAATAATAATAATAACAACAACATAGCAGCTCATTGTAAAGCTCTGATAATAAAATATCATGATTTGTGATCATTCCATCAAATGGATGATGGAACAAATACAACTGCAATTGAACCCAAATATGTGGGATGATGAACGTGCTGTGCACTTATTAGAGCTTGGTTGGTCATTTTCTAATGGAATCTTTATGTCTGGGAAGTGTATCACACTTTTCATAGAGCAATCAAAAATTAATTAGCTTACTAGCTAGTGTATGAAGTAAATAATGAAAAGAGATGTGACATATGGCCGGTAATTCAACTCTTGGGTGTGGTTGGGGAGTCCCATCTTTCGTGCCTTTACCTCAATGGTACTCTGGAATATGCTAAGGGATGGAATGACCATGCCAGGGCCTGTTTCCATACCATATTTAGTGGGTCAAAGTTTGAGATAATGGTCATTAGAGAGTGGCTGATCCCAAGAATATATGAATCGGTACTCCTTCCCACAACCTAAGAAGTGACACTCATTCCATTGGAATGAATGAGATTAAAAAACAGGAAAATGATAAAACCTGATAACATCTGACTTGACCCTCCCCTCCCCCAACATTTCCGGTCCTTGCTTTAGCATAGTGCAGAGGGACCCCTTTGCAGCTCCTGCCTCCTCCCTCCTCCATCAATGGTCAAAGCCTGTTGATGACAGTCCCCTTGTTCTTCTCCTGCAACCACAACAGTTTTAGATCAGTGATAACCACCTCCATTGAATCCCAATCCTTTATCCATTTGGTTAAAGTCAGGTCCCTCTCTCTCTCTCATCACAACTTTTCCCCCTGATTTTTGGTTTGAGGACAGGCAGTAAATGTTGGACATGTTTATGATTTATTACATTTTAATTGTTTCTCTTTCAATTATCTTAGCAGGTCAAAACATTAAAGGTAACATTTCATGTAAAACTAAATTTATTTAATCAATAGAGACAAAGCTATTGAAGGGACTAAAATTTTCAATGATACAGACACATTGACATGACATTCTAGAAAGATAGGCCATGGATACAGAAATGATACAGTAATGTATGTGAATGTATATAATGTATTAATATAGTTATGTATAAAAAGTTGGAATATGTATGTATCTATGTATAAGATCAAAGTAATAATTGTTTGTCATGTTATATGTATTAGTACTAGCTTTTATGAAAGAAAAAAGAATATATGAAAGAAGCTGAGAGTTACATGGTGAGAACATTATATCTCAATTTTTCTTTTTTGAAGAAATTTTAATTGAACCTTGTTATGATTTTCCGACCAGTTATACTTTAATATTCTACTTAGAACAGTGCATTTTAATGTGCAACACTTGTTAGATGTGTCCTGATGTATGTAACAAGTATTGAACACGTGACACTGAGACAGTAGTATCTGAGTGAACTGTGACCAAACAAACAAAAGTAAGCCAACCACGAATTCCTGAACCAGAAAGGTAACCACCCTGAAAAGTAAAGAGCCTCGCCTGTGAACAAAGCAGGAATGAAATACATGTTTGAAATAAAAAGATTCCCCTTATATATATGTGTTCTATATGATATGGATATGTACCCCTTATATATATGTGTTTTAAATTTAGCAACTAAGAACTTTCAAAGTCTTTCTGAGTAATATATGCTTAAGCAAGCTTTTATAAACCCTTTCATTCTATGAAGTTTTTAAAAAATAATGGAAGGTAATAATAAACAACACATTAAAGAGCCTCGCCTAAAGGACCAGACCTGGAGCCGTGAACAAAGCATGTATAAAATACATGTTTGAAATAAAAAGATTCCCCTTATATATATGTGTTTTATATTTAGTAACTAAGAACTTTCAAAGTCTTTCTGAGTAACACATGCTTAAGCAAGCTTTTACAAATCCCAGATTCTATGAAGTTTTTAAAAAATAATGGAAGGTAATAATAAACAACACATTAAAGAACCTCGCCTAAAGGACCAGACCTGGAGCTGTGAACGAAGCATGTATAAAATACATGTTTGAAATAAAAAGATTCCCCTTATATATATGTGTTTTATATGATATGGATATGCCCCCCTCATAAATATGTGTTTTATATTTGGCAACTAAGAACTTTCGAAGTCTTTCAGAGTAGCACATGCTTAAGCAAGCTTTTACAAACCCCAGATTCTATGAAGTTTTTAAAAAATAATGGAAGGTAATAATAAACAACACATGCACACACTCATAGATGGTATCATAGGTAAAGCCATCTTGTCCATAGTCAATGTCGTCGTCATTGACTTAATCCTATATAAATGTGATCGGCCACATTAATTCTCTTTTTTCATTTTTTTTTCTATTACAAGTCAGCTCTCCTATAGTAATTAACTTTTTTAAATTATTTCAACCGATTTCATCCCATGTTAACAACAATCGCCCTATTTGCTTTCTATCTTCTATGAAAATTATTTTCGCTCTACTTATTGAAGCTTCTATAGATCTTTGGATCTGTTCATGCCACTAATGTTAACAGGACTCGAGTGCACGTGTCAGATACAGGTGCATGTCTAGGTGTTAGATCCTTCTAATCGTCAAAATTTGGGATACATTGACACAGATAATGCGTCAAAGAACCCTTGAAATGATTGTTATAGAGTGTTTAACATAATAAACTAAAAGTTTGTATAAAATTGAAAAAGAATGTAAAATATTGGGCAATTGTACGAATAAGTATTATTTTAAGGTATTTATGAAATATAAAAAATTCTAGGCAAAACTACAATTATAACTTTTTGACTCATCTTTGTTTTGAAGGAAAAAAAAAACCCTAGCCACTTGATCGGCAATCGGGAAGGCATTTCGATGATCATTTTCTACTTCGATGAGTATGATTTTTGGGTGGAGGACCTTCAACAAAGCATGTCTTGGCTCCAACAAAGATCAATCGTGGTGAACATGATGATATTTCTTCAATTCTTCTTTTTTTTCCCTTCCTCTTCCACTTCCTTCTTCTCCAGCCATGTCGTACCGGTGTCCCACACCCTTGTCAGTGTCGTGTCTTGTTGACGCCGGTACTCTAGTGTCGAGTCCAAGTAACATGGCAAACCATCTAAGTCTGTTTTTTCTTATCTTATCACTAATGGAGGTCACTCCTAATTTCTCCCTTCACTTCTATCATCCACCTTAACATCCTTATTTTTACTACATGAATTTGTTGTTCATGTTTCTTTTTTAAAGCACAGCACTCTGAACCATATATAATAATTGGCCTTATAACTGTTTGATAAAAGTTTTCTTTTAATTTATTTCTTATTCTTTTATCGCATAGATACCCACTAGATGTCTCCATTTTGTCCAATATACTCCTATTTTACTAATTATAACACTATCTATTTCACCATCCATTTATATTATTAGCTCTAAGTAAGGAAAATGGTCACTTTGGATAATCTTTTGGTTTTGAAGCGTAATAATTATATTATCAATATTTGACTTTTTGCTAACTTTAGTCTTGCTAAGTTTTAAACCTTTTGATTCTAACACGTTTCTCCACCTTTCTAATTTTATTGCTAAATTTTCTTTAGAAGTATCCAGTAGCACTATGTCATCATCAAACAACATGCACCATGGAACGTCTCCTTGTCAATCTTTTATGATTTCATTTAATGTTATTGTGAATAGATATGGACTTAGTGTTGACCTTGGTGTAATCTCTCGTTTATTGAAAAAATACCAATGTCAACACATGTAGTGCGAAATCTAGTTTCTTTGTTTACAGACATAACTTGAATAATCTTTATCAAATCTATAGGAAAAAAATTTCTTTGTAAAACCCACCAAATTATATCTCTTGGTGCCCTATTATATCATATGCTTTTTCTAAGTCTATAAAGACTATATATAGAGTTTTTGCTCTTCAACTAACTGTCTTGTTAAGTAAATAAGCTCTATTGTGGATCTCCCTGGCATAAATCCAAATTGGTTATTAAATATTGTGGATTCCTTCCTTATCAACATGAATAGTCATATTCTTTCATGTTATTGATGTTATGCATCTTTTAATTTGAGAAAGGCAAAGGTAGAATAGGTTTGAATGAGTAATTGCCTAACATTTATTTGTTGCAAAGGGGAAAAAAAGAGAGGAATTTTTGTATGAAAAAATTACATGGAGAAAAACTTTTTAATTTCTTTTTCCTAAGGATGGTGAGTCTCACAAAGAAACAATAGCAGATTTCAAAGCGCTTATTTACTCTAAAAATTGTTGTCTGTGATTCAAAATCTATTTCCATCTACTTTCATGGAAAAAGATCTAGGAAACACAAATACTTGTACAAGAGTAACGTTCTCGTATTGTATCGGATATCGATACTCTTCGGATACTCACGAATACATATACAATACTTCCTAAATATATCCATAATTTTAAAGTATTTTTTTTAATTTTTAATACCTATTCGATACTTCAACCACATATCCAATACCTCTCAGATACTTTAAAACACATTTTTAACAACTTTTGAACATTAAAACGTAGCTTTTCAACAATAATTGTCATAGAATAATTGTTAAGAAAAGTTTAAATTTTATTTAAAAAGGAAGTATTGAGATATATATCATGATTTAGTACAAAAAATATCCATGCAAAATATGTCATATAACTCTTTAACTCTTATTTTTTTGTTAATCATAATATCTTATAAAGAAATGTTAATAACAATATATATAACATAAAATCATTTTTGTATATATAAAAATTATTTATTATTTTTATATTGCCATATCCGACCGTACCCGTATCCTTTTTTTTGAGATTTGAGTATCGCCGTACTCGTATCGTATTGTATCCTTGTCTTATTTGTATCCATGCTTCCTGGGAAGGGATGAAAGAAAGTACTTTGAGCCTAAACATAATAAAGAACTATATTACAATGACTTGGTGGGATATGTACCCAATACATTTGCTTGGACATGCATCGAACAAGTGACAAGTGTATCTAATATTTCATCAAGTAATTGTGCAACAAATTTTCTTATTGTGTTCTTTTTTGTTACATTGCTACTGTTAAACAAGTGAGAATATGTTGAAGACTCTATGTTACATGAAAACATTATTTTACTTGGTCGCACTCAATGCACAAGGCTCCCGCATTTAGTTGGGTCTAGGAGAGGTGGATGGTGAGTGCCTTATCCCTATTTCTAGAGAGGCTGATTCTGGGACTCGAACACGTGCCGTTGCGGGGGCGGATGAGCACTTTTTTTTTCATGCCAGATCCAACCTCTTCGAAAACATTATTTTACTCTATAAAATTGAAGAAGGATATTGAATAATTTGAATATCTAGCATATCCTCTTGTCTTAGGTTTTGGAAATTTGACTAATCTGACACATAAATACGTACCAGCACTCGACACACAACCCGAGTTCATGTAACATAGATAAAGAAAAAGACTATCAAAGAAAGAAAGAAAAAAACATCGATAAAAAAAAATTAGGAAAAGGCAGAACTTCAAGAAAATAATTTCACAAATAAAGAAGTTGAAAACTTGTTATTGCTATCCTGCAAGACACTGGCCTTATACAAGCAGGCTTGAATCTCAAGGTTATTATGTCTGACCTTTCTTTGAAAATATTTCCTTTTGGAAGGTTTAAGAAATGAACTTTTGTGATCTGTAGTGAAATATAAAAATTTGATATCTCAAGGAACTTGTTTAGATGTTTTGAAAAGAATCCCTTTTTTAGCATTAGGAGGTTTTTTTAGATGGTGAAAATGGTGGCCTGAGTCTCGAGGAAGAGGTGCAATATCACCAGCAAATGCTAGTTGCTGGCCTTTTGTCATATTCAAGACTGCTAATACAAAGCCTTATCCCAACTGGTTGGCTACATGGATACTGATCTGTTACATACTTGCACCTATTATATTTTTTCTTACTATCTTATTCATGTTAGCTTTGGTCTCTCTGTCTTTTTCCTTTACATTATCCTCAATGTAGATCATGTCATTCTTTCCCACTGGTGCAAGTAATGGTTTTAGTTGCACATGACCAAGATATCTTAGTCAAATTTACTCATTTTATATTTAGGGAAAAAAAAATTACTCATTTTATTTCCAATTGGTACAGCATCCATTGTCTTACAAATATGTTCATTTCTAATTTTTCCTTTCTTGTCTTACCATACATTCATCTCATATTTGCAATTTGACCATGCCCGGTTTATGAACAAGTTATCTTATAGTCACTGAGTGATTTGTCTCATAGAATATGGAGGGTCTAATAACTGTTTCGTGCAATGCTTCTTTTAGTTTTATAGATATGCATACAAAAGCACTCCACTTAGTCTATCTGCTTTGATTCCACAAGTAACATAATCTCCAATCTCTCTTTCCTCGTGGATAAACAAACATGGTAATCACAGAGTTCACTCTCAGAAATCTCTTGAGGTTTGATCTTCAATACATCCCTATTATATTTGCACTTTTAAGTTATATTTCATATATTCTGTCTTAATTCTATATATCGTAAATCCTTTCCATTATGGAAATCTTTGGATCCTCTCTCCAATTCTTAAATAAGTATGTATCCCTGCTTCTCGTTATCAAAAAAGAGTTCCTAAATTTATTGTTCATCTTTGAACAAGTCCAAGAAAAGATAAATGTTTGAGTAAGCCTTTGTCCTTGATCTTTAAATAAGACAAAATGATAAAGCTCTTGAAGTAAGCCTATTTTGCACAGTTGAATTATAATACAATCTCTCTGTAATTCTGTTTTTTCGACTAGCTGCAGAGTCCTTGCATCATTATCCCATTTGAGAAAAGGGGGAAAAGGTTTCCCTTCACATTGTACTTCTCTTTTGTTTTTTAAACAGTAGTCAATTCATTTTAATTACTCTGAATCATCTTCTTTGCAGTCTCAGCGACTGGGGGCCAATTTCAAGGATCTATTGGATGTATATGGTGGAGGTGAAATTCCCATGAAAGAGATGGCTGACAAACTAATGAGGAATACAATTAAAGATGACAAGGACATGCTACCTCGCATTTATTCTATTGAGCGGGAGTATCTATTGAGTTCCATATTTATTGAATCGGTAACACCTTCAGTAAACATAGCTCTCTCTTTCTCTATATATAGTGTATATATATGTGTGCGTGTGTCTGTTTGTCTGTCTTTGTGTGTGTGCATGTGTCCTTCCAATGAAACATCTCAAATTTCTCTGTTGTATAGGAACATTATGGAACAAGAAGCACCTCTACGTTGTCTATGAAAACAGATGGGGAGGTAAGCTTCTATGAAAGGTATCTTGAGAAGGAAATATGGAAAGAGCAAACAGTGACCTACCAGATTGAAAAAACGAAGTAGATGGTTAGTTTCTTGTCAGGCTTCCCTCCTAAAGATATGTACTGCTGATTGTCTATAAATTACAATTCACCTAAATAATCTTGTAAGTCGATTCTCTCAGTTTTCTTGCTTATAGTATTGTTTCACAACTTATAGATAAATCTCATTCGGTGAACTTGGGGTTTCCACATATTGTTTTGTATTTTGTAGGGTTTTCCCATGTTTTGATTGCCTCACCCACTTACCTATCGGACAAAAAAAGAAAAAAAAAACTGTGTAAATATAGTCACACAGACTATTCGACACATGCCAGGATAGACATGTAAATATTGTTAGCAAGTGCTTCAATGCCACTATGGGGTTCTGGAGGGTTTGGTGTATGCAACTTTATCTTTGCATATGGATAGGCTATTCCCATTAATTCATGATCTCGAGGTCACAATGGAGCAACTGTTGTGGCAAGACCTGTCATCATTTTTAAGATTTAGAAGCAAAGCACAAATCAGAAATTTAAGGCCATGTTTGGTACAACCAAGGGAAAAGAAAAAAGAATGATAACATTAGTTCAGCTAAATCTAGCTAATCAGAAAAGCATATCAAAGTTGCTTTCTAGAACAACTAATATGCTAACGGAATAAGGGACAGTGTCATTTTCTATTATTTTGCTGTACACTTGCTGTTATTGACAATGTTCTTTCACTCGTCTTCTTATAGAGTCTAGTTTCAGATACCATTTTATAAACACAGTCCCGATAGATTTTTTCTTTTTTTAATTACGTGTGTGTGTGTATATATATATATATATTTATATTTAGAATAATGATATATAGGTGACTGAAATTAATCCGATTTTATTTTTATGTGAGTAAGATTGTGGGTTCCATCACCATGACATCATATAGTGGAGTTCACCACTCTTCGAACATAAAACTATTTTCGTTCTATTCGATTCGAACTTCCTATCATTACTTTTATATTTCTATTTATGTATGTATGTGGTTTGTGTGTATGCGAAGAATCAGAACTTTGGTGCATGTTCGTTGACATGTGTAACCTTTTTGCAGCCTTTTGAAGACGATAGACGATGTTAGACGGTCTTTTGATATTTTTACTATTTATTTTAGGGTGAAGTGCAAAAAACTTCATTATATACAAAATGTGAAGTTTCCTGTAGTTTAGTATGTGCATATAACTTCCCTGCATTTTTAAAATCTGTGCAAAAACGCCCCTTCTATCAAAATATCCCTTTTAAATGACCAAAACGCCCCTCACACTCTTGTGCCATGTTTGATGCCATATTTCCTAATTTTTTATTTTTATATTAATTAAAAATATATTTTAATTATTTTATTATTTTGAATGGGTTAGAAAATGAATCCACTGGTTAGGCTCGGCGAGTAAAAACTAAGAGAGTATTTGCAAATTTTTTAAATAAATAAGAAATTGTTATTTGGATGGCCCCTTTTTGACATCCAAGCATAACATTATAGTGTAAGGGTATTTTAGACATTTTAGTTATTAAATTGACAATACATCCTTATTTGTACAATTTAAAAAATTCAGGGGTTATTTGCATTTCAGGGAGTAATGATCGCGGGGGGGTGTTTTCTCTTTCTTGGTAGGACCATTAATTTTGATAAATGGTCTCATTTACTAATTCCCTTGAGTATCTAATAATGTGAAGCAATTTTGTTCGAATGTCATATATATCTCAAATAAGAACTTATGCTACGTTTGGTATGCGAAAATGGAATGGAATGGAGTACTCATTCCATCTATTTCTTTGTTTAGTATAAATTTTAAGGTGGAAATGGTCATTCCCTTAGAATGAAAATCTATTCCAGCATTAAACTTATAAAGGGGCATTTCATTCCTAGTAAGATTAAAAGAAATTTCATATTATTAAAAAACTCTTCACCTCTACTACCACCACCACCACACCGCCTCTACCCCCATCACCACCACTGCCACCTTCCTCCACCCCCGCCACACAATCGCCACATTGCCACCTACCTCCACCACCACACCTTCACCTCCATCTCCACCCTCACCACACCACTGCCACCGCCTTCACATCGCCACCTTCATCTACCACCAGACCACTACCTTTACATTGTCACCTTGCTCCATCACCACAGCACCACCTCCACATCGCCACACTCCTCCACTACCTCCACCTCCACCACTACACCACCTTCACATCGCCAACTTCCTCCACCGCCACTACCTCCACCACCGCAACCGCCTCTACATTGTCACTTTCGTCCATCACCATCACCATAAGTTTAATTTATTTGTCATTAGGAGGGGTATTTTGAAATTTTTAATTTAAAATTTATTTCATTCACACTCCATTTCATATTTGCAACCAAACAATAGAATAAAAAAAAATCATTTCATTCGCATTCTCATTCCATTCCATTCTCGCACAGCAAACTCAACATTAATCCACTGTATAAATTATTCACTATCATTGTGGATATTGAGAGAGACTAGAGAACCCGGTAGTCGGTACATATATATATACCTGAATCTATTAGCTCAAGTTTCATTGTATATATTTTAATTTTTATATTGTTGAGCCACCTTGATTTACGAGTTGCAAGGATCAAGGTGGATGGAGTTGCAACGAGGGTATTCTTGGAATGATATTTGGCATTGCTTAGTTGTTATCATGTCATGGAAAAATTGCATATTAGTAGATTTTTTATAAAAAAAAAATCCAGACAAAACAACTTACACGTTTAAAATTTAAATGCTTCTCGGTGAGGACTTGAACCCTTAATGAGAAACCTAACTTCCACTTGAAATAATCAAATACATAAAAATAAAAATAAAAATAAAAAATCACATAATTACACCTTTTTTTTTTTGTGTTAATAGCACCATTTTTATATAATAATGTTAAGTATGTCAAAGCATCAATTTTAACACGATAAAATGTCACTCCTGGTGCTCGCAAAAGTGCAGGTTTGAGTCTCATTAGGAACAAATTCATTAGGAGCATGTCTTAAAAATGTACTAATACACATATATAATTATATATAGGATAAATTACCGTGACTGCTTGAGGTTTGAGTTTATTATTCTCATATGAAAGTTTTGTTAAAAAATTGTCAACCTCCCTCGAGGTTTGTGAAAATTACAATCAATCTCAATTTCGTTGAAGGTCGTCAAAGTTGTTAGTCAATTTTTTTAGAATACCAAAATTGCCCTCTAATTAATTTAACCCTATTTTATATTGAATCAATGGGAAACACTCAATTAATCATCTTCTTCTAGACTATATCCTCCAATGGTGCCATTTGAACAATGAAAGATCAAACATAATCCTAAGGCAAAAACTGATTTGACACTTTAATGACCCATATTAATTAGGTTTATATTGAAATGAAGTACATCATTAGTTTTTCACAAATCCAGAATCATCACATGCACATATATTGATAGATTTGTATTTTGAATCAAAGGAGAAAGAAAGTCCAACTCGTTTTTCACAAACCCAAAATTACACCACAAACACATTATATATGTATCATTTGCACATGTTCATCTCTATGATGTTGATCCTCGCAATCGAGTCCTCCAACGCATCGCCGCCACCTCGATCGATTGCAACGTTGTCGCAAATGCTCACACGGCCATCGCCGTCAGTCACAACCACAATTGTTGGGTCTTCTATTTTTCTTTCTTCTTTTCCTTTTCTTTTAAAAGGCAGTGATGGTGAGTCTTTGATTTGCTATCTAGAGAAGATAATCTGTACAATATCTTCTTGAGAGAGGGAAAGATCGATAGAGAGAGAGATCACCAAAGAGAGGTAATCGGTGATTAAATATGTTGGGATTAGAAAGTAATATTACATTTTTTATGACATCTAACATAAGTAATTTGTTTATAAAGTTGAGGGTAAAATAATACTTTCGTAGCTGCTGTTAAAGAATTTAACAGGATTAACTCTAACAAGAGATGTCAAAGTAATTTTTTAAATAGTTTAATCTCTGAATAATTTGCCAAAATCTCAAGAGAGGTCAAGATAATTTACCCTTATATATGTGTGTGTGTGTGTGTGTACATGTATAATTCATCATCATCATTGTCTTAATGTTATATATATGGGTCAGTCACGTGATTTCTCTCCCATGAAAGAAGAATTCATCAAGAAATTTTGACATAAATTTTACAGTCGATTGTATACTTCACACTAACCTACTTCTTTTTCAGATCTTGGATACCGGCAATGAGAAGGTCAAAACAAAATAAATAAATAACTGAATAGAAAAATAAATTAGTATATAAAATAACAATGACAATAAAAAAATAATAGAATAATAAATAGAAAAGAAAAAAGGAGTTGAACATATTGCACACGAGTTTTTACCAAAAAACACTCATGGGACATAATGTATATGTATAAATGTAATTTATTTTTCTTTTATATGTTAAATTCAAAGTTATAAGTAATAGTTTACAAAGAATCAGTAGAACCGGAATCAGTACCTAAATCGTAAAGAACAGCAGCTGAATTGAACCGAATCGTTTATTACAGTTTTAGTTCTGGTTTCAAAATTTAAAAACTGTTGGTATATATATATATATATATATATATATATATATACGCACACTAGTGTATACCCGTGCCTACGGCACTATTATGCACTCGCAACCGTGATCGTTAGATGGAGTGATTCTAGACCGTAGATAGCGAAAGACATTTTGGACCGTAAATGTATATATATATATATGTGCGTGTGTGTGTGTGTATGTGTGTGTGTGTGTGATCGTTAGATGGAGTGATTCTAGACCGTAGATAGCGAAATGGAGTGATTTTAGACCGTAGATAGTGAAAGACATTTTCGATCGCAAGATTCAAGCTTATATATACACACATATATATATACACACACACACACACACACATATATATATATATATATATGTGTGTGTGTGTGTATATATATATGTGTGTATATATATATGTATATACGTATGTTTGTATATATATATACTAGTGTATACCCGTGCCTACAGTACTATTATACACTCGCAACCGTGATCGTTAAATAGAATGATTCTAGACCGTAGATAGCGAAAAATATTTTGGATTGCAAGATTCAAGTTTAAGCAACCGTGATCATTAGATAGAGTAATTCTAGACTGTAGGTAGCAAAAGACATTTTGGACCGCAAGATTCAAGCTTATATATATATGATCTGCAAGTATACAAATATACAGTGATTGCAAACTTATTAATCAAGTCTATCTTCCAACCCATATCTAGTGGCAGAGAATACTTGAAGTTGTACTTTGATTATTTTAGCATAACTTGTATATCAATTCTTCATGCACAATGTTCAGTCACTCTAAGAAGATAAGATGATGCCTATATCAACATATCCTCTTATTGGGTTTTTCAAAAGAGTTGCCTTCCCTTGTTTTATTTAATTTTCTTTCTTCTATAAATTTTATTTATATTAATTGTAATTGATTCCACATATCAAATCATTAAACAAACATAAATATAAATGTGATATGCAGATACATCCTATCCTTGGTGTTATACTTTTATTTAATGAAAAATAAAACTCACAAAGAATCGATAAAAATCAAATTGAACCAAATTGAACCGAACTTTCAATTTTAATTTGAAAATTAAACAACCACTCGAATCAATTATATTAAGACCTTTGTAAAAAATTGAACATGTCTGCATCCTTAGTCATGAGTAGTTTTCTGAAAAATAATTGTTTCCAAAATTCTAAAAACAAAATATATTTTGTTCGCGAAATTAGATCTTTCCATTCAATTAGGCATTTTTTAAATTAAAAATGCTCCATTATCACGTGGAACCCCATTTATGCAATAATGCACCACCTGCTTCATCAATTTAGTAGTGTTAGTGTATTTTGATTGATATGTTGCACGAAATATTGCATCACTAGTGTTGCGTGTCCATGTCTCCGTCCCATCATGCTAATCGACAACCTTCACGTCCAAGAAATTTTATGCAGAAGACAAAGGGTTTGGTTTTTGCTAGCGTCAGAAATGGTGATTATGGTGCAATTGTCTGATGAGGTGTCACCATTAAAGTACAGCTTTAATTAATGCAGTTCTTTAACTTAGACTTAAACACGCAAAAAATTACAATATAAAAATTATAAAATCTGAAATCCCATAACCTATATCTTAATAATTTTATTATACAATCTAATTAAATGAACAAAAAAAAATACTATCGTAAATGAAATAAGAAAAAAAAAGAAAAAAGAATGAAATAAAAATCCTCATCCTCTCACCTCTCTAATTTCCCTATGTTCCCCCCATTTTCTCCATTTCCTGTAGATTACAATATCTATAATCACATTGTGTAAAAAAACACTACAAAATATAAAATACATATTTGTATATGTATAAATGCTGCTAGTCCAGAGCATTTGGACCAGCACAAGCCTTCAAAATGGGGCTCCAAATCCACTGTACCAAAAACTTTCTACCCCTCCTTCCATTCATATTAAACGTCCTTCCCTCTCTATCCTTCATCACCTGCCCTATATATCCACCGCCGCCGCCCGACCCGTACAACCCCTCACACAAGTCCCCGATCTCCGTCGGAGCCGTGGGATCCTCGCCGGCGTACCACGCGTTGATCAACGGGTTCGTTGATAACTCAGCCAACTCGTGACCGATCACACTGATCATACCGTCCACACCCACATCGGAATTCGGTGGGACAAGCGAACCGGGTCCACCACCCACCATGTAATCCGGTACCGCAAACGGGTAGGCACAGACCTCGGGGCACTGTTTACCCGAATTGCCAACCCACGCGTAGGGTAGGGTGTACCCTACCATCGATGGGAAGGTAAAGTAGTGAAACCCACACACCGCTCGGCAGAAATCCTGTACGGTCACGTCCACGGCAGTTAATATGAGGTAGATCCCGTTCTTGTGATCTACGGGGAGGGGTGCTGATCGGACGGCGGTGGCAATGACTTCTTGAATGGAGAGGCGGGTTAGGTGGGTCCCATGGGAGTACTTTCGGTCGGAGTACTCGCCGGCGATGAGGACGGAGCGGGAGACATTGGCGCCTGTCTGGTCGGTGAAGAGGGAGGCGGTGCGCCACCAGTCGGCGACGGAGGGGGAGGGTGCGGCGCGGTGGTTGGCGGTGGAGAGGGAGAGAAGAAAATCCTTAATGACGAGCTTCTGAGGTGGGGCCCACTTGCCGTACCAGATGAGGTAGATGTTGATCGGGGAGGAGAGGACTGGGCCCATGTGGTAGCGAAGGTCTATGAGGTCTGATGAACCCTCGAATTTCTTGGATGACGAGAGAGTTCTTGGGGGGAGCTTGGGGTTATAGTATGACTGTGGGTGTGCGTCGAGGGTTTGCACTGTTGTAGTACTTGTTGTCGGTGAAGCAGAGTTAGAGAGAGAAAACAAGATGAAGAAGAAGAAGAAGAGGAGTGAGAAAAAATGGGGCGGTGACATGTTTGGGTGAAGGATTTAGGTGGGTGCAGGATATTGCAGATAGGTGGTGGTGGTGGTGGAGAGAGAGAGATATGGGACAATGTTTATAAAGGAGGAGAAGGAGGGAGAGGAAGAGTGTTTTGGGAGGGAAATGGAATGGGCTGGAGACAGCTGCCATGTGTGGGCACACTGTTATCAAGAGTCTCTCTCTTTCTCTTCTGTTTCTTTCTGGAAAACTGGGAATCGGCTTTAGTACAGATGTAAATGACAGGAATGACCAAGTTGCAGCTAGCCCATAATTTTTCTTTTTCATTTTTAGATTTAAAGAAAAGGGAAATAATGCAAAAAATTTGTTTAATTGATTTTTTTTTAAAAATAATCATGTAACAACAAAAAAAAAAAAATTTAAAAATTGATTTCTTGAATAATTTTTAATTATTGAAAAATGTTTGTAGATATATGATTTGATTTGAAATGAGGAATTTGAGTTTTAAATTGAAATTGGATATCATCAGAGTGGCAAAATTTGACACGACATAAATACAATACGAGTTAAACGGGTTTGAGTTTGAGTTAAGCCAACACATTTAATAAATGGGGTAGAGAAACTCATATAATATAAGTTAAATGAATTAAAAAGATTATTAAAGAAATCGTGTCATTATAAGACATTTATTAAATAGGTTACACGGGTCGATACGGGTAACATATATATTCAATAAATGAGTTGAATTAGTGTTGAGGATCTTTGACACGATTATTAAATGACCCGAGTTAGGATTGAGCTGTTTAATAAAATACTCATAGATTGACACGAACACAACACGAGAACACGAATTGCTACCCCTAGGTATTATACTATATTTGGAAGTCTATATTCATGTTCAGGTTGGGCTTGGGTTGTTGGCACCTCAACCCAAGCTCAACCTTAATTGTAAAAATAGTTGCCCAAACTCATAAAAAATCTAATTGAGTTCGGGTTGTCCAACCAAAGTTGCACCCATGCTATTTTTGCACAAAAAAAAAGTGCATATACCTCCCTCTAACTACTTTTTTACCTAAAGTAATTTTTTTATTCCAATTTTGCCCTTTTATTCACTTGAATTTATTTTTTTAATATGCAAAAGTGCAAAAAAAAACCCCTAAACTTTTTTAGATGTGCAAATTCACCATTTTGAACTATTTTTTGAAGCAAGTTAGTATATTATCTTACAAAAGTTAACAACTTAACGCACTGACATAACTATAATAAGTATATACCTTTTACTATGTCCATTATGTCATTTTCTTTATAAATAGTGTTTTTTAAATAAAAATTTAGAAAAATAAAAAAATAGTTAGATAACTTCTTAAATAATAAGTTTAGAAATATAAAAAAGTAAAAGGGCAGAAAATTTTTATCTAACTATTTTTTTGTTTTAAAAATTTTTTATTTAGAAAATACTATATTTATAGATAAAAGAGTATATATGTCATTATAGTTGATTAAATTTTTATTTTTTAAAAAAAATCTTAAATAAAATTCTATTAGCCTTTTATTTTTCTAAACTTATTATTTAGTAATTTTAACTAACTAGTTTTTATTTTTGAATTCTTAAAAAACACTATTTATAGAGGAAAAAACATAATGGTCATAGTAAAAGGTATATACATCATTATAGTTTTGTCGGGAAGTTAACATGCAAACTTTTGTAAGACAACTTGCTTAAAAAAATAGTCCAGGGATTGAATTTACATATTTGAAAAAATTCAAAGGGTTTTTTTTTTTTTTTTTGCCCTTTTGCGTTTTTAATATTACTTTATTATACTAATACAAGATCATTTTAATTTTTCTAGAACGCATAAGTTCTTATTTGCACATTTGAAAATTTTCAAGGAGTTCCACTTTTGCCTTTTCAATCTTACTTTATTATACTAATACAAGGTTATTTTAGTCTTTTGGAATGCACAAGGTCTTATTTGCACACTTTTATAATTTGGAGGGTGATTTTTAATACACTGCTCCTTATATGCACTATATGTATATCACATGAGTTTTTTTGCACTTTTCCCGTATATCTATATATATATATATATATATATTAAATGAGAAATTCTAGGTACTACAATATTGTATAACTAAATTTCTTATTCACAATTAAACTGTTAAATTTAAATTTAAGTAATACTTTTGAATTTAAGTCAACAAAGTCTTACTATTTTTTACTTACAAAGTAAAAAGAAGTCTAACTATTTTCAATCATTGTCGTTTGGTGTCACCATTGATGACTTTCTTTTTCTTAAATTTAACAATCAATATCATTCACACAAGTGTATGAGTATGAGTATGAGTTTTCCAGGAATGCACAACATAAGATTGGAAATTTACCTACCCAAAAAAGATTGGAAAGTTCAGTGAGACTGACACTGAAATAGAGATGATGAATTTGAGATATAAAAATATGTTTGGATAAATGAGTGGACTTGAAATAAAAGCGTTTGAGTCTAAATAAAAGATTGGTTATTAAAATAGATTGGGCTACTCATTGAAGTTCGTTGGAGCTGGATATTAGATTAAAGGTAAAAGAAACTTATTTTGTTAGAATTATTTTTGGGAGGCGATATTTGCACTCTTATTTTTCATGTTTGTACTTTTATCTTAAAAGAAATGTCACTTCTAATATTTACTTTACATGTGAATGATTAACTTTTTTCAAAATACTAAACTACTCTTTCAGACATTCTATTTGTCTCTTATCTTTAATGTTTTTGTTCTTTTTTAATTGAATCCAAAAAAAATACTCAAAAAAATTAATAAAAAAAAATTCTCTCTTTTTACAAGACCCAAAAAAAGTTATCTATGTTAAATAAATTATTTATTTTAACAAGATCAAAATATATATATATATATATATATATATATATATATATATATCTCTGTTAAAGAAATTATATCTTTTGGCATGAGATAAAAAAAAAATATCTCTATTGAATAAATTATTTCTTTTGGTAAGAATTAAAAATTAAAAAGTACCCAAAAAATAGTTTTTCTTGTTGAATAAATTTTCTTAGAACCCAAAACAAAAGTAAATACAAAAAATTATTCTTGTTGAATAAACGATCTACATTGAGAGTACCAAAAAAAAAAGTTATTGTTATTCCATAAATTATATCTTTTGATAGGTTCAAAAAAAGAAATTATCTCTATTAAATAAATTATCTATATTGGAAGAAGCAAAAAAGAAAAAATGTTGAATAAATCATCCATTTTGACAAGACAAAAAAAAAAGTACTAAAGAAAGTTAAAAAGGTAAAAAAAAATTAATTTTATTGAATAAATTATCCATTTTGACAAGACAAAAAAAAAAAAAGTACTAAAGAAATTTAAAAGGTAAAAAAAATTTATTTCTTTTGATATTACCCAAAAAAAAAAATTAAAGAAGGTAAAAAAAAGTTTAACTTGATAGTATAAAAGGTAGTGGTGGTATTATTAAATAAGAGATAATGTATTAATTAATTTATGGACCATTTTATCATTTGTTTTAAAAGAAAAAGTAGGTGGAGTGCAATTGTAGAAAAGAACAATGCGAATATCGTCTCCCTTATTTTTTACCACTAAATGAGAGCATGTAAGCATGTCAAGCACTCAAGTAAAGGAACTAGTTTTTTTTTTTATAAAAGAAAAAAAAAAGGAGAAAATATCACTAAATTAGTGCACTTGACAAGTCAAAGAACTAGTTTGTTCAAATAATGATTCTTTTTTCTTAAATTTAATGAATTTTAAAAATCTTACTCAATGACATATTTTACATAAAAGTAATGTTACAATATCCGATTGCTCGACGCATGAAATAAAAGAGTATTCATACATTTTTTAAATAAATAAGAAATTAATATTCAGATGAGTTGTTTTTGGATATCCAAACATGATACTAGAGTGTAAAGGTATTTTAGACATTTTACTTGTTACATTAATAAAATGTCTCTATTTGCACATTTTGTAAACAGTGAAAGATTTTTTGGCCCACAATGACATATTTGACATAAGAGTAATGTTATAATATCGGACCAATAGGTTTTATCTCTTCTTTTAAGTGTTTATATTAATAACCGCAGCCTAGCTATAACAAAAATCAATGGACAAAATTATTATTTTCTTTGGCATAATTAAAATATCTTGGTTCTAGTTATAGTGGAGTAATATTAATATTTGGATGTCATGAAAACTATTCATGAGTACTTGACACCTCGCTTAGGTGGTTTGCTTTGGTATTTCACATACACCGTGGTAACTCTCTCCATCATTATCGTGATGGTGTCTCTGGCACCCATGCTAACAATAACATCAGTCACTTTTATCTTATCTTTCCACTTGAAAGCCAACATCATTCATCATCATACACAGCCCAACTCTCATTCTAGTTAATGGCAAATATAGATGTGTCTGTATTATCACGATATCAAAAGAACATACATGCGTTGTGTTCCAACACTGGGTGTTTATTGGGTGGTCTTAGGTTAGGTTAAGAAATGAATGCGGAAACTGCACAAGTGGCTAATTGTAACAGATTGGCTGCCTCTTGATCTTTTTTTGGGATTTGACGTGAGGCAAGTTCCTCTTTTAACATTTTTTTCTCACCTAAACTCATAACATCATTTATTATGATCAGACTATTGTGTAAATTTTAATTTCAATTCGATAGACACTTAGTGTGATACCAGATTAAGCTCTGATACCCAATTATAACGGATTGTGTACTTATTGTCTAATTCAAAAATTTAAGTTATTGAATAGTACTACGTACCACCCTTGTATGCTCAAATACTTTGTCATCGAATTCGAGGTAGGAGAAGCCCTTCTAACTCTAAGGATCCGTTTGGATAAAAATCAAAGAAAAGAAATGAAATGATATCATTAGTTATGAGAGATGAGAAAAGAAAGGAGAGTATAACAATCACTTCTATCCATATTTGGATAAAAAAGAGAGAAAATAAAAGAAAAGATAGTATTCTCCTTTGGATAATATTTGGGAGAGAAAAGAAAAAAAAGATAAAAACCAAATTACTATTATATATTTTTATATTTAATGGGACGTAGGTGGAATAACAATTTTATTTTTTTAATTGTTGAAAGCAGTTTCGAGATTATAAAAGTACTACTTGACGTATTGTTCTTTTTCTCCCAATTTTTTTATTTTTGGGGGAGGATACAATATAAGAGATTGTGAGAGATAACTATCTCTTCAAATCTCTTTCAATCCTCTTCTTTATTTTCATTTAAAATATTCAAACACAAAATACACTATTCTTTCATTTCCTTTCTTTCCTTTTCTTTATCTTTCAAATCTTTCCATCCAACCAAACAATGCCTAATTCTTTTGAGTATGAAACATGAGAGTCTCATCAATAGACATATATATTTATTAATGGGGGCCAACTGTGGTGAACATTAGTTTGACATGGTGCTAGAGCTCTTGGTTTAAGTAAAAAAAAGCCAAATCCCGAAACATTTTGGCAGCTCTCACCTTGAGCTGGCAATGTCGACATGCTTTGAATGCTACCGGATAACAAAATGATGAATATTGACAATTCCATTTAGGAAAATGATTTCTTCACGCAAATATTATCGAGTCCAGTAGAGTGAGCTTGTAACCAAGCAAGACATTAAAGTGGCTGGAACCTCCTAATTAAGAACAACATGATCTCACACAACGCAATCCATACTTTTACAACTAGACCACAAAAAATAATTTTATTTATTTAAAATTTTTCACAATCTTTTACTTGATCCATACACTTGAGTTTTAGAAAACGACAGTGTGGATTGTAATACTTTAGAAAAGTCGGGATGCGTTTTGTAACGTTTTTGCTTTTTATTTTTACAGTTCGAAAAAATAAAATTACTTTTTTGAGTGAAAACCGAAAAGCAAAAAATATTATTTATTCAAACTTGCTGTTAATTTTAAAAGCAAAAATAAATAATAGTGTTTAGTAACACATTTGTTACACAAATTTATTAAAAATTTTTTATCTTTAATTTATCTATTAAAAACTAATATTCAATCACATTAAAAGATATAATTTGCAACTAGTCAACTTGACATTTAAAAATAAATAAATAAATAATATTACTCAACTTGACAACCAATCACCTTGTCTAAAGTACATTCCTTAGAGCTTTCATTGATCAAATCATCTAATTGTTAAGTTGAGAATTTTTAAGATTTACTTGAGAAAATTGCAATATGCCTTCAATTGTTTAGCTAATGATGAACATGTTATTATACTATACAATTCCTGTATTCATATGATATAAAAACACTATGAATCACTCTTTACTAAAGTTGTTCCACTAACTCATTTGTGATTGAATCATGAACTCCATTTATCAGTCGAATTTGATCTTGAGTAACTTTTATATCCGCTGGAATATGAGGTGTAGAGTTGCTAGCTGATTCTCCTTTTTTAAGTTTGACATTTTCATTATCATATTCATTAAATAAATTATCTAAACGTGCTTCATCACGAATGAAATTATAGATTGTGCAACAAGCAACCACAATTTGTGCTTATACCTCTACATCATAACTGGGCATTAACTAAAGAATTAGAAAATATTTTTTAAGTACCCCAAAACAACGTTCAATGACATTTCTAAATGATGAATGTCTATAGTTGAATAATTCTTTAGGATTACGTACTTGTCTTTTGCGTTCTCTATAATCTTGCAAATGATATCGAACACCACGATAAGGTGTTAAAATTACCGACATATTAGCATATCCAGAATCAACCAGGTAGTACTTACCTGTCACAAAATATTACTACACATTAATACATATTTTTACTATATATAAACATAAATAACCTCACAACATCACTACCTTCATGTGGGATTGGGAGTAGGATTAAAGATAGTCTCCATTAAAACTCTTGAGTCATTTACACTACCTTCCCATCCAGCCAATACATAAGAAAATCGCATGTCAAAAGAACAAACAGCCAAAACATTTTTTGTTGTATCTGAGTTCCACCCACGATAAGCAATTTGTTATGATGGTGCAACATTTGCATGGATGTGTATTTCATCAATTGTTCCTACACAGTTCTACATTTACAATATATTTTTATCAATTTCACAATACAATTAAAGAAAAAGAACAATATACTTTATTTTTAAAAAGCTTACCTTGAAGAATAGATAAAACTTCTCATTGTTGATAATTTTTGAATGTACAATATTAAAATCTGGTGGACGAATTATTTCCTGCCCCAATTTACAAATATAATAAAGGCATCGATGAAAATATTTGGAGACTAAAGTTGTAGAATGTTGAAATCTCTCTGTCACTACTCGAACTCTCTTATTATGTGCAAGAGTATACAAGAACATTCCAACGTGCTCTTGTACAGTTAAGTACCTAGAATCTTTTAATCCCAATCCCTTTAACTGTTCACATAGATTTATAAAGACATATACTTCCAACCTGAACATTTCAAAACATCTAGCACGGTGGCCTTCAGTATTTCAAGCATATAAACATGGCCTTGAAGCCTAGAAGTCCTCTATGGTCTTGGCTTCGTATGATTTTTCATATACTCATCCATCAATAAGATAAATAAAAATAAAACTTGCTCATCCTCCTCCTCATTATCATCATCATAAGTACACAAGAAGTCCAATAGATTCATTATGGTAAACCTAATAGAACTGAATATATATATAGAACCACATAAAGTCACATAATTGGCACATAAATGCACAATATATATCATAAAATTACATAAAGTCACATAATTGTTACATATAAATCTAAACACAGAACCCCATAAACATAGAAGTCATAAAACTACCATTGTGTCTGAATCACCAAGAAATAATAAGAACATATTGATCAACAATCATAAATAAGCAAGTGAATCATAAATTCAAAAGCCAACCACACCTCCTCTTTTCACTGAGCCTAATATATAGTTTGCTCTATCTATTTGACATACCCCAACCCAATTTATATCATAATAGTGAACAATTGAAGTGTATCTAACAATTTTCATTAATATCAAACAAAATTGACATTAATCCACATTATAATGCATATTTAATAATCTATAAATCCAAACAAACCACAAGCTTATATTACAAGTGGTCACCATCATAACACATCTCATTATGAGTTTACCATAAAACTCCTCTACAATATTTACATGTTAAACAAAACACTTCATCCTCCTCATTTCCCAATCAAATCCCCAAGACTCTAGACTCGGCAGTGGTTACAAAACCTTGAACCTGAAAAACATATATATAACAAAAGTGAGCCTAAAGCCCAGTGAATGTAACACTACTACATCAGAATAATAATCATGGATATCATCTGATAACTTCAAGTTATATAGATATTATAACTTTCTACTCTCTTTCTTAGCCAGAGTATGGACCTTATATAACTTCATGCCTTATAGGCATCTTCATGCTTTATAAGCATCTTCATACTATATAGGTATCTTTACATCATATAGACATTTTCCATACTTCAATGTATACATTCAAATAATACACTTCTAGTGGAAGCACTCACCTTGGGTATCTTCCAACTTGTTACTTATCCCGTTATTGTTGAGGGTGTAGTTCTTCCTCCTTGCCTATAGGACATTATACTCACATCATATAAATTTCTAAATATAAGAAGACAACAATCATCACAAATTTTATTCATATAAATTTCAAGGATCAATCATGATAATCATAAACTATAAGCTCATTGGAACATTTTGTCAAACATATTGTAAGCAAGAATATCAAGCTCATCCTTTACCTTACCTTGCAAGTATACATTGTTGCACCACCTTCCAAATCAATACTAATATAATTAAGTACACTAATTACACCACACACTCCAAGTATTCAATCTAACACCTTCACAATTACAATTTCAAGTATATATTTTCTTCCCTACATGCTGTCCACATTTTCACTCCAAATGAAGGACTTCCCGACATCCGGTTGACCTACAAATTTTATAGTAGATAGGAAACATATGCAATAATATCATACTAAAATTAGAGCATGATTCAATGGTTAATTTTTCATAAATAAGCAAAACAATGGACTGTTTTCAATTTTATCTCTCCCACAGTCTCTGTTTTTCACCAAACCTTAACAATTAAACTGTTTCGATTCAGAAAGAACTAGGTGCTCTACCATACATTTCTGGAAAGCTCTACCAGTCTACTTTCCAACCCAACAAACGGAACTCAATTTCGAATTTTCTACAATGTTTTATAGTCATTCTTGTAAGGTGACTACAGGCTATCTGTAGAGCACGTTTTTCATCTTTTTCACTTCTTTTTCATGCAAACTTCATATATAGTACTTCTAGCTCCTATTAATCATCATAGAACATATTTATAACATGATTCCTTTCCTTTTATACCAACAAAATGCAATCAAAACCATAAAAATCAACTCTACCATTCACATAGTATTACACTTTTCCTCTACACACACATATTCAAGCATACATGTCTTCCTTCAATGATTTGTTATACAAAATCATATATATAAATTACAATCAACATAAAACATGAAAGCTAATGAATCATAGAACTCACAAGTATTGAACTTGAATTTCCCTTTTTTTCCTTCCTCCTCTTTGCTTAGTTTCCTCTCTCCTAACTTCTCTACCACTCTAAGACTCTAAAACTTGTTTTGCCAAACAAGGCACAAGAGTTGTAGAGATAAGCTCTTCTCCCAATCTGATCTATATTGCTTACTCATGTCTTTGACACCAAATTTTGACACCTAGCCCCATTTTAGATCATTTGCACTTCACCTCCTTCAACACTTTAAATTTGTACATCACCCCCTCAAGTTATTTGTCATCTAACCCTTCTAAACCACTTCATTTCCCCTAAGCACGTACCTCACTAACTCTAAATTAATATTTAGATATACTAAAACATAACTTCTAATTAACATCCTACAATAGTTAAACCTACTAGGATGCATAAAATAAACTTCACAATACAACCCACTCTAGGCATGCTACATGCTACCTCCTCCCAATTTATTGTACATACAAAATATTCATATATAATTCATGTTTACTCAAAATTAAATTATGCTAATGAGAATTATCATGTATCGGGGTCTCACACTATTATTTGCATAAAGCTTGTATAGGGCCTTGTAGTAATAATCGTCATCAATACCAGGCATATTATCTAACGCTGCCAAGAAGACATTTATGACCTCACCCTCCTTATCAACTTTCACAACATAATTCGTACTTCCCTGAACACAAGAGCTAGAATTTTTCTCAACAGCATCGGCTCTTCTCCTCGAATGGTCACTAAATTCACTCATGATACTACATATTCTATTTTGAGAGCTCTCTCTAGGTGCACATAGAGGGTAGGGAGACTGACAAGAACTAGCCTCCACCTCAACATCCACAGGTGGTAATTCTTGTTCATTATCTTCATGTCTGTTATTGTCATCATCTCCATTATCATTTAAATAGGTATGTGTTGGACTCCTAGTTGAAGGATATGCATAGGCACCATTGGCAGATGTGTTACCAAATAAGGTGCCAAGCAAGTCATAGTGTTTGCACCCTTTTTGCCGATACCGACTCGCAAGCCTCATTTGCAGCAATTGTATATATATATTACAATTTTAAAAAAATCATTCATAATGGTTATATTTAAAAATAATAATTAATAAAATCTAACCTTGTACATCTCATCCCACTGAGCCTCAGTCAACGTCACTAGCCCAGAAGTAGGGTCCCATGAAGATCCAGTATTGGATAGAAGTTTCTTGAACCACTTGTATTTTTTTCTCAATATGTTGAATTTATTCAATAATTGTCGTTTATCATAAGTACGATTATTCCTTCTTGAGCATGTGTTCATTGCATTAGTTAAAATGTTCCATCCTTCAGCAGTGAATGTGGTTGTTTTTCGATTCCCTTTCTTTCTTTCCTCTTCCATAATCATTATAAAATACTCTTCAGCTAGGTCATTCCATAAAATTCCATCAACTACATTATTCCCCACCCGATTCTCATCTATCAAGGGTTGAGTATTTAGATCCATGATACAATTTTCTCTTGACAAACTATAATAAATACAGAAATAAAACTCGTTCATTTAAGTAAAAAAATAAACACGTCAGTTCAATCAATACTTTTTCACAATTCTCAAATTTTATAACTTGCAAAAGGAGTATGTATAAATGAGATGTTAAGTTCCTCAAATGAGCATCTTTTCATTAACTGGATAAATATATACCAATACGAAGATTTCAAATAAGGTTGTCAAATAATATAATTCATTATATTGTATATATTGTGCGTGTGTGTGCAATATATATATATATATATATATATATATATATATATATATTCGACCGCATACGATGGTGGGTTGTGCTTCTTAACATATCCCAAATCCAACATCATCCTACTAGGACCCGCTCTAGGTTGAGCCTGAGTTTCCTCTTGTATTTCCCTAAAAAATTGCTGCATGGTTGTAACTATGTCTCACATAAATGGTTCTCTATTAGTAAGAACTGCAGCTGCTCCTCCGTGAGCTCTTCATGGTGACATCTTGCTATATAGATAACAAGAATACACTTAAAACAAAGACATGCATAATATCAACCAACTTTCCCAATGCTTACGCAATACTATGCTAAGTCATTTCATAATTAGCATGTTATACCAACGTGTAAGCACATAAGCATATTCCATGCAACATGCTATAACCTTAAATCCACGCGCCTAACTTTAAATATACATATGGTTCAACCCCACCCATCATCCAAAGGTATTCAAATCCGGTTAATATCTGATACCAAGTTGTCATACCCCGATTTTTGACACCCAGTCAATAGTAAGGAGAATAGGGGTGAACAGTGAAACTCAAGTCGGCTCACACACATGAACCCCTCTAGTCCAAAACTTCACTCCTTGTGTGTTTACAATTTCAGACTAAAACTTAATCCATTGGAAGGAGGATTAAAAAATTCTCAATTTTTTTAAAAGAAAAGCCACGCTCAATTCCAATTTAAAATGAAAAAATTCTGCACATTTGAAGTTTGAACCAATTTCTGAACATGCTATGAATAGTAACATTGATTAATTGAAATGGGACTTTCGATTAATCCAAGCTACGATTAATCATTGGTGTATTAAACCAACAATCGAAACTTGCTGGTTTTGGGGTCCAAATTTCTTAATAACTATGATTGATTGAAGAGGGGTCTTCGATTAATCGTAGGCATTCGACTGAAAATCCTAACTTTCCACAATTAATCAAATTTGTGCCCAATTCTCATCCCTTGACATGCATACATTCACCTTGATTTAATATACACCTAGAATAATCCATAACATGAATAACATACTCAAGTCCGTAATTATACATACACTTTAGGATTCAAAATCACCTTTCATTCATTTATTCAAAGTTGTCAACATGCCCAACATGGCTTATACATATGAAACTCAAAATATATATAAGTCATCCAACTATAAGAACAACATTTCAAAAAGAGTCCACATGGTACACCCCAACATAGGTATCTATACATACATATCCAAAAGAGCTCTAGAGACTTCACTTGAGCAATTCTAAACCTCATCTTCCACTGATCCTTTATTTGAAAAAGGTTTGGAAAAGGGGGTGAGCATACAACTAGCCCAATAGGGATGATCCACCCAACTCAATAATGACTTTGGCAACCATGTATAATCATACTTTAAGATTCTCATGTTTAAGACTTATTCAACATTGAAAACAAGGATGATATTACACATCTCAAAGACGTATAAACAGTTTAACATGAATCACATTCACAATTAAACTCAACACCACTATAATTTGAAATCAAACAAAGTGGGGACTTTTGATTATCACATCCATAGTAAGTGTCCTTAAGAGACCACATACTCTACTTACGTTTTATGGGTTGCTAATCCGATGGTAATGACATCCGTTTGGCCAAGTTTTGGGCCTTTCACCCTAGGGCTCTTGGCCCTTCTTACTTCTCGCACACTTGTCCCAAAATCAACAATCACCAAATAAGTGCATATTTATCACAAGTACACATAACCAAGATTCTCACAAAACTCATTTCCCATGCATTACATCCATGTAACTAATACACATAACATCCAAATCCAGCATATTACCATGCAAATTCCACTCAATTTATGAAAAATCAATCTCTATGCATTTTAAAGAAAACTTCTTTTATGCATTTCATTCGACCCATGAAGTCAAAATTCATATATGCTTCCAAATGAACACAATATAACTCACTATAAACACATCAACATCATTCAACAAGTGTATGGAACATTATTTCCATCTATGACATACTAGAGAAATTAAATACGAAGATAAATCAACTTTCACATATACAACTCATGTAAAAGTTCGATGCCACAATTAAAGGACCTATAGAATCAAGGCTAAGAAGGAATTCACACCTTTACCTCAAATTCCAAGTCTTTCTAGCAAAGCCCTAGAAATTTTAGCTTTTCCAACTTCACCAAAATGGACTTTGCCCAGTTCAAAATGCAGCCCTCGCCAAGTAAAACAAACCTTTGGCCTTCAGCACCTTCCAAATCTTACCTAAAGGCTTCCAAATCAAAGAAATAATGAAAGAATATGAAGAGAAAGGAGAGAAGAAGTGGACAGCTGTTTTGGTCAAGAGAGAATGAGGAAATATATGTAAATCTGATATTTATAACCTCTACACTATAAAATGACCAAAATACTCCTAATCCACTTAACGTACCCTCCCAACCTCTATTTTTGATTTCGAACGCGAATACGGTTCTGAAATTAATTTCACTCATCTTCTAACCTTTTATTTGGTCTAAAATTAAAAATAATATTTTTTTGAAAAAATATCCAATCTCCTGAGTCCACCAGACCCACATCCTGGGCCTTGTCGGCCTGAAAATCCCAAAATGAGCCAAATGACTCAAAAACTTTTCTGAATCTTTACACAAGTTTCTAAACATGTTTTTTATATTAAAAATACATGAAATATTATTTAAAATTCATTTATGACAAAAATGATGAATAAAAAGAAAATTGACCAAAATTGGACCCGGTCTCTACAATGTCATATACCCATGTACATCACATGTCCATATCATATTTGAAACATAAATTACCCTTGATATTCATCTTACATGTCTTAAATACATGTGATATATGCTTCTATGTCTCACATACTTCACTCGCATGTTCTTCATGTCTTATATGCTTTACATGTCTTACATATATGACATACATGTTTTCATGTCCCACATGCTTCACTCACATGCTCTTCATACCTTATATACCTTACATACATGCTCTATATGTTTTTCACGCCTTACATGTCTTACACACATACTTTACATGCTTTACATGCTTATTTTTCAATACATGTTCAATACTTGTTTTACATTTTCAATTTTCAAGTTCAATACATGTTTTATTTTCAAGATCAATACATGTTCAAATCATGTTTTCTTTATATATTCAATCCATGCTCAATACATGTTTTCTTTTCAAGTTCAATACATGTTTAATTCATGCCTACTTGTTTAATCCATGTTTACATGCACAATGCTTGATCATGGACATGACATTCTTACATGTTCAATATTTGTCCAATATTTGTCTCACATGATCAATACTTGTTCAATGTTTGCTTTACATGCTCTCTTACACGTTCACTACATGTTTTTTTCAAAGTTCAATACATGATTCATTTACATGCTATACTTTAAGCCTTAGATTCATTAAGCACACTTTAAATTCTTAGGCACATTCCCTAGGACAGTTATAGCTCATCAAACTTCTCTTGAAGTTATATTTCATTTGAGTCCCTTGACTCATTTCAATTACGTTTACATGGCGAATCTATTGACTCTATTATATTTCAAGAATGGTTATGGGGACCTTAAATCCATTCGAGTCCTTTGACTCGACTTTCAATACATTTGAGTCTCTTGACTCCATTAAATTTCACGTACGGTCTTCAGACACCTTAAGCCTGAGACATTGTGCCAAGATATTTTGCTGCCCTACTTCAATTTCAAGTACAGTCTTTGGAGACCTTAAACTCGACACATTCTGTGGGGGTATTTTGCTACCCTACTTAAATTTCAAGTATGGTTTTCGGATACCTTAAACCCGACACATTGCACCGGGGCATTTTGCTGCCCTACTTCAATTTCAAGTACGGTCTTCGAAGACCTTAAACAACACATTGCGCTGGGGCATTTTGCTACCCTACTTAAATTTTAATTAAGGTTTTTAGAGCCCTTAAACTCGACACACTTTGCGCTCGGATATTTCGTTGCCCGACTTCATAAATGGTCTCGAGGACCTTAAACCCTTTCTACTGAACTATATTCGAACTGATTATTGAGCAGCCCCAAGGTATGTAGGTTGTTTGGGTAGCCCTGGATTCTGTTCTACTACCATTATCCATCTCCATCCATTATCCATCTCCATCACATTCCATTAGTCATTTCCATCCTCTATATCCATTCCACGTGCTTCATCTATATCATACTCAAACTACGTTTGACCTGATTCCCTTCCATCGGGATACATAGGCAACTTAGGCAGCCCCGAGTTCGGCCATACTTTTCCCAATCTTTCTGCCCTTCTCACTTATATACATATACATGTTAGATCCTTCTATGAACACAATCATCTTTAAAATAAAAAATATTTTAAAAATTAGGTAACCGTACTTAGTATGGATGTTGTGGGGGGTGTCTAACACCTTCCCCACACATAACCAAACCCCCGAATCGATTAATTTGGTTTTAAAAGACCACATGATAGTCTTTCAATATGGCCCTACACACACACTCTTACGATTCAGGTGACCTAGCACACCAGAACACGATGTTAAGTAAAGACTCCAAGAACACATCTCCTCGGCCTTTACAACTCCGGCGTGCGCCGACCCTGTTGTGATACGCGGATTGACAACCGACAATCTCACCACCACTAGTGGGGGGCGTCCGGCTCCAGTTCACATGTGACAGTAAATTTAGGGCCTGTTTGGTAACCGTTTATGTTTAGTGTTTATTATTTAAATGTTTATATAAACAATGTGTATGTTACGATTCTATCCATAAACACGAGTGTTGTTTAATAATGAAAAAACGTTTAACTTATTTTAAAAGTCATAAATAGAAAAACATGTTTGTTAACCTTAAATTATTTTTTTTATAAAAAAAATTAACACAATAAACTGCATAAAATGTCAAGTTCATGCTACAACAAATCTATACAGCAATAACAGAGCAAGAAATATACATAAAAAGAAATAAATAATATTGGGTTACCTATATATCTACATACTGCAAATTATACTGTAAAACTAGAATGACCTACAACTCAGAAGACCCTGACAAGTTGGGGATGCACATGATTTGGTTCCTTACGGTTATTAGAAAAATCGGAACTAGAACCGTTCCCAATGGTTCCTTAATTATAACAGTTATATATATATATATTCAACAGTTTTAGTTCCGGTTCCAAGGCTTGGAACTGGAATCGTAGTAAACGATTCCTAAACTTTAGAGCCGGAACCGGAACTTGTAGTAAACGATTCCTAAACTTTAGAGCCGGAACCGGAACTTGAACCGTAGTGAACGGTTCAGTTCGGTTCAGCTAAAGTTCTTTATAGTTCCACCGATTTTTTGTGCACCTTTACCAACAAAACAATATATATATAATTATGAAAAAGTTAAAATTTTTTCAATTTGTATGGAGTGAGAAGAGGAATTTGGAGGGCATACTCTTTCTCATGAACTTCTTATGCTACTACTTCCTTTTTCATTTTTTTGATTTCTATTTTCCTTTCAACACTGAAAATAAATGAATGATATGAGTACAAAATACCATTCTTATTTCTTTGATAAGGAGATGATTGAGACTTCTTTGTTTTTTTTTTTTTCCTCAAATAAGGTTTTTTTTTTTTTTAGCATGGGTGCCGCTAAGTAACTATTTCTTATTATTAAGTGTATTAGTAATTATTCATATTGTACCCAATATTTCTATCTCAAGGCAATTGATGCTCTTTAATTCTATTCACACTTGATAATTCTAATATTTTTATCGTTGTATCAAACAATAGCCTTTTATAATTTTTTTCTTTTCATTTTCACTTTTAGTTTCAATTTTTAATTAAAATAATATAATTACCATTTTAGATAAATTTTTTTTTTTTTTTTAATAAACATAAACAATAATAGCATTTTGGTATTTAGGATTTAAAGACTTAGTTATAGTATTATTTTAAAAGCGTTTTAATAATTTATAAACAAAACAAAAATTATCAAACATGTTTATCGTAAAAATTTATTTTTATAAACAATAAACCCTAAATATAAACAGTTGCCCTTAATTAGCCTTTTTTTTTTTTTTTGTTTCGTATATCCTCAGACCATCTCTTCTCAAGCATTATCACCTACACATTTCCTGCAAATTGTTTTCTCACTAGTTTTGATGTCAACTGTAAACCAGCTTGGTCGTATTTTTCCATAGACTTTCGTTGACCCTGCCGACATTTTCGACCGCTCGTATAGCGTAAGTTATATATATATATATATATTGTGTGTGTATATATGTTAGATTCAGGTCTTCTAGTTTGCTCTTGATTGAATAATCTTGATTTTTCCTGTGTTTAATTTTGCTAGACGAAACCACAATAGGTAGAAGCAAATGAGACTTTTTCAACAAAGCCACAAAAAATCAACACAGAGTAACACACCAAATCAAACTATGTTCTTGTCATCTCATAATTTCTTTATGATATATGCCTCAAGAACAAAGGCACCAATAAATCGATCATCAGATCTATGTGGAGCCACAAACTCTTTTTCGTACCCAACACACAAAATCAAAGAATGCACATACTGAGTTTGATTCATCTGGATATCATCTTCCTACAAACGCGTGTAGATATATATATATATATATGAGATGGTAAGAGGAGAAGTGATCATATGGTTTGATTTGCGCGAATCTCTCTCTCTTTCTCAATCTGTCTCTCACTCTCTAAATCGAATCACAGAGACCAATCCATTAACCGACCAACGAATTTTTCGTTCATAAATCCATAACCAAATTAAACTAATTTTTTGAACACTCCTAACTTTTAAACAAATTGTTTGAATACTCTAACTTTCAGGGCCGTCCCTGAATTTAGAGATGTTAGTGAAATTATGAAAGATAGAAGGAATATATGTGTTATATTGACAAATTTCAACGGCGCTTATTGACACTTAATGGTTCATTTTTATTCCTTTAATATTATAAATTTTTTAATACAAGTGTCAATATTTCATTGGGACAGACACCACTACCGTGTGCGACAAGTATTGTCCCTGTTAATTACCAAAAAAAAAAAAAAAGTATTGCCACTATTTGAATGGTGTTGTATATGTAAGTGGGTGTCGCCTGAATCCGCCGCAGAAGCATCGCTAGGGTGTCTCGGGATCAGCATCTTCTCTGCTATCCTCTCTGTAAGAACTTCTGCATATATACGTTTATGTTTTTGTATAATGCTACATTTTCTCTCTCTATAGATTGAGGTTTATATTTAATTTTCTACTTTAAGCTTAGTGGCCACTCAACGCTGCATTTTATTCTTAGCTCTTCTTAATTGCAAGGAAGAAGAACCATAGTTTGATCTTATAGGTTTTAGTTGGTTGATTGATATGATGATAGTGAATCTGTTCTGTACATTTCAATTAAGTTCAAATGATTAATTTTTTTTTTGGTAAGTATTCAAATGATTAATTTGGTGGTTAAGATATGGATTGGAGAGAGTGAAATACTTGTGGCAGAGTAGTTTTATTCACCCATTACAAAAGCTAGCATGAGGGGAAGAGGAAGACCAAAGCTAACATGGGTAGAGTTAGTAAAGAAAGATATGATAGCATGTGGATTGACTGAAGAGATGACCTTAAATAGAACGGAATGGAACATCGGATTCATGTACCCAACCCCAAGTAATTGGGAAAAGGCTTGGTGGTTGTTGTTGTACAAAAGGTAGCTTGACTATGGATTGTGTTTATAGAGCCCTAGAAATTCAATTTGGGAACTCTTGATCTAGGGCTCGGTTAAAGTTGATTACTGTGTAAATTGAGGTTGTATGGTAGTCAGAATAAGGCCTTGAAGTTGACAGAACTCTGCTGCTCACGTTACTGTATTCTGCAGAAAATGAAGACTAAAGGAAGAAGGTGACTCAAGTCACTGCGAGGCCCACACGCACCACCAGCGCATGAAGACATTTCCGGCTGCCGAGATGGGGTGGACCCGTCCCCACTCGCTGAGCCCAGCCTGTGGGCCCACTTTTGGGCCCATCCAGAATATTAAAATATATTTTATATATTTTAAATGATTAAAAAATCATGAAAATTAGGAGAAATACCTTTAAAAATACTGGAAAATTATGAAAAATTACTGAAAAATCACATTTACCATTTTGACCCAGAATATGCTTAGGAAAAGATATTTGAGTTAGGTATTAGATAGAAAGTCATGAGAATATCTCAAATATTTTAGGAGTTGCAAATGCTCATAAACACCGTGTGACTCCTGATTTAGAATAAAATCTATTCTCCACTTCCATGTATGTTGGTGCATTCACACTGTTATACTTTAATATATTGTGCTTCTATAGCTCGAAAAATGTTTTTGCTTCTCTTTACATTTCCATTAAAGTTAGATGCTTATTGTGTAAAGGCTTATCTATGCTATTCTAATCATTTCTCCTTAGGGTGTGGTTGAATACCTTTATCATTTTGATTAGAGATGGGCAGCGACATGACGCCATTTTCAGATATCGGTAAACGAGCGAAAGGTATTTCTTGTTTTGAAAAAAATTCTTCGAAGTGTTCCAAAACTTAGGTTGAGAGAATTAGATTTGTTCCAAAGAAGCATAGACGCTCCTGAGGAGGAGCTATGGTTGTGTTGCACATGACACTTATTGGACACTTCTGAACACTTGTCTAATGACGTGTCTATAATTTGAAATAAATTCCTTGATTTCACACACATGGCCGACACTTTATGGATGTGTAACCAATGACCCTTTTTTATTGAGTAAGACTTCTTTCACCACGAAAGAAATATAATTGTAAGAAATTTTTTCAAAAGAAACGTTTATATTAATTTATAATAGGTTTGATCATATTTAATAACAAAGAAAGTGGGAAGGTTTTATTAAGCGAGTGGATATTAGAATAGGAAAGAGTCAAAATTATGTGTTTAAATATACATTTACATAGCTACACACATACACACACACACACACACATATATATATATATGTATGTATATATAAACTTGTAGACACGTATATGTCGTGTCCTTGTTATGTCTTTCTCAATGTGATAGAGGTAATTGTTATTACTGTTATAACTAGTATGCACAAGGTCCCTGTGACTGCTATAGAATATAAGAATTTATTATCATGAAGTAATTTTAGTCATCAAATTTCTTCAATTTTTTTAGTCATTAAATTTGAAATTCCATAGGCAAGAAGGTTTTCAATTCCACCCTTGTGGCTATTAATTCTTACAAAATTCATTTCTTCTTCTTCTTTACTTTTCTGAATTATAATTCCTTCATATTTTGATTCTTGGTCCAGTCAATCTTAAATTTTCAGAAATTTGTTGCATTCTTGCAGATCTCACGAAAGATTACAATTTTGATAGCAAGTTTACTCTGTCGGTTCCAAGCTTGATTGGAATGGTATGATCTAATTTCTATTCATTATCATTTTACTTTCTTTGTTAAGAAGTAACAAAAATTGAATTGTCCAAGCATCATCCAATCAGACAATTCGTCTGATGTACTTTAGAGCTAAGACATTTTCTGCTGATTTGCTTTAACATCCAATTTATTGTTCCATGGGGTTGATTCCCGCCATTGAAATTTTTGGGCATTTAGTCGTTGACTTTGGCTGTACGATATTGACTAACATTCCCGAAAACAATTGGTATATCAATGAGGTATGGATCACGAATGGCGTTGAGTGTATGGAAAGGGTAAAGGAGTCAGAAGAGTTGTCAAAGGTTTGCTGTGGATGGACTTCTGTTTAGGGTCGTGAGCGATCATTGGAGTGGCAAAGGCCTTCTGTTTGGTACCTTACCTGGTGTTCTCGAAATTGTAGTTTCGAAGCAGGCTATTGTGGCAAATTTCCTTAGATTTACAAAATGTGAGGTTGTAGGTGATGTTCACTTCCATTAAAAAATTCAAAAGAGGCATCAAAACGCTTCCTAAAGATTTAGATACCAGAGGTAAATTCCTTATGGGCATGAAAAGAGAGAAGGAAAGGAGAAAGTTATAGGAAAGAGGAGGGGAGATTAATATTGAGAAGGTCAATGAAAACTAAGCAAAAGACATATAGTATGTGGAGAGAGATGAAGGATATATAAGAGACAAATATGAGAGAGAGAGAGAGAGAGAGAGAGAGAGAGAGAGAGAGAGATTGTAAAAGAGGAAAGAGAACGGTCTTCACAAGGTGAATTTCTGAAATTTTTTCATTCATCTTGTTGGGAGGAGGGTAAACTCTATTTTACATCCATAAGGCCTTTTCATAGGTTTAAACCCTAGAAACAAATGGTGATGCCCTTTAACATATCATATCCAATATGGTAATAGGTAAGACGTAAGGCTTTCATTTCCATCCCTAAAACAACTGAAGCTTCAAATAAATGTAACTTGATTTAAAGTGTTCAACTAGTAGCGGATAAATGCTTTTGGAGTTCTGTATAATTAAGTGTAACAATCAAGTCATAGAAAAAAAAAGGGTGTGCTTGGTTCACAGTGTTAAGCAATTAAGAAACAATTATAAAAAACAATATTGTATCTTGATGTGAAATTTTTTATCATGATTGTCAATATGAGAAAAAGATAGAATAAGAAATAAACACAGTTGTGAGAAGCCAAAGGTGGCATTAGTCAAGGATAGTAGGATACAACAAGTCAAAGTTGGCCAAGATGTTTAATTATCTGCAATGAAGGTTAATGGGCGCGCTTACAAAATAGGACTACCAGTTGAATATTGTGCAAGGAAAAGAGAAAGGCCAAAAGGATGTGAGAGTGAGGATTTGGCCCTAGATATAGATAAATGTTGAGAAATTATATTTTGTTACCATCCACAATTAGTTGGGACTCAAAAAGTTTTGGAGTTGGGTTAAACTATCACTTTGAAAGTTTTTAAGAGGCACTGTTTTATTAAATTAATTCTAGGATAGTGCTGTTACTATTGTAGTTAGATTCCCCCAAAAATTGCAGGGTTATAACAAATTGAACTAGGAATAATAATAATAATAATCCAACTTGATGGCCTTTCTGCTCAACATTAGGAATTGGACTTCAAATCCTCCTACCAAATACATTAACATAGTAAAATGAAGAAAAATGAAGATTTCGTAATAGGAAGCTCTCTAATAAATCAGATATAAACAAATGGTCCACACGTTTACAATGTCAATTTTATATGTAATAGAAAAACTATAGTGTTGAATACAATCATATTGAATATTTTAAAAAAAATGGTGGGGTGTTTTCCAGAAACTGGTGGAAGTTTTTTGGTCCCGAAAACCTTGAAAGATTTTAGGTTCATTGTCCCATTTCATCTTGATGACTAGAGAACAGACCATTACTGGTGTCAGTTCCATCAATGCAGTGTATGATGACTAAAGAACATTACCGTACCATAAAATTGATAAAGATCATACTGAATCTTTGCCAGAACAATTTTGATCTTACAAAACTGTCAAAAAAATCAACTTATTACCATCTTTATCTCCCTTTAACCGTTCCATGTTTTTTCTTTTAACCATTTCTTAAGATGCACTAGAAATAGTTTGTCACATTAGAGATGCCACCTAGCTTAGTAGTAGCGTGTTGATGGTGATGCCACATGATTAGGTTTGAGTCTCTTGGAGAGCTTTAAAAAACCTTGGCACCCTCCTCCTCCCCTCATCCGTGGTTGCCTATCCCAAAAAGTAGTTAGTTTCACATATAAAAACTTGCTTTGGACTTTTTACTACATGTACAGATATAATAAATGATAGTATGCTACTGCCATATATCTCAAAGGATATGGTGAATTTTGTAGTTAAATCCACCTCTTGTTGGAGAAAGGTATGGGATCTCTGTCCGGCACATTTGATGTTCTGTTAAGCTCAAATTTCAGCTGGTCAAGAAGAGCAGCACGTAAAGATATGATTTCGTATGTGGAGGTCGCTCGGATGCTGAGATTGTTCTCAAGGGGGAAGGTTGTGGCATTGCCTGCGCCAGAGACAACAGGATTAGGAATAGGTTTGATAACCGAGACGGGACTCAATGGGGCCATTTTACAAATAATCTGGTCCTCGCCCTTTGCAGAATCATATCTCTTACATTGGATTAGATTCAATTTATCTTGGCAATGGTTCTCACTTCCCTATCACTCATACGGGTAACATGCCTCTTCCTCTTGGTTCTTCCTCCTTTCAGCTTAACAATCTCTATCATATTCCAGCAATGCGTAAAAACCTACTTTCTGTTGCCCAATTCACTTGAGATTATAATGTCCGTCTTTCTTTTGATGCACAAAGATTTTACATTCAGGACCTAACCTCTGGTTTTGTTTTGTTTTAGGGCCCATGTAGGGATGATCTTTATTCTTTGTCGTCTATCCCCCCAGTTCCCTGGCTTTTGTTGTTACCAACCTGCCTTCCTCCATTTGGCACAATCGCCTAGGTTATCTGTCTCACTATCTCACAAAGTTTTGTCTTACTTAAGCTCAAACAAATTGTTATCTTCTGATTTTCATTTTTCCAAGTCTTTTTGTAAGGAATGTGCATTGGGTAAATTCACACATCTCTCTTTTCACTCAGTAATGAAATTAGTGCATTTGCTCCTTTTGGTCTGCTGTATTTTGATGTATGGAATATTCGGTGGGAGGTAATATCCGCACTCCACTTTTTTACAGTTGCACTCCAATTGACTTTTTCTTTTAAATAAAACGACAAGAAGGACCCTAAACTCATTAATGCATCATCTCTTATTTATAATACCATAATTACCCTTTATACTATAAATTTAATTTAATTCTTTTTACTTCGTTTAGTAATTTTTTTTGGGTTCCGACCAAAAGAGAAATTTTTTTTTTATTCAGCCAAAAGAGATAATTTATTCAATAGAAATAACCTTTTTTTTTTGTCATATTAAAAGAGATAATGGGTACTCTGTTTTTTTTGGTACTTTCTTTTTCTGGTCCTGTCAAAATTAAGAGATAACTTTTTTTGAGTCCTTTTTTTTCTATACCATACTTTTTTGTTTCCATTGCTGTCAAATAAGATAATTTATTCAACAAAGATAATTTCTTTTGGGTCTTTTTTTTTATATATTTTTTTGCGTACCATACTTTTTTTTTCTCGATCCTGTCAAAGGAGATAATTTATTCATTAGAAATAACATATTTTTGAGTCTTTTTTTTTTGGTTCCTGTAGAGAAATTTTTTTTGATCTTTTTTTTTCGGTCCATGTCAAAAGAAATAATTTATTCAATAAAGATAACATTTTTTTAGTACTTATTCTTTGTGAGTTTTGTCAAAAGAATAACTTTTTTTTAGATCTTGTCGAAAGAGAAAGAGATAACTATTTTTTGAGTCCCTTTTTTTTGGGATAATTTTTTTTTTGGCGCTTGTCAAAAGAAACCGGAACTATTAAAGATTGTAGACATGGTGGGGATATCATAAAGGGTAGTTGTGTAATTTAAAAAATAATATTATTCACTTGTGAAGTTAAGGTTAAATATGTCATTTGTTTTAAGATGGGAGTGCAAACGTAGAAAATGGGAGTGCGAATATCGCCTCCCTATTCGGTTACTTTTGTTTTTAGATTTAAATACTGATTTATTTACTGTTGATTTTACTTGTTACCCTTGGCTTTATCCCATGTGTAGAAAATCAGAAGTTCTTTCCCATTTCAAAACTGTTAAACACCATCTACTCTAAAAACTTAAGCTATTAGAGAGGGTACAACTTTAATATTTAAATCCTCCAACACGCCCCCTCATGTGCGACCTTCCTTTTGGTCCAACACATGCCAATTTTAATTATTAGGGTGACAGTGAGGTTTGAACCCAGGATCGAGCAGACCCTACGCTCTGATACCATGTTAAACACCATCTACTCTAAAAGCTTAAGCTATTAGAGAGGGTGCAACTTGAATATTATATTTCTAACATGCCCCCTCAAGTGCGACTTGGTTGAGCACTTGCGTCACCCTTATAATTAAAATTGAAAAACGTGTTGGACCAAAAAGAAGGCCACACGTGAGGGGGTGTGTTGAAGGATTTATATATTTAAGTTACACCTTTTCTAACAGCTTAAGTTTTTAGAGTAGATGGTTGTTAATATGGTATCAGAGCAGACAAGGTCATGTGTTCAAACCTCACTGTCACCCTTATAATTAAAATTGAAACACGTGCTGGACCAAAAGAAGGCTGCACGTGAGGGGGCGTATTGAATGATTTATATATTTAAGTTACACCCTCTCTAATAGCTTAAGCTTATAGAGTAGATGGTTGTTAACAAAAACCTTTCTTGTCTGCATTAAAAATCACTTTGGTAGTTCTTTAAAATCTTTTCAAAGTGATGGGTGTACAAAATATGTTAACTCTCCAAAATCTAAATAGTATAACACTCTTGGGATACACCATTATCTTACAGTGGGATTCTCCTTTTTCCTGTTTTTTTGGTTGTTCACCATGTTACACTAATCTTCGTATCTTTGGGTGTGCATGTTAACCCCCATTTGGTGCTTATAATACTAACAAACATTTTACAAGAACAATTGAATGTATTTTCCTATGTTGCAATTCTCAACATAAGGGGTATTGGTGTTTGGATCCCATCACTGGCAGAGTATTGTCTCGCACCATGTGCGCTTTGATGAGACGACTTTTCCTTATGCTTCCAGACGCATTGACTCCAACTCTCAAGCAGCTTCGAATATTGCTATTGTGCCTATTCTTCCCCCAACAAGTACATGTCACTGTTCTAGCCGTTTGTCTCCCCAGCAGGCCTAACCTACTTTGCCTACTGCTTCTACTCATGGTGTCGCATCTCCACCAATTTCTACACCTTAGTGCTCAGCATTATTAGCGTCGTCCTTCGCTTGTTAGAGCTCCACCTTTGATTACTTCTGGCTCTCAGTCTGTACCCTGCTCTCCACATGCTTCATTGAGCACGGAGCACCTCACCTGATGGGTATTCTTCCAATCCAGTATCTACTCTAACATCTCGGCTCCATCCGATGGCTACTCATTTGCTTGATGGGAAACAATGACAATTGGTTCGAACTAATGGTATTGTGCGCTATCCTTTACCGAGTGTCGTAGCAGTTTAGATTTCTTCTTCCAGTGAGGAGCCTACCTGTTTTTCTCAAGCCATTCAATTTCCCGAATGGCATGCTTCTATGATTGAAGAGTTTCATGCTCTCCTTAAAAATCAGACTTGAACCCTGGTTCCTTCTTTGCCTCATCAGAACACCGTGGGTTGCAAGTGGGGTTTTAAGGTTAAGCACCTAGTAGATGGCACGATTGAAGCCCGCCTTGTGAACAAGGGCTTCCATCAACAACAGGTCTTCAACCCAGGGGTTAAGCCTACTACTATTCGTACTATTCTCAACTTGGTAGTGTCTTCTGGATGGTCTCTACAATAGTTAGATGTCAAGAATGCCTTCTTTCATGGTTTTCTCTAGGAGAATTTTATGATTCAGCTCCCTAGGTTTGTTGACCCCTAGCGTCCTCACCATGTTTGTCAGCTTCAAAAGGCCATCTACGAGCCGAAACTGTCACCTCGTGCATGGATCAGTGATTTAGCTCCTTTCTTATCCGATATGGTTTTACACAAAGTCACGCCAATCACTCTGTGTTTCTATTTTAACGCTCTTATCAGATGATGGTACTATTGCTGAATGTGGACAACATTGTGCTTACCGGGAACACATTATCACTGATCTCATCCTTTATCGCCACTCTTGGTACAAGTTTTGAGATAAAGGATTTCGGTCCTCTTCATTACTTTCTTGGCCTTGAGGTACCCCTTTACGCTCTGGTTTACCCCTTTTCCAGACTCGATACACTGTTGATCTCTTGCGCCACAGTTCTATGGATGAGTGCAAACCATGTAGTACCCCTTGAGTGCCAAGACACAACTCTTTGCCTAAGAGTGTGATCCAGTTACAGACTCTACTGAGCATCGTCATTTGGTTGGATTTATTCGGTATCTGGCTCTAACCTGTCCGGACATTACATTTGCTGTTCATCATGTTACTTAGTTCATGAGTGCCCCTCGTACCACTCACCTTTGCTGTTGTTAAGCGCATTCTACGCTATCTCAGAGGCACTTTGGATCTTGGATTGGTCTTTCACCCCTCCTATGGTGCTTTACTCCCTCATGCCTTCTCTGATACTCGGCGTTCTACTTTGGCAACTGTGTTTTCATGGCCCAAATATCATTTCTTGGAGTGCTAAGAAACAACCTACAGTTTCTTGTTCGAGTTTTGAGTCCAAGTATCACTCACTTGCTCAAGTCTGTGCTGAGACCGTTTGGATACAACAGCTTCTACGTGACCTTCATGTGCCTCTTTCGACATCGGTCACCCTCTACTATGACAGCCTCAGCACTACTTACATGGCATCCAACCCTATCTTCCATGCTCGTACCAAGGATATTGAGCTTTATTATCACTTCATTCGAGAACTTGTTCTCTTTGGTAGCCATCGTGTTCAATTTGTTCCTTCCGCCAACCAAATTGCAAATATCTTCACTAAGGGGCTTCACAAGTGTCGCTTTGAGCTTCTGCGTTCCAAACTCGTCCTCCCAAGATCGTTGAGTTTGTGGGGGAAGTGTTAGACAAAAGTGTTAATTATAGGCTATGTTCGACATCTCCCTTAGATTTTGGCTTGATATTAGCTTGTATATTTGCATATCTCTGTTACATATATCTAACTTAATTATAGGCTTCGATTTAGGCTTGCCTTTGTTATTTCATGTAACACACATATAAATAGGGGAAAATAGATTTTAGTGACCGAAATTAAAAATAATTGCTTTAGAGTGACCTTAAACTAAAAAAAAGATAAACAGTGACCAAACCTAGAAAATAATTGCCAATTAGTGACCATTTAGAGTTTAATGCCCTAAATACCCTTCTTTAAGAAAACTATTAACATGATTTCACATGTGGACATATTTACACTAATTAAACAAAATTTTCTCTTAAAATTGTCTCTCTGTCCTCTTCCTCCTCCTCTTCTTCTCCTTCTCTGAGATCTCGTCTCTCCCCTCTTCTATTTTCTGTTGATGTCAATCTCCATATAATATATATATTATATATGCAAATAGAGTTTAAAATATTTTAACCCTTGAACTTTTATTCTGGTGAATAAATGAATGAATACATTAAGATAAGAGGACAAGCACAAGGAAGGAGATAACTTCATATATAAGAAACAAGCCCAAGGGGCAAGGCAACCAGTAGCGCAGAACATAGAAAGTCAGAAAGGCAGAAACAACTAAGAACAAACAATTAGAAAATCAACCACAATCCAAACTTCATTGACAGTTAATTGATGCAATTAATCAGTGAGACAATTAATCAGTGAGAGGTGCATCAGGAGGCCAAGTGGGATGGCGGATGAACGAACTTGGTCTTTCTCTCCCCTTTTCTTCATAAATTTTGGTTTAAAAAATATTCTTTACGATGTTTATAGGTTTTTTTTGACTAAATTACCCTCATTTGGTCACTAATTAGCAATTACTTTTCACTTTGGTGACTATTCTGAGTTTAAGGTTACTCTAAAGCAAATTTTTTTTATTTTAATTTTGGTCACTAAAATCTAATTTTCCACATATAGATACCCCTATTGGGATGAATATAATTGAGTTGAATTTTCACAATTCCTATACTCTCACAGATTTCAATAGCAGCCCAGAACAGAAAATATGCTTATAAATTATGCCGTATGAAACAATGTTGTAATATTTATTTCCCTGTTAATATTTACGAATTATATCATGGAGTTGTATAATTTTCTTGTTTGAACAATAATTCTGTATGGCAGGTACATACGGCTACTGTTTCAGAGAGCGATCGATTTTTTGTTAGTGACATACAGTACAAGAATGGTAATATTGCTTTCAGTGGTGAAATCGATAACTATAGGAGGGTAAGAATAGAGGAGTTCTACATTAAAGCCAGCTAATTTTGTTTTTCCATGTACCTATTTGTGTATCCTCTTTATATATTAAAGGATCCAAACTACATCATTACATTTTATTTTCTTGTTGCAGATCTCTACAAAAGTGACTCTAAATGATAAGTTAAAAGCAGCATTAAGGTTCAACATACCTTATGCCAAGTCTGGCAAGGTCAGTCTTCACAACTTATAGTAGAAAGTTTTGATGATGGCCTGTTGCATGTGAACCATAGGGAATATGCATATGTCCTACGCATCTTTTTTCTTGAAAAAGAATTCAGTATAGCTACCTCAATGTGATTTGACAGCCAAAATTTATTAATCTCCTTCTCCATGCAACCAAACAATGGCTCTTAAGTTGGAAAAAATCCATATAAATATTTGTTTATATCTAATTGAAATTATCCAAATAAAATAAATTTTTGTTTATATCTAATTGAAATTATCCAAATAAATTTTTGTTTATATCTAATTGAAATTATTATTTTAGGTGGGAGGGAGAAATTGAGAAGATGAAACTTGTTAAGATTCCAAAAGAGAAGAATCGCACACTGTATAGCTGTGTCTAATTGATAAAGTATAATACAATACGAAGGAAATAAAATATACCTTAAAGAAAATACAATAATGCCCCCCAACAATAAAACTAATTCTCTAAACCTCCCCCCCCCCTTCCCCTTCTCAAACTCACGATGTGACAGCAAGAAGGATCCAGAGTTTGCCTAGACGGAACCAAAAACGCATAATAGTATGGGACTTCGTAAAGAAGAGAGCCAACTGCATAGAAGAAGAAACAAATGGCAAGGAGATAGTGCCAAGCTGAAGATGATGATGCATAAAATGAGAATCAATCTCGATATGCTTTGTGTGTTCATGAAAAACAGAGTTATGTGCAATCTGAATGGCACTCTTGTTATCATAAAACATGGGAGTAGGAACAGAAGGAGGAACACCCATATCATCTAGTAGCCATTGGAACCAGACTACCTTCGCTGTAGTAGCGGCCATGGCACGATACTTGGCTTCAGTAGAGGAGCGAGCTACAACAGTCTGCTTCTTGCCTTTCCAAGAGATGAGAGAATCACCTAGAAAAACACAGAAGCCAGTAGTTGACTTACGATTGGAGGAGTCCCCGGCCCGGTCAGCATCAGAAAAGGCCCGAAGTTCCAAAGCATAAGTGGATGAAAATAAAAAACTCTGATGTAAAGTGCCCCAAAGATAACGCAAAAGATGAAGAACTGCAGCCCAGTGAATAGTAGTAGGAGAAGACACAAACCGACTGAGAATGTGTATTGCATAGGTAAGATCAGGTTGCATAACTGTGAGATACACTAAACTGCCAACAATGACTCAATACAAAGTAGGATCAGCCAATGGAATATCACCAGAGGAAGTGTAACGAACATTAAGCTCAAGAGGTGTCTCAACTGTTTGAGAATCCGTGAGACGAGCTTTGTAAATAACTTCAGCTGCATACTTGGACTGAGAAAGAAGATAGCCTTTGGGAGAAGAGGCTACCTCAATGCCAAGAAAATATTGAAGAGGACCAAGATCCTTTATCTCAAACTGTTGCTGCAACTGTGACTTCAAAAGCGTAATACCTTCGGTGTCATCACCAATCAAAATCATGTCATCAACATATAGAACTAGAATAATGCGACTTGCAGAAGTAGAACGAATAAACAGAGCGGAATCATGATCACTCAGATGAAAACCTAATCCACATATCATTGTAGAGAAATTCTCAAACCAGGCCCTAGGAGCCTGTTTGAGACCATACAATGCTTTCTGGAGTTTACATACCTCCCCGAGATTATGAGAAAGGCCAAGGGGAGGAACCATATAAACTTCTTCTGTCAAATCCCCATTCAAGAAGGCATTTTTAACATCCATTTGTGAAAGACCCCACTGATGAATTGCTGTTACAGCAATCAAAGTACCAATAGTCGTCATTTTAGCAACAAGAGTAAAAGTCTCCTCGTAATCAATACCATACTCTTGTGTGAATTCCCGTGCAACCAAATGGGCTTTATACTGCTCTATGGAACCATTCGACTTGGTCTTAATTTTATAGATCCATTTGTAACCAATTGCACGAGTGTCAGGAGGTAAGGGTACCAATTCCCACGTGCCAGTCTTATGCAGTGCAGATAGCTCTTCATCCATAGCTTGTTGCCAGTGAGGAACAAGAACAGCCTCCTTATAGGAGTTAGGTTTAGAAAGAGAGTGAATAGATGCCAAAAAGGAGCAAAAGTTAGCAGAATAACAAGAGTTAGAAAAACCAAAACGATTAGGACCCTTACAAACCCGCTGAGGATAGCGAGGAGGAGCCGGATCCATATTATCAGAATCCAATGCTGAGCCAGCCGAGAGAGGGGAAACTGTACTTGTAGAAGAGACATTTGTATTCCTACGACTTTAAGTGAATGACAGGAGAATGGACAACAGGGGTAGAAGCAGGGACTGAGGAAGACAAAACATCTGGAAGAGTACTAGAAAAATCATCAGAAATGGGATCAATATGAAGAAGATTATACTTACTGAAAGTGCTAGAATTAGCAGGAATAGAGTATAAAGGAATGTGCTCGAGGAACACTACATGACGAGATACATACAACCTCCGAGCAACAAGGTCATAACATCACATCGGTACCCAATTTAACCCTCACCATAACCAAGAAAAACACACATAGCAGTTAGAGTAGATAACTTCGTATGGTCAACTTTAGGGAGAAGAACAAAACAAGTGCAACCAAAAACTTTCAATGAAAAATAATCAGGAGTTTTACCAAACAGTCGTTCAAAAGGAGAAATACCAGAGGTAATAATTGTTAGAATTCTATTAATAATATGAACGGCAGTAAGCACCACTTCTCCCCAAAAAATACTTGGAACACTAGCAGATAACAAAAGGGATCGTGCTGTCACCATGACGTGTCTATGCTTTCGTTCAGCAACACCATTCTGCTCATGAGTATCAACACAAGAGGATTGCAAATTGCGCCATCACTTTTTAGCAAGTCAACAAAGTCACCATATTTATATTTGCCACCTAAGTCATATCTAAAACACTTGATAACAAATGAATATTGTGTGTGAACCATAGCTCGAAAAGTACTAAAGATAGAAAAGAATTCAGACCGATTTTTTTGTAAGATAAATCCACTGAGTATAATCATCAACAAACGAAACATAATACCTAGACCTCCTTTAGTAGAAATAGGAGTAGGTCCCCACACATTAGAATGAACTAAGTCAAATGGTGCCAAATAATTTCTAGAACTTTCATTAAAAGGTAAAACATAAAATTTGGCAAGTTTGCAAACACTACAATCAGAAATACCATGACTAGGTAAATGACCTAAAACACCAGTAGAAATTAAATATTGTAAACGAGAACAAGAAACATGTCCAAGACGGGAATGCCATAAATAAAATTTTGATAACTGAGGACTCAAATGAAAAGAAGACAAATCAATAGCAGAAGTAGCATTAGCCAGCACATGGAGCTCCTCTAACACATACAATCCCCCCTCTCTACGGCCTGTCCCAATCAGCTTCTTAGAATGGGGATCTTGTACAATACACCTGGTGGAAGAGAAATGAACAGAATATCCAGAATCGAACAATTCACTAACATAAATTAAATTCAACATAAGTTGGGGAATACAATAAACATTAGGAAGAGACAAATGAGGAGAGAGAATTGTTCCAACACCAACCAATGGCATAGGTGTGCCATTAGCAGCTAAATTCGAAACAGATGATGGAGGAGAAAAAGTAGATGTGAATAAAGAACAATTACTAGTCATGTGGTGTGTAGCTTGAGTCAAAAACTCAAGTGTTCTGAGATATACCTAAGGAAGCTGAAGAAGACAAACCTATAGAGGGAGAAACTGAAAGAGCATTTGGCTGATGGGTGGAAAGAAGCTTCTGCAACTGCTATGCAATAGACGACAACGTAGGAGCTGGAGAAGATGCCTCATCCCTAGATGGTGCGCTGTTGCAGTGTACTGTTCCTTACTCTTTGAAGATTGCTAATGATGTCCCTGAATTCCCTTATTTGCCAATTTGGGACACTGAGCCTTCTAGTGACCCTTCTATCGACAAAAACTGCATTCATTGTAACCAACCCTACCATGCTACTTGTTCTGTGTAGTAGAATGAGGTTTAGGAGGTACAACCAAGACTGTCTGACTAGGTATGGGGAGAAGTCCTTTTCTTGGAACAGCTTTGAGACAAACTTCCTCTGCTAACAACTTATTAACCACCGAATCAACAGAAGGAAGTGGACTCCGATGAAGAATAGAGCCGCAAAGACCCTCAAAATCATCTCGAAGAGCCATACAAAATTTAACTAATCTTTGCTCTTCCATGTAAGTAAGATATAACTCATATAAGCTCAGTCCTGTAGGCTCTATGAGAGCTAACTAATCCCAGTATCCAGTCATAATCGAATAGAAATCCTGAATGCTCCTATCACCTTGTCTAGCAGCCCAAATCTCATGTTCCAACTGATATCGTTTGACAAAATTGGATTTGCACATACAACTTGCATAAATTATCCTAAATCTCTTTGGCGGTGAACTTGGCCAGATGCACACCTATGAACTGATCCACAGAATTATTTATCCAAGTGATTATTTTTGCGTTATTCATTTCCCAAGTAGACACCAATTCAGCATAATTGCTTAAGTGGATAGAGCACTTCTCCCCTAAGTGGGAGAGCCCATGTTCGACTCCTCACCCCAATTAACTACTAACACTAACATTCTTGCCATGTCAAAAAAGAAAAAAATTCAGCCTTTTTATCCAATGGAAAAGTTACATTTCCAGAAATATAAACCCACAAAATTTTTGCCCAATAAAATTTTTTTCATAGCATATGCCCAATATAAATAATTTGCACCAGTAAGTTTCGCACTAATAACTTGAAGGGAATCACTGTTTCGCACTTGTCTTCTATTTCTCTTTTGTTTTCTTTGGAGGAGGATGGATCCCACTTAATTTTCTCTAGGGTGTATGGACCGGTAGGGGGCGTGGAGAGGAAAGGGCTGTGGGAGGATTTGGAGTCTGTCAGATTGAGGTGGTCGGGTCCGTGGTGTGTGGGAGGAGACTTTAATGAGATAAGGGATCCCAGTGAGAGATCTTCATGGGAGAGAAGAACGCTAGCTATGTGGGAGTTTTTCGAATTCATTGATGCTCATCAGCTTATTGACCTCCCAATGGAAGGTGCTCGATATACTTGGTGTAGTGGCAGAGAGCATCCTACACTCTCTCGACTCGATAGATTTCTAATTTCTGGTGATTTGGAGGAGAAGTTTCCGGATGTGGCACAAGTTGCTTTGGCTAGAGCGGTGTTGGATCACATTCCCATTATTTTGGATTGTGGGGGGTTGAGTAGAGGGCGATCTCCTTTCCGGTTTGAAAACATGTGGTTAAAAGCGGAGGGTTTCAAAGATAAAGTTCAAAACTGGTGGGCAAGCTATGATTATAGGGGCAACGCAAGCTTCCGTTTGGCACACAAACTAAAGCGGCTGAAGGAAGATATTAAAAAGTGGAACAAGGAGGTCTTCGGCAATCTTAATTGGCATAAGAATAGAGCTCTTTCTGAAATCTTAGATCTTGATTGTAAGGAGGGGGAAGGGGGCCTTAGTGACATAGAGGTGAGCAGAAGGGAGGAGTGCAAGGCCGAGTTCGGGGAGATTGCGATGATGGAGGAAATTTCCTGGAGACAGAAGTCCAGAGCACTGTGGCTGAAAGAAGGGGATCGGAACACCAAATTCTTCCACAGACTTGCGAATGCTCACAGAAGGGGAAATCATATAGGCAAGATCCAAATTGATGGGAACTTGTTATCTAGAGCGGAAGACATTCAGAGAGGGATTGTGACCTTTTATCAGCAGCTTTATACAGAAACCTCTGGGCACAAGCCTCTGTTGGGTGGTCTTTAGTTCGCAGGCATATCAGAGGAGGATAGGGATTGGGTGGAGAGACCCTTCGAGGAAGAGAAGGCGGTGGAGGCTTTGAGGAGTTGTGTTGGGGATAAAGCTCCTGGGCCTGATGGCTTCACAATGGCTTTCATGTATTAGAATTGGGAACTGATTAAGGCTGAAGTGATGGAGGCCCTTAGTGAGTTCCACTCAACATAGTACTTTGAGAGGAGCCTCAATGCATCCTTTATCGCCCTTATCCCAAAGAAGGGTGAGCTATTGATGCTAAGAATTTTAGGCCAATTAGCTTGGTGGGTGTGATTTACAAGGTTTTTGCTAAAATACTAGCTAATTGGTTGAGGAGGGTCTTAGATGTTATGATCTCAGAAACACAGAATTCTTTTGTGGGAGGTAGGTAGATTCTGGATTCAGTGTTGATTGCTAGTGAGTGTGTGGAGGGAAGGATTAGAAGCGGCCTGCCGGGAATTGTATGCAAGTTGGACATTGAAAAGGCCTATGACCATGTAAGTTGGGATTTCTTGATGTATTTATTAGAGAGGATGGGTTTCGGGCCTAGATGGAGGAGATGGATCCACCAATGTATTTTGATAGTTAGATTCTCTGTTTTGGTGAATTGATCCCCAATTGATTTTTTTCCTAGCTCACGGGGCCTGAGGCTGGGAGATCTGCTATCTTCATTCCTGTTTATCATCGTCATGGAAGTCTTTAGTAGGATGATAAAAAGGGCATAGGAGCCAGGGATTATCAGAGGTTTTCTAGTAGGGAGAGAGCCTAATCATTTAGTGGTGTTACACTTGCTTTATACAGATGATACCATTGTCTTTAGTGATATGAGGGAGGATCAGTTGAGACATTTAAAGTACATTTTGATATGCTTTCAGGCAGTGTCTCGCCTGAAAATTAATATTGGAAAGAGCGAGTTGGTGCCAGTCAAGCAAATAGAGGAAATACACGAGTTTGCTGACATTCTGGGTTGCGGAGTTGGTTCATTTTTGACTTCTTATTTGGGGATGCCGTTGGGAGTGTCGTCGAGAATGATCCAGTCGTAGAGCGGTTTGAGAGGAGGCTTTCCGGTTGGAAGAAACAGTACCTATCGAAAGGAGGGCGCATTACTCTCATGAAGAGCACTCTTTCGAATATTTCAACTTATTTCATGTCCTTATTTTTGATGCCGATGTCAGGAGTAAGGAGGCTTGAGAGGATTCAAAGCAAGTTTCTGTGGGGTGGTTTAGGGGATGAGTTCAAATACCACTTGGTGAGCTGGGGGAAGGCGTGTACCCCGATTCAGAAAGGGGGATTGCGAATAAGGAGCTTGTAACTGTTCAATAAGGCGTAATTGGGCAAATGGCTTTGGCACTTCGGAGTTGAGAGGTCCAGATTGTGGAGGAGGGTTGTTGTTAGTCAGAGTGGGGAAGGAGTTGGTGGTTGGCGGTCTACGGAGATGAACTTTCCTGTGGGGGTGGGGGGCTGGAAAAGTATTCGGAAAGGATGGGATGAGTTTTCCAAACTCATTCGATACAGGGCGAGAAATGGGAGACATTAGTTTTTGGGAGAACGTTTGGTGTGGGGATTTATCTTTGGCCCGTAAGTTTCCTAGACTATTCAGGATTGTCTCGAATAGACAAGCCTTAGTAGCCGACTGTTATCAGCTTGATAGCGGAAGATTGACTTGGGATGTGAGCTTTGTAGGGCTTTTCATGACTGGGAGCTTCAGAAGTAGTGGAGTTTCTAGGCCTCTTGTATAGTCAGGTGATTGAGGGGGAGGGGATGGAAGAGATGGTTTGGACGGGATCCAAGAGGGGAACCTTTGAGGTTCGTTCCTACTATAGAATCCTCTCGGACTACACGGGTCCCCCCTTCCCTTGGAAGGCTATTTGGAGAACAAAGGCCCCCGTGAAGGTGGGCTTCTTTACTTGGACAGCTACCTTAGGAAAGATCCTTACCATTGATAACCTCAAGAGAAGGGGTCGAATTATGATGAATTGGTGTTGCATGTGCAAGAGGTCAGAGGAAACGGTGAACAATCTTTGTTTACATTGTTCAGTGGCGAGAGACATTTGGTCTCTGTTCTTGGCTGCGTTTGGTATGGCCTGGGTGTTTCCCATTCCACGAAGGATATGATCGAGGCTTGGAGAGGGTGTGCAGTGGACAACCGAGCCACAACCGAGCCAGGGATGCTTGGAGGGCCACTCCCCTTTGTTTGTAGTGGGGCTTGTGGCAAGAGAGGAATAGGAGGTGCTTCGAGGATGTGGAGTCTTCTATTTGGTCTCTCAAATACGATATTTTAACTCTTTTATTTTTTTGGGTATACGGGAAAAATTGTACATCGGGTGGTCAAGTAGTGGACTTTTTTGATAGCTTAAGCTTAAGCTTATAGTTGGCCGGTTTTCAGCTTTTTGTAGCCCCTCGGGAGTGCTCCCCTCTTGAGCGCCTTTTAATGAATTTTTATTTATCAAAAACAAAAATTCTGTAAACTCACAGTTTTGAGCTCACAGACATCACAGAACACATTGGAAAACTAACACAGAGAAAATTGGACTGGGTCGATTGAAGATTGAAATGCGATAAATCCAAGTGCGGTGCACTATGATATTATTGACACAACTGATGATGGGAACAGAGAAAATTGAATAGAGATTAGACGAACTGAGATGAAATCAAGATGGGGCAAACAATCAGTTAGGGTTTTTGATGGTGCGAACAGAATCGAAATCTGTGATGCAAACAGATGTGCGATGCTGTAATGGGCTGCTATGTGCGATGCTTTGTGATGTGAACTGATTCTGCGATGGAGATACTGATGTGCGTTGCTGTAATGGTCTGCTATGTGCGATACTTTGTGATGCGAACTGATTCTGCAATGGAGATGCTGATGTGCGATGCTGTAATGGGCTGCTATGTGCGATGCTTTGTGACGCGAACTGATTCTGAGATAGAGATGCAAACTAGGGTTTACAACTTTGAGTTCCTGCAATTTTGATATGCTGCTGCAATTAGAGTTACGATTAGGGTTGCAATGATGCTTATATGGTTGCTGTTGCAATACTGGTGTGATGTTGGTACGATGATCTTTGACTTCTGTTGTGATACTGATGCAATGGGTTTTGACTGCTGTTACGAGAAGACAAGTCGATGGTTGTTGTGCAATTGCATAGAAGAAAAACAGAATTCCACTGTTGCGAGGTGCTGCGATCAATGGAACAGACAACCATGCGAAATTTGCAATTGCAGATTTTAGGGTTTCGATGCTACGGTCTTGCGATTGCGATGAATTTGAACCAGGTTTGTTGTCATGCCTCTGATACCATGTTAAGATTCCAAAAGAGAAGAATTGCACACTATATAGCTGTGTCTAAAAGATATAGTATAATACAATACGAAGGAAATAAAATATACCCTAAACTAACTAAAGAATGGAAAATACAATAATGCCCTCAACAATAAAACTAATTCTCTAACAAAACTAAAATCAGAAAATGAGCTTTTCCTTGCTCTTCCGTAGTTAGGATAAAATCTATAGGACGGGCAATATCATATTGCTGACAGATGGAGCTATATCTCGGAGAAAAAATTACTAAGAACCTTGGAATAGATCCTGTTCACCCCAAGGCCCTTTAGGTTGAATGCAATTGGTGGTAGTCCAACACCGAATTTGTCTCCATTTGTGTGTGTATTTTACTTTGCCAGCATTTAAATAGCAAATTATTTGAAAATTTATGAAGACAACCGAAGAAGAATAATATCTTTCTTATTCAATATTCATAGAAAATACAACAATATATATTGCTATACAACTAAATAAGGAAACTAATTATACAATAGGTAACCCTAGGAATTAGTGGGTCAACTATCTAGAATAAGTAATTTACAAAAAATTAGGGACCAAATCTGGGAGCTGCCTAATTTACAGAGAATCCGTAATTTATAGAAAAATCTCACTTAATTGTGAGATTAGTCAACTTTCCCTCTTAAGAGGGAATCTCCTGATTTTTCTCCAATTAGCCCAAATTCTTCAACACTCCCCCTCAAGCTGGTGAGTAAATATTCTCCGTTCCCGGCTTGCTCGCGATTGTTTGAAATGAATGACTTGCAAGACCCTTGGTAAGTATATCAGCAAGTTGACCTTCTATGGAGACATAGGGTGTCCAAATGAGGCCACTATCCAGCTTTTATCTGATAAAATGTCTGTCCACTTCTACATACTTGGTCCAGTCATGCTGAACTGGATTGTGGGCTATGTTAATGTCTGATTTATTGTCACAATATAACTTCATTGTTCCTTCCCACTTGATTCCAAGATCAGTGAGTATAATCTTTAACTAAAGCAACTCACAAATCCCATGTGCCATAGCTCGAAATTCGGCTTCTGTGCTGGATTTAGCCACCACGGATTGTTTCTTACTCCTCCAAGTAACCAGATTTCCCCTCAAAAAAATACAATATCCTGAAGTTGACCTACGATCAATAACTGACCCTGCCTAGTCAGCATCAGTGTATGCTTCCAACTCCAGCTTTTCATTCTTTCGGTATATGATGCCTTTTCCGGGAGTTGACTTCAGATGGCGGAGAATCCTATAGACAGCTGCCAAATATATCTCTTTTGGTGAGTGCATAAATTAACTTTCTGCATAGGCTATATTTGGCCTTGTGTGTGATAGATAGATCAGTTTTTCCACCAACCTTTGATACACGACTCGGTTAACTACAACATCTTCCTTTGCTTCTCCTAACTTGTGATTCTGCTCAATAGGAGTATCAGCTAGCTTTCATCCTAACATTCCAGTTTCATTAAGTAGATCAAGAATGTACTTCTGTTGTGAGACAAATATTCCATTTTTTGAGTGAGCCACTTCAATTCCTAGGAAGTACTTGAGTTTTCCAAGATCCTTTATTTCAAATTCTTTTGCAAGATGCCCTTTTGGTCAACTTATCTCTTCTAGGTCATTTCCGGTTACAATTATATCATCTACATAGACAATTAACACTGTCACTTTCCCTGAAGTTGAGAACTTGATAAAAAGAGTGTTCTCCTTGACTCTGCCGATATTTCATCTCCACCATAGCTTTTGTAAATCTTCCAAACCATGCTCTAGAAGACTGTTTAAGGCCATATAGTGCTTTTCGGAGCTTTCACACTTCATTGATACTGACATTCCCTTGCAGACCAGGTGACATCTCCATGTATATCTCCTCCTCTAAGTCACCATGTAAGAAAACATTCTTTACATGAAACTGCTGCAAAGGCCAATCAAGATTAGTAGCCAAAGATAGTAAAACACGGATAGTGTTCATTTTTGTCACAGGAGCAAACGTCTCCTGATAATCTATCCCATAAGTCTTAGTGTAGCCCTTTGCCACTAGTCTAGCCTTAAATCTCTCCAAAGTACCGTCAACATTATATTTTATTGTAAACACCCATTTACACCCAACAGGTTTCTTACCCTTGGGAAGTTCAACAATCTCCCAAGTTTTGTTCTTCTCAAGGGCTCTCATTTCCTCACTCATGGCTGCCCTCCAATTATTATCTCTTAGTGCCTCTTGAACTGTTTTGGGTATTTCAATGGAATTTAATTGAGTGAGAAAGGCTTTATGTGCGGGTGATAATTTATCAAATGAGATAAAATTGGATATGGGATGTTGGGTACACCTCCTAGTGCCTTTTCTAAGAGCTATTGGGATGTTTAGGTCATCAAAAAAACAAGAATCTAGAGAAGGTGGAGTTTCATTACCTGCCACGGGTTCTGATTCTTGGACCAACTCTAGTTCAGAGACAGGCTGTTTCCTCCTTGAATACACCTTAAGTGGCATAGTTTGATCACTCCCCACCTTTTCATGTTCGGTTTTAGGCAAGGCATCAATTCCAATAGAAAGAGGAGGTGATGGCTCGTTAAAATTGGCGGGTAAATCAACATGTAAATTTGTGCTGGCCAGGTCATGAAGGAAGGACCCAACCTTATCTTCTTCCAAAGGCTCCCCCTGAAGGTAAGGCTTGGAAAAAAAAATTGGTTCTCAATAACGGTTACATCCATAGAGGTGAAATTTTTTCTGGAAGTCGGGTGATAGCATTTATAGCCCTTCTTGTTTGGAGAGTAACCAACAAAGACACACTTAAGGGCTCTAGGGTCAAGTTTAGTGCGATGTTGGGTATGTATATGGACAAAGGCGACACCTGAAAACTTTAGGAGGAACACTGCTAATCCCACCGAAATTTGGAAAGAATTGAGTAAGGACACTCATTGGAGTTTTGTATTCAAGGACTCTTGATGACAATCGATTGATAAGATGAGAAGCAATCAATCATTGCCACTCAGCTTCTAGGTAGTAGAGCTCCTCTCTTTCCTTAGCAAGCCCAATCGTCTTTCCCGTAGCATTTTCCTGAAACACATAGTGATGTGGAAGGAAAGTTACGCGACAATCTAAGTCCTTGGTAATTTGATGAATGGACAAAAGGTTAACAGAAAGCTTCGGCACATGCAACACATTTTTTAAAGCTAGAGAAGTGGTCAAAGCAATAGTTCCTTGACCAACAATAGCAGCTAATGTTCCATCAGCTACTTTGATTTTTTGGGTTCCTGCACAAGGTCTGTAAGTGGTAAACCTATGAGATGAATTTGTCATATAGTCTGTGGCACTTGAGACAATGACCCAAGAACCAGAAAAACAATTTTTCGAGACACTAAGAGCCAACGGATACTTTCCTGACTGTGCCAATGAATAAGAGGCACTCGGTTTATCCAAAGAATTGAGAAAACTCCGGAGTTTGTCTATCTCTTCCTTATTGAATCCTCCCATTTCCTGATTATTGGCTGTAGGGGTCTTCTGCTAACTCTCTTCTATGTTGACAAAATGTGCTTGCTCTCCTTTCTGTCCAGGTCTACCTCCTTTCACATCATTCCCCTTTCCAAAGAATGATGGCTTGCCATGGATTTTCCAACATGTCTCCCTGGTATGCCTCAGTTTCTTGCAATAATTGCACCAAAGACCATCTTTGTTACCTGGTTTCTGTGCCTCCGTCTTTCCTAGGTTCACAACAGTTCCACTCTTGTCGTTTGGTTGAAAGCAACAAGGGCGGAACCTTCTTGTGTGTGATTGTCGAGCATCACATTCCTCCGGCTCTCTTCTCTTCTTATAATTGAGAAGACCTCCCTTAAGGAGGGCAAGGACTCCTTTCCAAGAACCTGGACTCTTACTTGATCCAGTTCCACATTAAGGCCAGCCAGAAATTCAAAAATCCTCTCTTTCCACAAACTTTTGCAACATGGCAGCATCTTTACTACCCTCCATTTTAAAATTCTGATAATGATCTAATTCAAGCCATAAGCCCTTCATAGTGCTGTAATACTCAGTTACAGATACAGTACCTTGCTTGGTAGAAGAAATTTTGGTCTTTATCTCATAGATTTGGGCAGCATCTTGTACTTTGGAGTATGTTTGACGATTTGACGAATTGCCTCCCAGATCTCTTGAGCAGTATTAAGAAAACATGCAGGTTCTGTTGATCTCGGTTTGCATGGAATTCCATAGCCATGACATGATCATTGAGTCCTCCACATCCCAAGAGGAAAAACTGGGTTCATCTTTGCTAGGTTCTGGTCCAGTGAGGTGGCTCAGTCTTCCCTTCCCTTTGATGAAGGTCTTGACCACCTGTGACCATTCAAGGTAGTTGCTGCTATTCAATTTGAAGGAAGCTTGGAGATTCTGGTACTCACCCAATGATGAGTTTGTTCCAGTGGTGATAGGTTGGGTACAGGTGGACTTGGTTTCTGTGGTTTCAGACATGATGAAATCTGATTTTTTTTTTCTTCTCAGCAATGAAGGAAGGCTGAGCTTTCTAGGAATCTGATTTTTTCTTCTCAGCAATGAAGGCTGAGTTTTCTGGGTTTCTCTCGGCAATATAGAACTAGAGAAACAAATTATAGCTTGGCTCTGATAGCATGAAGAAGAATAATATCTTTCTCATTTCTTATTCATAGAAAAAACACCAATATATATACTACTATACAACTAATATAAGGAAACTAATTATACAGTAGGTAACCCTAGGAATTAGTGGGTCAACTAACTAGAATAAGTAAATTACAGAAATTAGGGACCAAATCAGGGAGCTGCCTAATATATAGAGAATCCCTAATTTAGAGGATTAGTCAACTTTCCCTCTTAAGAGGGGATCTACTGATTTTTCTCCTATCAACGCAAATTCTTCAACATTAACTGTTAACTGTTAATTGATAGGAGAATCTGTTGCAAAGTAATTATGTCTGATTAGTGAAGTTAGTGGGATTTTACAAACAAAAGGATAGGTCTATATGATTATGACAAACATTAGGGTATGTAAATGTAATTTACCCTAATACAAAATAATATAAGTCAAAATTGTAATTGGGATATCCAACATATGGCATATTTATGTGTTTGATCATATAACCTGTGCATATTAACCTAGGATGTGCACATTATTTTGCCACAGGATAACATATTCTAATATGATTTTTCAGCTGACCGTTTGGAATTAAAATTACCATAGTTTTAGATAATGATAAAGGGTTAAGTGCAAAAAAACCCCTCACTATATACAGAATGTGCAAATACCTCACTTATGTGCGATTAACCCCTTACATTTTTCAAATTGTTCAAATAAGGACAAATAGTCAAATTGTCGGTACCAGAATTCGAAAATGACAAAAATACCCTTACTTTATGAAAAGAAAACAGAGAAGATACAAAATGTCCAAAAAGGACATGTTGCTAATATAGATGTATATACTCACTGGACCCTTTCGTTCTCTCTCTCTCTCTCTCTGGTCCAGATCTCACTCCCTCTCTCTCTGAATGCGTCTGGCAACAATCGCAATTGTATATATGCATTCAAACACACACACACACACACACACACATATATATATATATATATACAAATGGAATTTTTTCTTCACAAACCCATCTCCATTAAACCAATATTCACATGTATATTTCTTTATACCATTGCCAATTTTTGCATGTGTATATGGTATATACATACATATGCGAAGATGGGTTTCAGAAAATATATGGTATATGCAAAATTTGCGTGTGTATTTGGGAATTAACGAAGAGTAGAAAAAGGAAATTAATCATATATATTCGCCTGTGTATATGGTATATACAAAAATTGGAACTTACCTCCTCAAACCATTAACTAAGATGGGCTTCTTCTGAAAATCCTTGGAAGAGAGAGAGAGAGATGAGATTGAATCACACACAGGTATATACCATATATTTCGGTGGGGTGGGGAAAACTTTACTCTTATTTTGTTTCCTGCTCTCTCCCTATATATAATATAGATATATATACACAGTTAGAAACACACAGGTATATACCATTTTCCCAGTTAGTAATTGAGTTTCTTAATTTTGCATAATAATTTGGTTCTTCAACAACCTTGCAGTCGAGAACATCACCGGCTTACAGACAGTGAATTTTGTTAGTTTTGATACTGAATTTTTTATACATATGTGTGGGTGTATCTATATATATATTGATTGAATTGGTACTGGTATATTTAAAAGTCTTGGGAAGAGTGTATATGATATCTTCATCCAGGTGACTAAGCTATGAAAAACAGGGGAACAATGGAGTTTTCTCCGAATTTCACTATAAATGTTAAAATCATTTATATACTAGTGAATATAGGAAATTTGGTACTGAAGAAAATAAAAAATAAAAACTAGAGGGAGAGACAAAAAGAGATAAAAAAAAATAAAAAAAAAAATTGGACTAAAAAGCTCAATCAGAGAGAGAGAGGATGTGTTGGCTCTTGAGGGGTATTATGGTCTTTAGAGAAGGTTAATTTCGGGATTTCATTTAATTTTTAAGTCAGACAGGCCGGTCAACTACCATTTTTGAACGGAATCTAGCCGGAGAGGGTAATTGCACATCGGTGTCAAATGTTTGGGGTTTATATGAGCATACTAAACTTGAGGGGGGTTTCAGCACATTTTTTGTATAGCGAGCGGGTTTTTTGCACTTAACCCAGTGATAAATGGCCACAATATTCACTTACAACTGGCTACATGTAAAGTGTAAATTACCATGGTTGCCATTTCCCCATGTTCACAAGTCCAATGAAAGAGCTTGGACTTGTTTGGACACAGCTCATTAACTAAACGAGACTTAAAATTAGGATTAGCTCAGATCATTTGTTAAATGAACAAGGTTAAACTTTGAGCCAAACTCTAGCTGTTCACAAACAGCTAAATTCATTGCTGCTCTACATGGCTGTATTCTTATCAGTTTTTCAGTTCATACTTGTTGAACTTGATTTTTTGGGATACTAATTAAGTTCAACAACTTTGGAGGTGGTCAAGTAATTATTGCAGCTCATTTGGTTTAGTTACGTTGGCCAGCTACCTGGGTTTTATATTAGGTGTAAGTTTTGAGTATTAAGGTGTGGGAATCAATATTTCTAGAAAACATGTTAGACAACTTTCTGATTATTTGTGTATCCTCAGCTGGATGTGCAATGGCTTCATCATCATGCAGCCATCGGTTTCAGTATTGGCTTGTATCGATCCCCTCATTTGGGGCTTTCTGTGGCACTTGGGACCAAGCATGTAACTTGTGGCGGTGAAGTTGGATTTCATACTGCATCTTCCTTATTCACCAAGTATGATGCTGGTATCAGCGTTAACGAGACGGATTCTTCAGTGGCGCTTGTAGTGTATGTATCACCAAATCTAATTAATTTTCTTGGAAATGATATCCTTTATTTTTTTCAATTTTCTATTTTACCATATCTCCCTATACAGATGCATACATATAAAAATATGTTTAATGTATGTTAATCTGCATCTGCAAATAGTTAAGAGCTTTTCTGCTACTAAAGCATGATCAAGACCTCTACAAGGACGATTACTAGTATCTGACTTGGGAAAGAGGATGGAATGAACTGTAGAACATGTCTACATATATACCATATATATGTATATATATCAAATGGGTATGTTTGATGTCTAGTAACACATGCATGTTGAAATAATGATGACTTTTCTGCGATCATAGCCTGATTAAAACCTCTGGAAGGAAATTTACTGGTGTCCAATGCAGACAAGAGATGCCATCATGAATATCACATAGATGAATGAACTGTTATCTATGCCAATAATCAAAATTGTCCAACATGCATGTGTCAATGAGGTCCACGTGACAGAATGCTAAAATAGGAGCGCTTATGGTGTGTGGTTTGGGACCTCCTTTACCATCTGTGTAGTTGAGGTTCTTAGATATCTGTATTTTGTAATTGCTGTTGCACTGCACTTTACAAAGCATTATTAATAAACTTGCACATGTTATGTAGAGAGCTCTGAGGGTCTTCTGATTCTCGGTGGTGTTATTGGTCCTTTTATAATTGCAAAGCTAGTCCTCCAAGGATTTACAAACCCTCCCTGTAAACCAAAAGAAGTGATAGCTCAGAATATGGTGCTTTAGCAGCCATATCGGAGTCTCAACACCATCAAAAGACCTAATTTTATCGTGCCAAAGCTCCCACCAAATTCAAAGGGGCCTGACTGACCCTCCATGTGTCTCAAACTTGGCTTCTCACTGTACACCCCCTCCAAACCTCGAGCACATAGATTGTGGACTCCAGCAAAACCCAATGCACTTCAGAGATCGGAAAAGCATAGCCTAGACATCCCTCACCACTGGCCAGTGTAAGAGAAGATGACTCACTGTCTCATCATCCCTCTTACACATGCAATTTGTGCCGTAAAATATTCACTTACATTAGCTTTGAATTATTTTTGGGAAGATCGCCAGATTGATAAATCTGTTGAGATTGTTCGACCTATTTCTTGGTGTAGTGATAGAAGTTAGGGATGCCAAGCCTGAGAATGTGGATTCAGATTTGGGACCATCATTTGTGCAAATAATGCTAAAATATATATTGTATCTACCATGTCCCTCCCAGCACTTCCAAAATATTGGGTATTGGCTTTTTATATCCATCCTATCCTTCAATTGTCAAAACCTAATTAAGGTGTTTTCTTGAGCAGTCATGCCTGCCTGAATACCATGGCTAAAGTGTGCACGTGTGTGTGCGCGCGCGCATATGTATTTTGTAGAGAACTCTAAGCTCTAGATGAAATGTGGGCTTCACTTAATATGGCAACAAACACCTAGACGATAATTTATGCTTCTTTGAATTCTAAGATTTAGAACAAAGAGGGTTTATGGATGCTACAGAAAATTGCTTTGGGAACAATTAGGTATGTTCCATAAAACTGTGACTCAATCTATCCTATTAGACCTTGTTTATGGTGGCAACTAGACATATTTTCAATATATAAAAATTATATTATATAATAAATATAATTTCATGACTGTTATATTTGATAGTATGAAATTTAGTAAATTATAATTTATATTATGATAATCAACCATGTATATAGGCAAATATGTAACAATAATACGCCTGTGTTTGCATATGTATATAGATATCTATATGGATATTTATCTATATATAAATTGATTACTCTCCTACTCTCATGCTCAATCCTTTAATAAAACCTTTCTACATCTCTTGATCAAACTTTATAAATTTTATACAGACCCTTAATTTGTTTATTCCTTTTTATTTTTATTTTTTTTCCATTCTAAAAGAGCCTTAGAAGTTTTGGTAATGTGTCCAAATTAAAAAATTTATCTTTAAATTATAGACTTGCAGATTAGGTAATCTTGTTACTTTGATGGGGAACTCCTGACCCTTGGGTTTACTTGATTAATATTTTGTTAGATTAAATACCCGTGAAACTATACTTTCACAAGGGTTACTGCATTTTTTTTTCCCCCTGAATACAAGGGTTCCTGCATTCGTTATTATTTGAAGTAAAGGTTAAAGGAGCTTCCAAGTTCACATGATATGGCTCCCCAAGGCGATCCATGCTTCACTTTATGTTGCATTAGACTTGATTTATTGGGAACTGTAGCAGTTCTAGAAAGCAAGTATAAGAAGGATCTATAGACTCGTGCTTGTAACAGTCATTTCATTGTTCACCTGGTTTACATGGGATTTGTTTTGCTATATCAATTAATTTCCAATAAAACATGGACTCGTCTGTGTAGGTCGGACAAGGGGAACACAGTGAAGGCATCGTACATCCGCTGTCTGAATCCCTTAAAAGAAACTGAGGTTGCTGCTGAATTCACACGTTCCCTTTACGGAGACAGTTTTACTATTGGAAGCTCCCATGCAGTCAATCCTTGCACCAAAATAAAAGCAAGGTTATCTGATAAGGGAAAGGTTGCACTGCTATGGCAGCGGGAATTTAAACCCAAGCACTTGGTAACTCTTTCGTCAGAGTTTGACGCACTGGATATCAATGCGGTACCAAAGTTTGGTTTGGCTCTTTCTATTGAGACCCAAGTTGCAGATTGGCTTGAGTAGTTTGGCCTACATTTTTTTTTTAAACCCCAAGCTGGTTTACATTCTTACCCACATATTTGTAAAACTAAGATGTAGAATTTGTTCTGGAGAACTGATTATGAGATTGAACCCCATATAATGACAATATCATTACATCGTTACTGAAATTTGAATCCTATCATATGCTGATGGTGGTGTGGTGTGCACCAATTGATGGTTCTCTTTGATTTTTTTCTTTTAGCCTCAAACCAATTTCAGTCCAACTGCAATCTCGTTAGGCTCACGTCATGGGAAGATGTTTGCCTTTTCTTGTTGAAGTATTAATGAGAATTTATAAGATGTGGACTTCTTAAAAATAACAATGGAGGAGAAGTTTCTTGTGTGTCTCTAAGTGGAACTTGAGCAGGTAGCTGAGGGTTCAATGTCTTGTGTGTCTCTAAGTGGAACTTGAGCAGTGAGCTGAGGGTTCAATTGTTGGTTGGGTTGATTCGGTGGTTTAGTCATGTCAGACTCAGGTCGAGCTAGGACGGGCTTGGAGCAGCTCATGTTACTAACATTTTAATAGTATATTATTTCTAATATTGCGTTCTGAGAGTTAGGTTATTGAGTTTCGGTTCAGTTAAAAATGTCGACCCAAATAAAACTACAAAAAGTGCTATTCAAATTACTTCGAAGACCATATAACATGGATCAGGATTCTCTCAGGGATCATGTGATATCTCCCATGGCATAAAACGATATAATTTTGTAACTTTTAAATAACTATTTTTTGAAATATCAAATTACTTCATTTTGTATGAATAATTATATGATACTATGTGATGTTATTATTTGTAGTTATATAACGTTATTTAATTATATAATATTATTTATAATATATATATATATATATATATATATATATATTTATGTTATTTCATGTTATATTATTTAGTGTTATATATTATTTAGGAAGGCGATATTCACATCCCTTTTTCTTCGGTTACACTTCTATTTTAAAAGAAATGTCACTTCTAACCTTAACTTCACACGTGAATGATTACCTTTTTCTCAAAATACTAAACTACCATTTTAGATATCATATCTATATCTCCAATCTTTATTATTTTTGAATTCTTTTAAAAAAATAACCAAAAAATACCCAAAAAAATAATCCAAAAAAAAAAGTTCTCTTTTTACATGACTCAAAAAAAGTTATATATGTTGAATAAATTATCTTTTGACAAGACCAAAATTTTTTTATCTCTATTAAATAAATTATCTCTTTTGGCAGAACAAAAAATTAAAAAATACCAAAAAAAAATAATTATCCGGTTGAATAAATTATATCTCTTGACAAAACCCAAAAATAAAGTACCTAAAAAAAATTTATTCATGCTAAATAAATTATATCCATTTAGAGGATTAATGGATATAATTTATATCCATTAATCCTCTTTTGGAAGGATCGAAAAAAAATAAATAAAAAGGATTAAAAATAAATTATCTCTTTTGAATTGATAAAAAATAAAAACCTAAGAAAAAGTTATTTCTTTTGACGCAAGCAAAAAAAAAAATTACTAAAGAAGATAAAAAAATTATTATTTTTTTGATCGAAACCACAAAAAAAGAAAAAAAAGTAATATAGAAAGTAAAGAAGCTAAAAAAAAAGTTTAAGTTTATACTATAAAGGGTAGTTGTGGTATTATAAAATAGGGGATGATGTATTAATTAGCTTAAGGACATTCTTGTCATTTGCTTTAGAAGAAAAAGGCAAGTGGAATGCAATTGTATAAAATGGGAGTGCAAATATCACCTCCCATTATTTATAGAGATAAAAAGTATAATATATATAAAGAGAGAGAGAGGAAGGATAGTGTTATACCTCAAAACGTGATAGTTTTGAGGGTACAGGACATACTACATGATCTTTTTCCATATGAGGGGATCCTAATCCAAAGAGTAAACATTTACAAACTCCTTTTCTTCTTTAAGTGAATATTCCTTCACTTATAATCCAAGGATTACACCAACCCTCTTTGCACTCAAATAATAAGAATTGAAGTTTGAGTGTTACAATGATATCTCTCAAAAAGATAGATATACAAATGATATGTCAAAATTCTTAAGGGTTAAATACACTGTCCTCCTTTGAGGTTTGGCGTAATTACACACAGATGAAACTTTTCAATTTTTTGCAATGACCTCCCTTTAAGAGTGAATTTACCTTTATACCCACAAATATTTTAGAATAAAAAATATATAAAATTATCTCTAGACAGTGGAGAGAAGGAATGGGAATGGTAGTAGGAAATTTAATAGGGGCAATCATTCAGGGCAGCAACCGTGGAAGAGACATAGATCTAACGGTGATGCTCAAAGAGCGGGAGCCCTTACTCACAGGAGGCACAATGGGGTACCGCAGGCAGGTCGAGGTCAATTACAGGAAAATCAGTTGAGGAGGCTTACTGGTGTGTTCTGTGTTCAAGGAAAACTGTTATAGTTGTGGTGAGTTGGGGCATTCAGCTAGGTATTGCCCTAACACTAACCAAGGACAGCCTGGTCAGCAGAGACAGAGACAGCAACCACCTTTGCTGGTACCACAGGTTCCATAGATACAGGCACATCATTGTCCAGTTTTACCTACACCGCCACTACCCGCATGGCAACCTGGACAACAGATGCATTATGGGAGGGTCTACAATTTTATGCCATATGACGTGCAGGCTCCTCAAGCGATTGAGGGTATGTTTTTTATCAATGGTAGAGTGGGTCGCGTTTTATTTGATACTGGTGCATCTCATTCCTTTATATCTAGAACATTTGCTAGCTTATCTGGTTTAGATATTCAGATAGGGGTGCACACGGTCCGGTTCGGTTCGATTTTAGTCTTTTTTGGAACCAAACCGTATGGTATAGTTTCACTAAAAATGGAACCGGACCGAACCGTTTGTCTGTATGGAACCAGACCGAACCGAACAGCGAAAAACCGGTTTGGTTCGGTTCGGTTCCATGGTTCACCAACCTATATCAAGCCTCAATTTCAAGCATCAATTTTAAATCTTTTAAAGCTATTATTCGTCAAGTGTCAACCTAATTAACTCATGATATAATTTCTTTAAATAACTACTAAAAACTAATACAAATAACAGTAGAGTTATAGAATTGTTAACAACATCAATTATGGCCTAAAACATACTGCTATATATGTATATGTATATATAATTCATGAAGGCATTTGCTTGGAGAAAATCTTGGACCACTGAGTGTGAAAGAGTTGCAAAATCTTGAGAAATAGCTTGAAGGAGCTCTTGCACAAGCTAGGCAGAGGAACGTAATTAAAATGAGTTTGTAAAAGCTCTTAATTCTTCATTTTTTATATATCCATAGAAAGTTGGAAACCAACTTCAGGTTATAATTTATATATCCATAGAAACCAACTTCAGTACTCTTAATTTTGCACAAGCTAGGCATTTTTTATATATCCATATTTAAATATTAGATATAATATATTTTTATTTTATATTTATATATATAGAAACGGTCCGGTCCGGTCCGGTCTTGAGAGGCCTAAAACTGTAATCGAACCGTTACTACACGGTTCCAAAAAAATGGAACCGTGACAGAACCGGACCGCAAAAAAATCGAACCGAATTGTCCGGTCTGATTTGGTTTCCCAATTTGGACGAATTTTTGTGCACCCCTATATTCAGCCATATACTTCTCCACTCACTATATCTATGCCATTGGGGGCTAGTATGGTTCTACAGGAACATGGTAGTCAGGTCCCTATGACATTGGCAGACTTAGGTTCTTGGCAGATTTATTGATCATAGATATGCATTCATATGATGTCATACTCGGGATGGACTGGTTATCATATTACCGTGCTCAGGTTAATTGCCATGATAAGGCAAATTTTTTTGCCATATTGGGTCAGGAGATGTACTTGATTGTTATGCCGCAATTAGAGGGATGGTCTAGTACGCACTTGTTCTTTATTAGCGAGGAGTCTCCGGAAGGAACTACAGTATATTTAGATTCCATTCCAGTGGTGCGAGACTTCTAGGATGTGTTTCAGGAGATCCAAGGGTTACCACCTAGTCGTGAGATTGACTTCGTGATAGATTTAGCTCCAGGCACCAGACCTATTACTAGGGCTCCAAACAGAATGGCGCCTGTGGAAATGAGAGAGCTGAGGGATCAGATTCAGCAACTTCTTAGTCAGAAATTTATTCGCAGGAGTACTTCATCGTGGGGAGCACCGGTGTTGTTTATAAAAAAGAAGGAAGGGTCTCTTCATCTTTGTATTGACTACAGGGAATTGAATAAGGTCACAATCCGCAACAAGTACCCGTTGCCTAGGATTGATGATTTATTCGATCAGTTGAAGGGAGCCACCTACTTTTCGAAGATAGATTTGAGATCGGGTATCATCAGCTTCGAGTTAGGGAGTAGGATGTACCGAAGACAGCCTTCCTTACCAGATATGGGTCGTATGAGTTTCGGGTTATGCCAATTGGGTTAACAAACGCCCCAACTATCTTCATGGACTTGATGAATAGAGTGTTCAGGGCCTACTTGGACCAGTTTGTTATTGTCTTCATTGATGACATTCTGGTTTACTCTAAGTTAGAGGAGGATCAAGCCAGACATCTTCGTATTGTCTTGTAGACACTGAGAGATCATCAGTTATATGCAAAGTTCGATAAATGTAATTTCTGGCAAAGGAAGGTGAAGTTCTTGGGTCACGTAGTATCTGAGAAAGGGATAACGATCGATCCAAGTAAAGTGTTAGCGGTTTTGGAGTGGGGACAACCTACCTCACCCTCAGAGATTTGTAACTTTCTTGAGTTGGCTGGTTATTATCGTCGGTTTATTTAGGGCTTCTCTAAGATTGCTGGCTCGTTCACCCATCTCACTAAAAATGGTGTGTCTTTCATTTAGGATGACTCATGTCAGGCGGCGTTTGACGAGTTGAAGACCAGATTGACTACTACACCAATTCTAGCTACTCCTCAGAGCTGCATTGAGTACTTGGTTTATACCGATGCGTCATTACAGGGTTTAGGATGTGTATTGATGCAAGAGGAAAGACCAATATCATATGCATCACGTAAGCTTAAGTCTCATGAGCTTAATTACCCGACGCATGAGTTGGAGCTAGCAGTTGTGGTTTTTGCTTTGAGGATTTGGAGATATTATCTTTTGGGTGAGGCCTTCAGATTATTCAGTGACCATAAGAGTTTACAGTATCTATTCTCACAGAAGAAGCTGAATATGAGACAACACAGGTGGTTGGAGTTTGTGAAAGACTATCATTTTTTCATCCAGTACCACCCAGGGAAAGCGAACATAGTAGCTGATGCACTTAGTCGCCGACCCTATGCTAGTTTATCTGCTTTATTTGAAGCAGAGTGGAATGACTTGAGCAATGTTGATGCCTTAGCTAATGCCTTTGTAGCATGTGTGGTGGTTTCACTTGCTATCATACGAAGGGTAGTTACAGATCAGCTTACTGACTCGCAATGGATAGAGAAGGTGACCGAGTTGAAATCTAGGGAGGTACCCTTCTATACGGTGGGTAGAGATGGAGATTGAGGTACAAGGGGCGATTAGTGGTTCCTCACAATGATGATTTGAGGAGGGCAGTGATGAGTGAGGCCCACAGTTCTTAGTTTTTGGTACACCCGGGAGGGGATAAAATGTACCAAGACATGAAGCGACAGTTTTGGTTGCATGCATGAAGAAGGACATATCTATATTTGTCTCTAAGTGCAGCACCTGTCAGATGATCAAGATTGATCACCAGAGACCGCTGGGGTCTTTGCAACCACTTCCTATACAGGAGTTGAAGTGGGAGAGCATCTCTATGAATTTCATTGTGGGACTTCCCACCTCACAGCGAAATCATGATGCTATTTGTCTTTAGATATATATATATATATATTTTGCAGGTGAATTGCTTTGTCTTTAGATATTTTTACTATTTCATGTGAATTGCATTGTTGATTATGTATTGGTTGATTTAATTTTTGTTGAGTACTTAAAATTGATATGGAGTTTTTATTATTTATTTCGGGGTGGACTGGGTTTTGGGATTTTCTTTTATTTTAATATTGGATTAGGCTAGAGTGAAATTGGGTCGAAATAATATTTTTATTATTTATTTATTATTTTTTGGAGTTTATTTAGTTTCTAGAAAAAAAAATAAATAAATAAAACAAAAGAAAATAGGAGACTAGGATTTCTGCCGTTTGTTTTACGCACAGAAACCAAGAGTGTAAACGCAAGAGAAAAGGGAGAGAAGGAGTAAATCGTAGGGACGAGTTTTGGTCGACAATAAGGCAAGTTCGACTATTCTCTTCTCCTTTGAATCTGTTTACATAGTCTAGGTTTTGAGTCTATAATTATTCCTGAAATTTTTGTTTATATAATTTTATGGTATTTGATGTTGCTTTCTGTTGAAGAAATTCGTGAGATTTATTATGCCAATTGAATATAGGTGTAAAGATTTATATATGAACATATATATGCATATATATATATGTGTGTGTGTGTGATGTAATACCCCGCTCCAACACATGGTATGATATTGTCTGCTTTGGGCCTAAGCTCGCACGATTTTGCTCTTGGGTTTTACCCCAAAAGGCCTCATACCATTTGAAGAGAACACACTACATATAAGTACATCCCTTTCTCCACACCCAGGCGATGTAGGATTGAGCTCCATGTACCCTGTCAGTGTGGTAGCTCAATCTAGTGTCTGTCTTCGCACTTGCCCACTCACACCCGTCCACAAGGGTTATTACAATCCACCCCCCTACGAGGCCCGACATCCTCGTCGGCACACTTTCGGCTGGGTTCAGGCTCTGCTACCAACTATAATACCTCGCTCCAACATATGGTATGATATTATCCGTTTTGGGCCTAAGCCCGCACGGTTTTGCTCTTGGATTTTACCCCAAAAGGTCTCATGCCATTTGAAGAGAACATACTACATATAATACCATGTGTTGGAGTGGGGTATTACATGTGATATGTGTGTATGATGTATGAAAATAGTATGAGCATGAATCTAGGTTGTAAATGATGTTAATTTGTAATCTTTTATGTTGTGGTAGCTCGGGTAAACAACCCTTGACCCTTAAAAAATCAGATCGTTGATGAATTGGGTTTTAATTTTGAAATTTTTGCGAAGAACCCTAAAACTTGTGAATTGGGGGTTTTCAATTTGGGCCATTTCGGCTGAGCCTTTTTACACTAATAGGTAGCCGGCGTCGAGAGGAGAAGAACGGCGTAAAAATGGAGGCGAACAGTGGCCGGAGCATCGTCGAAAAGTCCCCAGTAACGCACTGGGAAAGAAGTCCAGCACAGGTCACTCCCCCACATGCGCTGCCGGCGTGTGGGGGTGAGTTCGACCTGCGCCGGGAAAAAAAATTTTGGGCCCCACTCGCCGGGCCCACCTCTGGGTCCAATTTGGTCCCTTTCCGAATTATTTTTATATTTTTGAAATTTTTGGAAAATCTTGAAAATTCAAAAAATCATTTTTTAAAAATACTTTTATATTTCTGAAAATTCCCAAATTTTTATTTCAACTTCCTGGGGGTAAAATGAACTTGGGTTTTAATTTTCATGTCGAAATTAGCTCCCCTTGTGGTTAAATTGATTTTTAAAGTGTATCAAAATTGGGTTTTTCACTTTCTTTTATTTAGAAAATATTTTTAAAATTCCAAAAAATTCTAAAAAACATTTTAGGTAACCTTATAGGGATAAAATACACTTAAGTTTTAAATTTCAGGTGAAAATGAGTTTCCCTCATGGTTTTATCGGTTTTAAAAGTATGCCTCAAAACTATGTTTTATTTTCTTTTACTAGAAAAATGTTTTTTAAATTCCTGAAAATTCTAGAATGATTAAGCAGGGTTTTTAGGAGTAGAATAGGCCCAGAAACCTAGATTAGATCTAGGTTTAGACTCCTACGAAGATTTAAATAAATTGGAGGTGTGATTGTGTGCTTGCTCATATGAGAGGGGGTTGCGTTATTTTACTTCCTAACTGTTTTCTCTTTGAAATTATAAATGTCCATGATATATTTGGATTTTAATTTATTCGTGAATGAGTTTTCTTTTTGTGATGATTGGATATCCGATAATATAAATCCTTATGTTTTGTGCAATTTTAATTGTTATGCACCTTATTTTATTTCATGTTGTAAGTTGGGTTGGGAGGCATGTAAGGATTGCCAATACCTATTAAGGTATCTGAAGTTAAGGGAGGCATGTAAGAATTGCCATGGGCATGTCCGGATTGCCAATACCTATTAAGGTATCCAAGGATAAAAATGGTGGCATATCAGGATTGCTTAAACTTGATTTTATACATGCTTATGTTTCTTTCTTCTGAACTTAAAGAATGTAATTACTTTTGTATGATAAGGGTTTTGATGGAACATTGTAAAGGATAGCTGTTGTTTTGAAAATATGAACTAGATAAGGAATGACTTGTATGTTATATCTATATATTTCTCTTGTGTCCCCCACAATGGGGGTATGTATACCGGTTCTTTGTTTGGGATGTAGTAGAGAGGGCTTGCTCGTGGGTTTAATCCACTTGTTGATATTTTAGGTCCCAGGTCGGTTCCACCGCGAGGTTAGAGTCTTGGGGTTTGGTTGTGGCAGACGTATCCTCTCATCAGTTACAAAGTAGGAACTTATCCTCTTTTTTAAGATTCAATCTATGAACTTTTTTAGTCTCTGGTTGTTGGTTTTAATTTAGAGTTAAAAACTCTTGTTCTTTCTGGTTAAGGGGTTATTGGATTACGGGACTTCTAAATTGTATTACCAGACACGTACTTATTCATTTAACGTTTATATTTTTTAAATTCAGAGGGACTTTCTTTTCTGCTTTTAAAATTATTTCATTCTATCTTTTGTACTCTATGCTTGTTGCTACTAGTTGCTTATATCCCTCAGGTTTTGTGTATGAGACTGGCCACCTCATGTGCAAAATTTTGTTGGGGGTATTTCAGGTTTGGTTGCCGAGTTGACTGCCTTCATAGAGCCCCCTTCTTTGCTAGACTTTAGGCCCAACCTCTTGGCCTCCTCCATGCTCACAAAGTTGTGGGATGCCCCTGTGTCCACCAATGCTCGAGTGGGTGTCCCATTAATGCTTGTTTCCACAAACATCAGCCCCTTAGCCGTCGCTTTAGGAATCTCCGTCTTAGCCTTGATGGCATTGAGGATTTGTAGTGACCCCATATGTGCCTCCTCTTGTTGCTCCTCGTACTAGCTAGTCATTGCATTGAGGGTCTTCTTTCTGGGATAATCCTTCACCCAATGTCGCCCATCACATAGGAAGCAATTGTTCTTGGGCTTGGATGCCGACGTCTCCTTGCCATCTTTCTCCTATTTGCCACTATTGCTTGGCCTACAGGTCCATTCCTTATTTTTTTCAGCACCTTTGTCTCCCCCGCCTTTGCCATGGCCATGCTTATTATCCTTATCCTTGGGCTTGGAGGGGTCTTTCTTGCTACTAAAGTCGAAGAAAGACTCCGCCTCCGCAATAGCTGTAGCAAGGTCTTGCACCCCACGTTGCCTCAATTCCGTCTTAGCCTAAGGTTGCAAACCATCCATGAAAAAGAAGAGAGAATCTTTGTCGGCCAAGTTCGAGATCTCGATGTGAGTGTAATAAACTCCTTGACATAGTCCCGGATTGACCCCATTTGTTTAAGTCGTCGAAGTCGGCCTCTAGCTTCCTCCTCAACATTCTCAGGATAGAATTATTTTTTAATTTCTCTCTTAAAATCCCAAGTATCGACAGAGACCACACCTTTGCCAATGTCACCATGTCTCCGTCTCCACCATAGTGTGGCCATGTCGATGAGGTACATAGTCGTCGTGCTTATCTTCGTGGCCTCTTCCACCATGCCCATAGCCTCAAAGTATTAATCCATGCCCCATAGTAAGTTCTCTAACTCCCGAGCACTTCTTGCCCCAGCATAGCTCTTAGGCTTCGAAATATCAATTTGTGGTGTTGCCTCTCTTGTAGCAACTTTGTCGGACTTAACTGCCCGTTTACATAGTGCCAAATCCGATTGTACTTCCTCAACGTGCTCATGGATGGTGCCAAGTTCCCGGTCTATATGGACACGTAGGTTGGCAAGATCCCCTAACAAGAAGCAGTGAAGTACCTAGATCTCCCTCCGAAGGTCACCATTTAGGGAATTCAAGGACACATTCACGGCCTGATGGATCTCAGCATCCTCTGACTCCAGCCCCTCTATACGCTGGTGAGCATCCTCCATCCTTGTGCCCAAGTTGGTTATAGAAGTCTCCACTTCTACCAGCCTTGCGTCAAAGCCCGCAATGATATCCTTCGACCTAGCCTGTTGCCACGCATCCGTTTGAGAGCATTGCTCCTCCTTACCACGTTCTTGCTCATCATGGGTAGTGATGTGAGATTCTGCCATAGCTTCCTCCATACAAGTATTGCGACGCCTTGCAACCTTAGCTCTGATACCAACTGTCGTGGACTTAGAGTTTCCTAAGCACCCGTGCGGCCTTAGACACTTTTAAGCGCCCTTAAAGTACTAAGTCAGCCTATCCGAATTGCTAACTTAGTAAAGAATAAGGCTAGACAAATGAAGGAAGAGAAGTTACGTAAAGTGAGGAAAAGAGAGTTTGAGAGAATGTAGAGAAATTATATTGCACTTGAGAACTCTTACAAAGCTTGGTGAGGAGCAAATGAACTCCCACCTCCTTATATAGGCACTTGGCCTTACAATGAATGGCTAAGATATGTACAAGTATCAACAATCTAATGGTTAGGAAAATTCTAGAATAGGTTTCTAGAAAGCTCTGTAGAAATATCTCTACAATGCTAGACATCTCTAGAGACTTCTATACAATTCTAGAGTGTCCTATAGAATTCTAGAATACTCCATACAAATCTAGAAAGTTCTAGAAAATTTTAGAGAACTCCACACAAGTCTAAAGAGTTTTACACAATTCTAGAGAATTCTGGAAGAGTCCACACTTGTGTAGAGAAGTCTAGAATATTTCAAAAACTTCCTACCATGCAGACTCCCATGTCATCCTACTGTTGTGCGCGCATGGTGCCTGTGTGACATAGATTCCATCTGCGGGGCATGACATTATGCTCTACGGGTTGCTAACCCGACAGAAGTGACATCTGCTTGGCCAAGTTTTGAGTCTTGCACCCTAGGGCTCCGAGCCTTTTTTAATTATCACACATACCTTGAAAACCACAAATTTCCACAAAAGTGCACATTTATCACATAAATGCACAAAACCAATATTGTCACAAAATTCCTCCAATTCATAACATTTATCAAGTTAATGCATATCAATTTCAACTCAAGCATATACAATGCAAATCCAATCATCTCATAGAAATCAACAATCATGCATTTTCAAGAAAAACTTCTTTTATGCATTTCTTCTTACATGGAGTCAAATTTCACAAAAAAATTCCCAAATGAACACAATGTCTCACAATGCATTCATGAACATCAATCAACACATACGTAATACATAAATCCTGTCTAGGACATGCTAGATAATTTATGTATGCAAGAAACATCAAATTTCACATAACAATTAATAGAAAAATTTCATGTCACAAGTAAGTGACCTATATAATCAAAATAAAGGAGGAATTCACACCCCTACCCCAAATTCCAAGCCTTTAAAGCTAAGTTCTAGAATCTCAACTTTTCTAACTTCACCCAAATTGAAATTTGTTTAGTTCAATACATAATCCTTGACAAGTAGAGCAAACCCTTGGCCTTCGGCATTCTCCAAATCCTACCTTAAGGCTTCTAAAATGAATAAAGAAGGAAAGGATATGAAGAGAAAGAGTGACAGAGATATTTCAGTTGTATGTAATGGCTGAGATCTCAGCCTCCAAATATTTATAATATCTTGGAGTGTAAAATGACTGAAATGCCCCTGAGTCGCTTAACGTACCCTTCCGACCTCCGTTTTTAATTTCAAAAGCGGTTACGACTCCGAAATCACTTCCTTAACTCATTTAAAATTTCATTTGGTCTACAACCAAAGATAATATTTTTTTGAAAATTTTCAGATTCCCGGGTCCACGCCACTTGCATCCCGGGCCCCGCTGACCTAAAATTCTCAAATTTATCCAATCGCTCTGAAAACTTTTCCAAATCTCTAAACAAACTCTCAAACATATTACCACATTTAAAACATGTATAAAATCATTTAAAATGCATTTATGACAAAAATGATGCATAAAAAGAAAACTTGTCAAAATTGGACATGGTCTCTGCAACCTTCCAACCGTCAAGGAATTTCGTCCTTGAAATTAAAACGTACCTCAAGTGGTGAACAACTCGGGATACTTGGTATGCACCTCTTGTTCCCATTCCCATGAAGCTTCTTCAACTTCGTGGTGTCTCCAAAGTACTTTTGACCAATGGAATGGTCTTACCTCGAAGCACTTGGTCCCTAGAGTCCAAAATCTTAATTGGCTTCTCTTTATATGACACGTCCTCCTTCACCTCAAGATCTGTCCAATCTAGTACATGTGAAGGGTTCGGTTCATACTTTCTCAACATTGAAACGTGAAAAGTATTATGTACACTTGACATTTACAGTGGCAATGCCAAGCAATACGCAACCTCACCAACTCGATCCAAATCTCGAATGGACTGATAAATCGTGGTGCTAACTTACCACTACGCCCAAATCTCATCAAACCCCTTCGTGGTGAGACCTTTAAGAAGACATGGTCTCCCATCTCAAATGCCAAAGGTCGCTGCCTCCTATCAGTATAACTTTTCTGATGGCTATGAGCAGTAAGTAACCGCTGCCTTATTACCTTAATCTTCTCTCTGGTCTCTCAGACTATATCTGGCCCCAAAGAAACTGTCTCATCGACCTCAGTCTAACAAATAGGTGATCAATATGGTCTGCCATACAAAGCCTCTCTAATACAACCATCTCAATGCTAGCTTGATAGTTATTGTTATTGGCAAACTCCACCAATGGAAGGTGGTCCTCCCAACTACCCCGAAGATCAAGTACTCATGCTCGCAGCATATCCTCCAAAATCTATATAATACGTTCTGACTAACCATCCGTTTGAGGAAAAAGTCGTACTAAAGTGAAGGCTTGTATCAAGTGCTGCTTGAAAACTCTGCCAAAACTGTGACGTAAATCGTGAGTCTCTATCTGACACAATAGAAACTGGCACGCCATGAAGCCTAAGCATCTGCTCAATGTACAATCGATTGAGAGTATCCACATCATCGATCACTTGAATAGGAAAAAAATGAGTCACCTTGGTCAGTCTATCGACAGCGACCCAAATTATATCATGACTCTTCCTCCACCTTGGAAGTCCTGTCACAAAAACCATAATGACATGCTCCCACTTCCACATGGCCACAAGTAATGGTTGTAATAACCCTATTGGCCTTTGATGTTCGGCCTTCACTTGTTGAGAAGTGAGTCACCTCACTACAAACTGAGCCACATCCTTCTTCATACTCTTCCACCAATATTGTCAGCGTAGGTTATGATATATCTTGGTACCACTAGGATGTACTGCAAGTCTCAAGCTGTGAAACTCTTTAAGGACATCATTTCTACAAACTAGGGGAACAAACATCTTCCCCTTGAATTTCAAACTCTCATCTGAATGAATCGTCCAACCTTCTACCACCTCTCCACCATTAATACGGGTGCGAATAGCCTCAATCTCACCATCCTGCCTCTACTCCTCAATCACTCTACTCACTAGAGTTAATTGAGCAATAAGGGTAACTAAAGTAGTCAGTCCATCGTCCTCACTGAAATATAATACCATTTCTGAGACATCTTCCATCATCTTCCACTTATGTATAGCTATACTTGCCAAGCTAGCACGTGACTTCCTGCTCAAGGCATCTGCTACCATATTAGCCTTCCCCGAATGATATTGTAAGTCAAAATCATAGTCTTCATGTACTTCATCCATCTTTGTTATCTCATATTCAAATCCTTTTGTGAGAAAAGGTATTTGAGACTCTTGTGATCAAAGAACACTTCAAATCTTTCCCCATACAAATAATGTTTCCATACTTTAAGTGCAAAAATCACCACCTCCAATTCTAAATCACGTGTCAGTTAATTTTATTCATGTATCTTCAATTGCCTTGAACCATACACTATTACTCTTTTAGTTTGCATCAACACACATCCCAAACCGAGTTGTGAAGTGTCACAATAAATCGTGTAACCCAACCCATGCTCTGAAATAATCAAGATTAGAGTCGAAGTTAATCAATTCTTCAATTCTATGAATGCATGCTTGCAAGCATCATTCCACAAAAATTTAACAACTTTTCGAGTAAGCCTAGTCATTGGTGCCACTAACCTCAAAAGTCATTCACAAACCTCTAGTAATACTCTACGTATTTCAAATATGCTCTTTGGTATTTCCCAATTCATTACTGGCTCAATCTTGGATGGATCTATAAAAACTCGTCCTTCGAACACATGTCCAAGGAATTTCACCTCCATTAGCCAAAATTCACACTTCTCGTATTTGACATATAATTGGTTTTCTCTTAAGAGTTCTAACACAATCCTCAAGTGACCCTCGTGCTCCTCTTTCGAGGTACACTAGGATGTCATCAATGAACACCACCACAAACTTGTTCAAATAAACATTGAAAACACGATTAATCAAATCCATGAACGCTACCGATGCATTAGTCAAAGTAAACGGTATAACTAAGAACTCGTAGTATTCATATCGTGTGCGGAAAACAGTTTTCTAAATGTTTTCATCTCTAACCCCCAACTGATAATACCACGACCTTAAGGCAATCTTTGAGAAACACTTTGAACCCTTAAGTTGATCGAACAAATACATCTATCCTTGGCAAATGATATTTATTCTTGATTGGTGCCCGATTTGACTTTCGATAGTCAATACAAAATTGCAAAGACCTGTCTTTCTTCTTAGCAAAAAGAACCAAAGCTCCTCAAGGCAAAGTACTAAGACGTACAAATCCTTTGTCTAGCAACTCCTGTAACTGGTTCTTTAATTCCTTCAATTCTGCCGATGCCATTCAGTACGATGCCATAGAAATGGGCGTGGTACCTAGAGCAAGTTTAATGACAAACTCCACTTCACGTTTCAGAGGTAACTCTGTCAACTCCCCCGAAAATACATCTAAAAACTCATGTACTACATGAGGAAACTTGTCACGCCCTGAACCTTGAGACTTGAGATCCATGGGTGAAAAGAGAGTTGTCGGACTCAAACCGAGCCCAAAGTATAAAACTAGAATCAAAAATGAAAAAAAAGTCAGCCTCATCTAGAAGAAAATCTGAACACTCGTTACAAAACAAATTCATAACAAAATCATTTTAACTCGAAACGGAGCAAACTAAAATTCTATGGAAACTAGACTAAACGTACCACATAGATGATCAAAAATCAACAGCTGAAAATATGCCAATGAAATCAGTTTTACAAGTTAAAACAGCTCACATGGAGCGAGCTAAAAATAGACCTTCATCAAGGATGGACTCATTTGAATGCCTTAAAGAATTTATAAAGTTCTGGGCTTTGGTATTTAGAAAATAGACATAAAGGGATACAATTCTGGAAATTTTCATAATTTATAGAGTTTTGAAAATGGGTCAAACGAATTTTCCAAATCAGCACAAAACAGTGGATTCAAAATCTGACAGCAGGACACTGTCGTATTTTTGTAAAAATCTGTAGCTTTCCAAAATTCACGAAATTTAATCTGGAAGCACTAGACATCTATTTGAAGACATGGTAAAAAGTTCAAGTCATTTGGAGTAGTTTAGACCTATCAAAAAATTTTTGTAAAATCTGGACAGAAAGGGGTCCTTTCGTGAACAATCTGTCAAGAGAATTTTTTACCTTCCCATTTCTTCCATAAACCTATTCCAAACTGAACCTAATACATGATATGAGCATGAATATGAATCTAAAATCATCCATGGCAAGTCCCAACTCAAGATATCAAACTCCAAAAATGAAGTATGGTGCAACATGAGTCAAGATCATTAACTTGTACATACAACATGACATTTAGGTGTCATTACATACACATCTTCAAAAGAATCGAAAGAAATGAAATTCAAGGAGAAGCAATCCTAAACATGAAGTTGGTGGCTAGGTGTACAAAAAGCCACAAGAATGCTTCTAACCAAATTTCATCATACATATAACTAAATAGAGGCTACATGAGGCCTTAACACCAAAAGAACTCCTTGAAGTTTGTTGCACCAATGGAGGCTCAACTCTCTCCGGTGTCGACTCCTTTACCTGAAATGTTTAGGGGGTGAGCTTGTCTACTCATAGCTCAGTAAAAGGCAAGTTAAAAGCTTTATATCGCCAACTATACCATATATCAAACCATTGAGTGATCAATGATGCAACTAGGGTTCATGCTCCCTAAATGCCTAATCTTTGGAATAGTTTGAAACATGGAATGACATTACAACAATAACCTCCATAATTTAATCAAGGGTAATATTAACATACATAAAACATGTAAAGCAAGTGTGCAATTCAAATATCAAAGTATATAAACGAAAATCTCGAAATCATCAAGTGGGATTGACTCGCAAGACACCCTTCAGGTCACGTGTTTGTGGCACGCACTAGGCATCAAACAGGACACGTGCCATTGACGACGTTCCTAATGGTTCTTTCCGGGATACTAGCCCGCCGGTGACCACCCTAATTGGCCAATATTTGAGGATTTCCCTCAAGGGACAATACCCTTAAACGCGACATCAAATCCCAAAATCATCATCCAAACATATTGTGGCATAATTAATCAAATTAACACATGTGCAATATTTAAACGCATATAAACAATGCAATTGCACTCAATTCATGTCCTAGGATTTCACCTAGCATGACATAATTTCCTTATTCTACACATAACCAATCTCATTAATATAGGCAATACACAATATGAAATGCATATTCTTGACCACAAATTTAAACACATATTCCACAAGTCATTCTTAGTCATTTAAAAATTTAAAGAGGAACACAAAGTACTACAATCAACAAAAGGAGAAAAAAATCAGCATGTACTCCATCAAAAAATTCAGCCCATTCTCCATACATCACCAACTACTACAACATCACAAAATAACCCACACATCCACAACCCAAAAATCAGCACTTTATTCAACATATAATCAACCCATCCTCCATATATCTCATAAATACAAAAACAAAACATGATGCTTACATAATCATCATTAAAAATATGAGACAATATCAATATTTTCATGAGATTTAAAATGGAGTTAGATGAAGTAAAATCCTAAACACTCCATGAGTAAATATATGTAAATTTGAGTCAAATAAAACTTAAAACTAAAACCCCCTACCTCAAAGGAGTAACTTATGTGAAAATGGGGTGAAGAAGAGGAGTTGTATATATCTTACACCTTCCAAATGAGCCCCAAAATGGATAATTTTCTGATCAATGGATAGCCGTAGCCGAGCTCTACAACTTTTCTCTTGGACTCTTGAGCCAAAACAACCTTGAAGGGGTCCAAAATCTAGAGAGAGAAAGTAGATCTCAAGGTCCCTTTAATGGAGTCTTAGAGAGAGAGAGAGAGAGAGAGAAAATGAAATGAAGAAGGAAGATGGGGCTGCCGACCAAGGGTTCTGCCACTTAAAAAAAATGGTTCACTTTTGGGTCATGTGGGCCCCACAAGTCACAATTTGTCTCACTTTTGTGTATATCTACCATATAAGTCTCATACGGTGTCCAAATGCGTCCCGGTTTCTTTCTAAAATTCTAAAATTTCAAATGCCATTCAAAAATGTCACAATATGAATAAAAATGTTTATTCGGCATCGAAATCCAAAATGAGCCCACCAAATTGGTCCCGAAGCCCTAGAACGGCGCCAGGGCCCATAATGCCCATTTCACCTAAACGAACCCGAAAAACAATTCCGGATGGACATAAAATATTTCAAACCTCTAAATGTGAGTCCCTACATGAAATAATCACCAAGAAACAATAAAAAGCTAACCCGACAGATTTGAACATTTCTTTCTTTCCAACATAAGAAAAAAATTCGTTTTTCTCCACTTTGAAAAACCTGGGCTCAGTTCCTTTGGATTCTCTAAATGAAATCAATTCCAATGAAAAGAAAATTTCAAAACACTCAATTTTAAAAAAAGAATCACCTAAATCGGATTTAAGATGAGTGAGTTATGAATTTTCAAAGTTTAAAGAAAAACAACCATATATAAATAAAATAACCCGACCCGAATCCGACCCGATAAATGGTCCGGTCATTACAAAACTCCCCATGTGTCATTTCGTCACCATCTATTAGCAAGCTTGCTAAGAAATATCCAAGTTCTTTCCAATCATTAGGACTATGCGAAGAAGACAAATAGAAGTCATCTCATTCTCCCATAAAGTAAATCCCATCACCCTTCGGTGTGCATAAGGTTACTCTTCCGCGATAACAATCAATGTTAGCTTTATAGGTAGCCAACCAGTTCATACCCAATATCATATCAAAGCTAGACATGTTGAAGAGAATGAAGTCAAATACTAACCAGTATCGCAAAATCTCAATCTCACAAGACCGACATACACTACCCAAAGTCACTCTACCTCCAACTGATGTATCAATGGATAAAACTGTGTCCAAGGATGACACCTCTAATCCCAAAGCACAAGCAAAATGTAATAGAAATGAATGAATGAGATGCACCTAAGTCCACTAATACCCAAGCCCAAGAGCTAGAAACTAAGAATATACCTCAAACCATTGACAGTCTTGTCGAAGTCTCTCCTAGAATAAAAGTGAAGGCACGGCCCTGTGCTCTCTGACCTTGCTGCCCAGTACCTTGATGTCTAGACTACTGACTAGGAGCACTAGACGTGACTCCTCTAGCTGGTGCCCGTGAACTCTGAACAGATGGCACTGCCTATGGTGGAGTCAATGCTTTAAAGCCCGACTGTGGAGTAGTAGGCTGTATAGAACGCTGCTGTGAACCAACCCCACTCTGAGTACCCTTCTTCTAAGGATAATTTCAACTAATGTGCCCCATCTGCTAAAAATGATAACATTTCTTTTCTGCCACTATAGTAGCCTGCCCTTGAGTACACTCAGCTCTGTAATGTCTGAGCTGCTAATAGTTGAAACACACCACTCTAGATCATAAAGATCCAGTGGGTACAGTCACAGATGGTGTTGATCAAGCTTGTTACTGCCTTTGCGAGAACCGCCCACCATCCTTTTGCTTCTTCCTAGCGCAATTATCCAGAAAGGACCCTGTGCTCCTCATCAAATTCTTAGCATCTCTTACCCTCTGATTATCATTTCTAACTTCCTTCGCAATCAATGCTCTCTCTGCCACCATAGCAAAGCTTGTCAAATCCAAAATTGAAATTCTATCCCTTATAAAAGTTTGGAGACCTCTCACAAACTTCTTCACCATAAGTTCCTTTGTAGAGATCACCTCTTGTGCAAAATGAGCCAATGAAGTGAATTTGGTCTCGTACTCCATGACTGTTATACTGCCTTGAAGTAATTTATAGAACTCTTGCCTCAAGTTGTCTTCACCGTTACCAGAAAATACTTTTCAAAGAACAATACTTGGAACATATCCTAATCCATCATCTTAATATCATGGTAATTCTTGAAATATTTTCACCAAAGGTTGGCCTCAAGTTCTCATCTACCTCTAGTGTGGTAAGGAGCTTGACTATCTCATCTAACCAATTTTTTGCCACCATAGGGGACCCTCTTGCATATGATGGTGGCTAGCATTTCTTAACATGTCCTAATGCCAACATCATCCTACTAAGAGTTGCTCTTGGTTGAGCCTGAGTCTCCTCTTGCATTTCCCTATTTGCCGTATGGTCGTGACCATGTCATGTATGAATTGCTCTCCATCAATGGGGACTGCTGCAGCTCATCCTCCACAAGCTCTTCGTCGTGGCATTTTGCTATATAGATAATAATAAGACATTTAAAATCAAAAACATGTATAATATCAACCAATTCTCCTCATGCTTACTTAATGCAATGCCAATTCAATTCACAATTAGCATTGATGTGGTCGGAACTAAATTATATTGTAAGCTTAATTTTTCCCTTTTTATCAAAATATAATTTAACCACTCGCAAGAGCACGAATCTTTGTAGATAAGGTTCTATATAGAGGGTATCGATCCCACGAGGACTAGTCGCAATTGTCTTAAAGGAAGATTAATTCTACTTTAATTCAAAAAACAGATTTTTTGAATTTGTGTTTAAAAACTATTGCATGAATGAAATGACAAGAAAAGTAAAGAGTTTAAAGTTGGGAGAGAGAACTAGGGTTGGTTTCCACCACTAGCCATTCACATGTTCATAAGTGTAGCAAGCATGGGATTCATTAATTAAATGCCTAACAATGTCATTAGGCTTGTGACCTTAATGACATATCAAAGGATCAATGTGTGTGCTAACCTATCATAATCCATCTTCAACAAGCATAGCTCTTCAACCTAACTAACTACCTAATTACTCTACTCTCTAAGTGAACACTACATGCATCCAAACTACCTTGTCTTGGCATGGTCTATACAAACTAACATCACACATTCATTTAAACACCATTATCTAGCCATCATTTACACTTCTTGTGGAATATGCAAATGTTGTGCATTCAAGTGACAAAATCTACTCTAAGACAAGAATAAATTCCAAATCAAATGAATATATATAAGAGATGTATTTGTGTACATAATCACTAGGCTAAATAATCAACATTTAATTACAAATCCCAAGAGCTACAAAGATGAACAAGTTTACATGGCTAGGGGTTGAAACCAACACCCTAGTAGAAGAGTTAGTTGCTCATGGTTGCCTTGCACCCTTCCATTGATGAAGAGAATGAAGCTTCTTGGTCTGGTTCAGTTCTTTCTCTTCCTCTCCCGAAAGTCTCTCCTCTTCTCTGATGTGTGTTGAGAGATATATGAGATATGTGTGGCTTTTGGTGCTTTTTGGCTCCTTTTTCTCCTTTGGGGCCCACCATATATATATATATCATTATATATATCTCTTGTATCAAGAAGGCCCCCAAAAGTCTTGTTCAAGTCAGACAATCCCCCTAAGTCGTGCAAAAAGGGGGATTTTGTTGCAAGTGGGAGAGCAGGTGAGCAAGTGGCCAAGTGGGCTCTGCAGCATCTCGATTGATCGAGATTTCGATCAATCGAAATGAGATCTCGATCAATCGAGATTTCGATTAATCGAGATCAACATCTCGATTGATCGAGATGCCTTGGCTGCATTTTCTGATTTCTTCTCTTGACTGCAGAAAGCTTCCAACTTTGCTCCATTTACTCCAATACCTGCAAGACATCAAAAACACAAAAATACCGTAAACATATCTCGGTAAACGCAAAAACGGAACTAACATATGCAATAAAGAGGGTTCAAATGCATAGAATTGAACACTTATCAAGCATGTTATACCAAACAAGTAAGAACGTAAACACATTCCATGTAACTGATCGGTGTTAAATGTTACGCATTCTAGCCTCTTAATTAAGTATTTTATTCTCTTAGAAATAGATTATTTTGTGATTTTACTTCATTTTAGTGTTTTATGTATTTTCAGGGCCTTAATGATTATTTCAGTTAAAACCATGATTTTGGGCTTTTAAAGATGACATTCAAGAGGGTTAGATGAAGCCTACATCAAATAGATCCATTCAACTCTATATTTTAACTCAAATCAGCCCAAGGAAGAGGTTCAAGAGAATTACAGCTGCTTAAAAAGGTTACGGGCCTGAAGCCCAAATCTGCGCTTAATACAGTCTTAATCCCATTTTGGAAAACTGACCAGAAGTGTTATTTTCGAGCCTCAAATTGACTTAATTTTTATTAAAGTTGAATGAAATTTGATTCTGCACACTTTTGTATCTCACGTAAATTTCGTGAATCAGACTTCTATTGGGTCAAAAGTTAGGCCGAACGTCAGCAGGAAAAACCCGCCTGATTAGTGCTGCGGAAAAACCTAATTAATTCCTAATTGGATTAGGACTTTGGTGTATTATCTTGGGACATAAAGTGGCGAATTGAAGGCTGTTTTAAAGAGTCTTAGAGAGCCTTGGGATAGAATTGAAGACATACTTTGCAGAGCTTTTGAGTGGAGAATCATTGGAGAACGAAGTCTTACGCATAATTCATGAAGATGATGATGTCTTCTTCCTCAACCGTTGAAGCTTCTTCTTCTACCATAAGCGGGTAGTTCAAACACTAGGGTTTTGATGTAACCCTAACAAAGCATCAATGGTTTGATTGTTTTAATTATTAGGTACCTTTATATACATGCATAGATTATGTAATTTAGAGGATTCTTATTATAGAATTGAGCAATAAAAGTCTTATAAATTCAATCTCGATGATTTCTTATCTTGTCTTAGATATTTAGTTGTTGTTATTAAACTCAATCTCTCTTATTTTCTGTGATCATGAGAGCAATTATTACACAATGGTAATCACTGAATATATCATTATACGTTTTGATGAAGTATGCCTAGAGAAGATGGACCATACTGCACCCTAGATTAGAGTAGTTAGGCAGATGACCCATGCCAATCAAAGATAGTCCATGACTTAGCCTTAGTCATATGTTATCTTCTTAACGGATGAAGATGAGCTTGTAGCCACCGATACCACTTATGCATGGTATAATTCCCCATAGTTAATTCAATTGACCATTGATTGTGGAGTTAGTGGTGAAGTGAAATACCCTAGATTTATCTCATATTATCTTCACTCTCTATTTCCTTTGTTTTATTTTATTTTGCTTTTTAATAAGTTTAAATATTAAAATCAAAATTCTTTTCTTTCTAAATTTAATTAGAATTAATTCCGTATTCCAACTCATTCAGACCATAATCCCTGAGGTTCGACACCCCTTTCGATAACCCTATTCTGCAAGAAATTCATTCTATTGTGAAGTGTCGTAATTTTAATTCAGACGCACTCATAACACACATCAATAACATGTCCAAACTTTAAATCTATAATCACAATCTCAAATTCACACGTAGACTTAAGGTCACCCATCGTCCCAAGGTATTCAAACCCGGTAGCTCTAATACCAAGTTGTCACACCCCAATTTTTGAGTCACTAGAGACTTTGCCTCCGAGCCCGAATCCCGAGAGTGAACCCGTCAATTAAACCCTAATGAACTACCTCCACCTTAAAATTAATATGGAAGCTTAATCACATACATACGATCATCAACGTATAACTCAACATCATTCCCTCACTATGGGTCCCACAAGTGGCCACAAATTCACATCCAAACATCAGTCATATTCTAAGTCTGGTTGTGGATTTTCAATGCATCGTAATCTACGATCCATTGTAGATGTCTCGTAATATGCTGCAAAATGTGATGTTGTTCATCTAAGTTTCTCGCCATTTTTACAATACATCGTAATCACTTGACCTGTAAACCTTGCATAACCCTCAAGTGATCACACTCAATCAGTTCACATCAAATTCTCATTCCTCAACATACATACATTCTCCATAAAGTACATAACATCTAAAATGATCCAAATGAGTCACATCCATAATACACATACATTTGGGACTTCAAAACTATACATCATACATTCATTCATTCTCCAAATGTTACGAACATGCTACGTATGGTGAATACATTTGAAACTCATATACATAAAGATTATCCAAATGTAAAATAATATTTCTAAATTAGTCAAAATGCCAGAAACCAATGTGGACGTCTATATACATAATCTAAAAGAACACCAAAAAATCCACTTGAAAATAACTCTAAATCCATATATACAATAAGATAGAATGAAAGAAAGGAAACAATGCAATGTATCAGTTGTTTTACTAAATTACCTGTAATCAATTAAAATAAGAATAAATAACATCACCGGCTCCATCATATAAATTTTTTTAAAAAAATTAATAATTTTGACATATATACCACACATATACACCGCGGATTTTCGGTCATTCTCACGGCGGACCGCTGAACCCAATTATAGTTCCAAATAGTTCTTGGTTTTTCAACCGAAGGGATTACAACCCTTCCTATGTTCAACTGGTTATACATATACGAGCATACACCTTCAAAACCCATTCATGGGCTGAACACAAACATTTTCACAAAACACAACTTCTCTTCCTTTACCCCCAAATGGTATAACCTTTTATACTATTTAGAAATTAACATTTTATTTCACTAAGAATTACATCAAAAATAATTCAAAACATTAACTTGTCTAACATAATCAATTTTAATCTCAAGCTATACACAATGATAACACAAGTATTTTAATATATATATATAAAAAAAAATGCAAGAGTTAATAGAACACTAAGTTTTTTTTTTAAAAAAAGAAATAAACAAATAAAAGTACCACCCAGATTGAGTCTTTAATTGATGCCATATATATATAAAATATAGATTACCATATAATACCAAACAACATAATACTAACAATATATATATATATATATACATATATATATATGTATATGTACTCACACGTAACACATGAGCAAGCCAACATCAATTCTATAAGTTGATTAGTTGACTAGAAGATCTCATGTGAATATTTTAATTCCTAGTATATAGAATTCTAATAATATAATACTAAACTAAATTGGAGGAGAGAAAGGAATCATAAAAATAAACTAAATAACAACTAAACAATCACAATACCATATACACATATTTCTTTAATATGGAAATTCCTGATTTTCTTCTATCCACAGGCATATATAGATCCATAGTAAATTCCCCTACCTTAGTCACCAAAACTTTCCTCTTTTTGCCTCTGCCAAAAATGACGCCTTCAAACAACTTTTTTTTTCCCTCAAATCTACATTGTATTTTCCTTATATAGTACTTCCCTTAACTGACATGAGCCACCAAAAAGTCACCATTACTTCTACATTTAATCATCCAATAATTTCCCTCATATAATATAAGGTATCCGTTTTGCCCGTTGAGAAGTCAAAAAGTCATATACCTATTAAAATCATTTATTACCTCCACTACCCCACTTTCCATACTTATTGCTAGGTTATTTATTTCTCCCCTACGTTTGGTAAATATATATAAACACACACATGTATATATATACATATCTATATATACATATATATTTCAAAATAAACCAAAAATACAGATCATCACAACGATGGTACCAGGAATCCGGAGAAATAGTGGCAAGAAATTATAGCAAACCAATTGCATGAAGACAACGCAAAAACACCCCCAAACTTAGATGTAACAACCTGTCAAAACAAACCACTATACCCCATACCCCAAGTGAAATAACATGGGTGAAAATAAATATGAAACAGAAAAAAGAACAAAATTTTTTCCTTTTTTTTTAAGAAACTGAATAAAAAAACAACACTAAAATTAAAATAAAGAAAAAAATAAAAATAATAAAAAAATAAAAAAATAAAACTAAAAATATAAAAGATAGTTACCTTCGAATCAAGGATGTGGTGTGGACTGGGCATCTGGGTCAAGGTTCGCCTGGTGCAGCAATACGCGTAGCATTCGCCTCATCTCTCTTTGATCCTGGCGAGTCTCACAATAGTGATCCGCCATCTCTGTCTGCATAGCTCCAAACTGCGCAGAGAAATCAGTCTATAAGGTGCCAAACTAGGCATTCAACCCAACAATCTGCCCCTCTAGATAACCATAATCATGTCCGCCATCTTGTGCTTGGACATTCTCTTCCTCTGCTTCTATCTCTTCTGGATCCTCCGCCAGTGGTGGTACTTCTACAGCTTCACCTCCATGGGCCAATCTAGATACTTCACCTGGTGCAGCAATGACTCTTTGATGCATATGAGATTGGCTTATATTCCAATCATGTGTGCTATAGTGAATATCTCGTGGAAAAGCAAGCTCGTGTTCGTCAATTACATATCCCTGTGCAATGAGTAACTGATGAACAATAGTAGGGAATGGAAACTCACAGTCACTTGCACTGTCTAGTGCCTTGGCTACAACCTTTGAATAAAACTTCTCTGTTTGGCCCTAGAAGATCTGTGGGAATGATAACCAATGCCCAAAGTGTATGGCATATAAAGTATCAACCTGAATTTGTGTTCCATCTACCGAAGAAATAAGTGCACCCTGCTCATCAGGTTTTGGCATTAAGTTCTGATAAAAAACTTTAACGAGTCTCGGGTATATAGTGGTAGAGGATGGAACAAAAATCGAAGCCGCTCAACTACAACGGATGCCAGAAATACCCCATTGTGTCTCGGGAAACATAACATAAAGCTCGGCGACATCAAACATCGCTTCAAAATTTAAGGCACTTGGATATCATCTCTTATGTATCCCGTCTCGGCAAGATCTAGAGGTAATGGGTGTAGGATCATATCTTGCTCAGCTAGGATTGCGCGAGCTTGAAGTACCTTGGTTACTTGCTCTCTTTGGTGCCATAGAAATAGAAAAAGTTTGGTTGAGGAATTAAATCAAACACTTGGTGTGCATAATTAAAATACCTCCTTCAACCTCTTCTTTTGGCAACTTCTTCACCCCAATTTGAACAATTCAATCCACCAATTATGTCCCCCAAACTTGGTCTTCAAAAGCCCTCAAAAATATTGACACAATTTTGTAAAATAAAAACTCTACTTACTTTGATGAAGAACTTGAGAAAGTAAGAGTTTTCTTGAGAACTAGAGATAATCAATCTGGTTTTGATGTTGTTGATAATGATGATCAATGATAAATACTTGTATGAGAATCACCAATTGAAGAAATTATAGTCCCGGTTGATGTAGGAGTCAAATCGGATCACAAAGTCTTCGAGAAAGCAAGTAAGTGCATCATAGTTGGAGAGAAGGGTCATATATATAAGAAAAATCTGAGCAGCCCCTATTTACCCTTGGGCGATTGATCCCCCCAGCAATGGGCGATCGATCGCCCACCTTCTAGCATCCCCATGTAAGGAAAAAATTGGGGCGATCGATCCCCCTCTTGGCGGCCTGTTTTGCATCTATCACCAAGGGTCGACCGGGACGTGTATTTTCAGCCTAGTGATCGCCCAAGGTCGACCGAGAGCTCATTTCTTCACCCATTTTGAGTCCAAATACCTTGGTACACCTCTTAGCATCTTCCGGAAGCAACTGATACATCAAAAACTCAAAGAAAATCTATCAAAACACAACTAAAATTGAAATAAAAATTAAGAAAACCTAAACTAAAAATTGAAATCAAAGAAAACTAAAAATACTAAAGGATAGAAATATATACAAATCCTACAATTTTAACGTCTATAGGCAACGATCAACTCTTTGAAGGGATTAAGTAGGATAGACGGGATCCGTCAAGTCGATGGACTCTACATCTCTTGTTAGAACAAATCCTTCTACACAATGCTTCAACCTTTGCCCATTATTTTTTCCATCACAAACCCCAAACAATTGCTCATTCAAAAATGAGTCACAAATAGGTAATGCATCGAACATGGTCTCAGACACAATTCGGGATAAATGGTCCGCAACTACATTCTCTGTCCCCTTCTTGTCTTTGATCTCCAAATTGAATTCTTGTAACAATAAGATCCATCAGATAAGGCACAGTTTGGTTTCTTTCTTTGCCAATAAGTGTCTCGATGCAGTATGATCAGAGTATACAACCATCTTGGACCCAAATAGATAAGAACGAAACTTATCCAAGACAAACACTACATCTAGAAGCTCTTTCTCTATGGTTGTATAATTAAGCTGAGCATCAAAAAAAGTCTTACTAGCGTAGTAGATAACATAGGGACGCTTGTCTTCTCTTTGTCCCAGCACTGCTCCTACCGCATAGTCGAAAGCATCACACATAATCTCAAAAGGTAGAGCCCATTTTTGAGATTACATAATTAGTGTAGAAGATAGTAAAGATCGAAGCTTCGAAGGAAAAGGGAACATCTTTAGATAGCAAGTGACACAAAGGCCGAGCAATTTAACTAAAATCCTTAATGAATCTTCTATAGAACCCCGCATGGCTTAAGAAAGAACGGACTTACTTCACCGAAGTTGGCAGAGGTAGAGTAGAAATCAGGTCGATCTTTGTTTTATCAACTTCAATGCCTCTCCTTGAGATAATATGTCACGCCCCGATTCCCGAGGCCTGAAAATCGAGGTGTGAACTCCGTGAGATCGCCCTCACGACATAACTATCACCTGATCATGCAACCTCAATTTCCTATTATTTTCACGAAAATCGGGCATGACCCATTCTAAATAATCAGCTCCTGGCATGTTATACCTGCTTTATAATTCATATGGACACTTTTGGGCACGTGTCCCCCCAGCATTTATATCTAACAATAAAAATGGATACTTCTGGGCACGTGTCCCCCCAGCATTTCTACAACATGCATAATATAATCATAAATATACATGTCTCAGTCCTTGAATGTCCGTATTATATACATACATCACATAAATAAAATACAACTGAAGGAACTGAATCTACACAATCGCTTTATACATTTAATCCAATTGTAAAGCATCTATCTATCCACTATCCTGGACATACATTAGATTCTAAGGAATCTACTTACTACCTCTACAACTAGGACTACCGATCCCCCTAACTGACTTCGAAATCAGCAATACCTGCAAAACCTGGGAGGGGGTGAGCTCAAAGGCCCAACAAGGTATGTAGAACCATACTATCATCGCTGCAGCAGGTCGATCCTCACATATTCTCAAAAATATACATGCACTTAAATATATCACAATATTTAAGACCATGCTTCTCCTAGCATGCATGAACCAACAATGTATATGGCTACTCTAGCACATATGAGTATACAAAATCCACTACACATGATTTTAGAAATCATTTTCAACATGTTTGAAAGCAGTAAACATCAGGCATCAATATGTATATAGAACATATATGTCTAAGCATTTACATAAACAATGTAATTCTATCACCACGTCTCCTACTCAACAAGTAGAAATCTCAAATGCAATGAAGATACATTTAAAACTGTACAACCTGCTCAAAAGCAATAAACATCCAACATATGTCATATCCATTCACAAGCAACGTATATATATATACAAAGATGCGTTAATTACATAGCATGCTTCACAATAGGTAATGTGAGCAAATTCACGCACTTGTCTCTCTTTTGGACTCAACCCGAAACCTTAACATGATTCTTGACCAAATCATGTAACCGAGACCTTTCCCACACCATTCCAACTCCGCCACCGAGTATTTACCTACTCCAAGGTGGATAGACCACCGTCACCCAGTATTTACCTACTCCAAGATGACTTGGCCCCTGTTTAGAATTCTCACCGAGTATTTACCTACTCCAAGGTGAGTAAACCACAATCACCGAGTATTTACCTACTCCAAAGTGATTGGGCATCTTTTTGGAATCCCCACCGAGTATTTACCTACTCCAAGGTGAGTAGACCACCGTCACCGAGTATTTACCTACTCCAAGGTGACGTAACCACTCTAGTGCCCTCACTGTGACCGAGTATTGACCTACTTTGGGTGACTTGCCCACTTTATGACCATAACCACAACCGATTATTGACCTACTCTAGGTTATTCAACCACACTTCCCCGTTTCCTCACAACGGCACCATATATACATTTTGAACATATAATAACTAAACATTCAATGTTCATGCCTCACAATGCCTAAGCTAGTTAAAAGTATATAGCATGCATTTCTTCTCCACATAAACCCACATATAACCACATATGTGTCATTTCCCTCCCATATATGCAATATGGATGTATATATACATAGCATAGTACTTTCATGCTTCAACCCATGCTTATGAACACTAAAAAGAAGTATTTAGCATACTTTTCATCACATTCCAACACATATAGCGCATACATGTTCCAAGACTTGCATAACACCTCACATATGCAAAATACTTCAACTTCAGCACATTTTTATCATGCCACAACCAATGCATACATTTTCTATATACAGATAGCATGCATTTCATGCACGTAAACTCACGTGTAATCACGTACATGTGAAATCATGCATATAAATCACATATGCACATACACCAGCATAAATATAGTCATGCTCTCATTAAATGCGTGTATTCACTACAAGTAGCTAACATGCATTTCAATCACAATATATAATCACATATATATTACGTCACCCACATATGTAATAAGAACATATAGAACACCTACCATATCATAATCATGCTTTGCAAATGCCCGTCAAAAGTCATATTCATACTTAACATGCGTTTCTACCACTGCAACCATATATATATATATATATATATATATATATATATATATATAACATCATGCATAAGGGCCACATATGCATACAAGACAACACATAGCCAAACGTGTATTATTTAGCATACTTTTCATAGACTTTAATCTATACATGCATGCATATCACAATGCGAATAGGCGATAAATCTAACATGTTATCGCTTCCCAAACCCACACATACATATATATATACACACGCATATATATATCCTCTCACATACCATGTATGTACAACATCCACCTATACCCACATATATATAAGCACCTATATATACATGTATATACACATACCACATATGATCAAATTAAGACATATGTAAATTACTCAACGTAAATAAAATATACGTAAGAGATAGAGGCAAGAATCAACTTGCCTTAAGTCCCGCTTTCACCGGTTCGTGCCTGCAAATCGGCCTGTTTCCAAGCCCGATTCAGTCCTGTGTCGAAGTCCACACGAACAATCTATCAGACCACTTCGCTTCCTTTTAATCTCCATTCTTGGACCATTTTAAATATGGTAGTCTAATAATCCATCAACGTACCATGGCTAAACCAAACTGCTCGCCACCAAGCCCAAAACCTTGAGCCACCATCACCATACACAACCGAGCCTCACCCCGGGACTCAACCGAGAACCATAGCCCAACCATTGATGCTGAAGAGATCCGGCCAAGTATAATCCACACGCACAACCCAGCCAATGTCATCCATGGCTGCTACCATGACCTCCCCGCGCCACCAAACTGAACTCAGAACCAACCGCAATCAAAACCCAACATGAACCCAAGCAGTCCACGCCACATGAACCACCATGTGCATCCTCAAACAATCACAAAACAGCCGCTACCAGACCCAATAGCGAGCACCCAACAGTCCCTACAACTTTCGGCAGCCAATTTTAGCCACCCAAAAACCCACTCAAGTCGAACCAACCTCACCAGCAAAGAACCCATCTTCAGCCACCACCATGGTCGGGCCGAGACACCATCCGAAGCCTCAACTACCCCAAAAAAAAATGGAAACAAATCCATCTTTCACCGCCACCAAAAATTCTCGAACCAATTGGACCCAATTGACTCACCTCAACGGACCCAACGACTCAAGCCAGTCAGTCCCATCGGCACCATCACGGCCAGCCACTACTGCCGTGAACAGACCCAGCCGTGCCCAGCCACAACCACCACGGAACGGCCACTGTCGCGACTACCGTTGCCCCGTCAAACCGCTACAGCCGAGTCAAGCCGAACTCAGCCAAGTTCAGCCCCAAAATTGGACCAAACACAGCCCCATACTGCCGGAAATACCTCCATCGCCGCTGCTAGAGTCACCGGAACCAACCGAAAACCCAGCAGTGAGAACCCCCTTCGCGAACGGCTCGGCCGAACCGAGCCACCCCGCGTCACCAGCACACAACCTCAACCTCTTCGGCCACCGCAAACCATCGGCAGCCACAGCCATCGCCGGCGCCGGGATCGGCGGCTCCTCCTTCCCCCGGTTTCTCTCTCGATCTCCCGATCTCTCCCTCTCTTCTCTGTTTTCTCTCTCTCCCCGATTCTCTTTCTTCTCTTTTTCCTTCTTTTTCTTTTTCCTTTTTCTTTTCTTTTTCTTTCTTCTCTTTTCTTCTTTTCTTTTCTTTTCTTTCTTCTTTTTCTCTTTTTCTCGGCTGACCACATACTTGGTCCTCTTTTATTTGGTCCACATATTACATATATATTATATACATATATAATATACTACACCCTACACAAAATACATGTATTCCATGTATTTTCCCACACTTACATATATAAAGACAAAGGCCCCTCCATATTTATCCATAATCACATATAGGCCCACCATATATTTATAATTTAATATAAATATAGGCACTATATATATATATAGATATATATATATACATATACACATCTTCCACTTGTCTAGAAATCTCTATATCCACACTTTTTCGAATTTTAATTAATCCAAAAAAAAATTTTAATCCGGTCAAAATTCACCCGGAACCGGTCAAAATAATTCTGGTCCTTACATAATATGCCCTAACACAATGTCCTCCTTCACCATAAAGTGGCTCTTCTCTCAACTAAGTACCAAATTTTGGTCCCGACACCTCTGAAGCACAAGTGATAAATTGCTCAGACAGTCTTCAAAGGATGATCCAAAAATAGAGAAGATATCCATAAACACCTCCAAGAATTTTTCTACCATATTAGAGAAGATGGCCATCATACACCTCTAGAATGTCACCAGAGCATTACACAATCCAAAGGGCATGCGACGATAAGCAAAAGTACCAAAGGGACATGTGAAAGTAGTCTTCTCTTGATCTTCTGGATCCATAGTCACTTGATTATAACCAGAGTAGCCATCCAGAAAGCAATAATAGCTCTGACATGCTAACCTCTCAAGTATTTGATCAATAAATGGGAGAGGGAAGTGATCCTTCCTTATCATGGAATTAAGCTTCCTATAGTCAATGCAAGCACGCCAGCTCATGACAATACGTTGTGGAACGAGCTCTCCCATAGAATTGGGGACAATGGTAAGACCAGACTTCTTAGGAACCACTTGCATTGGGCTCACCCATGGGCTATCAAAAATTGGGTAAATAATCCCTACATCAAGTAATTTGGCAACCTCTTTCTTCACTACCTCTTTCATGTTTGAATTCAATCGCCTTTGCGCTTCTCTAGATAGCTTACTTCCTTCTTCCAAATGAATTTTACACATGCAAATCGAAGGGTTAATGCCTTTTAGATCTGCTACACTCCACCCAATTGTTTCACGATATTGGCATAGGACCTCTACTAAGCGCGTGTCTTGAGTTTCTGTTAAATCAAAGGCAATGATAACAGGAAGAGTTCTATGCACCCCCAAAAATACATACTTCAACTTGTCAGGCAAGGGTTTCAACTTCAATTACGGAGAGGACTCCAATGAAGGTACTAGTGGAGTGCTAGAGAAAGGAGGCAATGGCTCGACTGGAATTCTCCATAGCGGAATATTCTAAATGGCATCCACCTCCAGCATAGAATTTACCTCTTCGCTCAGCTCTTCTTATGAATTGTCTCAAAATCAAAAAGAGACTTACTAACCTCCAAGGAATTGCAAGATAGAGAAGCTGAAACAAATTCTTTCACACATTCTTTAATATCATCCATGCAGAAAACATCACTCTGATCTGGAGGGTGCTGGATAGCATTGAAAACATTGAGCTTAACATTCATGTTGCCAAACGAGATATCCATGAACCCCGACCTACAATTTATGCAAGCATCCGTAGTAGCTAAGAAAAGTTGACCAAGGATGACTGGAATGTGCCTCCTCGGATTATGAACCAGCTCAATATCAAGTACAATGAAATCAACTGGAAAGTAGAACTTGTCCACTTTAATGAACACATCTTCAATGATACCATGGGGTTTCTTTGTTGATCTATCTGCAAATTGCAACACCACCGAGGTAGGCTTCAATTCTCCCAAGCCCAACTATAAGTAAACTGAATAGGGCAGCAAGTTTACACTTACAACCAAATCAAGAAGAGCTTTATCAAAATGGAGCTCCCCAATAATGCATGAGATAGTTGGAGCACCAGGATCTTTGTACTTGGGAGGAGTGTAATGCTAAATTATAGAACTCACTTGTTGTGGCAGCATCACCTTCTTTGGCACATGACTTTTAGAGCACCTCTTCTGAGTGCACAAGTCTTTCAAAAAAATTTCATAAGGAGGAATCTTCTTGATGGCATCAAGGAGTAGTAAATTAAACTTCACTTATCAAAACACCTCCATCATGTCATGCAGCTTGTTCCCTTACTTCCCCAACTTAGATGATTCAAGGAAACGTTGTGAGAAAGGAGCCTTGGGCTCATAAGAATTTTTAACCCTTGAACTTGTGGTCACTTTTTCTTCTTCTTTCTTCTCCCCCACCTTGTTATCAATTACTTTTCCACTTCTCAAGGTGGTAATGGCTTGAACCTGCTCATGGTGTGGGTTACTTATGAAAGCTTGTATCCCTCTAGGATTAGCAATTGGTTGACTAGGGAGCTTCTCTTCTTCTCTTATACTCAACACATTAGCAAGCTGTCCAAACTGAGATTCCAGTTTGGCAATCGGAGAATGTACTAGTTGAGCTGTAGACTGCACTGTTGCTGTTGTAGCTTGCACTGTCTTTCTAATGCAGTCAAGCTTCTCAAACTTTGTTAGGGCAAGTGTCAGCTTGTCTTCAATAGCAAAAAAAATTTGTGTCATAGGAATTTGTGTTTGATATTGCCACTGAGGTACATAATTCCTAGGTTGATATGTGAGTTGCATTGCTGCCCCTTGGTTACTGTAGGAAAAACCAGGATGATTCATCCATGTTGGATTGAAAGTATTACCTCGTAAAGGATTCATTGGTCCAGTGAATACAGCTTAGACTTTCTCATGTTGAATATCAAAAAATTGCCCAACAGAAGGACAATTGTTCACATTATGCATAGGACTAGAGCAAAATTCACAAGGGCCTAGCAATGAAGGATTTGACGCAAAAGGAGCTTGATTGGCAGCCATAATTGCTACTGCCTTCTATGCAATTAAATCAATGTCGGTTGGCATAGCTTCTGTAGCACCAACCTCAAAAATTCCATCAGTCTTCCTTGTAGTGGCAGGTCTGTTAGAATGAGTAGAGGACACATGTTGTAGAGAATTGTCACTAAGGTTTTCAAATAAGGTTTATGCCTCTTCTTCACTCTTCAACATGAAAGTACCTTCACAAGATGCATCAACCATCTGTCTGTTGTCTTCCGTAAGCCCTTCATGAAACATCTGCACTAATTGCCACTTAGGAACCGGATGATGAGGACACTTCCTAAGAAGGTCCTTGAATCTTTCCCACGTCCCATAGAATTGTTCCCCCTCATGTTGGGAGAAACCAGTGATAGCACGTCTGAACTGATTGGTCTTCCCTATCAAAAAATACTTCTTGAGGAACTCATGTTGCATTTGAGTCCAAGTCATGATAGAACCTGCCGGTAGAGAATTGAACTAATACTTTGTTTTATCCATCAAGGAGAATGGAAAAAGTCTCATCTTGAAAGCATCTTCAAATAAGTTGTGAATTTTGGTAGCTGAGCACACTTCAATGAATTCATCTAGATGTTTGTAAGGGTTCTCTTGAGTCAGTCCAAAATTGGATGGAATCATCTGAATAATGTTGGACTTGATCTCATAATTCTGTGCTGTGACATTAGGCAGTTGGAAATCGGCTGGTGAAGTGTATGTCTCAGGAGCATAGTAGTCCTTGAGCAATCTAGCCCTCTCCCCAGCAGCGTTAGGAACAATGTCATTCCTTTCTTCTGCCATGTTTTCAATGAATTCTTCCTCTTGCACAATGGTATCAATAGGAATGTTGCTTTGTTGTCTAAGAGTACATTCAGGCTCAGGATCAAGGGGTATCAAAGGATCAGCCACAGAACGACGACCTTGCATATATTAACGAAAAGTACCTGAAAATAAAACAAAATTAAAAATAAAAATAAAATATAAAAATTTCCTAAACTAAAAATTCAATTAAAATTAATTCTGTAAAATCCAATCAATCAAATAGATTATCCCCGGCAATGGCGACAAAAATTGATTCGTGGTGACAAATGTATCAATTAAAATTATCACACTTCGCAATAGAATGAATTCCTTACAGAATAGGGCTATCGAAAGGAGTGTCGAGCCTCAGGGATTATGGTCTGAATGAGTTAGTATACGGAATCAATTCTAATTAAATTTTAAATAAAAGAATTCTAATTTTTATATTTAACTAAATTGAAGAAGCAAATAAAATAAACAAAAGAAAATAGAGTGTAGAAATATGAGATAAATCTAGGGTTATTGACTTCACCACTAACTTCACAATCAATGGTCAATTGAATTAACTATGGAAAATTATATCATGTATAAGTGGTGTCGGTGGCTACAAGCTCACCTCCATCCGTCAAGAAGATAACATATGATTAAGGCTAAGTCATGGACTATCTTCGATTGGCCTGGGCCATCTGCCTAACTACTCTACTCTAGGGTGCAGAATGGTCCATCTTCTATAAGCATACTCCATCAAAGCGTTTAATGATATATTTAGTGATTACCATTGTGTAATAATCGCTCTCATAATCACAAAAAATAAGAGAAATTGAGTTCAATAATAACAACTAAATATCTAAGAGAAGATAAAAATTATTGAAACTGAATTTATAAGACTTTTTATAACTTAATTATATAAGAAGAATCTTCTAAATTACACAATCTATGCATGTATACAAAAATCTCCAATGATTAGAACAATCAAACCATTGATGTTTAGTTAGGGCTACATCAAAACCCTAGTCGATGAACTAGTTGCTCATGGTAGAAGGAGAAACTTCAACAGTTGAGAACGAATGCATCATCTTCATGAATTACGCGCAAGACTTTGTTCTCCAATGGCTCTCCACTCCAAAGGTCTCCAAATTATGTCTTCAAAAGTGTCCAAAATCTCTCTAAGCTCTCTCTAAAACAGCCTTTAATTCTTCCTTTTAAACTCCCAAAAGAATACATCAAGTCCTAATCCAATTAGGAATTAATTAGGTTTTCCCATAGCACTAAATAGGTGGGTTTTTCTGGTGATATTTGGACCAAATTTTGACCCACTAGAAGTCCGATTCATGAAATTTTCGTGAAATAAAAAAGTGTCCAGAATTGAATTTCGTTCAACTATTTCAAAAATTAAGTCGATTTGAGGCTCAAAAATAAAAATTTTGGTCCATTTTCCAAAATAAGATTAAACTGTATTCAGCGCAGAATTGGGCTTCAGGCCCGAAACCTCCTTAAGCAGCTGTAAATCTCTTGGACCTCTTCTTTGGGATGATTTGAGTTAAAATGTGGAGTTGAATGGATTCCTTCGATGTAGGCTTCATCTAACCCTCTGGGATGTCATCTTTAAAAACCCAAAATCATGGTTTTAACTGAAATACTCATTAAGGCCCTAAAAGCATAGAAAACACTAAAATGAAGTAAAATCACAAAATAATCTATCACTAAAAGAATAAAATATTCAAGTTAAGAGGTTAGAATGCGTAACATTCAACGCCGATCAAGAGCCCACGAAATACAGTACTCTCGACAAAGCGGAGAATACGAAAAATAGTAGCAAAGTGAACTGATTTAGGCGAAGCCATAAATTAACTGACCATATGAACAACATGAGAAATATCTAGACGAGTGACAGTCAGATATACCAAACCACCAACCAACTGACGATACAAAGTACCATCATGAAGAAGTTCACCATCATTTGGAGTGAGTCTCACATTAAGCTCATTTGGAGTATCAGCAATCTTATTGTCTATGATGCTAGCTTTGGAAAGAAGATCGAAACAATACTTTTCTTGAGTAAAGTAGTAGCCATCAGTAGCTCTAGTAATTTTCATTCCAAGAAAATAACTGAGAGGTCCAAGATCTTTCATTTCAAACTGATGATTAAGAAACTGCTTAAGTTCATGGATAAATAAAGTTGAATCATATGTACTTGTAGAATAGCCAAGGAGAGAAATAATAGAACTAAACTTGGCAAACTAAGCTCGAGGTGTCTGTTTAAGACCATATAGGGCACTCCCTAGCCGACAAACCTGATGAGGTGGATGATCAAAACCTGGAGGAAGCTTCACATAAACTTCCTCAAGCAAATCACCATTGAGGAAGGCATTTTTGACATCCATATGAAAAAATTCTCAATGACGGGAAGCAGCCACAACAAAAAGAGTATGAACAGAAGGAAAACGAGCAACAGGAGCAAAAGTCTCCTCATAATTGATGTCATACTCCTGTGTGAACCCCCTTGCCACAAGTCAGGCTTCATAGGGCTCAACAGACTCATTTGAACGAGTCTTGATTTTGTAGAACCATTTACATCCAATGACAAACTTTCCTAGGGGCAATTCAACTAGATCCCTTGTCTGAGTCTTGTCAAGCGTATCTAACTCTTCTTTTATTGCTTGCTGCCATAAAAGGTTAGAGAAGGCCTCGTGAAAAGTGTGAGGTTCATGAAGGGTTACAAGAGCATGATAACAATGATAGTCATGAAAATTTGCAGGGGAGGTTCTTATCCGAGTGGATCGATAAGGATCCAAAACAGTGGCAGCATCAGGAGCCTCAAGTGAGATAAATAATTGGAACTTAACTATAGGAGGGTCAACCATATGTGATGACCCAAATGGGTCAACTGTATCTGATGAGCTAGCAGGAAGAGAATTTGGAAAAAGATCTGTAGATGTATCTAAAGGATGAATAGGAAATTGGTGATCAGAAATACTAGTGAATTTGGATAAGGTATGAAATATTTTATGTTCCCAAAAAATAACATGACAAGAGATTCTAAGGCATCTCACAATTGTATCATAACGCCTATATCCCTTTTGTTTAAGTTCATACCCAAGAAAATAATACAGTTGAGCACGAGGTTGTACTTTTGTTCGCTCATGAGGATGAAGAAGAACAAAACAAGCACACCCAAAAATTCTAAGATTACTATATTTAAGAATCTGCCTGTAGAGACGCTCATAGGGTATTTGATTTTGTAAAAGGGATATGGGTATACGATTCATGGTATAGACAACAGTGAGAGATACTTCACCCAAAAAGTTGGAAGCACAGAAAAAGAAATGACAAGTGATCGAGCCAAATCTAAAATATGTCGAAGTTTTTTTTAGCTCGACCATTTTGTTGTGATGTACTAGGACAAGAAAAGTGAAAATAGTGTCATAATGTTTGAGGATATTTTTGAAAATCACTTTGCTTGTATTCCGTAGCATTATCATAACGAAAAATTTTGATATTGTTGAAACAATTTTGGTGAAATCACGAAAGATGTTGAGTAATTAAAAAACAAATTTCATTAAAAATATCTAAGCAAAACATGAAAAATCATCAATAAATATAACAAAATATCATGCCCCACCCATGATGGCTGCAGGAGAAGGTCTCTAAACATTAGAATGAACAAGATCAAAAGGAGAAGAAGCAAATGACTCACTTTTATTAAATGGTAAAGTAAGTTGTTTACCTAACTGACAAGAAATATAAACAAAAGACTCAATTTTAACTGATCCTAACAAACACTTAGATACTAGACTTTTGACCTGAGATACCGATGCATGACTCAAACGAAAATGCCATAACGCAAGAGTATGTATAATACTTCGTCTAGATAGATAAAGTATGCTACGACCTATCCCAATGATTTGACCTATCTGATGAACATGTACAACATAGCCATTAGAGAAGAATGTTATATTCAAACCTAGCTCAGTCAATTGACTAATAGATAAAAGATTAAGAGAAAGAATAGGAACAAGATAAATATTGGAAACAAACAAATTTGACTGAGAAACAATGCCTATGTGACTAATGGCCATAGTGAAAACAATACAAAAAGGCTTATTTAAAGGCACATAATCTTGGAGGTTAAGTAAACTTAGGAGACAAAAAATTCTACTAATAAGAACATGAATAACCCTATTTTTGTTTCGTATAATCAAATAAGCTCGTCGACTTTTTATCTAAAGATGGAAATTTGGATCATCTCCAATACTCTCTTTCCAGTATTTCCAATTCACAACTCTAATTCACATTTACCGATAAAAAAAATATTGAAATACCCCCTACAAATTTCATGCATGAGGTGGTCAGTCTCACACATAAAACATAAGGGATATCTACAACTGATAGCAAACAAGCATAGAATACAAGGACAAAAAGAAAAGATTTATAAATTCTTAAAGAAAAGTCTAACTGAAATAATAAATAACATTAAATAAACATAATACTAGTCTGAACAATACAACTTGGAAGTCCCGTAACTCAAAGACCCCTTTAACCAAAAAATCATAAAAGTAAAATACTTTATGAAAAGATCTAAGTCCCTACACTAAAGTCTGGTAAGGAATAGATGACCACCACGCTCTATGAACTCCACGCTCTAACCTTGAGGTGAAAACTACCTGAAACCTGAAATATCAACAAAGTGGGTTAAACCCACAAGCAAGTTCCCTCTACTACCACCCAATCAGAGAATCGGTAAACATACCCTCTATATGAGGGACAACAAATATATAAATATATACACGAATCATCTTCTTTTCTAACCCATGTACCAAAATAGAAACCATCCTACATACCGTACCAACCCATCCCCTAACACACAAATTATAGAACTTATTTTCTAAATTCAAACCAAAAGAATCCTTGCATGCCCTAACAATTTATTAAATAAATTACCTTATGAATATTTGGTAATCCTAACCTGCCTCCCTTATATATATATTAAGTACCCCACCATGTAATTAACAATCCACACATGTCTCCCTTATTAACCTTAAATACCTTATTAGATATCGACAATCCTGACATGCCTCCCCTATCTATATTAACTACCCTATCAGCAATCCTGACATGCCTCCCTAAACCTTAAATACCTAATTAGGTATTGGCAATCCTGACATGTCTCCCTTATCTATATTAACTACCCTGTCGACAATCCTGACATATCTCCTTAATTAACCTTAAATATCTTATTAGGTATTGACAATCCTAACATGCCTCCCTTATCAATATTAACTACCATATCGGCAATCCTGACATGCCTCCCTAATTAACCTTAAATACCTTATTAGGTATTGGCAATCCTGATATGCTTTCTTTATCTTTATTAACTACCCTATTGGCAATCCTGACATGACTCATATATTCCTTCTAAACAAATAAAAATTCAGCCTACTTATAAGTACATTAATTCAACCTAATGAGAAAGCAATCACCAAAAGAAAATAATCCATATACAATTACCTAAGTTCATCATACCACGTAAGCAAGAGAATTACATGATTCCATAAACTGATTTAAACATCAACATTTAACCATGAACAATTATGATTGCAAAGAAATTAATTAACGAGAAATAAATAAACAATTTAACATAAAATCACATAAATAACCCCACCATGAAATCTAACATCGAGTGTATCTAAACCTAGGTCTAACCTAGGTTTTCATGCATACTCTGCCTTTAAATGCCTCAACTAAATCTTCGGGGAATTTCAATAAATTTTCGGTAATTTAAAATATAAAAAAAAATCCTAACTTATAGGACACTTTTGAACTAAATCAACAACGAGGCGAACTTATTTCATCTTGAAATTAATGTTCTAGGTATATTCTGTCCTAAAAAGGTATGTTTGAATTTACAGGAATTTTCTGAAATTTTTTGCAAATTTCAAAAATATTTTCAAAATAAAAGAAAATAAAAAATCAATTTTGAGGCATACTTTTTATAATAATTTAACCACGAGGGAACCTCATTTTGACTTGAAATTTAAAACCCAAGAGTATTCTGTCAATAGAAGGTCACTGAATTTTTTTTAAAAAAAATTGGAATTTAAAAACAATTTTAAAAATTATTTTCCTATTTTAACAATTAAAAAATCAATTTTAAAATAATTTAAAAATATAAAATATTCTGGACTGGGCCCAAAGTGGGCCCAGAGGTGGGCCCCGATGAGTGGGGCTCATGGCTGCCCTTCCAAGCATCGGTCGCACGCGCCCCCACGTAACTTCACGTAACAGTCATGGTGCCAAACCTTTCTGGCCACTTTCGAGCGTATGAATATACCATTTAGCTCCTCTCAATCTAAACTACGCATTGGTACCAAAATCGCTCCCTCTCGCGGCCTAAATCAAAAATTCCCAAATTCAAGTTTTAAAAATCTAAAAATTCAAACTCAATTAATCGTTGAATGTTATACTAGTTCAAGAATGCATTCCTATGTCCTGTCGTGCTTCATGGAAAGTTCATATTAAGGAATAGTGAATAGTGTGTCAAGACCGGAGTCGGAAAGCTAAAGAGTTGAAGATTTGCAGAAGAAGGAGAGATCGATGCATTGAGGTCCCTACTTCAATGGATCGCCCAATCCTGCAGAAGATATTTTTCTACAGATATTTTCTTCACTTGTCACTTGTCCAATTTTGCTTGGATAAAGCCTTGAACGAAATTTCTATGATATTTTAAGTCTCAGATCAGTGATATAGCTAGGAAATATGTAATAATAGGATATATCACAATTCTTGTAATAGAGAGCATATATAGAATTCTAGAGAGAGAAAGTGAAGTTCTAGAGAGGGAAAGCTTCAAAGAGGGCTTTGTAAGGCCTTGAAGACCATTTTTGAGCATGGGACCATCTCTGTCTACGGAGTGCTTTCGGCCCACCATAATCAACTAATCCTTCTCTAGGGTTTTGACAAACCCTAGCCTTGTAAAAATGTTCTAACTTCAATGAAATGGGGATTTTTATGTATTTTTGTGTATATTGTAGGGGTGCACAAAAATTCGTCCAAACTGGGAATCCAAACCGAACCGGACCGGACAGGACAATTCGGTCATGTTTTTTCGCGGTCTGGTTCGGTCACGGTTCCAATTTTATGGAACCGTGTAATAATGGTCCGGTTACGGTTCTAGGTCCCTCAGGACGTGACCGAACCGGACCGAACCGTGTACATATATATATAAATATAAAATATTTTTTTTTATTTTTTAAATATTATACTTATATCATATTTATAGTATTATAATTATATTAAAGTCAGAATATCAAATATCAAATATCAATCTGTATCTAACAATTTCCTTTCACAAAAACGCGTTGCTAGTCGCTAGGGTTCTGGACCTCTTCCGTTTCAAACTCTCTCCCCTGTTTTCAACTTTCTCTAGTTCTAATCTGTATCTAACGATTTGTTACTCTCTGTATCTCACGATTTCAGCTTCTCACTTCTCTTTCTGTATCTCACCTCTCCTTGTATCTCACGATTTGGCTCTTTCTGTATCGATCTCAAGAAGGCTCTCTCTGTGTCGACTCAAGAAGGCACTTCACGGCTCACGCACAACTAACCACGGAGTCATCATCATCTTTCTCCATTGATGTAAAAATTAAATTAATTTATGGTCATCTGCTGTGAATATAGGATTTGTGAATTTTGAGTTCATTAGTTTTCATTTGTTCCTTAGATCTGTTAAATTTTTGGTCATTTTATCAGAATTAGCTATTTTTATTGGTGGGCATTGTGTAAATTTGGGAATTTGGCTGATTAATTAGAGATCTAGGGTTAGGATCTCAATACAAATTGGGGGTTTCGTTTGTTTTCTTCAATTAAGCTGGGTAAACATCAAATTTCATTGGGATCTATTGTTTCATTCAGCGAAAAGTTTATTTTGAGGTATAAAACTGCCCTATCAGATAATTTTGGAAAACATTGATTTTTTATTTTTTTATTTTTAGTAATACAAATGCTAATTTCCTTATTAGATAATTAATGAAGCAAGTTTTAGTTATACATGTATATGTACATTGTCTAAATGTGTATCAGATCAAGCATTGCATCCAGAATGATGGATTATTATGTGTATTGTGAAAGTTATTAACAATTATTGGAAAGATTTGAATTATAGCTGTGTTGGAGATGGGAAAGAGTGAGAGATTGAGGGGCTTTATAGAGAGAGTGGGAGTTAGAATAGTGTTAGGTGAAGTGCATCCATTTTAATGGATTGATAGTGAAATATAAATTCACAAATTATATAGGGATTAGAAAGAAAATTGATAATCGTGTCTGTGCTGATTGTGGTACTCCAAACCCAAAATGGGCGTAAGATCTACTATCTGATGCCTTTAGATTTTTCTTGTTCTGTTAGTGTTTCTGTTAATAGACTTTTAATAGCCAATGGACTCGTATAAATCCATGGCCAAGTTTTTCCTAATGTTTTTGCTCAAGTGGAATTGTTTCTCTTTGGGTTGTATAATCTTAGTGAAGGCATTATGCTTCGATTGTATTTTGATGGAAGCTTGGAAGTTTGTGGGTAATGCTTCTTTACCATTAAAGAATTATTTCTAGATTATGACGGAAGAAATCCTAGTAAAAACTTTGTTTGGCTTCCTGCTAAGAATTTCCACAAAGCATTTATTCTTATACTTTGTTTGGAGTTTTAAATATTAATTATAAATTGAGATTTTTTTTAAAATAATTTTTTGAACTTTAATGATAAGTGACCAGAATAAAGTGTTTGAATTGGTTATCAAACATCACCTTTGTCAATCTATCTCCTTTTTACTTTCTTCTTTTGTTTTTTTATTTTTATTTTTATTTTTTTCTTTACCAAACAGGCCATAAGAACGTGCAGGCAGGTCATGTGTTGGAGATTAGGTGAAGTGCATCCATTTTAATAGAAAACCAGTTAGCATCCTAGTTTTAGTGGCAATAAAAATTGATAGTAGTCTGTTTCACAATATCGAAGTACATAACATTAAATTGAGATGCATTTCATAGTAGTCTGTTTCCGTAGGCCTCCAATGGATCCAATTTCATTATATTACTATTTGATTGTATAAAAAATACAGAGCCAGAAAATTTTCAAGGTTTGGCACTCAACTCCTTCATATTTTTTGAACAGGTAACTTAAGTATCTTCTCACCATGTAAATCTTTATAAATTATTATCTTATTATAAACGAAAAATCATTTAAAATTTGTTGAATTTAATTTAATTATCGTCAAATGCTTCAATTTCACATAATTCAAATCTTGAACTTGTGAATTTTTTAGCATTTTTTCTAATTTAGATTTCTTAGATAATTGATTATTTTATTGAACTGGCTTGAAATGGGTCCAAATTTAAAAAAACATCTCTGACTCTCACTATGAAAGGTGGCATTCACATTTTTCAATCTATGCAAAACATTTATTTTCATTTGTTTTTCTCTTTTTTATATATAAATAGAGTGAACAAAGAAAGTAGCAAGTTAACAACTGACTATTTCTTTTTCTTTTTTCTTTTTTTCTTGATGCTAGATGTCAAGTACTGGAGATGGAGATACTAGTAATCCTATTTATCTTCTGGAAGAACCCACTGAGGTAAAGGTACGTCAAGTTAATAAGAGAAAGCGATCTGATGTTTGGGATCATTTTATAGAAATTGAATCAAAAAAAAGGAGGAGGTGCTAGATGTAAGTATTGTAATACAACTTATCAATGGAAAGGTGGAAATGGGACTAGTACATTGAGAAAACATTCTATTAAGTGTCGAAAGAGTTCAAATCAAGATAATAAACAAACACTTTTATCGTTTCAATCTATAGCAGAAGAAGCTGTTGATAGTACTAGTTTGGGTGTTTGGAAATTTGACCATGATCTTTGTAGGGAAGCATTTGGAAAAATGATTATCATGGATGAGTTGCCCTTCAATTTTGTAGAGCTTGAAGGTTTTCGTTATTTTCTTAGTGTGTTGCAACCTAGGTTCAAAATCATGTCACGTACTACAATAGCGAGGGATTGCATGGTGTTATATGCTAGTGAGAAGAATAAGTTGAAGGACTCATTTCTTAAATCAAATCAAAGACTTTCCCTCACTATGGATTGTTGGACCTCACTCCAAAACCTTTCTTATATGTGCCTTACCGCCCACGCCCACTTTATTGATAGTGATTGAAAATTGCACAAAAGAATTCTGAATTTTTGTGTGATTTCTAGTCACAAAGGTGAGGCAATTGGTAAAGCAGTGGAGCGATGTTTGAATGATTGGGGTATAGATAAACTTTGCACACTTACTGTTGACAATGCAAGCTCAAATGATCTTGCTATTCAATATTTGAGGACAAAGACTATTCAAAAGAGTGACACTTTCATTTTAGGTGGTGAATTCTTTCACATGAGATGTTGTGCACATATTCTTAATTTAATTATGAGAGATGGGTTAAGTGAATTGAAAGATTCAATAACTCGAATTCGTGGAGCTGTGAGGTATGTTAGGAGTTCTCCACAAAGAGAACAAATTTTCAAGCAATGTGCGAAAATGGCAAAGATAGCATCTAAAAGTTCTTTGTGTTTAGATGTCCAAACTAGGTGGAACTCTACATATCTCATGCTAAAAGCCGCATTAAAGTTTGAAAATGCATTTGGGAAAATGGAAGATGAAGACCCACATTTTGTCATAGAACTTAAGTATGAGTCCTACCAATAGTGATTGGAATGATGCTCGGGTTTTCACAAATTTTTTGGAAAAATTCTATGATGCCACCACTCGCATGTCCGGTTCTTTATATGTTACTTCTAATGTTTATTTTCATGAAGTGTGTAGCATTGAAAGGAACTTGTCCTTATGGTCAAAGAGTTTGGATCCTCGTTTAAGTGCTATGACTATCAAAATGAAGATCAAATTTGACAAGTATTGGGGTAACATTGAGAAAGTGAATATGATGTTAGTACTTGCCGTTGTGTTAGATCCTCACTACAAGTTGAATTATGTGAGTTTTTGTTACTCTAAAGTTTATCCTCCTACCATGGTGAGTGATCTCATTAAAAAAGTAAGGGAAACATTGGATCGTATTTATAGTGAGTATCAAAAGTTTGAGTCGGACACTTCATCTTCAACTCAAACTTGTAATGTCATGGAGGTTGATCAACCAAGTAGTGAAAGTATTGATTTAAAAGATATCCAATTGGAGTATTTACAACATTTGGAACAAGTAGGAAGTGGGGGAAACAAATCATAAGTGGAGAGATATTTAGAGGAAGCTTGTGCAAAGCATGATAACTTTGACATCTTGAGTTGGTGGAAGGTAAATAGTTCAAGGTATGAGGTTCTTTCCAAAGTTATACGTGACATTTTAGCTATTCCTGTTTCCATAGTTGCTTCTGAGTCGGCTTTTAGTACGAGAGGTCGTGTTCTTGACCCATTCCGTAGTTCTCTTACTCCTAAGATTGTGGAGAGCTTGATTTGTGCACACGATTGGTATTGTGCCTCACCACTCCCGATTCAAGTTGAAGCAAAAGCCGATGAAATTGAAGCAATTGAATCAGGTGATTTTTATTTTATCATATAATTTACTTGTAAGTATTTATTAATTGTTAACCATTTTTTTTGTTAAATTAAATAAAATTATTTACTTTTGCAGCCATGAGTTGCTGAACTACTGCCTGAGGACGTTTGAGATTGAGTTCGGGTAGAAACATGTCAGAGTTGATGGTAAATCATTTTATTGTTGATAGATGTTTAGTAATTTTTTATATACGTTTAACTAGAATTTAGTAATTAACTAAATGCATTTCATTTTTCAGTGGACTTCTATTTTCTCATTGATGTTAATCAAAGAATTTTCGGAGGCTTGGAGCTTGGGAATTGTTGTCTTTGTTATTTGAAATCTAATTATGAATCTGTATTGTATTGAGATTTTAATTACTTTGAATTTGTGTAACTTTTGGAAGTTTAGTTTTTGCTTGGGATTTCAATTTGTATTATGTTTGAAGTTTGTTTGATGCTAGATATTATACTTCTACTGGTTGGATTATTATGTTATTATTGTTTCTTGAATTAGTTTTTATAGTTCATTAAAGAAACTATATCATGATTTAATTAGGTTGACACTACACTTGACAAATCGTAGTTTTAAAAGATTTAAAATTGATGCTTGAAATTGATTTGCAGTAGGCTTGAAATTGAGGCTTAAAACAGGTTGATACAAATTGGTGAACCGTGGAACCAAACCGAACCAAACCGGTTCTTCGCGGTTCGGTTCGATTCGATTCCATAGGGTTAAACAGTTCAGTTCGGTCCCATTTTTAGTGGAACCGGACCAAACGGTTTGGTCCCAAAAATGGCCAAAATCGGACCGATCCGGACCGTGTGCACCCCTAGTCTTTTGCCTTGAGCCTTATGTATCAATATGAGTTTACAATTTCTTTATGTTCATGTGTTGTAATTTATCTTCTTATCTTAGACTACTTAAATTCCTCACATGATCTTCAAACACTTGTAAGTTTCACAAGGACTATAAGTGATGGCTTGAGACTAGTTTTCACTATAACATGCATTGATAGATTTGCATAGTCCATGCTTAGAGACGGTGATTTAGCTGCACTTAGGTAATTAGGTAAGTAGTTAGGTAGGGAAATCACATTTTTTGAAGATAGATTATAGTATATTAAGGTGTGTGTATTCCCTTGGCGACATCGTTGTATGTGAGACTTGTCAACGCGTCATTTAGTACACAATTACATGAATTCCCCCAATTTATTATAAGTGTGTCATATTATGAGGCTAGTGGTGAAGTCTCTCCCCTAGTCGTCAACTCTTCTCTCAAACTTTGTATTTTAATTATCTTTTATGCTTTCAAATTGTAGTAAGAAAACAACCAAAATTCAGTTGTGATTTAAACAAGAAACAACCCTCAACCTTTAGCAGATTATTCCTATGTAGTCTCTGTGGGATTGACACCCTCAACTTAGAGCCCTATCCTTCAAGGATTCATTCTATTACGAGTGGTAAATTATAAATTGCGAGTAGCACAACCGAAGCAGCAATAATTTTTGGAGTCGTTACCTGGGACTACGATTTAATCACTAAAATTAGAGGACTGAGTCTAGTTTAAATTTTAAATTAACTCATTCGTTACATTCTTTATTTGTAATTATTTTTATCTTTATCTCGGAAGTGTTTTATTGTAGGTACTTGCCTAAACATGGCATCAAGTCTTAAGCTTGGATCCTTATGAGTACCCAACTTTAGTGCACTTTAAAGTTTAAAAATTTTTATTTTTGCATATAGTTTAAAATTTTGGCTTATTCATATGCAAGGTAGGAGATCGTTGTCATTACCCTTATTGTCGTGCGACCTTAAACTTGAATAAACTCTTAGACAACATAGTAGCGTTCTTAGGGACCTTCTATTGTTTAGAGAACATAGGAGAGAAACCATGGCAAAAAATGATAACCAAAATGTTCAACAAAATCCCGTTTTACCACCCCCACCTGGTGGTGAGATTCTTCGTGATTTTTATGTTCCACCTACCTATGCATCTCCCTCTTGTATTCGTTTTCTGAATACGGGAAGGAATAATTTTGAAATCAAATCCTCAACAATTAATTTTCTTAGTTGTTTTCATGGGCTTCCGAACCAAGATCCTTATAAACACATTGATGAATTTCTAGAATTTTGTTCGACCTTACAGTTGAATGCACCAGCTGAGGATAACTTAAGACTTCGTCTTTTCCCCTTCGCACTTAAAGATAAAGTCAGACAGTGGTTTAACTCCTTAGAGCCAAATTCTATTAACTCTTGGACAGAAATGCAACGAGAGGTTTTAAAGAAATACTTTCCAATGGGGAAGACTAATGATGCCCATAGAGCCATCATTGGTTTCTCTCAAAGGGAGGGGGAAGCTTTGCATAAAACTTGGGAAAGGATGAAGGACCTTTTAAGATCTTTCCCACACCATGTTATTCTCAAATGGCAATTGGTGCAAGGATTTTATGATGGTCTAGGAGAGCCCCACAAACAAATGGTTGATAGTAGTTGTGGAGGTACATTCTTTCTAAAAAGTCCTGATAAAGCGTGAATACTCTTTGAGAACTTGAGCAAAACTTTATCTCATCATTCTTCTAATGAAAGGAAGAATAAGGTAGTTTCTCCTCTCAATGGCCAAACTGGAATTATTTTTGAAATGCATAAAGAGCAAGCAACTGATATGAAGATAAAGGCCCTAGAAAAGAAATTAGATCAAGTCATGTTAGTCAGGTCCTCTTCTTCTTCTTCTTCTTCCTCCTCTCTTCCTACTCTTCATCCCACATATGATGTGTGTTCATTATGCTCTAGTCCTTCTCATTATATAAAGGATTGTCCTCATACGGGACAATACCCTGAATTTTCACAAGAGCAAGCACATGCACTTTATTCTAGGCCGGGTCAAGGATCATATCAAAACTCTTATAATTCCGGATGGAGAGATCAAATCAATTCTAATATGGGAACCAAGGCCAATATCAAGGACCTGAAGGACCACATGGACAGCAAGGTCAATCTCAATTCCAACCTAGACCTTACTAACTAAATCCAAATTCAAGTTTCTATTACATTCCCAATCAACCACTGTCTCGAAACCCCAGTTTTGAGGAAAAGGTTTTGGCTACATTAGGCAATATTGAAAGTAATACCCAAAAAATCTACACCCACTCACAATCTATTGCAAAGATAGAGTCCCAATTGGAACAGCTAGCTAACGCAATGAATCATAGAGAGGGTGACAAATTGCCTAGCCAAACGGTGGCAAACCCTAATGGAGTTCAAGTAATTAATAATACTTCTCATTCTTTTGAGTTTGACAAAGAACAAGCTCAATCAATTACTACTTTACGGAATGGTAGAGTGTTAAAAAATCCGGTTGATAAAATGAGGGAGAAAGAATGTGAGGGTCCTAAAAATCCAAACCTTCCCACTTTAAATCCAAAAGATTTTCCTTTAAATCCAAAGTAGTTCTCTAATAATCCAAAAGATAAAGGAAAGGAGAAGATCATTGAAACTAAATTCTCATATACTCCAATTCAAGAAGCTTCATATGAACCTCCTATTCCCTTTCCTCAAAGATTAAGGGAATCTTCTCAATTTGGGAAGCAATGAGAGAAATTGCAAGATATGATAGAGATCTTCAAACAAGTGAAAATCAATCTTCCTCTCCTAGATGCTATAAAACAAATTCCCTCATATGCTAAATTTTTAAAGGACTTATGCACTCAACAACGTAAATCTAGGAACCACGTTCTTAAGAAAGTCCAATTAACTGAGCAAGTGAGTTCAATTCTCCAAAATAACACCCTTCTAAAATTCAAGGTTCTGGGTGCCCTAACAATCTCTTATGTCATTGGTGACCATGAATTCAAGAGGGCCCTCCTTGACTTGGGAGCAAGTGTTAACTTACTTCCATACTTGGTTTATTAGAAATTAGAGCTAGGAGAACTTAAGTCAACCATGGTTGTGTTGCAACTTATCGACCATTCGGTGAGGCAACCACGTGGAATAATTGAGGATGTTCTAATCAAAGTGGACAAATTCTATTTCCCAGTGGACTTTATAGTATTTGACTCCAAACCTGTCCAGGATCCTACAAAGCATATTCTGATCATTCTAGGTCGTCCATTCTTGGCAACGGCTAACGCTTGCGTTAATTATCATACCAGGGTGATGGATATCTCTTCGGGAATATGACTGTGAGGTTGAATGTCTTCAATGCATCCCACCACACCTCCAATGATGAAGGCGACTGCTTTTGCTTGGATGTCGTGGATGAACTCGTGGATGAGATGTTTCCCCAAATCTTATCAAAAGATCCTCTTGAGGCGTGTTTGAGTCAATTTAATTTTGAAGACTTTGACATTGAGCAATCCATCGAAGATGTAAATCTAATGCTCGATGCCAATGTCATTAATGACTTTCCCATGTGGAAGACACCAATTGAGCCTCTCCCTACTCTTTCAAGTACTCCTCTAATTCCATCATTGGTGTCTCCCCCTCAACTTGAGCTCAAGCCTTTACCGTCTAATCCCAAGTATGTTTTTCTTGGCCCAAGTGACACTCTACCAGTCATCGTAGCTTCAAATCTAGCCCATGACCAAGAGTGTTCACTCATAATGGTCTTAAAAGAATATAAAGGAACCATAGGGTGGACCATTGCTGACTTAAAAGGCATTGACGCTTCCATTTATATGCACCTCATATATTTGGAAGAGGATGCAAAGACCTCGTGTAGAGACCGTGACCAATTTTGGCCGATTTTGCATTTTTCGCACTATAATTGCCATAAATGCATTTTGAGTGAGGTTTAACATGTTTTGAGTGTGGAAAACATGTTTGGGAAGTGTTTTTAAGGTTTTGAAAAGTTTTTGGGAGATTTGGAGAAGTTTGACTTTTTGGTCAAATTGGGGCCCGAGATGCGACTTAAGTGGGCCCGGGAATTCGAAAAATTTTTGAAAATATTTATTTTTGAAAATGGCTGAGATGAAATTTTTAGAGAGTAGAGGAAGTGATTTCGAGACCGTAGGAGTTTTCGGAATCGAAAACGGAGGCCCGGAGGGTACGTTAAGTGACCGGGGGCATTTTGGTCTTTTTGCAAGCCCTAGATATTTTAAATATCAGTGGCAGAGATATTCAGCCATATCTCACGCCTCTTTCTCTCTCTAAAGCTCTCCATCTTCATAACTCTCCCTTCTCTCTACATTTCGGACCCGTTCGACTTGGATTCAAGACTCGCCGAAGGAGGGAGATACGTAGGGGACGGCTAGGGCTTCCCTTTGAACCGATCAAAGAGGTGGTTTGGCAAGATAGACATCGCTGAAATTTTGGTGAAGTGCTTGGAAGGTCTTCATTTTCGAGGTAGGGGTTATTCTTCTCTTCTAATTGTCGATTCTTGGGTTTCGGGTGAAGAAGAGAGGTGTAGGTTGTGTTTCACATGCTTTAGGATGGTGAGAGGTGTAGAAAGTTGTATTTTCTTCTTCTCTAGAGTCCTATCTTTTCACAATTGTGTATATTGTGTTGGTGGTAGCATGTGGGTTTGAAGTATGTGAGTGTAAGAAATTGATACATAGGCATTATGTGCTCAATTTGGTGTATATGTGGAAAAATGTGTACCAAGTGTCATATATGTGATTATATGTGAGAATGTGATTGTTGAATGCATGTTAGTTCTACGTGCTAAAATTATACATTGAGTGTAGCATGAGTAAAATATGCTAATTTTGAAGTTGTATGCATATGAGATAATATATGCATGTGTTATACATATATGTGCTATATGTGGTGTGTGGTGGTGAGAAACATGCCTTTTACTTCTTTTTAGTATCAATGAGTATGAGTAGTGCATGAAAATAAAATGTCATGTGTTTATGCATTCATATTGCATATGTGGGAAGTTGTGGGAAAAATGACGCAAATGAAGTACACGGGGCTTCGGAGTGGTCCAACCGTGTTGTGAAATGTGGTAAAATTATCCACTACGTATGGCCCTCGGAGTGGACCCGCCATACTAAGGCTTAATGCCTAGGATTGGAGTATGTCCAATACTAATGACCCCTCGGAGTTGTCCCGGTCATAGGATGATTATCGGAGAATGTCCAAGATTTATGAGCCTCGGAGTTGTCCCCTCACTCTATGGCAATCCCATATATTGCTATGGTAAAATGACCTTTCGGAGTTGTCCTGTTCATTGGATGGTTATCGGAGGTGTCCAAGGTTACATGATCCTCGGAGCGGGCCAATCATGTGGGGTATCGGATGAGGACCGAGAGAGAGAGCATTTACTTTCCTTAATGCTTTTATGTTTGAACATGATATACATGATTCTTGAAATATGCAATCCTTTTTAATTGCATTGGTTAAATTGTTTGTGAGATTGTGGATGTGGCATGTAGTGTATTCATATGCATTCCATGTAGGTCGTGTCGGGTCGGCACTTAGAAGGGTTGGGGAACCTTTACTGAGCAGCAGTGGTGCTCACCCCTTTATTATAAACTCTTTTACAGATAAAGCGCCGATGACGGATGGGACATGACTGTCCAAGTGGAGCTCTAGTGGTGTTTATGCTATTTTTTGGATGTTGAGCATTTTGTGGCTATCCATGCCGGCTTGTGGCATGTGACTTATTTTTGAGTTGTAGTTATACTTTGGACATATGTAATTTTGATGTATATATTGGATTATAAACTTGTTGGGTATGAAAAGACCACGATTTAATTTATGTAGTGCCCATGGTGGCATTTTATTCATTTGATGATGTTTCCATTGTGAATGGATGGTGTATCTGAAAGAGAATGATTCATTTTGGTGTATGAATTCAATTAAGAATGTGATCTCGAGTGTGAGATTGGTGTTGGAACCTTTCATTTATGTTATTAATCATGTATGAGGGGTTCTAGGATGATAGAAGGTGGATTGGGCTCCAAATGAATCATGTATAGGGTTGTTGGAAGTCTCAGGAGGTGCATTTTGATCAATCGAGATGCCTATTTCGATCAAGCGAAACCCCCATTTCGATTGATCGAAGGGGTGATAATTTATGGTGATTTTTAGGGTCCAGACAGGGGGAATTTCGATGAATCGAAACCCCCATTTTGATCAATCGAGATATTGCAGGTCTGGGGTCCCGAGAGGGTGAAAATCTCGCAAATATTTCGATCAATCGAGATTTAATTTCGATCAATCGAAGTCCCATTTTCGATCAATCGAAATTACTATTCACAGCTTTTTCCAAAACTTCATTTCGATGTAATTTCTTCGTTCTATATCGGAATTGAGTGTGGTTTTTTTTAAACTGAGTATTTTTGGATTCTCTATCCAATGGTGTAAGCCTTACTTTTAGATTCCAAATATAGAAAGTTTTGAGGCTCGAAAGTGAGTGATTCTCAAAGGTGTGGCCAAGTAAATTTCCACTAAGGTGTATGATTTGATGTAGGGCCCATGGGGATTGGTTAAGGTAGAGTTGGGTGCATTCATATGCAAGAATTGAGTTAAGCTTCTGCGGTGAATGAGGATAATGAGGGCCTATTGGGCTAAATGGACAGTTTAACCTCCGGTTCTCCGAGAGTTAGAAATCGGGGCATTATAGCATTGTATCAAACCTTGATACTAATGCATGAGTGTAATTAAGATCATTCAAGGGGTTGAGTGAACGGGTTCACACTCGGGATTCAGGGTCGGTCCGGGGGAGTCCTGGTGGTCCGGGTTTCGGGGCGTGACACCTCACGATAAGCACAACGTAAGTTAAACCCGAACAAGAAAGAGGTAGTAATGAAAGAAGTTGTCAAGCTGCTAGATGCTGGTATTATATACCCCATTTTGGATAGCAAGTGGGTAAGCCCCACTCAAGTGGTGCCAAAGAAATCCGGCATCACCATTCAAAATGAACAAGGAGAATTAGTCCCTCAGCGCACCACCACAGGATGGCGAGTGTGTATTGACTATAGAAAGCTAAACTCCTCAACTAGGAAGGATCATTTTCCACTCCCATTCATTGATCAAATCCTAGAAAGGCTTGCGGGCCAAAGTTTCTACTACTTTTTAGATGGATACTCAGGATATAATCAAGTGGTAGTAGACCCGCAAGACCAACAGAAAACCACCTTTACATGTCCATTCAGAACATTTGCTTATAGACGCATGCCTTTTGGGTTATGCAATGCACCGACAACTTTTCAACGGTGTATGATGTCGATTTTCTCAGACATGGTGGAGAAATGCCTTCAAGTGTTCATGAATGACTTTTTAGTCTTTGGACCTTCATTTCATTCATGCCTTCATAATCTTACACTTGTACTCAAGCATTGTAAAGACACGAACCTTATTCTTAGTTAGGAAAAGAGCCATTTTATGGTCCAAGAGGGAATTGTACTTGGCATATTGTGTCTAAACGAGGTATAAAGGTTGATAGAGCCAGGATAGAACTCATATTTAAGCTTCCTCCACCTTCTTTGGTGAAGGGCATTCGTTCATTCCTTGGCCATGCGGGTTTTTATCATTGTTTCATGAAGGACTTTAGTAAGATATCTCGGCCCTTGTGCTGACTTCTTGAGAAAGATACCCATTTTTACTTTGATGAAGCGTGTCTTAAATCTTTTGAAACACTCTGCACACTTTTATCAACCGCTCCAATTCTACTCCCTCCAAATTAGGCTCTTCCTTTTGAAGTCATGTGTGATGCATCTGATTTTACTATGGGTGCGGTCTTAGGGCAACGTGTAAACAAGTTGCCACATGTGATTTACTATGCAAGTAAATCCCTTACCGAAGCTCAATTGAATTATACAACTACAGAAAAGGAATTTCTTGCAGTTGTCTACGCCTTGGACAAATTTAGATCATATCTCTTAGGATCCAAGGTTATTATTTTTTCAGACCATGCCGCTCTTCGGCATTCATTGGCAAAGAGGGATACTAAACCAGGTTGATTCGATGGATACTCTTATTACAGGAGTTCGATTTTGAGATCCGGGATAAAAAGGGTACTGAGAATGTAGTCGCCAACCATTTATCTAGGATCCTTGTGGAGTGCCATCACGACCAAATTCTAGTTAGCGAATCCTTCCTGGATAAGCAACTATTTGAAATCACTCAGGAGAAACTTCTATGGTATGCTAACATAGTAAATTTCTTAGCTACCAGGAAGACTCCACCCGCTTAGTCCAAACAGGAAAAGGATCATTTTTACTCCCAAGTACGTTCATATTTTTGGGATGATTCTCATCTATTCAAGTATTGTCCCGACCAAATCATCCGTCAGTGTGTGCCAGAGAGTGAGAGTCATAGTATTCTTACTTTCTGTCATACATTAGAATGCAGAGGTCATTTCAGTGCCCGGAGGACCACTTGCAAGATTCTTCAATGCGGTTTCTTCTGGCCAACCATACATTGGGACGCATACTTATTCTACCGCTCCTGTGAGTGATGTCAATGCCTAGGCGCTATGTCTCATAAAGATATGATACCCTTGAACCCAATCTTAATCGTCAATATTTTTGATGTCTGGGGCATTGACTTTATGGGCCCTTTCCCAAAATCTGCCAGTTTTGAGTTCATACTTATAGCAGTGGATTATGTATCTAAATGGGTTAAGGCTATGGCTACCAAAACCAATGATCACACAGTTGTGGTCAAGTTCATTCAAACGAACATTTTTAGTCATTTTGGTATGCCTTGTGCCATCATTAGTGACGGGGGTAAACATTTTTGTAATTGGTTCCTTTGAACCTTGCTACTCAAATACTCCGTCACTCACAAGGTTGCTACACCTTACCACCCTGAAATGAGTGGTCAAGTAGAAATATCTAATAGGGAAATTAAGCACATTTTTGAAAAAACAGTGCGCCCCGATCATAAGGATTGGTCACAACGTCTAAATGACGCATTATGGGCGTATCGCACTGCTTATAAAACCCTAATTAGCATGTTACTGTACCGTCTTGTGTATGGTAAGGCATGCCAGTTATCGGTTGAGCTAGAGCACAAGGCCTTCTAGGTTACTAAGAAGTTCAGTTTTGATATGAAGTTGGTTGGCTCAACCCAAAAGCTTCAATTGAATGAATTAGAAGAGATACGAAATGACGCGTACGAGAGTGCAAAAATCTAAAGGCCTTCAATGATCGTCATATCCGTTCCAAATCACTCTCTCTGAGCCAAAAAGTTTGGCTTTACAATTCTAGGCTTCACTTATTCCTTGAAAAGCTTCGCTTCCGATGGGACGGTCCTTTCATTATCAATTCCATTGCTCCCCACAACGCGGTGGAACTCAAGGATCCCAAGGATGGGACATTTTTTAAGGTTAACAGGCAACGAGTGAAATCTTGCATTGATGGCCAAATGCAAGTGGAGTATGTGGATTTCGTTTAATTGACGGATCCCATATATTTGGAGCTATGGACTTGTGTACACGTCTCGCCGTAGATGGTAAACTTGGCAACCATTTTCGCTGTCCTATCATGTTCCGTGTGACCCTTCAAATCCAAAAGGAATGTATCTAAATATTTTTGAGGTGTTCGAGTGTGAGAGGTATAAATTGAGGGTGAAACTTAAATTTTTTTCATACTTAGGGCAATTTTACAAACTTTCAGTCAAAGAGAGCTTTGATGCATCAATCTTTAAAAAGTCTCATTTTCCTACCAATTTCAACAGGCTTTGCACCTTATGTTGATAGATGGTTGATGCATCGACAAGATCGATGCATCAAAACCTCTACTTCGATGCATCGACAGTGTCGATGCATTGAAGTAGCCACTTCAATGTCTCACACTAAAGCACGTGACTGCACACGCAGTCACTTAATATTCAAACCCCTCATCTTTCCCTCGTATTTTTCTTTATTTTTCTCGCAAATCTCTACGTTCTTTTGCTCATCCCAAACTCCCAAACAAACCTAACCATCTTGATCATCCATCTTTGAGCCCAAAGAGAGGATTTTGCGTGCTTACAGCTTCATTCGGGTTCACTTCTCACCATTACAAGGTAAGGGCTTTGTATTCCCTTTATACATACTTGTAGCATTTTGGAAAATAGGAGTATGAATTATAGATCTTCGTAGAAGTTGTGAGTGTTCTTGTTTGATTAAGTTAGACAGCAAGAATGGAACATTTTGAGACACCACTTTTTGGCCAAATGTAATTTGTATATATGCGGTATATGTATATAGGCTTCGATTTTACTTAGAATTAATATGATAAGCTTAGGGGCTATTTTTTTTAATTAGTGGTGTAATCTTTGTGGCTAGGTTCACTTTTAGTTAGGTGTTTTCGTTACCATTTATACCATGTCTAGTGGTGAGGCTCCTCCTATACTGGTCCTTGACATACCTTGGGGTCAATGGGCAACCCGAGACTTCCACCCTAAGCATATGGTGGACATTAACGAGTTTACCGAGGACTCATATGCAGCTTCGTCTCTTTCTACCCTCGTGGAGTGCCATTTGTGGGGGCTCTTGGTCCCAGTAGCCGAGATTTACTACCCTCGGCTAGTAGTTCGGGTTTTCTACATGAACATGTCATTCAGCCTTGAGAGCCCAGATACCCTGCACACCACCTCTTTCTTGATGATGTTAAGAGTGCGCCAATCAATCCAGAAGTTGGCTTCCACCGGTACCAGTTCTGTACGAGATGGGTCCGCGTACTGTGACTCAAACCATTCTGGATAGACCTGGTTTTTCGCTGGTCCCTTGTACTTGAGTACATTAGTGCTATCTATTGTGATGTAGAAATAGGATTTCGGTGCTAAAAAGTATCCTTGATGGTGTTGCTCTTACTATCACCATTTAGAATATCTTGCATCGGGTGTCCGCATGAGAAACCCGAAGATCTTCACTTGGGAGAAGAAATTCACCAGTTTCCCGACATTCCTTCCCACCCGTTTATTTCAGCCATGATCTGACGCATGTGTTAGGGTCATTTTTTGGATCCCCTCACCAACTCCTACACCATTAAATCCTTGTGCCCGCGAAAATTGTGGTTCTTCGACATAATTTTCCAACAGAATGCACATCCTCTTGGCCACCGATCAGATAGTCGGGGCAAGTTCTTGAGGGCTTTGTATGCCCTTCATTTCGATTTTTGGTTCTCTATTTCGGCCGTTATCAGGGGACAGATGTCCCAGGTTTGGGAGCAGTTTGTTGATAAGCCCACTCAGACGACGGCCATTGTTAGCTTGCCATTCTCATTTCTTGTCACATCTCTACTTTGTCACGCGCACTTCCACTTCTACCTGATGAGATTGCGAGTAAGGCACCCCCTTACTTTACCTTTCAATGATAGAGTAAGATGCTTACCCATATGTTGCTTGTTCCCAATGTCGCTCCGGAGGTTGAAGAGAGCGATCCTGATATTTATGCCCCTGAAGGGGAGGACACTAACATTGACATGGCCGAGGCAGACTCAGATACCCTGCCATGAGCCACGCTGATTCGACTATTTGGCCACAGGCTTAGATTGTCTCAATGCTAGCCTCCAGCAGTTGCAGATGGAGTTTGCTGAGCATCGCCAGTAGACAAATGATTTTTTAGGTACTATCGACGAAGGCATGGTTAGTCTGATGCAAGACAACAACCTTGCACTTCAGCACAGTCGGCAGGTGACCCACACTTGGACGCAGTTATTACAGGCCAGCAGCTGCTTCGGTAGGCGCTTGGCATAGATGCCTCTACTTCTGCACCACCACCACCGCCGCCTCCTCAGCATTAGTTTTAGTTTTCTTCTGTTTGTTTTATATTTCTTTCAGCTATGTCTTTTTATACTTACAGTCATAGAACTGTGTAATGCATTGTTGGCACTCTATTTTGTTGCTTTATAAAGCAATTCTTTTGTATTCCATAAATTCCCGCATATGTACTTACAGATGTTTGAATTGTTGGAATATTATCAGCTTTTTCGTTGTCTTTACATATTATTCCCATCTTTTCTTTTATTTATTTTCCAATGAATGTATGTTATGTTGGTATGTACTTGTATTTGTACAGGTTCTGATGCCCCACGTCTCTAATGTATACCCGCATATCCGTGTATCAACCACCTCGTAACATCATTCTAACTCTTTTTAGAGTAAACATTGAGGACAATGTTTGATCAAGTTTGGGGGTAGTATCGTACACTTCACTTGCATACATTATTTTTGCACATCTTGCATTTTGATTTCAGTCTGCCATGTTGTCCTTCTATTTGAGGATGTAATACCCATACTGTCATCGATAAATACAGCTTGTAATTAGGAGTTTTGACATTCAAAAATACTTTAATTATTGAAAATTTTGTGTTAGGTTAGAATGGTCTACATTTTTATTTAGTCTTTGAATATTGTACAGTTCTTTCCCTAATTTGTCCTTAACGGCACAAACATGCACACGTGCATTCAATTGTGGGGTATACGTCGTTTGGAGAATTTTGAAAACGTTTATTTTTAGTTGAAGTACTTGAAAACGAATTGATATAGAAAAATCAAAAGCTAAAAAAAAAAAAGAAGAAAGAAAATAAAACAAACAAAACAAAATAAAATAAAATTGGCAATAAACCTTCTCACTCATTAAATCGGGCCTCTGTGCCTCATGAGCATAGGGTGTTCGCGTCTAAAAGGTGTGCAAGGTTAAGTAATAAAGAAACAATTAGCTCGGTTAAGTTCGTAGCCTAGTGAGCTCGGTTATTAAGTCCGAGGGGTGTTTCTTCGCCCAATGCCCTAAAATCGTCCGGTTTGGGAGTCATTGACCCAACACTATTACATGGGCTTACTAGAAAGCTTACAGGACTTAAGCATTGCACGATCGATTGCGCTTAATGTTTGTAAATATTTTTGCAGTCAGTGTTATGCTTTGGTGATCCGTTTCAGAAAGTTGTTTCTTCTAAGAACGGATGTTCTCTTTATTCTCCATTAACGACAATAAACTACGCACTTAAATGTATGTTCACATTTCAAAGAGAATTTAGGGTTTGCACTTGTATGTGTATCGGACTGACCATTATGTGGAGACTATCGCCTAATTCTGATTTTTAACGGTTATATCTATTGATGTCCATATAGCTCCATAATACTTGTTACATTTATCATTTTGAAAATCAATTGGGGTATCACTCTTCTTTAGATGATGACTAAGCAAACCACTATTTTTGCATACTTTTGTGAATTTAACAAGCGTATTAAACTCAATGAGACTTCACTCATCCACTAGACGTATCTAGGGGTTTAAAAAGCTTGTTGCATTCGATAAATGCAGACGTGTTTCCCATAAAAGCGGAATTAGAGTAGTTGTTTTATTTTATTTCATTTTGTATTGCAAAGGGACTAGCAATATCTAAGTTTGGGGGTGTGATAAGCATTGAATGTTATATATTCTCAAGCCTTTATTTATGTATTCTGATCCCATAGCTGCACATATCGTATGGTTTTTACGTGTTTTTATGTTTTTGATGATTTCAAGTTCAAACTCAAAATTCGGCTTAATTCGACTCCTTTACTAGTTCAAAAATGTATTCCTATGTCCTGTCGTGCTTCATGAAAAGTTCATATTAAGGAATAGTGAATGGCGTGTCAAGACTGGAGTCGGAAAGCTAAAGAGTTGAAGATCTGCAGAAGAAGGAGAGATCGGGGCATCGAAGTCCCTACTTCAATGCATCGCAGCTTCGATGCATCAAAGTCCCTACTTCGATGTATCGCCCAATTCTGCAGAAGATATTTTCTGCAAATATTTTCTTCACTTGCCACTTATCCAATTTTGCTTGGATAAAACCTTGAACGGAATTTCTATGATATTTTGAGCCTCAGATCAGTTATATAGCTAAGAAATATGTAATAATAGGATATATCACAATTCTTGTAATAGAGAGCATATATAGAATTTTAGAGAGAGAACGTGAAGTTCTAGAGAGGGAAAGCTTCAAAGAGGGCTTTGTAAGGCCTTGAAGACCATTTTTAAGCATGGGACCATCTCTGTCTATAGAGTGCTTCCGGCCCACCATGATCAACTAATCCTTCTCTAGGGTTTTGACAAACCATAGCCTTGTAAAAATGTTCTAAATTCAATGAATTGGGGATTTTTATATATTTTTGTGTATATGTCTCTTGCCTTGAGCCTTATATATCAATATAAGTTTACAATTTCTTTATGTTCATGTGTTGTAATTTATCTTCTTGTCTTAAACTACTTAAATTCCTTACATGATCTTCAAACACTTGTAAGTTTCACAAGGACTATAAGTGATGGCTTGAGACTAGTTTTCACTATAACATGGATTGTTAGATTTGCATAGTCCATGCTTAAAGATGGTGATTTAGCTACGCTTAGGTAATTTGGTAAGTAGGGAAATCACACTTTTCGAAGATGAATTATAGTATATTAAGGTGTGTGTATTCTCTTGGCGACGTCGTTGTATGTGGGACTTGTCAATGCGTCATGTAGTACACAATTGCATGAATTCCCCCAATTTATTATAAGTGTGGCATACTACGAGGCTAGTGGTGAAATCTCGCCCCTAGTCGTCAACTCTTCTCTCAAACTTTGTATTTTAATTATCTTTTATGCTTTCAAATTAGAGTAAGAAAACAACCAAAACCCGGTTGTGATTTAAACAAGAAACAACCTCAACCTTTAGCAGATTATTCCTACGTAGTCTCTATGGGATCGACACCCTCAACTTAAAGCCCTATCTTTCAAGGATTCGTTCTATTACGAGTGGTAAATTATAAATTGCGAGTAGTGCAACCACACATAACACCCGTCAAGCTACCCAACAATTCGTAACCAAACTTTCAAGGATTGTTCGAGAGAGCAAGATCTACCTATTAATCAGAACAAAAACCTTCAAAACCGATAATTACATTAAACACAAATTTTATATATATATACATATCCGCCTATATAGTCATATATAGATGCATATACACGTGAAAAGTCACCCCAAAGCTATACCAAACCTACAGATTCTTCATGTTTAATACACGGAAACACCCCTAGCATGCATAATCATACAATTTCATAATTATATACATGAATACATATAAAAGCAACATATATATATATATATATAATATAATTGTATCTACAGGTTCAAAAGGGAAGAGAACAGTTCGAACTTGCCTTTTTGACGAACAAGAACTCGTCCTATGAATCGTTCCTTCTGTCCCTTCTCTCTTGCATCTACGTTATTTCAGTCTCTGTGCATGTAAATGACAGAAACCCTGACCCTCTTTTCTTTTCTTTTCTTTTCTTTTTTTTCATTTTTTTCTAGAAAACTAATTAAACTCCAAAATAATAATAATAATATATATATAATAAAAATAAACCCTTGCCCATCAAAATAAGTATACACCTAGCCCAACTATTCCAGCCCAACTCAACCCAAATTCCTCTCTAACCCAATCTAAAATTAAAATAAAGGAAAAATACAAAGACCAAGTCCAAATAAAATTAAATAAATAAAGTAATTACACCAAAATATTTAACGCACTCAAAGAAATTTAATCCAACCAATAAAGCAATTCAAAGCACTCAAAAAAATTTAATTCAACTAATAAAGCAATTAGGAAAATAAATTAAAAGCATTTAGATTAAAATTAAATGACCTCAAAATTACGGAGTATTACAAATATGTTATGGCATCACTTGTATAATGATTATTTACCATGTATGAAATTCCCCCCACAAAATTTCACTCATGAGGTGGCCAGTCTCATACACAAAACATGGGAGATACATACAACTGGTAGCAACAAGCGTAGAAGACAAAAGACAGAATAAAATAATTTCTAAAAGCTGAACAGAAAATCCCACTGAATTGAAATAACGGATAAATAAACAATTATATACATAGTAATACAATTTGGAAGTCCCGTAACCCAAGGACCCCTTAACTAAAATAAACAAAAGTTTATAATTCTAAAATTAATACCAACAATCAAAGTCTCAAAAGTTCATAATCTGACTCTTGAATAAGATAAGTTCCTACCCTGTAACTGATGAGATGAGACATCTGCTACAACCAAACCCTAAAACTCTATCCTCATGGTGGAAATTATCTGGGACCTAAAATGTCACAAAGTGGGTTAACCCACGAGCAAGTCCTATCACTACATCCCAATCAGAGACCCAATATACATTCCCCCAGTATAAGGGACACGAAATAAATTCATAGATTTAACATACAAGTTATTCTTTTATCCAGTTTCATGTTTCCAAAACAACAGTCATTATTTAATGTTCCACCCAAAACCTTATTATGCAAAAGTGAACACATTTCTTAAGTTCAGTAGAAATAAACATAACATGAAATACTATCATGTGACAACCCAAAAAAAATTTTGAATTATAATTACGGGTCGGTGACTTTTAAGCATGATTAGTCGTTTAATGACGTGCTTAGTGGATTTAAATAATCTTTTTTCTGTTGTCGATTACGGGTTTGGGATCAAAATGGATCCGGGCAAATCGGGAGGTAACTACGGACACTTGAGAGTGGCGTAGGGGTGTAAATGTAAGTTTAAGGGCATAAGTGAAGTTTTGGAAAGAGAGGAAATGATGGTTTGTAATTAGATGCAAAGTGACCATAACAAAGAGCAAAAAGATGAGAGATTGAGGGTTTAGTTGCAAAGTGGAATATATGAATTATATATATATGATATGTGTGTGTGGTAAGAGAAAAAAATCAAATTTTTTTAGGCTTCTTTCTCTCTCTTGGCCGGATCTCACTCTCTCTCTCTTCAAGTTTCTCCTCTCCTTCTCTCTAAGTTTTGATGACCTAGAAGTGAGATTTGAGGGTGGAGCCAAGAATTAAAGTTGCTCCCCTCACTCTCCTCTTCAATTTGATCGGTGAAAAATTGTCGTTGGAGGAGTTTGAAGCTTGGTGGAAATTGGGTCTTCAACAACCAAGCTTGGATTTGAGGTAGGGGTATCTCTTCTTCCCTAAGTGTCAATTCTATAGGTTGAATTGTGGGTTTCTTGGGGGTGGTTAACATGCTAGGTAAATTTAGGTGGTTGGGTTTCCCTCTCCTTGTTGCATTTGTTATATGATTGCATGTTAAAGAGTTGATTTATGTGTATTACATGTTATATAGTTGATATATGTATGAGGTTTATGGTAAATGTTATGTGAAAAGCATGATTTAGTGTTTCTTGAGCATGTAATTTGATGCCAAAGTGTAGAGCCTTGTAAATGTATACTAAATATCATTATTTGGTGATGCTTGTGGTGTTGACATCATCCATAAACATGTTGCATACATGGTGTTTGATAAAACGTCCGAAAAAGGGTTTTTCTTTGAAAATGTGATTCGTGTGTGAGTGTGACTCAAAAAGTATATCAATTAAAAATTTCCACACTTCGCAATAGAACGAATTCCTTGCAGAATAGGGCTATCGAAAGGGGTATCGTACCTCAGGGATTATGGTCTGATGAGTTGGAATACTGAATTAATTCTAATTAAATTTAGAAAGAAAAGAATTCTGATTTTTAAACTAAAATAATTAAAAAGGAAAATAAAATAAATCAATGGTAAATAGATAGTAAAGATAATAAGAGAGAAATCTAGGGTATTTGACTTCACCACTAACTCCACAATCAATGGTCAATTGAATCAACTATAGGGGAATTACATTATACATAAGTGGTGTCGGTGGCTACAAGCTCACCTTCATCCGTCAAGAAGATAACATATGATTAAGGCTAAGTCATGGACTATCTTCGATTGGCATGGGCCATCTGCCTAACTACTCTAATCTAGGATGCAGTATGGTTCATCTTCTCTAGGCATAATCCATCAAAGCTCTTAACAATATATTCAGTGATTACCATTGTGTAATAATCGCTCTCATAATCATAGAAAATAAGAGATATTGAGTTCAATAACAACAACTAAATATCTAAGACAAGATAAGAAATCATTGAGATTGAATTTACAAGACTTTTATTGCTCAATTCTATAGTAAGAATCCTCTGAATTACACAATCTATGCATGTATATAAAGGTCCCCAATAATTAAAACAATCAAACCATTGATGCTTTGTTAGGGCTTCATCAAAACCCTAGTGGATGAACTAGCCGCTCATGGTAGAAGAAGAAGCTTCAACTGTTGAGGAAGAAGGCATCATCTTCATGAATTATGCGTATGACTTCGTTCTCCAATGGCTCTGCAAATATATTTCTGTTCTCTTCTCAGCCCTCTCAGACTCTCCAATCCCTCTAATCTCTCCCAAACTCATCCTCTTATTCTTCACTTTATTCCCCAAGAGAATACACCTAAGTCCTAATCCAATTAGGAATAAATTAGGGTTTCCCGCAGCACTAATCAGGTGGGTTTTTCCTACTGACTTCGGCCAACTTTTGATCCACTATAAGTCCGATTTACAGAATTTTGGTGAAATACAGAAGTGTGCAGAATCAAATTTCGTTCAACCTTACACAAAAATTATGTCTATTTGAGACTCGAAAATAAGACTTCTGGTCCATTTTCCAAAATGGGATTAAGACTGTATTAAACGCAAATTTGGGCTTCAGGCCCGAAACCTTCTTAAGCAGCTGTAATTCTCTTAGACATCTTCCTTGGGCTGAATTGAGTTGAAATAAATGGTTGAATGATTCCTTTTGAAGTAGGCTTCATCTACCCATCTTGGATGTCTTCTTTAAAAGCCCAAAAGCTTGGGTTTAACTGAAATAATCATTAAGGCCCTGAAAATACAGAAAACACTAAAATAAAGTAAAATAACAAAATAATCTATCACTAAGAGAATAAAATACATAAGTTAAGAGGCTAGAATGCGTAACATTCAACGCCTATCAAAATGTGACGTGGGGTTTCGGAACATGCCCACCCATATCTCTTATGTTGGAGTTTTGACAAATTATGAACCATTTATATGTGTGTAAGCATGCATTGCTTGAAAGCATTCAATTGATAGGGATGCCATGACTTGCATTCCTGTAGGTCGGCGTCGAGTTAGCGCTTAGGTGGGGTTAGGGTATCTCTACTGAACCGCAATGGTGCTCACCCTGCTCCCCCTAACATTTTCAGGTTATGCGTCAAGGACGGATGAAAGGGACTTCATATTCCCTTATGGAGGTTTTGGAATTTAATTGTAGCATGGTGGTTATTTGGATAATTTTTTAAGGTTTATGTTTAAACTATGTGATGGTAGCTATCCGTGCCGACTTGTGGCATGTGGATTGGATGGAAGGCATTGTAATTATATTTTAAATATGTTGGTATGTTTTAATTCCTATGTAATGACTATATGTTGGTTACATGTGACTTTTGGTGTATGAATGGAAGGATGTGGTTTGGACTCCCATTATGTATTATCTTGTGGGAATATAATGAATGATGGTCCTTTTTAAGTTCTTATGTATGATATTGAGAGAATGGATGTTGGAGATTATATTTTTGCATTCTTACCATGCTATGAACACGATAGATCAATTATGGTTGTTTTGATTTCAAGGATAAGGTAGCTTTGAAGCAAACTTGAGGGGTTCATGAATTTTTGATTCTTTGAGACCCAAATTCATTGATTTTGTGTAGTTTTGATCATATTTTAAGTTTGATCATGATTTGATATGGTGGTGTAGTGTTTTGGGCTTGAAAAATCAAGTTTGAGGCATTTTTAGACTTTTAGTCGAGTGCCCTCTGCATTGGTCGATCGAAAATGGAAGATCTCGAGAGTTGGAGTAGCTGGAAACAGGTTTCGATCGACTGAACAATGTTTTGGTCGACTAAAAGTCCTCTTTCAATCGACCGAAACTACCTATCAACCGACCGAAAGAAACCTGGGCAGCTCCATTTACATTCGAACTTCAAACAGATGTAATTTCTTCGTTTTAGATCGAAATCGAGTGCCATTTTTTTTTAAAATTGAGTATTTTTAAATCCTCTATCCAATGGTGTAGGTTTTAGCCTCGAATTCTGGTCACACAGGTTCATATGTGTGAAAATATGTAGGCCACAACTAGATGGTTATACAACCGAGGCATGGTTTGGGGCCCATGGTGGTTGATTAAGGTTAAATGATGCATATCTATATGAAAGGTTTGACTTAAGTTTTTGCGGTAATTAAGGAGAAAAAGGAGGGTTCATTGGAGCTAATGGACGGGTTCACCCTTGGTTTCCGGGAGTCGGGAAATTGGGGCGTAACGGCATAGTATCAAAGCTTGATACTGTCACATGAATGTGGTTAAGGTTGTTCACGGGGTTAAGTGAACGAGTTCACACTTTAGATTCGGGTTGGTCCGGGGGAGTCCCAGTGGTCCAGATTTTGGAGCCACAGTTGGGAGCCTACTAGCAAGTGAGAGAAACATTTGTTTAATCTCTATTTCCACTCTTTTGTCTCTATACTCTCTTTTCCTACCTTTTTGTTAAAATAATAAATTTTATTTGCATCAATAATATAGCAAATAATTATTTTATTTATTACAAACAATTAAAATAAATAAAATTTCAAAATACACGAAAAAATAAAAAAATATGTAATGTCGTTTTATTTGTCAATAAATAAGTGAGAAGTAAAAAATTAAAAAATATTATTTTATTCATAAAAAACAATTGGGATATAGCCGTTGGGAATTATTCTATCAATACCACACTCAATTCTCTTATTTCTTATCCTTTAATTCACTTCACTCAATTTTTATCCTTTAATTCATTTCATGGATTCTCGACCTCCATTCTACGAGTTTTCCTTCAACCAATATCAAAACTCTAAAATACCACCGCAATTCAATAATGAGATTAACTCTCAATATTTTTCGCAATCTAGTAACCCATCTCAACCCTAGTCCGAATACTCATATCAACCTCAATATTTATCTCAACCCCAATCTGATAGTCCATATCAACCCTAATTCCCATATCAACCCCAATACCCATCTCAATCCCAATACCCATCTCAACCCCAGTCCGAATACCCATATCAACCTCAATATCTATCTCAACCCCAATACCCATATCAACCTCAATACCCATCTCAACCTCAATCAAGGGAAATGATGGCTCAAGATGAATTTGAAAGAGATATAATGCGTCAAGATCCAAATAATGTTGTAAGGCCAGAAGCAAAAACATGGATCATTAAACAACAAAAGAAAATCTTGAGAAAATTAGATCTAGAGGATGGTGATATGTAATGTTATTTCTTTATTTGTGTTAAAAATATGTAATGTCTTTTTAATTTATTTCTTTATTTGTGCGAAAAATATGTAATGTATTTTTAATTTATGAATTTATTTGTATGAAAAAAATGTAATGTCTTTTTATTTGTCAATAAATATGTGAGAAGTAAACAATTGAAAATTAATATTTTATTCATAACAAACAATTGAAATAAAAAAGTTTTAAAATTTTTTATGAACTATTTTTTATATAAAAAAATAATGTAGAGAGCTCCCATACTAGTAGACTTAAATCTCTATAATTGTAGAGAGTCACGTCAGCAAAGAAAAAGCTGACGTGACTCTCTATTTTAAATATAGTGAGCCATTGTAGAGAGCAGTATAATGGATAGCCTGCTCGCGTCGTTTTCTGCAATATATATATATATATATATATATATATATATATATTCTCTCTTTTTATATCTATCTGTAGTAACCCTTGTGGATGGGTGTGAGTGGACAGGTGCAAAGATAGACACTGGGCTGAGCTACCACACTGACAAGGTACAGGGTGCTCAATCCCACATCGCCTGAGTGTGAAAAAGGAGATGTGCTTATATGTAGTATGTTCTCTGCAAATGGTATAAGGCCTTTTGGGGTAAAACCCAAGAGCAAAATCGTGCGGGCTCAGGCTCAAAGTGGACAATATCATATCATGTGTTGGAGCGGGGTATTACAGTTGGTATCAAAACCTGAACCCAGCCAAAAGTGTGCTGACGAGGACGTCGGGCCTCGTAGGGGGTGGATTATAGTAACCCTTGTGGACGGGTGTGAGTGGGCAAGTGCGAAGACAGACACTAGGCTGAGCTACCACACTGACAGAGTACATGGTGCTCAATCCCACATCGCTTGGGTGTGGAAAAGGGGATGTGCTTATATGTAGTATGTTCTCTTCAAATGGTATGAGGCCTTTTGGGGTCAAACCCAAGAGCAAAATCGTGCGGGCTTAGGCCCAAAGCGAACAATATCATACCATGTGTTGGAGCAGGGTATTATAGTGAAAGTGTGCCGACGAGGATGTCGAGCCTCGTAAGGGTGGATTGTAGTAACCCTTGTGGATGAGTGTGAGTGAGCAGGTGCAAAGATAGATACTGGGCTGAGTTACCACACTAACAGGGTACAGGGTGCTCAATCCCACATCACCTGGGTGTGGAGAAAGGGATGTACTTATATGTAGTATGTTCTCTTCAAATGGTATGAGGCCTTTTGGGGTAAAATCCAAGAGCAAAACCGTGCGAGCTTAGGCCCAAAGCGAACAATATCATACCATGTGTTGGAGCGGGGTATTACAGTTGGTAGTGGGGCATTACATTGTCTTTCTCTATATCTTCATTGTTAATACTTTGATTTAGGGTTGGAGGAATGTATTTCAAGGTAATATAGCTATTTAAGTTTACGACTGTTTGTTTTTCTAGTTTTCTGTTATTTGTAATGCGATTCTCCATGTTATGAGTCAGTTTCTGGATGTTTTTATTAATTTTTTGGTGATTGTTCTGTTGTTCCATTTGGATCTAGTCATTTTGAGTTTGATAATCTATTTTTCATTCGGATCTGTAGCGATTCTGAAGGGTTTTGCGTCCCTCATGTTTTATGTAGTTTATTGCAAATGAATCGCGTGGGTTTTTTTGGTGGTTTTATGGAATAACCCGATCAGATCTTTACCTTGTGGTTTCTAATTTTGATATTATCTCGCATCGGTTAGATATGACATAGTTTTGATGAATAGGGTTTTAATGGATTTTTCATTTTTTATTATAGATAGTACGCATTTTGGTTATTCTGCTTCATTTATAAGAAATTCTATTATTCTGTGGTGTATAGCTGAGTAATTTGAATTTGAACAGTTGGACTTTGTGTGTGTGTGTGTGTGTTTTTTTTTTTAGGACAAACTGCTATACAATATTTTAAATTTAGTGTATTTGTGGTCTTCTTTAACAAAATTTCTTAGACATATGCACGTGTATATATAAAGCATTAGATCATCTTATTTTATTTTGTTGCTATTAGGGTGGCGGCTATTGATTTTATATAATCTACAAAAATTGTTGTGCTTTTGTTAATTTGAAGTGTAATGTATGTGGTTTTCCATTTTGCTGATGCCCCACAAATAGTGAATTTGGACTGTGTCAAGTCAATGTTATGTCACTGGCTTTTTGCGGCATATGCTGTTTTCGCTCTAAAACATTCACTCATGCTTGTGATATGAGTGATTATTCTATTTATATTGCTATTATTATTATTATTATTATTATTATTATTATTATTATTATTACTTATGATTTTAGTGTTTTACTGTTTTACAATGGTTTCACATGATTTTGTCTCAAACTTTGAGATGAAGTTTCAGTGATCAGCGAAACTAGACCATTTTCTTATTGTTTTGATGTAATTTTTATCATGGTGAGGAAGAGGAGAACTAAACTTCCTAGCAGTGGTGAAAGCTCTGTGTCTCAAGAAGGCAGTGGAGGACGTGGTAGTGGCACACCATGCCCACCAGCACAACAACCACAACAGCAGCAAGGATTTGGACACCAAGGAGGAGGAGGAAGAGCATGGGGTTCTTCCCAATCTCAATATGGAGGTCGTAGAGGATATGGTGGCCGCAGTGGTGATCAACATAGTGGAATGGCATCCCAATAGTATTCTGGTGGTTAACCTGAATATCATCAAGGCGGGGGGATGCAGCAGTAGCCACGAGGAGCATTGGCCTAGAGCTATGGCGCCGAGTTTGGTGGCCATGGAATAGGACCTGCTGCTGGCGGAGCTTCTATTATATATATATGCACATTGTATGTTATAGATATGGGATATTTGTTATCCCACATGGCACTAGCCATCATAAAAATGGTTTACTTAGCTAAAAGTTAAGAGGTCAACACACAGGTTATGTGACACATGTCATGTCATGAATAAATCTCAAACAAAAGACCGATGACTTGAAGACCTGAGTTAGGAGCATGACTCATGAATTTTTGGAATTCGATGAGGTACTTGGTTTGGTGGCTAAAGTTCAGAGATTATCGATCAGCCCTCGACCTGACTCATAAGAGAGAAAGACCATTTGACTCCCATATATCCTATTCCCACCCTACTTGACCATATTAATAATATATATAAATATTTACCTTTCTTCCATCTACAAATATGCACCCTATTACTGTCTCCCTTATATTAGTTTCTTTTTTATTATTATAACAAGTCCATATTTATTACCTTAGCATGACATCATTTCATCTATACCTTTTGGCTTATAAATAAGACACTATCCTAGACCCAAAGGGGGGAGAAAAATGATGAACACAACACACCCTTGTTCTCTCTTCCCCTTCTCTTTCACCCCCAAAAACTTTCATAAAGGGAGTCAATGGTGAGTTTGCACACTACCATATCCTCTTTCTCTCTCTCAAGTTTGCTTGGGCTTCCACCTCACTTGGTCCACTCTGGATCTCTACTATGTTACAAGTTACGTCTCATTACGTATACAGAATCTACTGCAAACATTTGGCGACTGGGATGTATTATCGTGGTCAACATGGAAGGAACATTTGTGGACGTACTGCTCCATGCCAATGACTTCTCTCTGAACTCATCTTCTCGTTACTGACTTTAATCTTAAACTGATCATATGTTTATGGCTTAGCTCATCTTTAAATTTCTCTCTAATCTCTATTCTTATTGGAAACTTTGTTTTGTATCATATACATGCATGATATACATATCAGTTGATCAAAATTTGTATGACACACACTTCTACTTTGTTTCTCCGAACACACATTTTACCTCTGATTATTTATTTCATATGTACATCATCTGCCTCGTGTAGTCACGTATGTTGGTTGGTTGAATAAGAAAGGGGCATCTTATATGTATATATATATATACACACATATATATATGTATATATATATGTGTGTGTGTATGTGTGTGTGTGTGTGTGTGTTTATAAATATATGCAATATTATACTGTAATAAGGATACGACGTTGATGGTTTTGCGAGAGCTCTCACCTTTTAATTGTTGTCTTTCATCACCGTACATCTTTATGCCTTCCACATTTGCTTTTGACTAGCATTGTTAAGCCTGTAGTCTAGATTCTTAGTCTGACATTATCTATGGCGTACCCTAAAGTAAGATGAGTATGTGTAGTGTGTATATATATATTACCATTATTAAGCCTACATTCTTGCACCTCATGTATGAATACTTCGTTTCTTTTTTAGCATCGCTCATCTGTACAGTTTATATTACATTGCTTTGTTCGATCTCTCTTTTCCCTCTTGTGTAGAGCTGACAGCTTGAAAAAAAAATGTAAACCTACATACTCATTAACCTTTTCATTAAGTTTAGTTTGGTTTTGATCAAATGAACAAAAAAATCAACTTTGCTTATAACCCTTTTCAAGATAGTTACATTTTGCCAAACGCAACAGTAACGACATACATGTATGTATACATATATATAGAGTGTACCAGACTTCTACTGCTTTGTAGGTTACTGACGATAGCCCTTTTCAAGATACGCATATTGATACACTTTGCCAAATGCATCAGCAATGATATACATATATATATATATATATATATATATGCATATATGTATATATAGAGAGAGAGTGTAGCAGACTTCTAACTAGGTTGATTGCAAAAGTAGATCTTCTGCTTTATAGGTTACCGACAATAGACTTTGCTTGTAAAAGACAACTATAGAGTCCATTTGGTAACCTTTTATGTTTAGTGTTTATTGTTTAAGTATTTATATAAACAGTGTTTATGTTATGATTTTGTTTATCCATAAACATGAGTGTTGTTTGATAACGAAAAAACAATGATTATATATATATATTCAACTGTTCAAATTCTAGTTCCAAGGCTTGGAACCGGAATCGTAGTGAACAATTCCTAAAATTTAGAGCCGAACCGGAACCTGAACCGTAGTGAACGGTTTGGTTCGATTCAAATAAAGTTCTTTATGGTTCCACCGGTTCTTTGTACACCCCTATCAACAAAACAAAATATATATAACTACGAAAAAGTTGAAAGTTTTTCAATTTGTATGGAGTGAGAAGAGGAATTTGAAGGGCATAGTCTTTCTTTTGAATTTCTTATGCTACTACTTTCTTTTTCATTTTTTTTATTTCTATTTTCCTTTCAACACTGAAAATAAATGAATGATATTAGTACAAAATACCATTCTTGTTTCTTTGACAATGAGATGGTTGAGACTTCTTTGTTTTTTTTCCTTAAATAAGGTTTTTTTTTTAGCATGGCTACCCCGAAGTAACTATTTCTTATTATCAAGTATATTAGTAATTATGCATATTCTACCCAATAGTTTTTTTCTCAAGACAATTGATACTCTTTAATTCTGGCCACACTTGATAATTCTAATATTTTTATCGTTGTATCAAACAATAGCCTTTTATAATTTTTTTCTTTTCATTTTTTCACTTTTAGTTTCAATTTTTAATTAAAATAATATAATCACCATTTTAGATAAAAAGGAAAAAAAAAGTTTTTTTTAATAAACATAAACAATAAATATTATTTTGGTGTTTAGGAATTGAAGATTTAGCTACAGTATTGTTTTAAAGAGTTTTGATAATTTATAAACAAAACAAAAATTATCAACATTATACTAATATAATATTTGAAGTATCAGTAATTTGCTATTCGTAGTGTATATATATATATATATATATATATAAAAGGTACAACCACATATATATTATATTAAATATATATATATATATAATATGCTTTTCATATTTTATCTTTTTACTTAAAAGTCTATCACTTTTACTACAAATAATATTTTTTGAGGAAACTAATTTTGTTCAATAAAATATTTCGAGAGCTTCAATTTGAGTATAACTTAGGCTATATTTTAACATAAGATAGAAAAATTATATTTTTTTCATTTCTTGTCTACAAACTTAAATTAATTTTTCACAACTTTAAAATCATTTTACACATTTAAAATGTTTCTTCACATAATTAAAACATATACATACAAATATTGGTTTGTGTTTTTTTTTCTAATTTTTTTAGAAAACTCTTAAGCATGTTTGACAGATGTTTTTGCGAAAAAAAAATCATAAAAATTAATATTCACATTTCTTTGACTCATTTTTTCTCACATTCTACACATTTAAAATATTTTTCAACACACTTAAAACAAATATTTTTTTATGTTTTTCTTTCCTAATTTTTTAGAAACTTTTACATATATTTGAAATATGTTTTTGCACAAATAAATCATAAAAAGTTATATTCATATTTTTAGTCTAATTTTACTCACTTTCCAAATATTTAAAATACTTTTCCGCATACATAAAACAAACAATTTTTTATTTTTTTTCTTTCCAATTTTTTTAGCACCTTTATATTTGAAGTATGTTTTGCACAAAAAAATCATAAAAATTTATTTTCACATTTTTTGGCTCATTTTTTCTCACTTTTCACATTTTTAAAATACTTTCCAAACATTTAAAGTACTTTTTCACACATTTAAAATACTTTTCCACACACCTAAAATAATTATTTTTTTATGTTTTTTCTTTCGAATTTGTTTAGGAACTCTTATGCATATTTGAAGTATGTATTTACACAAAAAAATCATAAAAATTTATATTCACATTTTTTAGGCTCATTTTTTCTCACTTTTAAAGTACTTTCCAAACATTTAAAATATTTTTCCACACACCTAAAACAAATACTTTTTTATGTTTTTTCATTCCAATTTCTTTAGAAACTCTTAGGCACATATGAAGGATGATTTTGCAAAAACAAGTCTTAAAAATTTATATTTACATTTTTTAATCTCATTTTTTTTATACTTTTCACACTTTTAAAGTACTTTCCACACACTTAAAACAAATAATTTTTTTATTTTTTTCTTCCAATTTTTTTAAGAACTCTTAGGCATATTTGAAGGATGTATTTGTACAAAAAAAACATAAAAATTTATATTCACATTTTTTAGCCTAATTTTTTTATCACTTTCCACACTTTTAAAGTACTTTTCACACATTTAAAGTACTTTTCCACACATCTAAAACAAATACTTTTTTATATTTTTTATTTCCAATTTTTTTAGTAACTCTTAGGCATATATGAAGGATGTTTTTGCACAAAAAATTAGAAACATTTATATTCAGATTTTTTAATCTCATTTTTTTTCACTTTCCATACTTTTAAAGTACATTCCACACACTTAAAACAAATCAATTTTTTTATTTTTTTTCTTTCCAATATTTTTAGAAACTCTTAGGCATATTGAATGATGTATTTGCACAAAAAAATCATAAAAATTTATATTCGCATTTTTTAGGCTAATATTATTCTTACTTTTCACACTTTTAAAGTACTTTTCCACACACCTAAAACAAATATTTTTTACGTTTTTTCTTTCCAATTTTTTTAGGAATTCTTAGGCATATATGAAAATGTTTTTGCAAAACAAATTCTTAAAATTTATATTCACATTTTTTTATCTCATTTTTTTTCACTTTCCACACTTTTAAAGTACTTTCCACACACTTAAAACAATTTTTTTTTCTTTCCTATTTTTTTAGGAACTCTTAGGCATATTTGAAGGATGTATTTGCACAAAAAAAATCATAAAAATTTATATTCACAATTTTTAGGCTAATTTATTTCTCACTTTCCACACTTTTAAAATACTTTCTACATATTTAAAGTACTTTTCCACACACCTAAAACAAATATTTTTTTTTATGTTTTTTCTTTCCAATTTTTTTAGGAACACTTAGGGATATATGAAGGATGTTTTTGCACAAAAAATTCATAAAAATTTATATTCACATTTTTTAATCTCATTTTTTTTCACTTTCCACACTTTTAAAGTATTTTCCACACAATTAAAACAAATAATTTTTTTTAATTTTTTTATTTCCAATTTTTTTTAGGAACTCTTAGTCATATTGAATTTGCACAAGAAAATCATAAAAATTTATATTCGCATTTTTTAGGCTAATTTTATTCTGACTTTCCACACTTTTAAAGTACTTTTTAACACACTTAAAACAAATAATTTTTATGTTCTTTCTTTCTAATTTTTTAGGAATTATTAGGCATATATGAAGATTGTTTTTGCAAAACAAATTCTTAAAAATTTATATTCACATTTTTTTATCCCATTTTTTTTCACTTTCCACACTTTTAAAGTACTTTTCACACACTTAAAACAAATGTTTTTGTTTTATTTTCCTATTTTTTTAGGAACTCTTAGCCATATTTGAAACATGTATTTGCATAAAAAAATCATAAAAATTTATATTCACATAATTTAGGCTAATTTTTTTCTCACTTTCCACACTTTTAAAGTACTTTCCACACATTTAAAATACTTTTACACTTATTTAAAGTATTTTTTCACACGCCTAAAACAAATACTTTTTTATGTTTTTTTCTTTCCAATTTAGTTTAGGAACTCTTAGGAATATATGAAGGATGTTTTTGCACAAAAGATTCATAAAAATTTATATTCACATTTTTTAATCTCATTTTTTTTCACTCCCACACTTTTAAATTACTTTTCACACACTTAAACAAATGTTTTTGTTTTATTTTTTTATTTCCTATTTTTTTAGGAACTCTTACCATATTTGAAACATGTATTTGCATAAAAAAATCATAAAAATTTATATTAACATTTTTTAGGCTAATTTTTTTCTCACTTTCCACACTTTTAAAGTACTTTCCACACATTTGAAATACTTTTACACTTATTTAAAGTACTTTTCCACACACCTAAAACAAATACATTTTTTATGTTTTTTCTTTCCAATTTTTTTTAGGAACTCTTAGGCATATATGAAGGATGTTTTTGCACAAAAAATTCATAAAAATTTATATTCACATTTTTTAATCTCATATTTTTTCACTTTCCACACTTTTAAAATACTTTTCACACACTTAAAACAAATATTTTTGTTTTATTTTTTTCTTTCCAATTTTTTTAGGAACTCTTAGCCATATTTGAAACATGTATTTGCATAAAAAAATCTTAAAAATTTATATTCACATTTTTTAGGCTTATCTTTTTTCTCACTTTCCACACTTTTAAAATATTTTTCACACATTTAATGTTCTTTTTCACACATTTAAAGTACTTTTCCGCATACCTAAAATAAATATTTTTTTATGTTTTTTCTTTCCAATTTTTTTGTGAACTCTTAGGCATATATTGAAGGATGATTTTGTACAAAAAAATCATAAAAATATATATTCACATTTTTTAACCTCATATATTTTCACTTTCCACACTTTTAAAGTATTTTCACACACTTAAAACAAATAATTTTTTTTCATTCCAATTTTGTTAGGAACTCTTAGGCATATTGAATGATGTATTTGCACAAAAATATCATAAAAATTTATATTCGTATTTTTTAGGCTAATTTTATTCTTACTCTCCACACTTTTAAAGTCATTTCCACATATTTAAATTACTTTCCACACATTTAAAGTACTTTTCCACACACTTAAAATGAATAATTTTTATGTTTTCTTTTCCAACTTTTTTTGGAACTCTTAGGCATATATGAAGGATGTTTTTGCAAAAAAAATTCTTAAAAATTTATATTCACATTTTTTTATCCCATTTTTTTTCACTTTCCACACTTTTAAAGTATTTTTCACACACTTAAAACAAATAATTTTTTTATTTTTTTTACCAATTTTTTTAGGAACTCTTAGGCATATTGAATGATGTATTTACACAAAAAAATTATAAAAATTTGTATTCACATTTTTTAAGCTACTTTTTTTCTCATTTTTCACACTATTAAAGTACTTTCCACACATTTAAATTACTTTTCCACACACTTAAAATGAATAATTTTTTATGTTTTTTCTTTCCAATTTTTTTAGGAACTTTTAGGCATATATGAATGATGTTTTTGCAAAAAAAAAATTCTTAAAAATTTATATTCACATTTTTTTATCCCTTTTTTTTTTCACTTTCCACACTTTTTAAGTACTTTCACACATTTAAAGTATTTTTTCGCACATTTAATGTACTTTTTCACACACCTAAAACAAATACTTTTTTATGTTTTTTTTTTCAATTTTTTTATTAACTCTTAGGTATATATATGAAGGATGTTTTTGCACAAAAAATTCATAAAAATTTAAATTCACATTTTTTAATCTCATTTTTTTTCAGTTTTCACATTTTTAAAGTACTTTTCCCACACTTTAAAACAAATAATATTTTTTTAATGATGCATTTGCACAAGAAAATCATAAAAATTTACATTCGCATTTTTTAGGCTAATTTTATACTTACTTTCCACACTTAAAACAAATACTTTTTATGTTTTTTATTTTCAATTTTTTTAGGAACTCTTAGGCATATATGAAGGATGTTTTTGCAAAAAAAGTTCAAATATCAAATTTATATATGGAAACAAGATACATTTTATTGTCGTTTTATTTAAATAAAAATCAAATTTATATATACACATTTACTAATGTTATATTTATTCTTTACCAACTTTTATGTCTTCCTCTTACAAAATGTGCATATAAATTTTAAAGATTTTTTTGAAAAAATAATTCATTCAAATAAGGCTAATATTTGCAAAAAAAAATTTGAAAGCAAAAACAAAAAAAAGATATTTGTTTTAAGTGTGTGGAAAAGTACTTTAACTGATTGGAAAGTGAGAAAAATTGAGATTAAAAAATGTGAATATAACTTTTTATAATTTTTTTGCGGAAAAACATCCTTCAAATATCCCTAAGAGTTCCTAAAAAAATTGGAAAGAAAAAATATAAAAAAGTATTTGTTTTAAGTGTGTGAAAGTACTTTAAAAGTGTGAAAAGCGAGAAAAAACGAGTCTAAAAAATGTGAATATAAATTTTTTTGTTCAAATACACCCTTAAAAAATGCTTAAGAGTTCCAAAAAAAATAGGAAAGAAAAAAAATAAAAAAAAATATTTGTTTTAAGTGTGTGGAAAAGTACTTTAAAAGTGTGGAAAGTGAAAAAAATGAGATTAAAAAATGTGAATATAAATTTTTATGATTTTTTTGTGCAAAAACATACTTCATATATGGCTAAAAGTTTTTAAAATTTTGGAAAGAAAAAATATAAAAAAATATTAGTTTTAGGTCTGTGGAAAAGTACTTTAAATTTGTGAAAAAGTCTTTTAAATGTATGAAAAGTACTTTAAAAGTGTGAAAAGTGAGAATACAATTTGTCTAAAAAATGTGAATTTAAGTTTTTATGATTTTTTTGTACAATTACATTCTTCAAATATGCCTAAGAGTTCCTAAAAAAATAGGAAAGATAAAAATAAAAAAACATTATTTGTTTTAAGTGTGTGGAAAAGTATTTTAAAAGTGTGGAAAATGAAAAAAATGATATTAAAAAATGTGAATATAATTTTTTTTGAATTTTTTGTGCAAAAACATTTTTCATATATGGCTAAGAGTTCCTATAAAAATTGGAAAGAAAAAATATAAAAAAATATTAGTTTTAGGTGTGTGGAAAAGTACTTTAAATGTGTGGAAAAGTCTTTTAAATGTGTGGAAAGTACTTTAAAAGTGTGGAAAGTGAGAACAATTTGTGTGAATTTAATTTTTATGATTTTTTTGTACAATTACATCTTTCAAATATGTCTAAGAGTTCCTAAAAAAATAGGAAAGATAAAAATAAAAAAAAAATTATTTGTTTTAAGTGTGTGGAAAGTACTTTAAAAGTGTGAAATGTGAAAAAAAATGAGATTAAAAAATGTGAATATAATTTTTTTTTATTTTTTTGTGCAAAAACATCTTTCATATATGGCTAAGAGTTTCTAAAAAAAATGGAAAGAAAAAATAAAAAAAAAGTATTAGTTTTAGGTGTGTGGAAAAGTGCTTTAAATGTGTGAAAAAATCTTTTAAATGTGTGGAAAATATTTTAAAAGTGTGGAAAACGAGAAAAAAATTAGCCTAAAAAATGTGAATTTAAATTTTTATGATTTTTTTTGTACAATTACATTCTTCAAATATGCCTAAGAGTTCCTAAAAAAATAGGAAAGAAAAAAAAATTATTTGTTTTAAGTGTGTGGAAAAGTACTTTAAAAGTGTGGAAAGTGAAAAAAATGAGATTAAAAAATGTGAATATAAATTTTTATGATTTTTTTGTGCAAAAACATCATTCAAATATGGCTAAGAGTTTCTAAAAAAATTGGAAAGAAAAAACATAAAAAAGCATTAGTTTTAGGTGTGTGGAAAGTCCTTTAAATGTGTGAAAAAGTCTTTTAAATGTGTGAAAAATATTTTAAAAGTGTGGAAAGTGAGAAAACAATTTGTCTAAACAATGTGACTTTAAATTTTTATGATTTTTTTGTGCAAATACATTCTTCAAATATGCCTAAGAGTTTTAAAAAATTAGGAAAGACAAAAATAAAAAAATTTATTTATTTTAGTGTGTGGAAAGTGAAAAAAAATGAGATTAAAAAATGTGAATATAAATTTTTATGATTTTTTGTGCAAAAACATCTTTCATATTTGGCTAAGAGTTTCTAAAACAATTGGAAAGAAAAAAACATAAAAAAAATTAGTTTTAGGTGTGTGGAAAAATACTTTAAATGTGTGAAAAAGTCTTTTAAATGTGTGAAAAGTATTTTAAAAGTGTGGAAAGTGAGAAAATAATTTGTCTAAAAAATGTGAAATTAAATTTTTATGATTTCTTTGTACAAATACATCCTTCAAATATAGCTAAGAGTTTCTAAAAAAATAGGAAAGATAAAAATAAAAAAGTATTTGTTTTAAATGTGTGGAAAGTATTTTAAAAGTGTGGAAATTGAAAAAAAATGAGATTAAAAAATGTAAATATAAATTTTTATGATTTTTTTGTGCAAAAACAATTTTCATATATGTCTAAGAGTTATTTAAAAAATTGGAAAGAGAAAACATAAAAAAATATTTGTTTTAAGTGTGTGGAAAAGTATTTTAATTGTGTGGAAAGTATTTTAAAGTGAGAAAAGTGAGAAAAAATTATCATAAAAATTGTGAATATAATTTTTTATGATATTTTTTGAGCAAATACATCCTTCAAATATGCCTAAGAGTTCCTAAAAAAATTTGAAATAAAAAACATAAAAAAATATTTGTTTTAGGTGTGTGGAAAAGTAATTTAAATGTGTGAAAAGTGAGAAAAAATGAGATTAAAAAATTTGAATATAATTTTTTTTTATTTTTTGTGCAAATACGACTTTCAAATAAGGCTAAGAGTTCCTAAAAAAATTAGGAAAAAAATATTAAAAAACAGGAAAAGTACTTTAAATGTGTAGAAAGTAAGAAAAAATGAGACTAAAAAATGTGAATATAAATTTTTATGATTTATTTGTGAAAAAAATCTTCAAACATGTCTAAAAGTTGCTAAAAAAAATTGTAAAAAAAACATAATTTTTTTTAAAGATTTGAAGTGTGAAAAAATACTTTAAATGTGTGGAAAGTGTGTAAAAATGAGATAAAAAAATATGAATATAAATTTTTATGATTTATTTGTGGAAAAACATCTTTTAAATTTTTTAAGCACAATTTTTTTTTATGTTTACAAACATTTAAACACAATTTTTTTTATAAATATTTTTTAAAAATATTAAAATGTATATATTTTATGTGTGAAAAAGACTTTAAAGTTGTCCAAAATTACTCAAATGTGTAGATATGAATTGAAAAAAATTATAACTTTTATGTCTTAAGTTAAAATATAACTCAAGTTATACTCAAATTGAAGCTCTCGGAATATTCTATTTAATAAAATTAGTTTAATCAAAAAATATTATTTATAGTAAACGTTATGAACTTTTAAGTGGAAAGGAAAAAATTGTAAAGCATATATACATACATATATTATACATATATATAGAGACAGAAGGTAGTATGCATTGTTACAATAAAATATAATTATATTGTGTCAGAAGAGAGGCAAAGTTATGTTTGTACTGTTATAATATAACAGAAGGAAAACGGAGCAAATAAAAAAAAAACGAAGATAACAACTTACTAAAAGAAACGTCACCGTTTTCGGATATTGCATGGTACAGCAGTACCCATTTACAGCAGAGGATCCCGTTCCCTTCCTATTAGGGCAACTCTCTCAATCTGGAGTCTATTGCTACGGCTAAATATATATATATATATATATATATATATATATAAAATAGGGTATTGCTCGTGCCTACGACACTATAATAAAAAAGAAAAATGTTGGACTGAAATAAAAGTTGATTTCACCCAATTCTGACTAACATCACCTGTTGGCACCATCATGCACCATCTTCTCCAAAACCAAAATGGGTCTTTAACCGAAACCACTGTCAGGTCCTCTTTACCAACTCCACCTCTCCGCTGTCATGTAATAAAAAAATTGTTGGACTAAAATAAAAGTTGATTTCATATAATCAAGGTATTGATAAATTTCATCTACGCCGCTCAAATTTCTTTGAGAAGAACAAAAAAAAAAATCAAAATAGGAACTCAAGTCTTGGTTGCTGCACCATCTCATGTCCAATAGTCTTTATCATCTGGGTCTCTTACGATGAATTTGCGCCGCTTGTATATGCGTGTGTTTATATATTTGTTTGAAGAGTAATTCTTTGAGAAGCACAAAAAAAAAAATCAAAATAGTCACACACCTCAATGGATACAAACATATCAGGTGACTTAAGTCCTGGTTGCTGCACCATCTCATGTCCAATAGTACCTCAAACAAAATTTTTGTGATCTTTGTGAATAAAAATTGTATACGACATAGGAGAAACTATGCTAAAGAAAATGTCCAAAAGTGAAAAATAAAGTTTAGTTAAGACTTGTAAGCTTGTAGCTATGGCCAAACTATAATTCAGGCAATCTATTGGAAAATGAAGACAAACTAACAATATATATAGATGGAATATACTCAACCATATATGGAATTTTTGATAGAAGAGTCTATAAAAACTTGCCTTGCTGAACCATCAGTTTCTTTTTGGAAATAATTCAAGCAAATACTATAAAAAATGAGGCACTCACCTGAATGGATACAAACACATCAAGCTGACTTAAGTCTTGGTTGCTGCACCATCTCATGTCCAATAGTACCTCAAACAAAAATTTTGTGATCTTCGTGAATAAAAATTGTATACGTTATAGGAGAAACTCTGCTAAAGAAAAGTCCAAAAGTTAAAAATAAGGTTTAGTTAAGACTTGTAAGCTTGTAGCTATGGCCAAACTATAATTCAGGTAATCTATTGGAAAATGAAGACAAACTAACAATATATATAGATGGAATATACTCAACCATATCTGGGAAATTTTTGATAGAAGAGTCTATAAAAACTTGCCTTGCTGATCCATCAGTTTCTTTTTGAAAATAATTCAAGCAAATACTATAAAAAATAAAAAATTAGTACAATGCCTTCTTATGAAATCATAAATTAAAGTTGGTTATACCAATGCAAGATGTTAGGAGTGGCACACTATATACAAATCTAAAGTTATCTTATTCAAGAAAAGTGGTCACTCTCATGCTAAAACTTGCATTAAATTAAAACAGAAAATGCATGTAACACATAATGTGAGTGTAAAAGAAGTAATACATGCATATATTTTTTGGTGGGTTACAAACATCTCTAACACATTTAAAAGACTTCACCCAAAAAAAAAAAACTCAATCTCTTCTCCTTCCTTCTAATTAAAAAACTAATCTGAATTGTGTTCATGAAGAATTCTCAAAAAATATATATTACAAACCCAAGAAGATTAACTTAAGCTAATTAAAGCATAAGCGCATTGAACCCAATTAATTTAACCTGCATTATAATTGGTCTTATGTATTATGTAAGTAAAGTGGCTGGACAAAGTTTAGGCCTACTGACCAATGCAAGTTCAAACTAACCAATAGTAAAGTGACTGGTTTTTTTGAATTCGAATTGGTTAGTCAAATAGCTATTTCACTATAAAAAGAATTTTCCTTATTCTTATCTAAAATTTGACTTTGCTTCTTTGCTTGATTCTGGTAATAGGGAATTAACTCCATTAATGTAAGTTTCATATTTAATCACTAACAGTTTGCATTAATTTCTATATTGCTATATTTGGGCTTTACTTAAAAATTATTATATGTTCTTGTACCGTATGTGCTATCATTTGACATCCTTAATGATCCATTTATGTTCTTATATTAATTTATTACTTGACTCATGGTTTTCTATGTAATTAGAATTTTTTATATATATTTTTGGAGTCCAGTTTGTAAAAGCTTTTTTTTTAGTAGTTAATTAGTCTCAGAAAAAAATTAAAAAATCCATTACCTGTGCTGGATGTTGGAAGGAAAGGGCTTCTTCTTCCAGACTGTCTAACGACCGCGACAGCGCTGCCCCACAGATTTCTCCAGCGACCCACCCCTCCGGCAGTCCAGCGGCCGCCGTCATCGTCCGTGGCAGATCCTAGCGGCCCACCCCACGGATGACCCACCCCTCCAGCGGCATCGTCCGTGATCGTCCAACAGCCGACAGCGCCGTCGTCGTCGCTCCAGCGTGAAAGTCGGACGGTGAAGAGAAGAGAAAGTAAAGAGAAAAATGTGAGAGAGATATAGAGATAGAGATAGATGAGAGATAGAGATAGAGTGGATCTGCTGGAGAGAGAAAAGAATAAAAATATGGTTAGTGGGTTAGATTAATCAGGGCCATTGATCGAAGAATAAAGGAATAATTTTAGACCTTAGATAGTGATATATATTTTGAACCATTAGATGAATTTTTTAAGCATTTGTGACCGTTAGATGATAAATTTATTTTTGGGAGAAATTCAAACTATAGCATTGTGCCTATGCTTATGCCTGAAAACTCTATACTAGCCTCCCTAACAGCCATCCTATCTTGTAGCTTCTATACAGATATAGCCCAGGTCCAAAAAAGAATTTTACTACTACTATTCCCACACTAGCCCAGCCCACCATAGTTGTCAAAAGCGCAGGGTGTGAAGTTTGGGTCTTCCGATTAGGGCAACTCTCTCAATCTGGAGTCTACTGCTGCGGCTACGGCGCAGTGGTTACTTGTTCTAGTGAGAGGGGGAGAGAATTCAAAGTCTCTAAACAACCACCCTCTTACAAGCTCCTTTTTCCTTCTTTCACAATCTCTCTCTCTCAAAATTTTGTTTTCTGTGTGTGTGTGTATATATAGCTGTGAATCAATTTGATCCAATAGTTAGGAGTGAGATGGGACCGTACACAGACATGGAAAAGTTTCGATCCGGGTCAAGCCTCGATCCGCAAGGAAGCTCCGAAGGATGGTCTGGGTCGGGATCAGATATGGCCTCTGCTATTCCAGTAGAGGAAAAAGGTTTTTTCGAATCCAAAACTATAATAGATCAAGTCGATTTTCTTGGCCATCTTATTATTTCTGGTAGGACTTATAATTTGTTTTTGGAATTTATGTAGTACCAAAAGAGTATGGGTTTCGATCAGTTACATGTCCAAATCTCACATCTAAATTCTAATTTTCTTTATTTTTTTTTGTGCGTCTTTGCTACAGTTTTATGTATATATATGTGTGTGTGATGTTATGTAATATGATTCAGTGAAGTGAAACAGATCAAGACACTTAGTAATTTTCAAAACCTTTTTAAGAGTATGGATGAGATGAAAGGGATTCGAAATTTTTTGGTTTGTAATATATTTATGTTGATGAATATGACATCGTTAATTGTATTGTATATACATATATATCTACAAATACAGTGAAATCTCTAAGATTTCTTTGGTTGATAAAAAAATTATAAATTTCTTATTTCGTGCCTGATTGTATTGTATATACATATATATCTACAAATACAGTGAAATATCTAAGTTTTCTTTGGTTGATAAAAAAATTATAAATTTCTTTTTTTTTTTAGCCCTCCCCTCTTTGCCCTGGGTGACATGCATCCATTGTTCCTGGCACATGTCATTGTTTTTATCTATATCTAAACAAGTTTTTTTTTTTTTCAACTTTGAAAGCTTTGTACTTGTCTTATAAATCTTTTGCATATATTTTATTGTAAGCATATAGGTTTTTCCTTTGACAGTCTGACCATCAACGTTTATAGGAAGCACTTAATCTGACAACTATGAGCCATTTATTTTTTCTGATCTCATAATGCGAAGAAAGCAAGATTTTAGGTGAAAAGCCGTATGAGTCATATCATCCTAGCCTTTTTTTATTTTTTTGCTTTCCTTTATATCACATCATTGTTTCTTTGTTATTCAATTTTTTATTTTGACATGTCTTCTCCTCATTTATGTTTTATTGACATTATTTTGGCATAAGATTACTTTTTATTATTATTATTATTATTATTATTATTATTATCATTTATTATATAGATGTATAATTTTTTCTTTTTCTTTGCTTTTAATCCATAAATATTCTAGTGGTTTACTAGCAAAGTTAATCAACATTACTCTATCTCATTGGATCATAAAATGTAGTTAGATGATTAGTTGTCACATCATATAAAATATTTTATTTTCTCATCTGCCTATAGACACGTTACATATTAATACATATATACATATATATACATATATATATATATATATATATATATTTTTGCATGTATAGAGATTTAACTGTCACGGGTATTTTGTGACTTTAACCCACAAATGCTCTGGTGTCTAATCTTTTAAATAACTGATGAAACACTCTCTTATTTGCTTCAATATGTATGTATGTATGTGTGTATATATGTATTTATTTATTTTTTAAATAAAATTTAATCTTTCACTTTGAGGTTCCTACAACTACATAGCATGTAGTCACTTTATTTATTTATTTATTTTTATTCATGAATAGGTTGGTATAGCTGACTTAAAATTTCACCTCTTTTCTATATTCCCTCGTTTGGATTAAACTTTAGCCTTTTAGATCTTATGTCTAATTAAAGCTATTTTCTTAACCCTTCTATTAGACAAGGGGGCCAAAGACTTGAACAATTTTCTTCCTTCGTTAAGGTTTAACGTTAACAATGACGGTTTTCACTTTTGTCATCGCTAGATAAGCAGGATGTACCATAAATACCCTTATAAACGGTACAAAACATAGATACTCTTACTTTTTAATTCAAATTTACTTAAAACACCCTAGAATGACTAAAATGCCCTCCAACAGTCACATTTTGCCTTTATAAATAGCTGGCTCCTTTCTTTTGCAACTCACCCTCTCTACAGCTCTCATTCTCACCTTCTAACTCTTCATTTATCCTCGTAGCATTGTTCTTCTCATTAACCCTTACCATTTAAAATCCCTAGGTTTTTGCTATCTATTGAAAAATGTCTCACTCAAGCACAAGTCATGGAAACAATGCACAGAAACTAAGGTTTAGGGAGAGGAGATGTGGTTGTGTTATAACAACTTTGATAAGAATCACAAAATCCAACAACAATAATAACAAAGGTGGGTTATACTATGTACGTCCAAATCAAATTTGTGGGTGGTGTGGATGCTGTAATCCGATTAATTCAGGTGTCGCCGAAGAACCGTTATCAAACGATGTTAGTGAAGTTGTTAGGCCGAGAAGGTTAGAAAGAATCCCTAAGAAGAATCCCAAGTTTTTAGCTTGAGTTAGACCAAGTCTAACCCAAGAGTTGTTAGCTTTTTAATTTATTTTCTACTTTTGTTTTGTATTTCTGCACATTCAAATTTGTTACAATGTATTCCCTCGAGTTTAGGCTAGGTAATTTCCTGAGTTGAAGCTGATCTGTTAAGCTTTACTATATTTATTGGAACATTAGCAATGAATAAAGGAAGCATATTTTTCCTACAAAACAATTGTGGTTTGTCTTTCACCCAAAGAAAGCAAATATTTCTTTGAATTAATCTTGTTGCTTGATCGGGGGACCTATCATTGGTATTAGAGCCAGGTTACAATGGCGTCTAACAAAGAAAGGATCGAGGCTTTGGAGGCTGGACTCGGTGGAGTTCAAGATGGAATCCAATGTCGGGAGGAATCTGTCAACAAACAATTTGAAGTTTTGCTTTCAACTAAAGAAACCTCTAGCAACAACAACAATGGGAAAGAAGGAACCTTTCGTTCGCACTGTGAGGAGAACGACGGCAGCAGACAGGTTTTCTCTTCCAAAATGGCGAAGTTGGAATTTCTGAAATACTCCTGTGAAGATCCGACTGAATGGTTTAGCCGAGTAGCTCAATTCTTTGAATTTCAAGGCACATCACATAACCAAAAGGTATCTCTAGCATCTTTCCACCTTGAAGGAGAAGCTAACCAATGGTGGCAATGGTTGCGTCGAGCTTACTAGGAGGAAGGCCACTTGGTGACCTGGGAATTATTTGAGGAGGAATTGTGGGCTCGTTTTGGACCCACAGAGTGTGAAGATTTTGATGAGGCTCTATCCCGAGTTCGATAGGTCGGATCCCGTCGTGATTACCAAAAAGAGTTCGAGAGGCCAGGTAATCGGGTTCACGGTTGGACACAGAAGGCTCTCGTTGGCACTTTCATTGGAGGAGTGAAATCCGAGATTGTCGATGGAATTTGAATGTTTAAGACCAAAACATTAAGGAAGCCATTAGTCTCGCTAGAATGAAGGATGAACAGATCGCAAGAACGAAGAGGTTCATACGACCTCCACTGCAGAATCGTGTATCACCACTCTAGTGAATTGGTCTACCCTAACTGCAACACCTAAGAGATTGAGCTGGGATGAAATGTAGAAACGGAGGGCACAAGGGCTTTGTTTCAATTGCAACGACAGATTCACCCCAGGTCACAAGTGCTAGGGACCTCAACTACTCCTTCTTGAGTGCCAAAGCAGCAATCAAACCAAAGAATACGAGGTGGAGGACAAGAGTTGCAGATGGAAGATACTCTAAGAGATCAAGCCGAACCAGAAATCTCAATACATGCACTAGCAGGCTGGATATCTCCACGAACCATGCGAGTAGCAGCCACCATCCACCATCGGATCTCAACACGTGATGGTGTTGATCGACAGTGGATCCACTCACAATTTCCTGAGCGAGAAAGTTGCCAGATTGCTTCGACTTTCGGTGATACCAACGAAATCGTTTGCTGTCCGCGTAGCAAATGGAGAATGACTACTCTACCAGGGTTGCTTTGAGAAGGTGCAAGTGAATTTGCAAGGCATTACTTTTTCACTCACCCTCTATTCTCTACCCCTAGCAGGACTTGATATGGTGTTAGGCATCCAATGGCTGGAGATGCTAGGTTCCGTGGCTTGCAATTGGAAACAATTGACCATGGACTTTCACTGGAATAATCAAGCACAAAGATTGCAAGGAGTTAACCAGACCATTCAAGCGACATCATTGGCATCAGTTGTGAAAGAGATGCGCCAAGGCCAAATGCTATTTGCCGTCTACCTACAAGCTGCCGAGAAGTCCACTTGGACAAACACCAGTCCTAACATGTAGCAGACATTGGAGGACTATGCAGACGTGTTCAAAGAACCAACCACACTACCACCCTTGAGGGATATCGACCATCACATTCCTCTCAAAGAAAGTACTTAACCCATAAATGTTTGGCCCTATAGATATGCATATTTTCAAAAAGCAAAGATCGAAAAACATGTCTAGGAGATGCTCAACATGGGAGTCATTCGACCTAGCACCAGTCCATTCTCATCTCCTATTTTGTTGGTAAAGAAGAAAGATGCCCTGATTAGATTACTAATAGGATGCATTTTTCTCTATCTTCTCTCTGAACTCAAACCAAACCCTAACAAAAATGATCCATATCTCTATCTTCTCTCTCTATACTGAAATAATTCGTTTCTTTTCTGACATCTCCCTCTGTTGCTTCGCCTCTCTCCAACACCACCTCTAAAATAACATTCCCCACTCCGGCCACCGCCGATGTGACCTACATCTTCTCCTTCTTCAACGGCCTCCAGTATAGGCACTTTCTCTTCGCCCAGTATCCAACGCGAGGAGGCATTGACTCCCTTCTTTCCTCTTTTTTTTTTTTCTATTTTGATTTAGAATTTTGGGAGTTTGATTTAGGTTAAATTTTAATCTTTCTGTGGAGATCATCTCAGAAATATGTTCAACAATGTTAAGTAGTAAACACAGATGCTAAACACACACATACATTTTCGATATCTCTTATTTTGGGTTTGTGTTTTCTTTGATCAACTTTCTCACCATTTTAGTTTGTAATTCTTTCGATTTCTTTCAATAAAAAGGTCTTAAATAGATTAAGTAAAAAAAAATAAACACACATATATACATATAAATGTATGATTTGAAGAACAAGGACCTTTCTTGAGAAATTCAGGGGAGGGTTCCATGGTGTCAACATTGAAGGAAATGAAATTGAGGTTATGGCGGGACATAGGTTTCGGATAGAGAGATATGATGGGTTTGTATTTTTCATATTTTCTGGCGACTATACAGATAACTTATTTGAGATGATGGGTTAGTATTCTTTAACTGATAATGTGTTTACTAAAATATATTTGAGATGGTGGGTTAGCTTTAATATATTTGGAGAGTTTGCAATCTGTGTTTGCGATGGTGGATTTGCGTTGATTTTGCAGTTTACGATGGTGGATTTGCATTTAGTGTGTTCTTCGTGGCACTGACAGAGTGATGAAAGAGAAGATAGACAATCCTTTTGAAGTATTGTAGATAGGGTAATTTGGTCCAATTACGAATGGCTTTTAAGGTTATTTCATTTCATTGATGAGGTTAATTTTGTAAATGTGATACACATTAGGGCAGTTTGGGCATGTACAATATATAATTCACAATAGGGGTGGTCAAGGTTAAGTCAATCAAACTTAAGGGGAGATTGACCATCATATTTTAAAAGTTTTAATTTGAAGGTAATAATAAGAAGCCTCGAGAGGACAGGGTAATTTACCCTAAGTTTTATTGATTTCTGTTGACATGTTATTTTTTTTCTGAATATTACATATTATTTAACATCATAATGCTTTATGTAATTACATATTAATGTTGTTATTTTATTCTAGCACATATTTTCATGGAAATATTTACTAGTGTTGTTACCATGCATATGGTTTCTAAATGTGATACACATTAGGGCAGTTTGGGCATGTACAATATATAATTCACAATAAGGGTGGTCAGGGTTAAGTCAATCAAACTTAAGGGGAGATTGACCATCATATTTTTAAAGCTTTAATTTGAAGGTAATAATAAGAAGCCTCGAGAGGACAGGGTAATTTACCCTAAGTTTTATTGATTTCTGTTGACATGTTATTTTTTTTCTGAATATTACATATTATTTAACATCATAATGCTTTATGTAATTACATATTAATGTTGTTATTTTATTCTAGCACATATTTTCATGGAAATATTTACTAGTGTTGTTACCATGCATATGGTTTCTAAATATTTTTTGACAATCAATCTTTTGATGGTGTAGGTTTACATTTTAAGAAAGGGATGGAAAAATCAAATGGAACGAGAGGAATCGGAAAAAAGGTAAGTTTTTGAGGCGGATTTTGAATGTTCTATTCGTAATACATTATATATTAATTATTTTTTATATATTAAATTATATTTCATTTTACTAGTGTATCACTTGATTTTTGTTTTGCATTTAATAGCTAAGATCATCATTAATTTTCATTTAATAGCTTGACATAAGAGATGGAGTTGTGAAAAATAAAGGGTAAAATACACTGACCTCCCTTGAGGTTTGACTTAATTACACTCGACAACCATGTTTGGTGTTTTCTTACATCGTGTACCCCTCTTACTAACATTCATCAAATAGATGTGTGAGAAGTCATATATACCCTTATAATTTACATAATATTAAATATAAAAAAGCACTTGAACTGAAATAACTAAATAACCCTTAATTATAGGGCTGTGTTTCATCCCTCTTACTAGAATTGCTCTCTCTCTCTCTCTCATTCTCTCCATTTTTTTTTTCTCTAGATAGTAATCATGAAAGGACCCACAAAATGAGGTGATAACTTCCCCTTCTTCCCAAACCGCATTACTCCCTTCATGGGTGAGACCCTAAGCAAAACTTGATCCCCACCTTGAACTCTAATGCTCGAGTTCTTTGATTAACATAACTCTTCTGTTTACTCTGGGTAGTCCGCATATGGTCTCTAATAAGGGCAACTTTTTCTGAGGTGTGCTTAATGAATTCAGGACTCAATAATTTATTCTCTCCAACCTCCAACAAGTGTTACCTACATGGGCGCCATACAAAACCTCGAATGGTACCATACCAATAGTCTTTTGATAACTATTGTTATAAGCAAACTCAACGAGTGGCAATTAACTCTCCCAATTATCTTTGAAGTTGAGTACACATGCTTGCAACATATCCTCTAGAATTTGATTAACGCTCTCTGTCTGACCATCGGTCTGATGGTGTATTGAGATGCAGAGTTGTACCCATGGTTTGCTAAAAGCTCTCCCAAAACTCTGAAACAAAGTTCGGATACCTATCCGATGGACAAAGGCACGCCATGAAGCTTCACTACATCTGCAATGTAAAGCTTTATGCATTGCTCAGAGGTGTAATCTGAGTGTACTGGCAAGAAATGGGCTGTTAGGATCAGTGGACATGTGACATGATGATATAGTGGGTTTTTTTAAAAAAAGTTAGCCATGTGGTGTATTGTTGGCTAGAGAGTGTAAGAAGAGATGCAGAATGAAGAGAAGTGCCATTTTTGTCCAATTGTATGTGAGTTAAATCATATACATAATATATTGTATAAATAAACATATGCTTGGTGCTTCCCATGTGAGTGTCGGCAGGTGATGTATTAATATATAGTGTTATTATATATATATATATATTATATAATATGAATGGGGAATAAATTAGCAAAAGAAAAAAAAAGAAAAGAAAAGTAGAACAAAGAAGAGCAAATGATGGGTTCGGCTGAAAGGTGAAAGCTAGAGAGAGAGTTAGAAAGAGAAAGAGAGAAAATAAAGAAGGAAAGAAAAGAAAAAGGAAAAGAAAACAAGAGAGAGAGTCGATAGAGGGGAAGAGGATTCTAGAGAGAGAGAGAAGAGAAAAAGGTGGTTGTTTCAGCGAAGGAAGTGGTTGATGGTGGCTGGAGGAAGTGGCTGTTCTGGCAGTCTGTTTTGGGTGGTTGTCCATGGAGCTCGCTGCCATAGAAGGTGATGGTGGTTCAAACCTACTGTTGAGAAATCATTCAAATTATGCATGAAATTATACTTTTACCATATTTTATGATTTATCTGCAGAAAAGATGCAGTATGTTCTCTAACAACTTATACACATTCAAAATACAAATATATTAAACTAAAATTTTTAAACAGTGTTCTCCAACAACCCATATACATACACATACACATTAAAAATACAATTCAAAATATAAATATATTAAAATAAAATTTTCAAACAGTATGTTCTCCAACAACCCATATACATATATATACACATACACATTCAAAATACAAATATATTAAACAAATTTATTGAGAGAGAAAGAGGTGTCAACCTAGATTGTGAGAGACAAAGAATGGGGATGGAATGTTCAAATAGAACACGACAGTTGGAGTCTTCAAGAAGCTACTGAAATTGGAAATCATACACATTTAAAAAATAAATATATTAAACGAATTTATTGAAAGAGAAAGAGGGGCGAACTTGAGATTGTGAGATAGAATGTGGTTAGAATGAGCAAACAACTATTGGGGTGAAGTTATATTTATATATAACTTTAATAGTTGAAAATTAGTTTGAACCACATGCAAACTGACTATATGTACTTTTCTTTTAGCTAATGCATTCTCCTCTCTCTCTAGCTGGCTTTTTTTATTATTTTCATTTTACTGTTTCTTTCATTGTCCTACTACTCTATGCCACTTTTAACTATACCCTCACATTCGTACCAATTATCCATACACATTTAGCTATCAATATAATATAGAAGCTTGGTATAATAAGGACAAAAGAAGTCATCTAACGGTCAAAAGTGGTTAAAAAACTAATCATGTGGTCCAAAATGTCTTTTGCTATCTACGTTTTAAAATCATTTTATCTAACGGTCACAATTTTGGTGCATGATAGTGTCGTAGAGACGAGCATACACTAGTGTGTGTATATCAATTTTGAGTGCATGATAGTGTCGTAGAGACGAGCATACACTAGTGTGTGTATATCAATTTTGAGTGCATGATAGTGCCGTAGAGACGGGCATACACTAGTGTGTGTATATATATACATATACACACAACACACAAAGGAAGGCTCTCATGCGGTCCAAAAAAAGGGACGAATGAGAGGTCCTCCTAGTGAGGCTTCAAAAAATATCTAAGTGGGACCATGCCCAATTATTAAATTAAAAAAAAAAAACTCTCTCCCCTCTCTTTCCTCTCTAGAGCACGCCCAATTATTGGTTGATTCCGGTGCTTGCAGTTGGTGGCCGAAAGTGGTGGTGTTGGTTGGTGATGTGAGTCTCGGCTTGCCTATGTATGGTGGTGAAGGTTTGGGCATGAGGTGGTCTCAGCAGCTTGATGGTCGGTGGTTGCGGCTAATGGGCTGAGTTGGTGATGGCTGGGTCTAGACATGGTGAAGATGGATGGTCGGAGCTCTTTAGTGAAGTTGGATCTCTATCTTGGTGCCATGGCTAGTGAATGGTTGATTTGTGGTGTGAAGTCGTGGCTATGGTGGTTCACGGTGGAATTGGTTGGGCATGGGTGGTTGGTGCAGATGGTGGAGATGGTGTGATGAAGTTGATGGCTGTTGATGTAGGTGTGGAGGAAATGGGTCTGTTGAGTTTTGATGGTGATGGCTGTGTTAAAGGTGGTTTGATGTTGGTGGTGCTGGTGAATGAGGAAGAAGGTGGTTCGGCTATGAGTTATTAGAGAGAGGATTAGAGAAAGAAGGAATTATGAGAAGAGAGAGATAAAGAGAGAAAAAAAAATAGAGGAAGAGAGCAGGCGTGAGATTAAAGAGAGAAAAAGGTTGAAAAAAAGACAGAGATAGAGAGAGAGAGCGAAGAAACTGAGGAGGACCTCTCATGCGTCCGTTCTTTGGACTGCATGAGAGCCTCCTGTTTATATATATATATAAACTCTGTTACCCTATTGGGTGGGTTGTACTCCAATTAGATATGCTGTGAATTCCAATAAAGTTATTAAACAAAATTTTCTCTTAAAATTGTTTCTCTGTCCTCTTCCTCTCCTTCTTTGAGATCTCGTCTCTCCCCTCTTCTATTTTCTGTTGATGTCAATCTCCATATAATATATGCAAATAGAATTTAAAAATATTTTAACACTTGAACTTTTATTCTGGTGAATAAATGAATGAATACATTAAGATAAGAGGACAAGCACAAGGAAGGAGATAACTTCATATATAAGAAACAAGCCCAAGGGGCAAGGCAACAGTAGCGCAGAACATAGAAAGTCAGAAAAGCAGAAAAAACTAAGAACAAACAATTAGAAAATCAACCACAATCCAAACTTCATTGAAAGTTAATTGATGCAATTAGTCACTGAGACAATTAATCAGTGAGAGGTGGTGCATCAGGAGGCCAAGTGGGATGGCGGATGAACGAAGTTGGCCTTTCTCTCCCCTTTTCTTCATAAATTTTGGTTTAAAAAATATTCATTACAATGTTTATAGGTTTTTTCTGTCTAAATTACCCTCATTTGGTCATTAATTAGCAATTACTTTTAACTTTGGTGACTATTTATCTTTTTCTGAGTTTAAGGTTACTGAAAAGCAAATTTTTTTTGTAATTTTGGTCACTAAAATATAATTTTCCACATATAAATACCCCTACTGGGATGAATACAATTGAGTTGAATTTTCCCAATTCCCACTCTCTCACAGATTTCGATAGTAGCCAAGAACAGAAAATATGCTTATAAATTATGCCGTATGAAACAATGTTGTAATATTTATTTCCTTGTTAATATTTACGAATTATATCATTGAGTTGTATAATTTTCCTATTTGAACAATTCTGTATGGCAGGTACATACGACCTCAATTTTTTGTTATTGACACACAGTACAAGAATGGTAATATTGCTTTCAGTGGTGAAATCGATAACTATAGGAGGGTAAGAAGAGAGGAGTTCTACATTAAAGCCAACTAATTTTGTTTTTCTATGTACCTATTTGTGTATCCTCTTTATATATTAAAGGATCCAAACTACATCATTACATTTATTTTCTTGTTGTAGGTCTCTACAAAAGTAGCATTAAGGTTCAACATACCTTATGCCAAGTCTGGCAATGTCAGTACTTCACAACTTATAGTAGAAAATTTTGATGATGGCCTGTTGCATGTGAACCATAGGGAATATGCATATGTCCTACGCATCTTTTTTCTTGAAAAAGAATTCAGTATAGCTACCTCAATGTTATTTGACAGCCAAAATTTATTAATCTCCTTCTCCATGCAAACAAACAATGGCTCTTAAGTTGGAAAAAATCCATATAAATATTTGTTTATATCTAATTGAAATTATCCAAATAAATTTTCTTTAGATCTAATTGAAATTATTATTTTAGGTGGGAGGGAGAAATTGAGAAGATGAAGTTAAGATTCCAAAAGAGAAGAATCGCACACTGTATAGCTGTGTCGAATAGATAAAGTGTAATACAATACGAAGGAAATAAAATATTTCTTTTGATAAGTAAAATTTCATAAAAGCGCCCAAATGGGGGACACGTCCCAAACATAACAACCAAAATTCAAATTCTAAGGCTATCTACAAAAGTCAAAAGGGACTCCGATGAAGAACTAAAGAAGCCCTCCGACCAAAAAAAAGAGAAAATTGAGAACAGAGCCTCTAACAACACCCCAAGGCTGTTCCACATCTTCAAAAACTCTCTCGTTCCATAATGCAATGATAACGATGATGAGTCCTCTCGTTCATGACATGGTGTCTTGAGTTCCACAACATGTTCAATTTATAGAGTTTGATATTGTGTTGGTAATATCAATGATGTTCACTCCGACGGGAAGATCTTTTCTAGAGATAGCGAGAATGCCACGCCTTCCCAGCACCGGCGAGGTTGAAGGTAAAACGACGGAGAGGGGACATAAGTTCAGGATTGATGACAGAAGTACAGCTCAGCGAAGGGAGACTCTCCGCTCATGCTTAGTCGGAAGGTTTGACAGGAACATAGGTTGCCTCGACAGAATCAAGAAATGGTCTACAAAAAATTGGAAGATATCGACGGGGGTTACAGTCACACCTTTGCCGGACTCATTACTTCTCTTTCGATTTCCATCTGAAAAGGAAGCAAAGAGAGTTTTGAAGGAAGGAAAGAGAGATTGGGGTGACGCATTGCTTCTGCTAGACGTGTGGTACTATAGAGTGGGTTGTGCCAAACTGATGAAGAAGAGAAAGGAAAGACGTCTGCTTCTGTACGGCCTACCACTCCATCTCTGGTGTCGGAACTTGTTCGTCGCCATTGGGAACTTATGTGGGGGCTTTCTGAAGCTTGACTCTGAGGATATGATTGATTCAGAGAATGTTGCGATTGTAGTCTCTGATGGCGGGGAGATTCCACCCTTTGTCATGGTGGAAGACGATTCAGTGGCTTACAAAGTTGCTCTCATGGAATCAGTTCCTCCTCAACTTGTGCCGAAACATGATTCCCTCGTTGGACGAGATGTGAGCAAGCTAATCATGGAGGAGGAGTGGTGGAGACGTCAAGAACATCACGTCGGAAAAGCCATGGCGATCTCTGTCCCTCATCGGAAACTACAGAGGAAAGCTAATTCAAGAGGTCAGGGACGCGTGGTTAGGCACGCAAGTCATGCGCGTGAGAGGAGGCTTTTTCCAAGGTCACGTGACGGGTTGGTGGCTGATGGACAGGTCGCAGACTTCAGCAGACACGTCCCACGTCAGAGAAGCGTTTCACGTCACCGAAATGGAGATCTTTTGATTTCTGATGGGCCGATTTTGAAATTGCGAAACAAGTTTGGGCCTCCTGCAACTTGCCCAAACTCTGGTGACGCAAAATGGGCTGGTGCCTCAAGCTCTTTCCTCCTAAATAGAGGGAACAGAAAATGGGCTCAACTGAAGCCCAAAGACTGTAAAATTTTTGGATCAAAGGAAATATATCCTCTGGCCCAATCCCAAACCCATAGTTGCAGAGTTAGACCCTCACGCCTGATAAACGACCATCATAAGCTCTCCAAAAACGCAGAAAAGAATAAAAACAAGTCCACTGTTCTCTCAAGACTTTCTCAAGTTTTTGAACGCGCGACGGTCTCGGCTAGGGATGCGAAGGTGCTACAAAAGAGAAGGGACAATGTTTGCGACTCTGGGGTGGTGTGGCGAGAGGAGGTGATGTCGGAAAAGGGCGACGGAAGAAATGGATCAACGGCTGTGAGGAAAGAAGGGATCAAACGCCTCGTGACTAAGACGACAAGCATGAAATGGGCTTTGAAGCATTCAAGCCACCCAGGTTCTTTCTCCCACAAATCTTCTCCTTCCCCTCAATCTGGACACATGGGTACTGTTGAACCTAAAGATGATGGTCATTTGGGGCCAACCATGTCATCGCCAATGTTGAGGAGGAGGCAGGAGGTTGGCTCGGGAATTTCTTCCAGACCTATAGCTGTCAATTTGCTGGCTGGTTTCTTTGACTTGAATGGAATTAACGCACGTAGAGCTCTTAGAGGACTGGAATGTCCCAACTTCTGCAGAATTCATCATAGGACTTCCTTTTTCCCCACTGTTCTCTCGGAATGCAGAAGATATGATAGTGGATCAGACACCGAAATTGGGCAGGAAATTATTCCTTGGGATGGAGGGAGTATGTTTGATGGAGAATTGGCGGTCCCTTTGCAAACAGTTCTTCCCAATGAGACCTGCAGGGAGTTGATTGTCTCTGAAAATGGAGGAATCGGGGGAGACTGGGTTCAGGAGAATGTAGGAATCGTGTGCCACATGCTTGGCATGTCCCATGAGGATAATCATGGCTAGGCTGAGGGGATGCTTCAACTTTTCCATGAAAACCTGAGAAATAGTGGGCAAAGAAGGGTTGGCGCTGATAGAGGAGAAAGGGAGGTACGGAACTTAATCTCTTACGTGAACTATGAGGGGAAGACGGGGTCATCAAAGGAGGGTGGAAGAGGGATGAGGAGAAGGGGGGGAGGGAGACCTGTTGTTTCTCCATGAAGCTGTGAATCATCTCTTAGAATGTCCGGGGTCTCAATAACCCGGACAAAAGGAAGGTGATGAAGAAGGCTGTGAGGAAGTGGAATGCTCACGTGGTTTGCTTGCAGGAAACAAAATTGGCATCTATCACAAATAATGTGGTCAGAAGCCTGTTGGGGGGCAGATTTGTGGCTTGGGAAGCTCTTGACACCTTAGGCTCCTCGGGTGGAGTCCTTGTGATGTGGGATAAAAGGTGGGTGACAAAGGTGGATGCTTGGGTGGGGAGATTCTCAGTCTCCTGCACTTTTTCTTTGGAAGAAGACGGCTTCAATTGGACCTTTTCTGGTGTTTACGGCCCAGTTGAAGACAACGAGAGGCACTTTTTGTGGGATGAGCTCGGATTAGTGAGGAGGAGATGGCCTCTTCCTTGGTGTATTGGGGGAGACTTTAACGTAATCAGAAACCCATCAGAGAGATCTTCTAGGGGTGTGTGGACTCCGTCCATGGAGCAATTCTCGGGATTCATTGACGGACACCATCTCATAGACATGCCCATGGAGGGAGACTTCACCTTGTCTCGGTTGGATAGGTTCCTTATATCAGGGGATTGGGAGGAGAAATTCCCGGATGTGGCTCAAGCGGCTTTGACCAGAGTTACCTCGGATCACACTCCATTAGTTATCGACTGTGGGGGCATCACACAGAGGAAAACTCCGTTCAAGTTTGAAAACATGTGGCTACGGGCTGATGACTTCAAGGACAGAGTGCGGGGTTGGTGGGAGGGATGCGCAGTGCTTGGTAACCCAAGTTTCGTCTTGGCTGCCAAACTTCGTGCTCTGAAAGGGAACATAAAAAAATGGAATAAGGAGGAGTTCGGAAACTTAGAATGGAGAAAAAATAGGATGATGTCGGAAATTGCTGAGTTGGACCGTTTGGAAGACTCCAGAGGTCTTGGGGAGGAGGGGAGAAGGAGGAGAGTGGTGTGCCAGACTGAGATTTTCAAGATAGCGATTTCGGAGATCTCGTGGCGTCGGAAATCCAGGGCCATTTGGCTAAAAGAAGGGGACAAAAACTCAAGATTCTACCATTGGCTTGCAAATGCTCATCGGAGAAATAACCATATCAGGAGGATCATTGTTGACGGGGAAGTTCTCAGCAGAGCAGAAGAGGTGGGAACAGGGGTGTCCTCTTTCTATCAGAGACTGTACACGGAAGATTTTAGCTGGAGGCCTCAGCTTGACGGGCTTCCGTTTGACAGATTACCAAAGAAGGGACGTGAAGGCCTGGAGAGGTCTTTTAGTGAGGAAGAGGTTTTGTCGGCTCTAAAGAGCTGCAAAGCAGACAAAGCGCCAAGGCCAGATGGCTTTACATCCTGTTTCCTTTTGGAAAACTGGGAGGTGGTAAAGGGAGAGGTGATGGGCACTTTTCATGCTTTCCACTCTCATTGTCATTTTGAGAAAAGCTTGAATGCCTCCTTCATCGCTCTCATTCCGAAGAAGGGAGGCGCCACTGATGTCCGGGACTTCAGACCTATTAGTTTGGTGGGATGCATCTACAAACTTATTGCAAAAGTTCTCGCTTCGAGACTGAGCGGCATCATGGATGGCCTAATATCAGACCCTCAAAGTGCTTTCGTAGGAGGACGCCAGATTCTTGATTCTGCTCTTATTGCTAGTGAGTGTGTGGACATTGAGAAGGCCTTCGATCATATTAATTGGAGCTTCTTGCTTTATTTGCTGGACATGATGGGGTTTGGGGAAAGATGGAGAAAGTGGATCGAGTTTTGTATATCCACAGTTCGTTTCTCAGTGCTCATAAATGGAACTCCATCGGGTTTTTCAATAGCTCTTGGGGTCTTCGGCAGGGGGATCCGCTATCCCCCCTCCTGTTTCTTATCGTAATGGAGAGCCTCAGTAGGTTGATGAGAAAAGCAGTTAATCTGGGTTTTATTTCGAGATTCAGGGTGGGCAGAGACATTGCTAATCAGATTGAAATATCCCATTTGCTGTTCGCAGATGATACTATTGTGTTTTGCGACGCGGAAGAATCTCAGATGAGATATTTGAGGTGCGTGTTGATTTGCTTCCAGGCAGTATCAGGGCTTCGAATAAATGTCGGAAAAAGTGTAGTGGTTTCGGTGGGAGTTGTGCCAAACTTAGTGGTATTGGCTAACATTCTAGACTGCGGAGTCAGTTCTCTCCCAATCACGTATTTGGGTCTGCCGTTGGGAGACTCCGCCAAAAGGGTGGGAGGATGGGACCCGATAGTGGAAAGGTTTGAGAGAAGGCTAGCGGGATGGAAGAAACAGTACTTCTCCAAAGGAGGAAAGGTTACTTTGATCAAAAGTTCTCTATCTTCTCTACCCACATACTTCCTTTCCCTCTTTCAGATTCCTACCTCAGTTATGGAGAGACTTGAAAGACTCCAGCGCAACTTTTTGTGGGGGGGCCTTGGTGATGAATTTAAATACCATCTGGTTTGTTGGAATCAAGTTTGTAAGTCAGTCAAGCTAGGAGGGCTAGGTATAAGAAGTTTGAGAGCCTTTAATACGGGGCTCCTTGGGAAGTGGCTGAGGAGATTTGGAAAAGAAAGACAGAGGCTATGGAGGCGGCTCATCCTTAGTAGATATGGGGAAGAGAGTGGAGGGTGGTGCTCTAGGGAGGTTACGACTCCTGCAGGGGTTGGTGTCTGGAAGTCAATTCGAAAAGGATGGCCAGAGTTTTCCAAATTCATCAAATTTAAGGTCGGGAGCGGAAGAAATGTTCGTTTTTGGGAGGACTGGTGGTGTGGAGACAGGCCTTTGGCTCAACTTTTTCCTAGTTAGGCAGCTCCCAAATTTGGTTCCTAATTTCTGTAATTTACTTATTCTAGTTAGTTGACCCACTAATTTCTAGGGTTACCTATTGTATAATTAGTTTCCTTTGTTAGTTGTATAGCAGTATATATATTGTATTTTTTATGAATATGAAATGAGAGAGATATTATTCTTTTTCAGTATATATATAAAATGGGTATGTTTGATGTCTAGTAACACATGCATGTGGAAATAATGATGAACTTTTCTGCGATCATAGCCTGATTAAAACCTCGGGAAGGAAATTTACTGGTGTCCAACGCAGATAAGAGATGCCATCATGAATATCACATAGATGAATGAACTGTTATCTATGCCAATAATCAAAATTGTCCAACATGCATGTGTCAATGAGGTCCATGTGACAGAATGCTAAAATAGGAGCGCTTATGGTGCGTGGTTTTGGACCTTTACCATTTGTGTAGTGTAGTTGAGGTTCTTAGATATCTGTATTTTGTAATTGCTGTTGCACTGCACTTTACAAAGCATTATTAATAAACTTGCACATGTTATGTAGAGAGCTCTGAGGGTCTTCTGATTCTTGGTGGTGTTATTGGTCCTTTTATAATTGCAAAGCAAGTCCTCCAAGTATTTACCAACCCTCCCTGTAAACCAAAAGAAGTGATAGCTTAGAATATGGTGCTTTTGCAGCCATATCGGAGTCTCAACACCATCAAAAGACCTAATTTTATCGTGCCAAAACTCCCACCAAATTCAAAGGGGCCTGACCCTCCATGTGTCTCAAACCTGGCTTCTCACTGTACACCCCCTCCAAACCTCGAGCACATAGATTGTGGACTCCAGCAAAACCCAATGCACTTCAGAGATCGGAAAAGCATAGCCTAGACATCCCTCACCACTGGCCAGTGTAAGACATCCCTCACCACTGGCCAGTGTAAGAGAAGATGACTCACTGTCTCATCATCCCTCTTACACATGCAATTTGTGCCGTAAAATATTCAATTACATTAGCTTTGAATTATTTTTGGGAAGATCGCCAGATTGATAAATCTGTTGAGATTGTTCGACCTACTTCTTGGTGTAGTGATAGAAGTTAGGGATGCCAAGCCTGAGAATGTGGATTCAGATTTGGGACCATCATTTGTGCAAATAATGCTAAAATATATATTGTATCTACCATGTCCCTCCCAGCACTTCCAAAATATTGGGTATTGGCTTTTTATATCCATCCTATCCTTCAATTGTCAAAACCTAATTAAGGTGTTCTCTTGAGCAGTCATACCTACCTGAATACTATGGCTAAAGTGTGCACGTGCGTGCGCGCGCGCACGCATATGTATTTTGTAGAAAACTCTAAGCTCTAGATGAAATGTGGGCTTCACTTAATATGACAACAAACACCTAGAAGTGAATTTATGCTTCTTTGACTACTAAGATTTAGAACAAAGAGGGTTTATGGATGCTACAGAAAATTGCTTTGGGAGCAATTAGGTATGTTCCATAAAAATGTGATTCAATCTATCCTATTAGACCTTGTTTATGGTGGCAACTAGACATATTTTCAATATATAAAAATTATATTATATAATAAATATAATTTCATAACTGTTATATTTGATAGTATGAAATTTAGTAAATTATAATTTATATTATGATAATCAACCATGTATATAGGCAAATATGTAACAATAATACGCCAGTGTTTGCATATGTATATAGATATCTATATGGATATTTATCTATATATAATTTGATTACTCTCCTACTCTCATGCTCAATCCTTTAATAAAACCTTTCTACATCTCTTGATCAAACTTTATAAAATTTATACAGACCCTTAATTTGTTTTATTTTTTGTCCATTCTAATAGAGCCTTAGAAGTTTTGGTAATGTGTCCAAATTAAAAAATTTATCTTTAAATTATAGACCTGCAGATTTGCTAATCTTGTTGTTACTTTGATGGGGAACTCTTGACCCTTGGGTTTACTTGATTAATATTTTGTTAGATTAAATATTCGTGAAACTATACTTTCACAAGGGTTCCTGCATTTTTGTTTTCCCCTGAATGCAAGGGTTCCTGCATTCCAAGTTCACATGATATGGCTCCCCAAGGCGATCCATGCTTCACTTTATGTTGCATTAGACTTGATTTATTGGAACTGTTGTAGCAGTTCTAGAAAGCAAGTATAAGAAGGATCTATAGACTCGTGCTTGTAACAGTCATTTCATTGTTCACCTGGTTGACATGGGATTTGTTTTGCTATATCAATTAATTTCCAATAAAACGTGGACTCGTCTGTGTAGGTCGGACAAGGGGAACACAGTGACGGCATCGTACATCCGCTGTGGCAGCGGGAATTTAGTGCCAAGCACTTGATAACTCTTTCATCAGAGTTTGACGCACTGGATATCAATGCGGTACCAAAGTTTGGTTTGGCTCTTTCTATTGAGACCCAAGATGCAGGATGACTTTTATTGGGTACAAATCTTAATATCTTGGATGTAGGTAGTAGTTTGATCTACATTTTTTTTTAAAACCCCAAGGTGGCTGGTTAACATTCTTACCTATATATATGTAAAACTAAGATGTAGAATGTAGCTGGATGCAGGATGACTTTTATTGGTACAAATCTTAATATCTTGGATGTAGGTAGTAGTTTGATCTACATTTTTTTTTAAAACCCCAAGGTGGCTGGTTAACATTCTTACCCATATATATGTAAAACTAAGATGTAGAATGTAGCTGGATTATTGATGAATTTGTTCTGGAGAACTGATTAGGAGATTGAACCCATATAATGACAATATCATTACATCGTTACTGGAGTTTGAATCCTATCATATGCTGATGGTGGTGTGGTGTGCACCAAATGATGGTTCTCTTTGATTTTTTTTTTAGCCTCGACTAATTTCAGTCCAACTGTAATCTCGTTAGGCTCACGTCCTGGGAAGATGTTTGCCTTTTCTTGTTGAAGTATTAATGGAGGAGAAGTTTCTTGTGTGTCTCTAAGTGGAACTTTAGCAGTGAGCTGAGGGTTCAATTGATTCCGCTCAAGGAATAAAATTTTCAACTAAAAATGGGAGCTCCAATTCTAATTTGAATGTGTTTTTTTAAATTTAACTTTGTTGGTTGGGTTGATTCGGTGGTTAAAATGTCAGACTCAGGTCGAGCTCGGACGGGCTTGGGACAGCTCATGTTACTAACATTTTAAAGTATATTATTTCTAATATTGCGTTCTGAGAGTTAGGTTATTGAGTTTCGGTTGAGTTAAAAATGTCAACTCAAATCAAACTACAAAAAGTGCTATCAAAATTACTTCAAAGACCATATAACTTGGATCAGGATTCTCTCATTTGGGAAGGATCATGTGATATCTCCAATGGCATAAACTGATATATTTTGTAACTTTTAAATAACTAATTTTCAAATTGTCAAACCACTTAATTTTGTATGAATAATTATATAATACTATGTGATATTATTAGTAGTTATATAATGTTATTTAATTATATAATACTATTTATAATTTATATATATATTTTTATGTTATGTCATGTTATATTATTTAGTGTGATATATTATTTATAGAGATAAAAAGTAATATATATATATATATATATATATAGAGAGAGAGAGAGAGAGAGAAAAAAAGAGGGATAGGGTTTGTACTTTGTTGTACGTCAAAATGTGATAGTTTTAAGGTACAGGACATACCCAGGATCTTTTCCCATAAGAGGGGATCCTCATCCGAAGAGTAAAACCTTTACAAACTCTTTTTCTTCTTTAAGTGAATATTCCTTCACTTAGAATTCAAGGATTACACCAACCCTCTTTACACTCAAATAATAAAAATTGAAGTTTGAGTGTTACAATGATATCTTTCAAAAGATAGATATACATATGATATGTCAAAATTCTTAAGGGTTAAATACATTGTCCTCCCTTTCAATTTTTTGCAATGACCTCCCTTTAAGAGTGAATTTACCTTTATACCCCCAAATATTTCATAATAAAAAATGTAAAATTATCTCTTATAATGAAAAGACCAAATTGCCCATATTGATAAATTGAGTTTCCAAACCTTGTGAGGCTCGCCACCTAAACTTTTTAACCGTAATCAACCAACGCTTAGGGTTTTCTATTACCCAACAATGGCTACCCCCTCTCTCTCTCCACCCACAATTCTACCACAACTATCATCACTCTCCTCTCCATCCACTGCCACCCCCACCACCTCTCTTCACCTTCCATCACTGCCACCATTTGTCACGCCCTGATTTTTGAGTCACCGAAGACTCTGCCTCTGAGCTCGAATCCCGAGGGTGAATCTATCAATTAAACCTTAATGAATTACCTCAACATTAAAATAAGTGCGGAAGCTTAATCACATACATACTATCATCAACGTACAACTCAACATCATTCTCTCACTATGGGCCCCACAAGTGGCCACACATTCACATCCAAACATCAGTCATATTTTAAGTCTGGTTGTGGATTACGATGCATCGTAATCAACGATCCATCGTAGATGTCTCGTAATATGCTGCGAAATGTGCTGTTGTTCATCCAAGTTTCTCACCATTTTTACGATACATCGTAACTGAGATTACAATGCATCGCCAAATTGTGATATATCGTAATTGGGATTACGATGCATCATAATCACAAAACCTACAAACCTTGCATAACCATCAAGTGATCACACTCAACTCAATTCACATCAAATTCTCATTCCTCAACATACATGCATTATCTATAACGTATATAACATCTAAAATGATCCAAATGAGTAACATCCATAATACACATACATTTGAGACTTCAAAACTATACATCATACATTCATTCATTCTCCAAATGTTACAAACATGCCACATATGACGAATACATTTGAAACTCATAAACATAAAATGTTATCCAAATTAAAAATAATATTTCTAAATTAATCAACATGCCACAAACCGGCATGGACGTCTATATACATAATCCAAAGGAACACCAAAAATTCCACTTGAGCATATCTAAGCTTCGTCCTCCACCAGTACTTTATCTGAAAAAGGTTTGAGGGAGGAGGTGAGCATACGACTAAGCCCAGTAGGAATGATCTACCTGTCTTAACCTTAACTCAGACAGTCATGCACGAATGTACAATGAAATCTCTATATGATTACATGACATATTTCAATATTTTTCATGTTCAAAACATAATCATTTTTGAAATCATGTATGATGTCTCACATTTCCAATATACATAAGCAGTTTAAAATGAATCTCATTCACAAATAAACTCAACACCACGTATGCTTTGAAATCAATTTAACTGGGGACTTCTGCATATCACATCTATAGTAAGAGTCTTTTTAAAACCACATACTCTGCTTACGCTCTACGGGTTGCTAACCCGACGGAAGTGACATCCGCTTGGCCAAGTTTTGGGCCTTGCACCCTAGGGCTCACCCTTCTTAATTATCACACATACCTCAAAAACTACAAATTTCCATAAAAGTGCACATTTATCACATAAATGTACAAAACCAATATTATCACAAAATTCCACCAATACATAACATTTATCAAGTTAATGCAAATCAATTTCAACTCAAGCATATACAATGCAAATCCAATCATCTCATAGAAATCAACAATCATGCATTTTCAAGAAAAACTTCTTTTATGATCTCTTCTCACATGGCGTCAAATTTCACAAAAAAATTCCCAAATGAACACAATATCTCACAATCCATTCATGAACATCAATCAACACATACGTAATACATAAATCCTATCTAGGACATGCTAGACAATTTATGTATGCAAGAAACATCAAATTTCACATAACAACTCATGGAAGAATTTCATATCACAAGTAAGTGACCTATAGAATCAAAATAAAGGGGGAATTTACACCCCTACCTCAAATTCCAAGCCTTTGAAGCTAAGTTCTAGAATCTCAAATTTTCTAACTTCACCCAAATTGAACTTTGTTCGGTTCAATACATAGTCCTTGACGAGTAGAACAAACTTTTGTCCTTCGACGTCCTCCAAATCTTACCTTAAGACCTCTAAAATGAAGAAAGAAGGAAAGGAGATGAAGAGGGACAGTGAGAGAGATATTTCAGTTGTATGTAATGGTTGAGATCTTAGCCTCCAGATATTTATAATATCTTAGGGCGCGAAATGACCGAAATGCCATTGGGTCACTTAACGTACCCTTCCAACCTCCGTTTTCGATTTCAAAAACGGCTACGGCTCTGAAATCACTTCCTTAACTCATTTAAAATTTTTTTGGTCTAAAACCAAAATAATATTTTTCTAAATTTTTTTTGAATTTCTGGATCCACCCGACTTGCATCCTGAGCCTTACCGACCCAAAATTCTCAAATTTATCCGAACGCTCTGAAATTTTTTTCAAACCTCTAAACAAGTTCTCAAATATGTTTTCCACATTTAAAACATGCATAAAATCATTTAAAATGCATTTATGAAAAAATGATGCATAAAAAGAAAACTAGTCGAAATTGGACCCAATCTCCATAACCTTCCAATCGTCAAGGAATTTCGTCCTTGAAATTAAAATGTACCTCAAGTGGTGAAAACCTCGGGATACTTGGTATGCACCTCTTGTTCCCGTTCCCACGTAGCTTCTTCAACTCCGTGGTGTCTCCAAAGTACTTTGACCAATGGAATGGTCTTACCCCGACGCACTTGTTCTCTAGAGTCCAAAATCTGAATTGGCCTCTCTTTATATGACATGTCCTCATTTACCTCAAGATCTATCCAATCTAGTACATGTGAAGGGTCTGGTTCATACTTTCTCAACATTGAAACATGGAAAGTATTGTGTACACTTGACATTTGCGGTGGCAATGCCAAGCGATATGCAACCTCACCAACTCGATCTAAAATATTGAATGGATAGATAAATCGTGGTGCTAGCTTGCCACTACACCCAAACCTCATCAAACCCCTTCGTGGTGAGACCTTTAAGAAAACATGGTCTCTCATCTCAAATGCCAAAAGTCGCCATCTCCTATCGGCATAACTTTTCTGACAGCTCTGAGCAGTAAGTAACCGCTACCTTATTACCTTAATCTTCTCTCTGGTCTCTTAAACTATATCTGACTCCAAAGAAACTGTCTCACTGACCTCGATCCAATAGTCAGGTGATCTATATGGCCTGCCATACAAAACCTCGAATCGAGCCATCTTAATGCTAGCTTGATAGCTATTGTTATAGGTAAACTCCACCAATGGAAGGTGGTCCTCCCAACTGCCCCGAAGATCAAGTACACATGCTCGCAGCATATCCTCAAAAATTTGTATAGTACGTTTCGACTGACCATCCGTCTAAGGATAAAAAGTCGTACTAAAGTGAAGGTCTGTATCAAGTGCTGCTTGAAAACTCTGCCAAAACTGTGATATAAATTGTAGGTCTCTATTTGACACAATAGAAACTGGCACGCTATGAAGCCTAAGGATCTGCTCAATGTACAATCGATTGAGAATATCCACATCATCGATCACTCGAATAGGAAAAAAATGAGCCACCTTGGTCAGTCTGTCGATAACAACCTAAACTGTACTATGACTATTCCTTGACCTTGGAAGTCCGGTCACAAAAACTATAATGACATGTTCCCACTTCCACAATGTCACATACAATGGTTGTAACAACCTTGTTGGCCTTTGATGTTTGACCTTCACTTGTTGACAAGTGAGGCACCTCGCTACAAACTAAGCCACATCATTCCTCATATCATTCCACCAATATTGTCGGCATAGGTTATGATATATCTTGGTACCACTAGGATGTACTATAAGTCTCGAGTTGTGAAACTCTTTAAGAACATCATTTATACAAACTAGGGGAACAACATCTTCCCTTTGAATTTCAAACTCTCATCCGAATGAATCGTCCAACCTTCTACCACCTCGCCACCCGTAATACGAGTGCGAATAACCTCAATCTCACTATCCTGCCTCTATTCCTCAATCACTCTACTCACTAGAGTTGGTTGAGCAATAAGGGTAAATAGAGTTGCCGGTCTATCGTCCTCATTGAAATATAATCCCATTTCTGAGATATCTTCCACTTACATATAGATATGTTTGCCAAGTTACCACGTGACTTCTTGCTTAAGGCGTCTGCTACCACATTAGCCTTCCCTGGATGATATTGTAAGTCAAGATTATAGTCTTCCATGTACTTCATCCATTTTCGTTGTCTCATATTCAAATCCTTTTGTGAGAAAATGTATTTGAGACTCTTGTGATTAGAGAACACTTCAAATCATTCCCCACACAAATAATGTCTCCACACTTTAAGTGCAAAAATCATCGCCGCCAATTCTAAGTCATGTGTCGGGTACTTTTATTCATGTATCTTCAATTTTCTTGAACCATATTCCATTACACTTTCAGTTTGCATCAATATACATCCCAAACCGAGTCGTGAAGCATCACAATAAATCATGTACCCCAATCTACGCTCTGAAATAATCAAAATTGGAGTCAAAGTTAATCAACTCTTAGATTCTATGAATGCATGCTTGCAAGTATCGTTCCACATAAATTTAACTCCTTTCTGGGTAAGGTTGGTCATTGGTGCCGCTAACTTCGAAAAGTCCTTCATGAACCTCTGGTAATACTCGACTAACCCTAAGAAACTACGTATTTCAAATATACTCTTTGGTCTTTCCCAATTCATTACTGCCTCAATCTTGGATGGATCTAGAGAAACTCCTCATTCGGACACAATATGTCCAAGGAATTTCACCTCCACTAGCCAAAATTCACACTTCTCGTATTTGGCATACAATTGGTTCTCTCTTAAGAGTTGCAACACAATCCTCAAGTGACCCCTCGTGCTCCTCTTATGAAGACGAGTACACTAGGATGTCATCAATGAACACCACCACAAACTTGTCCAAATAAACATTGAAAACACAGTTCATCAAATCCATGAACGCTACCGGTGCATTAGTCAAAACAAACGGCATAACTAAGAACTCGTAGTGTCAATATCGTATGCGAAAAGCGGCTTTCTGAATGTTTTCATCTTTAACCCCCAACTGATAATACCACGATCTCAAGTTAATATTTGAGAAACACTTTGAACCCTTAAGTTGATCGAACAAATCATCTATTCTTGGCAAAAGATACTTATTCTTGATTGTTGCCCGATTTGACTTTCGATAGTCAATACAAAGTTGCAAAGGCGTGTCTTTCTTCTCAGCAAAAAGAACCGGAGCTCTCCAAGGCGAAGTACTAGGAAATACAAATCCTTTCTCTAGCAACTCCTATAATTGGTCCTTTAATTCCTTCAATTTAGCCAGTACCATTCGGTACGGTGCCATAGAAATGGGTGTGGTACCTATAACAAGTTCAATGACAAACTCCATTTCACATTTCAGAGGCAACTCTGTCAACTCACCCAAAAATACATCCAAAAACTCATGTACTACACGAGGAAACTCCCTATGTGTCATATCCTCACCATCTACTAGCAAGCTTACTAAGAAATATCTAAGTCTTTTCCAATCATTAGGACTATGTGAAGAAGACAAATAGAAGTCATCTCGTTCTACCACAAAGTAAATCCCATCACCCTTCGGTGTGCATAAGGTTACTCTACCACGATAACAATCAATGTTAGCTTAATAGGTAGACAACCAATTCATACCCAATATCACATCAAAGCTAGACGTGTCGAGGAGAATGAAGTCAAATACCAACTGGTGTTCCAAAATCTCAATCTCACAAGATTGACATACACTACCCAAAGCACAAACAAATGCAATAGAAATGAATGAATGAGATGCACCCGAGTCCACTAAAATCCTAGCCCAAGAGCTAGAAATTAAGAATATACCTCAAACCATTGACGGTCCTGTGGAAGTCATTCCTAGAATAAGAGTGAAGGCACGACCCTATGCTCTCTGACCCTACTGCCTAGTACCCTGATATCTAGACTACTGACTAGGAGCAGTAGACGTGACTCCTCTAGTTAGTACCCGTGAACTTTGAACATATGGCACTGTTTATGGTGGAGGCAATGCTCTAAAGCTTGACTGTGGAGTAGTAGGCTGTATAGAACGCTATTGTGAACCAACCCCACTCTAAGTACCCTTCTTCTAAGGATAATTTCAACTAATGTGCCCCATCTGCCGACAATGATAACACTTATTTTTTGCCACTATAGTAGCCTGCCCTTGAGTACACTCAGATCTGTAGTGTCCGAGCTGCTGACAGTTGAAACACACCACTCTAGATCATGAAGATCCAGTGGGTCAGTCATAGATGGTGTTGATCAAGCCTGTTGTTGCCCTTGCAAGAATGACCCACCATCCTTTTGCTTTTTCCTAGCATGATTGTTCGGAAAGGACCCTGTGCTCCTCATCTGATTCTTATCATCTCTTACCCTTTGATTATCATTTCTAACTTCCTCCGCAATCAATGCTCCTTTACCACTATAGTATAGCTTGTCAAACCCAAAACTAAAATTCTATCCTTTATAAAAGTTCGGAGACCTCTCACAAACTTCTTCACCTTAAGTTCCTTTGTAGGGATCACCTCTTATGTAAAACAATCCAATGAAGTGAATTTGATCTCGCACTCCATGACGGTCATGGTGCCTTGAAGTAATTTATAAAACTCTTGCCCCAAGTTGTCCTTCACTGTTACCAGAAAATATTTCTCAAAGAACAACACTTTGAACATATCCTAATCCATCATCTCAATATCATGGTAGTTCCCAAAACTTTTCCACCAAAGATTGGCCTCAAGTCATCCTCTACCTCTAGTGTGGTAAGGAGCTTGACTATCTTATCCAACCAAATTTTCACCACCATAGGGTGAGACCCTCCTGTATATGATGGTGGCTTGTGTTTCTTGCCAACATCATCCTATTAGGAGCTGCTTTTGGTTGAGCCTGAGTCTCCTCTTGCGTTTCTCTAGCAATTTGCTGCATGGGCATGACCATGTCATGCATCAATGCTCTCTATCAATGGAGACTGCTGCAGCTCCTCCTCCGCAAGCTCTTCGTGGTGTCATCTTGCTATATAGATAACAAGAAGGCACCTAAAATCCAAAACATTTATAATATCAACCAATTCTCCTCATGCTTACTCAACGCAATGCCAATTCAATCTATACTTAGCATGTTATACCAAACAAGTAAGCACATTCCATGTAACATGTCCAAACTTTAAATCTATAATCACAATCTCAAATTCACATGTAGACTGAAGGTCACCCATCGTCCCAAGATATTCAAACCCGATAGTTCTAATACTAAGTTGTCACGCCTTGATTTTTGAGTCACTAGAGAATCTACCTCCGAGCCCGAATCCTGAGGGTGAATCTGTCAATTAAACCCTAATGAACAACCACAACCTTAAAATCAGTGCAGAAGCTTAATCACATACATACGACCGTCAACGTATAACTCAACATCATTCACTCACTATAGGCCCCACAAGTGGCCACAAATTTCTCCAAACATCAGTCATATTCTAAGTCTGGTTGTGGATTACGATGCATCGTAATAGAGATTACTATGCATCGTAATATATGATCCATTGTAGATGTCTCATAATATGCTGTAAAATGTGTTGTTGTTCATCCAAGTTTCTCACCATTTTTATGGTACATCGTAACTGAGATTACGATATATCATAATTATGATCACGATGCATCGTACTCACTTGACCTACAAACCTTGCATAACCCTCAAGTGATCACACTCAACTCAATTCACATCAAATTCTCATTCCTCAACATACATACATTCTCCATAAAGTACATAATATCTAAAATGATCCAAATGAGTCACATCCACAATACACATACATTTGGGACTTCAAAACTATACATCATACATTCATTCATTCTCTAAATGTTATGAACATGCTACGTATGACGAATACATTTGAAACTCATAAACATAAAGGTTATCTAAATGTAAAACAATATTTTTAAATTAGTCAACATGCCAAAAACCAGCGTGGACGTCTATATACATAATCTAAAGGAACACCAAGAATCCCATTTGAGTATATCTAAGCTTTGTCCTCCACTGGTGCTTTATCTAAAAAAGGTTTGGGGGAAGGGGTGAGCTTACATGTAGAGATCGGGTCTAATTTTGACCATTTTTCTTTTTCTTCATCATTTTCATCATAAGTGAGTTTTAAATGATGTTATGGATGTTTTAAAGGTGAAAAACTTGTTTAGGAACTTGTTTATATGTTCTGAGAAGTTTTGGGAATGTTTGGCAAAATTTGAGAATTTTAGGTCAGCGGGGCTCGGAACGTAAGTCGGGTGGGCCCAAAAATTCAATATTTTTTTGAAAAATATTTAATTTTAGTTTTTGATCAAATGAAATATTTAATGAGTTAAGAAAGTGATTTTGGAGCCATAACCCATTTCGAAATTGAAAACAGAGTCCGGGGGGTACGTTAAGTGATTTAAGGGGTAAAATGGTCATTTTACACTTGGTGTATTGTATATACACTTATATGTATATTACCAGACAGAATTTGGAGGTGAGAGAATCAGTCATTAGAGCTCTCTCAAGCTTTTCTTCTTCTTCATCTTCCTCCTTGGTTTTGAGGGCCTTAAAGAGAGATTTAGGGCTTACTCTAGGAGAGAAAGTTTCTCCCCTCTTCTCCCTCTTTAAGTTGGTGGGTTCCCACTTTGGAGACTTCCAAAAATTGAGGGTAGTTGAAGTTTGGATTTGGGCTTGGTCCAAGAAGGAAAAGTTGTTCTCCTCGTCCCAATTCCAATAGGATCTTGATATAACTTCGATATATCACCGATTGATCTAGACTTTCGATTAATCGAAAGTCCAATTTCGATTGTGCGAAATACCATCTCAATTGATCGAATGGTGTGTTTCGTTCAATTGAAATTCACAGTCTATAACTATGTTGGATGTGTAGGTGTGACCATATGTGGGGCCCATTGAGACTAGTTGATGTTGAGTTGTACACTCATGTAAGTGTGTATGTAATTAAACTTCCGCTATAGTAAGAGAGAAAGATGGTTCGCTAGGGTTTAACAGGTGAATTCACTCTCGAGATTCAGGCTAGGAGACGGAGTCTCTAGTGACTCAGAAATCGAGGCATGACAATTTGGTATTCGAATAAGGTATCAAAGTGAGATTATTGATAAGAGGTGATGACATGTGACTAGACCACCCTCGGATCCTAGGAGTCAAAAATTGGGGCGTGACAATACAACTAAGCCCAGTAGGAATGATCCACCCATCTCAACCTTGACTCAGGTAGCTATGCATGAATGCACAATGAAATCTCTATGTGACTACATGGTATACTTCAATGCTTTTTATGTTCAAAACATAATCATTTTTGAAATCATGTATGATGTGTCACATTTCTAATACACATAAGTAGTTCAAAAGGAATAATATTCACAAATAAACTCAATGCCACGTATATTCTGAAATCAATTCAACTGGGGAATTCTACTTATCACATCCATAGTAAGAGTCTTTCCAAGACCACATACTCTGCTTATGCTCTACGGGTTGCTAACCCGATAAAAGCGACATCCGCTTAGCCAAGTTTTGGGCCTTGTACCCTAGAGTTCCGAGCCTTTCTTAATTATCACACATGCCCCCAGTGATAGACCTAGAAATTTATGTGTGTGTGTGTGGGGGGGGGGGGGGGGCTTTAACAACAAGATAAAAAAATTCAAACCATCATAATAAGCAAAAGAATTGTAACTTTCATTGATAATTTCATTGAGTACATTTAAAATTGTGCTCGACGACTTGTCATATTTTGAAAACGTCATCGTAATAAGCAAAAGAATGGTGATGTTCATTGATAATTCCATTAAGCACATTTACAATTGTCCTCAACGACTTTTCATAATTTGAAAACATCGTATGATAGCTTCATTATCTACACCCTTAGATATATATTTTTCAATATACACCAACAAACTATCACTCATCCATTCATCTCCCATTTTGTTGCACAATCGATTCTTCACAATATTCATAGCAGAAAATACCCTCTTTACAGTGGCGGTTGTACCTGGTAGAATCAATGCCAATGTCACAAGCAAATAAACTAGTGAATACACCTTGTCCCTTTTGGTTTCAACCATTTTTTTTGCAAGATCACCAATCCCTTTTGATCCTTCAAACTCGCTACTAGAGCGCACGTAGAAAATGAATTATTTGGAGACAAGCATGCCACATAGAGCAATAACTCAGTATTCATTCCAGTAAAACAACTATTTATCTCTTGAAGTTGCATATCTATGATGACATAAAATAATTCAACACGATAATGATGCACGTTTGAATTTTCATGAGCTTTACGTTGTGGTCTTCCCAGAGGTAGAAATGTATCATCCATATTAGGAACAGGAATGTCATGTTTGACACAAAAAGAAGAAACTTCATCAATTAAAGAATCCCATTCACTCTCCTTCATCCTTTGCAATCGGTCCACGCATAGTTTGACTAAGGACATTGCAATCACAATATCTTGATCTTTATTTTAAAGTGCCTTCGACAAATCATTTGTAATTCCTAGAAGAGCTCTCATCAAATGCAAACTGAATATGAAATTGAAGGATTGTATGAACTCTAACAAAAGATTTACTTCAAATTTTTGCTCAAAGGACCCATCCCTTGCAATTGTCTCAAGTACACCAACCATGGCTAGAAACATGGTAATCACGCTAATCAAAGTGTCATAATGTGAACTCCAACATGTATCACTAGATTGTTTAAGAGAAGTGTTCTAATTTAGGCCTTGCCCACTTGAAAGCTCACCACTATTAAGTGCCTCAGTAACTATGGAAGTTTGCTTCTCCCGAAGCATATCACAACGTTTACAAAACCACCAACTACATTCACAACATTAGCAATAAAAGCGAAGAGAGAAACAATATCAACATTCTTCTTTGTTACGACCACGAGAGCTAACTAAAGTTGATGGGCAAAATAATGAATGTAAAACACATATTCATTCTCCCTCAAGATAAGAGTTTTGAGACCATTGAATTGGCCTCGTATATTACTAGCCTCGTCATAACCTTGCCCTCGCAACTAGAAATGCTAAACCCATGTCTAGAAAATACGTCATCAATTGCTGTCTTAAGTGAGATAGCAGTGGTATCAGTAACATGCACAAGACCCATAAAACGTTCAACTACTTGCCCATTCTTGTCCACGTAGCGTAACATACAAGCCATTTGCTACTTTGTTGAAATGTCCTGAGACTCATCAATTAGAATAGAAAAAAAAAACATCGCCAATATCTCTAATTATAACATGGATAGTTTTCATTGCAATGGCATTAATAATATCTTTTTGAATCTTAGGGGCCGTTAATTTGAGATTTTCAAGAGCATTATTCAATGTAATCGCATTAATATCCTCATTATGATCCGCAAGAAATTGCAATGTCTCAAGAAAATTCCATTGGTTGATTGAATCTTTTGTTTCATCATCACCGCGAAATGCAAACCCTTGTCGTAAAAGGTGTTGAATGCAATCAATTGATGTAGTCAATTGAATTCGATATTCAATTCACGCCTTGTCTGATTGGTTAGAGAAAATTGATTGGATGTGTTGCTTTTGATTCTTTAAAGCTTGATACCTACTCTAAGATTCGTTGTGAGAACTATTCGACCTCTAATGTGTTTATCAAATCTTTCTTTCTTCTTCCAATTTGAAAATCCTTCACTCACAAAGGCAACATAGACAATATGTCTCATCTTTAGCTATGCTATATTCTAACCAAATATAATCTTTAAAGGTTGAATCGTCATGGGTATTGCCCAAATTTTCTATAAGGAAACATATGGTTTCGAGGTTGGCAAGCACCCCTTTGTATATATTCTCTACGAATTTGATCTCGGACATTAGGATTGCAAACCAATATTTGAGTTCGTAGTCCAGGATCTATAGGAGGATCCTTGAGGTTGATCTCTACATCACTTCGCTTTGACGAGTGATCATTTATTCCTAAAGAGGGTGGTGACTCTATTTTTCTTTTGAAAAAAATTCTCCAATACTGATTCAAAGATAAATTTTACATAATTAGCTAATCACATTTTAGATGAAATATTAAATAACAATTTATATCTACCACTCAAGAAAAAAAAACTATCTGAATTAACGAATTCAATATTACATGTTTCGTGCACCTGTGCATAAGATATCAGACAGTATCTAGCATAATTGTGCACATGTGCATTGTCCATAAGGCAAACAAATTGTGCGCCTATGCATTGTGCATAAAGCAAAAAAATTGTGCGCCTGTGCATTGTGCGTAAAGCAAAAAAATTGTGCACTTGTGCATTATTCATAAGGCAAAAAATAAAAAACATAAATTGAATATTCAGAAATTGCTTCAATATTATTAGAAAAAATTCAAAGAAATCATTCCAGAAGAAACAATAATAAGTAGGTTCAGGTAGCTTACCATAGTCGTTTGATTTCCACCGAGAGATTTTTCGACCACACTTCCAATTGATCCAAATTGCTATCAATAACAAAAAAAAATAAAAAAACAAAAAAACAAAATTAGAAGAAATTTCAATATTTAATTTGACTTAAATAAAGCTTGATTGCAAGTAGTGTTTTCAAGAAAAAACTGCCACTCTAGGCCTATTATAATGAAAGATCAGCAAATTGAAGGGACATTAGTATGACAGTAAATGAAATAAAAAGTCACAAATTCTTCTTTTTTCTTGATAATTTTCATATACCATCAAAATGTAGTTCAATTTGTTTCTGGCAAGTGGTAACTAGTAGTTCAATTTGTTGGGAAGGTAATGTGGACTGCAGTGATTACCACTACATGAGTATATATATAACTAAACCAGAGTATTTGATATTGTATTCTTTTCTAAACATTTTGCTCTTTATATCAAGTTGAACATATATATATATATATATATATATACATAATGATTCTTATGAGCACTTGATAGTTGATAGTTTATGATTTATGGGTTTTTTATATGATTAATTGATTTCTTGCAGGAAGAGCCGAAGAGGAACTATCAGTACGGTGCGACAGGATAAGAGCCTAAGAGGGAAAACTTTAATCTTCGATGTGGGGATATCTTGAGGGTTCCTTCAAGGACAAGGACAGGGACAGGGAAGACTATTTATATGATCAACAGAAATGACAAGTATCATATATATATATATATATATATATATATATATATATGAGTCAGTGTGTGTGTGTGTGTCAAGAGATGCAATAAACTTGAGATAATGTTGAGCCTTAATACCGAAAGTGTCCATGGAAAAAAGAAATGAAAGATACACACCTTGATTCCTTAAAAGAGAAAGAGCAATGGTAGGGCCAGTGTAGAGGAATAATGGATCTGATACTCGATTTTCCCTAGAGGATTGTCGGGAGGTCTGAGCGATGTAAAAGTGGGAGAGTTTAGATTAGGGGGGGCATAGTGGGTGTTTTTGTAATTTCAGAGGGGGCAATTTATGATGTTTTATAAAAATATATGTATATAATAAAATAAAATAAAATTTCAGTGGGGGCATCTGCCCCCACTTGCCCTAACGTCCATCCATGCCTACATGCCCCCAAAACTATAAATTTTCACAAAAGTGCATATTTATCACATAAATGCACAAAACCAATATTGTCCCAAAATTCCTCCAATGCAAAAATTTTATCAAGTTAATGCATATCAATATATTTCAACTCAAACATATAGAATGTAAATCCAATCATCTCATAGAAATCAACAATCATGCATTTTTAAGAAAACTTCTTTTATGTATCTCTTCTCACATGGAGTCAAATTTCACAAAAAAAAAAATTCCAAATGAACACAATGTCTCACAATGCTTTCATGAACATCAACCAACACATACATAATACATAAATCCTATCTAGGACATACTAGACAATTTATGTATGCAAGAAATTTCAAATTTCACATAATAACTCATGGAAGAATTTCATGTCACAAGTAAGTGACCTATAGAATCAAAATAAAGGAGGAATTCACACCCCTACCTCAAATTCCAAGCCTTTGAAGCTAAGTTTTAGAATCCCAGCTTTTTCTAACTTCACCCAAATTGAACTTTGTTCGGTTCAATACGTAGTCCTTAATGAGTACGTAGAGAAAACCCTTGTCCTTCGGCGTCCTCTAAATCTTACCTTAAGACCTCTAAAATGAAAAAAGAAGGAAAAAAGATGAAGAGGGAGAGTGAGAGAGATATTTCAGCTATATGTAATGGTTGAGATCTTAGCCTCCAAATATTTATAATACCTTGGGGCGCAAAATGACCGAAATGCCCTTGGGTCATTTAACGTACCCTTTTGACCTCCGTTTTCAATTTCGAAAGCGGCTACGGATCCAAAATCACTTCCTTAACTCATTTAACATTTCATTTGGTCTAAACCAAAAATGAAATTTTTTAAAAACTTTTTTTGAATTTTTGGGTTCACCCGACCTGCGTCCCGGGCTCCGCTGACCCAAAATTCTCAAATTTACCTAAGTACTTTTAAAACTTCTCCGAATCTCAAAACAAGTTTCCAAACATGTTTTCCATATTTAAAACATGCAGAACATCATTTAAAATGCATTTATGACAAAAATGATGTATAAAAAGAAAACCAGTCAATATTGAATCCGGTCTCTGCACCATCTCTTTTATCTCTTCTTCCTCTCTCAGTTATCTCTCTCTTCTCCACTTCATCTTCTCCACCCACCACCTCTAGTACCACTGATCAGCGTTGAATGTTACGCATTCTAGCCTCTTAATTTGCATATTTTATTCTTTTAGTGATATGTTATATGTGATTTTACTCTGTTTTTGTATTTTCTGTCTTTTTCAGGGCCTTAATGACTATTTCAGATAAAATCATGATTTTGGGCTTTTAAAGATGATATTCAAGAAGGTTATATGAAGTCTAAATTGAATAGATCCATTCAACTCCATATTTTAACTCAAATCAGTCTAAGGAAGAGGTCCAAGAGAATTACAATTGCTTAAGGAGGTTACGGGCCTAAAGCCCAATTCTGCACTTAATCCAGTTTTAATCCCGTTTTGGAAAGTGGATCAAAAGTCTTATTTTCGAGCATCAATTCGACTTAATTCCTAAATTGGTTGAAGGAAATTCAATTCTGGACACTTTTGTATTTCACGTAAATTTCGTGAATCGGACTCTACTGGATCAAAACTTGGGCCGAATGTCAGCAGAAAAATATACATATTTAGGGCTGCGGGAAAACCCTAATTATCTCCTAATTGGATTAGGACTTTATCTCCTAATTGGATTAGGACTTTATGTATTCTCTTGGGGTATAAAGAGGTGAATTGGAGGCTATTTTGAGGGGAGAAAAAAGAAGTGGAGGTCAAGGCAGAGAAGACAGAGACAATCTGGATTTTATTTACTTATTATGTCTTTTATTTATTTGTTATCTTCTTCTTTAACCATGTGTAACTAAACTCCTCAACTAGGTTGAGGAGGAAACCTCCGTTAATGAAGTGAAATTCTTTTGTTCATTAATTGATTCCCATGTGTATGATTTAAATTCTTATGATTTTCGCTTCTTGTGATTAATTATTTTATAGTTTTTTCACCATCTATATCATGTATATGTGGTAGTTAGAAAATATTATAATTAATCTAAGCTTGGGTTTGTATTTCTTAAAAGTGATAATCTTTAATCTTATATTTTTTTATTAAATTGGATACATAAGATGCTTAGAATTTTACATTAGTGAAGCGAAGGAAAATCTACCTTTTTAATATATTTTTCATAGTGCTTAATTGTTAAATCTTGAGTGAGCAATAGATTGATTTCTTGATTGCTACTCTAAATTTGGGAATTAATAAATAAATATTAAAAGCTTCATGGATTTAATGGTAGTGGAATCTGAAACCTTAGTTATTTTCTCTGTTTGATTTCAATAGTGTTATTTTATTTACATGTTAGTTTAATTTATCTCAAATCAATCAATTTTTGTTTAAACTAGATTAGTTTTAAATTAATTTGAATTTGTATTAGTTTTTCTTCTCAAAGCATTCCCTTGGGTTCGACCTCGTTCTTGCCGATCTATACTTCAATAAATTCATACACTTGCGAGTTATTTTACATTTTTAAAACAACATCAACCACCACAATCTCTCTTTTTTCACTAAAAACCCTAAACCTCGAACCTTTACCCCATCAAAGATCCGAACCTCGTTTCAGCTATCTACGAATGGAGACCATTGAAGTCAATGAAAAGGTTGATTGAATGTGAAAATAGTGTTGGATTAGGCGACGATTGATTGGCTAGGGATTCAGGAACCCGATATCTGAAATTCAGTGATATGGTCATCTTATCGGTGCTCCAAATATTCGAAATTAAATAAGACGGTGTTAGAAGCTCAGGCCAAATTCTGTACTGGCCCTATTCAGACGAGAACTCTCTCAATTGATCTTGGTTGCTAGTATTTGATTGGCATTAATTCTCAGACGATTCAATCGATAACTAGACACTATGTGGCTCTGGGATTGCCTTTTAGCTAATTTTGAGAACGGGTTTTCATGGGTTTTAGATTTGGTTCTCCAAATAAATGGAGTTTGAGGAGAATTTGAGATTGGTCGATTTGGTTTTGATAGGTTTTCGAATTTTGATTTGTTCTGTTCTATGAATTTTTAGTAATTGTGAAATTTGGAATTTTTTTTTCAAGTTTTTCGTTCAGAATTTTACAATAATTGTGTTTGGTTACAAGGAAAATAGTTGTTATGATTTGGAATTTTTCAGTAACTATGTTTGGTTGTCGAGAAAATGGTTGTTGTGGTTTTGAATTTTTTGTTTAGGAAAAGTTAGAATTTTCTTTCTTCCCATTTCAATTTTTTAGTGTTCTTTCCATTTCAGTTTCTCTTGTATTTTTTGGTATTTTTTCATTGTCAATGTTATTTTTGTATCAGTATTTCTTGTATTTTTTTGGAGTTGCTGGTGGTTGTAGTGGTGCCTAAAAAGAGAGAGGGAAAGAGAAGGGTGGGTGGTTGTGGGTGGACGAAGAGAGAAGTGATGGTAGTGGTGGTTGGAGAGAGAAAAAGATGGAGAGGGCATTTTTGTCTTATAATATGTGATATTTCAGTAAATAAATGTCATTGTAAAGGTTAGTAAGGTCATTTCAGATAGAAGGAGGGCATTTTGGTCAGATCACTTAGTTTTTTTGGATGAAAGGGGTAAATAGTAGCAACTGAGCAAACCTCACGGGAGATCATTGTAAGAAATTTAAAAAGTTTCATCCAAGAATAATTAGGCCAAACCTCAAGGGAGGTCAATGTATTTAACCCAATTCTTAAAGTTAGAAATGAAGAATCAAAATGGAAGCTCTTCTTTAGGACTTCAAGATGAACCACAATGAAGGATATTCAAGTTTTTGGCCCAATGGTGGCTCCTACCAATGAATGATATTCAAGTTTAAGCTTAATGGTAGTTTTTACCAATAAAAGATGTTCAAGTAGTTTAAGATTAGTGGTAGTTGTTATGTCAAAATGTTCAAGAGAACATGTATTTATAGTCCCTCTCAAAGATATACCCACCAGGGCATTTATTATGCACGTGGGAGTAATTGGATCTATTAGATTTTAAGCTTTATGAACTTTTAGAAATCTAGAAATGAGCTTTGAGACATCTGAAAGGTAGATCCACTCTTTTCGCTCTTCTTTTAGGTGTCTAGAAATTCACTTCTAGATGTCTAGAACTCTTGAACAAAACACCTATTTTGTTTTTTGGTCTTTTAGGCATCTAGAACAATGTTTTAGGCGTCTAGAAAACTTTGTAATACTTGGTCAACTTTGAAAGGCCATAACTCACTCATTTTGAATCCAAATTGAGCAAAAATTGTGCCCAAATTAAAAGTCTTAAAGTCTACTTTTCACTAAAATTAGCTTCATTTAAAAATTTCAATTACATTGAAAGTTATCAACTTTTAAGTGTGAGGTGGTTAGAAAAGGATTCCTCGAATTCATAACCCGAGTCATGACAAGCCTTCATAGAGTGAGTTATTTGAGTTTAAAGCCTAAGTCAATATGTCTAGGGACCTTTAAATGATATAATTCATTTCAAGTGTGGGTCCTAAAGTTTGGTAAGTCATGAGTTAGGTTCTTTGAAAGTTTTGACAAGCTTAAACCTCCTCAAAGTCAACTATGGCCTTATGAAATGAATTAATTAAGTTCATGTCCGGTTACTAAGTGTCGAAGAACCTTTATAGATGATATGCATAAGGTGCATTGGGTCCTAGAGTTGACTAAGTCGAGAGATGAGCTTTTTTGTTACTTCAAGAATAACTCTACATTAAATTGTAATCACTCACCCAAGACTATCTAGCCAAATCTTTGATTTTCAATGTTATCTTTTGGGTTGATGTCCTCAACTTGACTTTATTACCTCTTGATCTTGTAGAAGTCTTTATCTTTGACTTCAATGTCGTTTGACCTTTATAGATCTTTCATCTTTGACTTCAATGTCCTTTGAGCTTTAACATGTCATCTTTAAGTATTGGATTTTTCTTGGTCTTTGTCATTGATCTATAAGCTCAATTGAGTTTATTTATATGTATAACATGTTTAGCATAATCTAAAGTAGACATTAAATACAACATCTTCAAATATTTGTTATCCTAAAAATTTCTTATATACCCTTGCTTTGAAAAATTGGGTCAACATAACTGTTGTTCCAAAATTATGTTTCATTTTAGAAAGTGTGAACAAGATGATGCGAGTCTTCTTGGTCATGAGTCCTTGTTAGTTACCTTGCTGATGAAGATAAAGCCCAAACTGAATATTGAAGTGTGGAGATGGAAACTACAACAAAATATCTAAGCGAGGTTCAATCACATTAGGAATAAAGTAAGTGAGACCTTGAGAGCTTAGGGAATAGGTTGATAAAGACATAGATTGTTTGGACTACCTATGAATTAGGTTTACATTTGGTTTAATTGTATAAATTCACTTAATTGATCTTTATACATTTGAATTTTTTTTATAAATGTACTTTCGAAGTAAATTTTTTTAAAAATGATTGAGCATTTGAAGGAACGTGATTGTTACACTCTTGACCCCTATGATCATAAGGGTGATTTGCCACAACATCGAGGTGAGATTTTATAACACAATGTGAATGGTGATAGAATTAATGTGTCGGCTACAATTTTGAGGACTATGATTCAAGAGACAAATGATTCTAAGCCTACCAATGCTTTGCCTCTTCCCTTGATTGTGATGAAAATTCTTAAGGTAAAGAATATGTATATTCCTTCAAATGTTCTAGTTATGAAGCCCAAAGGAAAGTTCACGACTTCAAATTGAGGCTGCAAGACATCAAATTGTGGAGGAGGTCATGGATGAGAGTGATGACAATGCTTCTATTGCTGGACTTTATGTTCTGGATTCTAATCATGCTTTGACTACTAGACAGTACAATCAATCCATGAAGGGGTTGGAGAAGTACTTGAAGAGAAAATTTTCAAAGCTTGAAGCATTGATTAGGAGAGCCATACCTGGAGGCTCTGGAGCTCATGATGATGAGGTGGATGAGGATTAGGTCTTGGTGGTTTAGATCTAGTTTATGTTTTGCTAGACATTGAGTAGTTGGTTATGTTTATTACTCAAACTTGTTATGTCTTCTTTGATGGTTGAATTTGTTATGTTATATGTTTTTATTTGCTTAAACATGTTATGTTCTATGTTTTCTATATTTTTTTTGCTATGCTTATGTGTAAAACTCTATCATTTTGGGACATATGTGATATATTTGATTGGAGGTTATGTTTTTACCTCACTTAATCATGTGTTGATTAGTTGTCTCTTGTTCTCATTATTCTTACTTTATCAATTTGTTCCAAAAAGGGATAGATGAATTATGTATGCGATAAAAGGGGGAGACATGGGAGACATATGGAGAGATAGTATACTTCATTGGTTATATGATTAAGGGGGAGTTTGGAGTTGATTTTTATATCATTATTTTTCTTGATTAAGCTTTCACAGGTAATGTTGTTTGCATGATGTGCATATTTTACAAGTTTTTGACAGACACTACGTATGAAGTTGTAAATCTTACTCATAATGCTCTGAGATCTTCAAGTTATATTTCTTTGAATTTGGGACATATTGTAATTTGATTTTTGCAGTGGTTAGGTTATAAATGTCTAAGTTGATTTTGTCACGAAATTGCCAAAGGGGGGAGATTGTGATGTATATTTTTGTAATTGACAATCTTCGGTGTCAAAATCAAACATGATCGAGTTGTAATATTTGCTTTATATTCTTATTATTGATTATATAATTGAAGTCTCAAAGTGAGCATGAAGTTTTACACCAACCATGCAAGTGTTCCTTAAAGGATGAGGCTTAAATCTTCGGAAGAAGCCATCAATGGTCTGAATAAGGATTCGATTGATTGAAATTTTGAGATGGTTCTGAGTGCATGAGGACATTATTGATCACATATGAGAGTCACGTAATCCAGGTAAAGTGGTGAGAACACATATATTTCAAACCGAAAGGTTCCGACCTTGAATAAGGGGGCTTTTAAGCAAAAAATATAAATATTCAAGGTTAGACCGGTCCAGCTCAAACCATGGACTTGTCCAAGGGGTCTTAGGATTCCAGTTTTCTGCAGGCAGAAGGCTGGACTGGTCCAAGCTTGTTGCTAGCAATAATTTGTCCTGCAGTGTCTTGTTTCGACCCGGATTTGGCTATGAAATTTCCTTAAACTTTGGACTTGTTTCCTATTAATTTTTAACTTGTTTTTCAAGAAAAATAGGGTTTTTAATCTCTATAAGAACCTCATATGGTTTCTCTCTCATTAGGCTTTCAATAGACAAGAAATTCATACTCTAGAGAGAGAAAGCATTGAGGTATTTTTCTAGCAAAGGACATTCCTTTATAATTCTTTGTTTATATTTTTGAGAGCACACACATATTCACTGAGTGATTTAGGGTGTCTCTATTTGCTTAATCAACAGTTTGAAGACTATATTGAAGATTTGTTCGTAATTAAGTTACTAGATTGGTTTCTTTTACAAGTGTTCGTTGGTGAGGAAGGAGAAGAAGATCGTGCTATGAAGGAGACAGAATACTTGCTAAGTGTTTGTGTTCTTCCAGTTATCTTTCTGAGAAGATATTGATGTTCCAGAAATTTGCAGCAGTTGAACGAGGTAGTCGTAATAGTAAGCCTGATGTGTTCTGCATCAAGTTCTTGTCAGAGTGGAATGGGTGTGAATCTGGGACATAGTCTATTGTACTTTATTTCGATGATAGTGAATTTGTTTTTTCGGGGCTACAAAGCCTCACCTGTGGTTTTTTCCCAATCTGGTTTTTCATGTATATCTCGTGCATTCGTTTACTTTACTGCTTTTTATTTATTTACTTACTTTGTGGGATTGCTTAGAATTTTAATTGGACTTCAAATTAGAAGATCTGAAAGATTAAGCAAAAAGAGAATAAACCTAATCACCCCCTCTCTAGGTTTTAAATCTAACTTTCGCAGTCGCTTCCGCACTGTGCAACTCACACAAGTAAAATATTGAGAAATTATATGGAGTATTTTTTATGTCTTCGCTCAATTAGGTGTACAAGGGTTGTAGTAGTCGACTCTAGTTAGGGAAGAGTCAACTATTTACAAAGGTAGTAGCCATATAATTCAAGTTCAGTGAAGTAGTCAAATCTAGTTAGGGAAGAGTCGACTACTTTTCAAAAGTAGTAATCATTCAGTGAAGTGGTCGACTCCAATTAGGGAAGAGTCGACTACTTTACAAAAGTAGTAGTTATTCAGTGAAGTAGTCGAATCTAGTCAAGGAATAGTCAACTATTTTATGAAAGTAGTAGTTGTGTCAATGGGACTCCACTATTAAAAAAAAAAAAGGGTTCTGTTTCTTTTTTCGCACTTTCGAACGTCCATAACTTTCTCGTTTCAAATCTGATTTGAGTGATTTAAAAAAAAAATGATTCTGTTTCCTTTTTCGCACTTTCGAATGACCATAACTTTCTCATTTCAAATCTGATTTGAGTGATTAAAAAAAAGGGTTATGTTTCCTTTTTTGCACTTTCGACTCCAATTATGGAAGAGTTGACTACTTTACAAAAGCAGTAGTTATTCAGTGAAGTAGTCAACTCTAGTCAAGGAAGAGTCGACTATTTTACGAAAGTTGTAGTTGTGTCAATGGAACTCCATTGTTCAGAAAAAAAAGGGTTCTGTTTCCTTTTTCGCACTTTCAAAGGAGCATAACTTTTTCGTTTCAATTCTTATTTCAGTGATTCTTTTTTTGAAATTGAGTATTTTGAAGTTATCTTTCAAATAAAATTGATCTCGTTTGAGGATCTCAGTTATGCAAGTGTTAAGCACCTGAGTTTGAAGGATTAACGAGTGTGAATTATTTAAACTATTTTCTTAATCACCCCTTTTCCTCTGCTGTAATACCCCGTAATTTGAAGATATCTAAATTGGATTTTTATTTGTTTGATGGAGTTTTTAATTATTTAAATGCCTTGATTAATTTTGTTAATGCCAGTTTTTATATGTGTAATGTGGATGTTTGAATTGTTGTTAAGTGTTGATTGAGTTTAATTGTGTGTTAAATATTTGTTTTAAATATAGTTTTTTTTTTGTTAAATAAAAATATGTTGGTTTGGGCTGCATTTTCTTTATTTTTGTTTTATTATTTTTATTATTATTAGGGTTTGGGCTGCATTTTCTTTATTTTTGTTTTATTATTATTATTATTATTATTATTAGGTTGGGCTAGGCTGCTGGGCTGGGCTATATATATGTATATATATGTATGTATATATATATATATATATATATATAGTTGGACTAAATATTTTATATTTATTAGTTTAATTATTTAGGAATATTAAATAAGAGAAAAGGAATTAGGGTTCAGTAGTTTCTACGCACAGATAGGGAGAAGACGATAGACTCTAGGAAAAGAGAAAAAAAGTAATTTTTGCTCAACATCACAAGGCAAGTTCGAACTCTTCTCTTCCCCTTTGAATCTGTATACATATATAATATTTGTATATACCTGTTGCTGGAATATATGTATAATATATATATTAATTGTATAGACATGTTGCTAGAAATTTGTATGCAATTAATTATGAAATTAAATGATTTTGCATGCTAAGAATAATTCTGTGAATTAAACATAAAGATTTTGGAGTGTTGGTACTGTTTTAGGGTATTTTTGCATATGTATATACATATATATATGACTGTATAGGCGGGTATATATATATATATATATATATATATATATTAACATGTAATTGGGTTTACTGTATTCATTATTTTTGAACCTTTTTGTTCCGATTAAAAGGTAGATCTTATTTCTTAGAACAATCCTTGAAAGTTTGGTTGTGAACCGTTGGGTAGATTGACGGGAAATTGAGTTTGAAATTGGGCGTTGTTGATTTAGACTGCGAGAGGGGATGGTTTTGGTACCAATACGTAGCTTAGATCGATACGAGTTCAATGGTATATTCATATGCGCGATTCGGTGCCCGGAAGTGATCAGGAAATTTCTCCACCATTGTTGTTACGTGGAGGCTTCAGGAAGAAGAAAGAAAGAACAAAAAAAAAAAAGGTGGCCACGCGTTCCGCCGGCGCGTGGGAGCTTGTGCCACCGTCGCCGGTGGCCGGAAAAGTATTTTACTGTCCCATTTACGGGGGCCCACCTCTGGGTCTGATATGGGCCCATTCCGAATTATTTTATTATTTGTTTTGAATTTTTGGAAAAAACTTGAAATTTTGGAAAATCATTTTTTAAAAATAATTTTATAGTTCTAAAAATTCCCAAAATTTTATGTCAAGTTCCTCCGAGCCTAAGGAGCGTGGTGTTTAAATTTCATATCAAAATGATTTACCATTGTCTTTAAATTAATTTTTAAAGTGTCTAAAAACTGGATTTTTTAGCTTCTTTAATTTTAGAAAATACTTATAAAGTTCCGAAAATTCCCAAATTTTTACTGTAACTTTTTGGAGGCTAAATACACTTGGGTTTAAATTTGCAACTCAAAATGATCTTCTGTTATTGTTCAATTGATTTTTAAAGTGTCCAAAAGTTGGGTTTTTCACTTTCTGTAATTTTAGAAAATACTTTTGTAATTCCAAAAGTTCCCAAATTTTTGCTGTAACTTTTTAGAGGTTAAATAAACTTGGGTTTAAATTTTCATCTTGAAATGAGCTTCCCTTAGTGTTCAATTAGTTTTTAAAGTGTCTAAAAGTTAGGTTTTCACCTTCTTTTATTTGTTGAAATATTTTGTAAAATTCTAGAAAATTTTAGAATGATTGAATATGGTTATTAGAAGTAGAATAGGCCCAGAAACCTAGATAAGAGTTTGGTTTAGACTCCCTCATAGATTTGAGTGCATTGGGGGTTGAATTGGGTGTTTGCTTCTAAAGTGATTAAATTGTGTTATTTGATTTACTTGAATGTATTTTCCTTTAAGGATATAAATGCCCATTAAATACTTGATTATAGCTTACTTGTGAACGATTTGTCTTATGGTGATAATTTCATGTCGGATAATTTGAATTACTTTGTTTGTGCAAATTAAAATCATAATGTACCTTATTTATTTTATGTTTCATATTGGGAATACATCTATACATTTTATTTGGCATGTAAGGATTGCCCGGCGTGTCAGGATCGCTCATACCTAATAAGGTATCTATGCATTTTATTTTGGCATGTAAGGATTGCCGGGTGTGTCAGGATCGCCCATACCTAATAAGGTATCTATGCATTTTATTTTGGCATGTAAGGATTGCCCGGCGTGTCAGGATCGCCCATACCTAATAAGGTATCTATGCATTTTATTTTGGCATGTAAGGATTGCCCGGCGTGTCAGAATTGCCCATACCTAATAAGGTATCTATGCATTTTATTTTGGCATGTAAGGATTGCCCGGCGTGTCAGGATCGTCCATACCTAATAAGGTATCTATACATTTTAATTGGCATGTCAGGATTGCCCGGCGTGTCAGGATTGCCCATACCTAATAAGGTATCTATACATTATAATTACTTTGTCATGATTGCCTAGATTTAATAAAATGCATGCATATGTTTCTTTACTTTGAACTTAAAGAATAGGTTCATTGTTGAATGATAAGGGTTTGTTGGGATAACGTATAAGATGATTTTGATTTCTGAAAACATGAACTAGGTAGGGCATGACCAGTATGTATATACCTATACCTATTAAGGTATCAAAGGATAAAATGGTGACATGTTAGGATTGTTTAAACTTGATAGTATTTCATGTTATGTTTATTTCTACTGAACTTAAGGAATGTGTTTACTTTTGCATAATAAGGGTTTGGGTGGAATATTATAAATATTGACTGTTATTTTGAAAGCATGAAACTGGATAAAAGAATAACTTGTATGTTAAATCTATGGATTTAGTTTGTGTCCCTTATACTGAGGGTATGTATATTGGTTCTCTGATTGGGATGTAGTAGATAAGACTTGCTCATGGGTTTAACCCACTTTGTTGATATTTCAGGTTTCAGACGGGTTCCATTGCGAGGATAGAGTTTTAAGGTTGGTTGTGGCAGTCATCTCTTCTCATCGGTCACAGGGTAAAAACCTATCATCTTATTCAAGGGTCATACTATGAACTCGTTTAGAGATTTTGGTTGTTAGTTTTAAATTAGAGTCTTAAACTTTTGTTTATTATGATTAAGGGGTCCTTGGGTTACGGGACTTCCAAATTGTATCAGCGAACATATAATTATTTGTTTACCATTTATTTCAATTCAGTGGGATTTTCTGTTCAGCTTTTAAAATTTATTTTACTGTCTTTTGTATTCTATGCTTGTTGCTACTAATTGTATGTATCTCCCAGGTTTTGTGTATGAGATTGGCCACCTCATACGCGAAATTTTCTGGGGGGTATTTCATCTGCTTTTAACCAGGTTAAGGAAATCGGGGCGTGACACTATCTACCCCAATCTTTAATCTTTAATGATGTCCTGAACTTGACTTTATTGCCTCTTGATCTTGTAAAAGTTTTTTATCTTTGACTTTAATTTCCTTTGAGCTATAGCATGTCATCTTTAAGTATTGGATTCTTCTTGGTCTTTGTCATTGATACATAAGCTCAGCTGAGCTTTTTTATATATATAAGATGTTTAGCATAATCTCAAGTAGACAATAAATAAAACACCTTCAATGATTTGTTATCATATTGTAGTAACCCTTGTGGACGGGTGTGAGTGGGCGGGTGCGAAGACAGACACTGGGCTGAGCTACCACACTGACAGGGTACAGGGTGCTCAATCCCACATCGCCTGGGTGTGGAAAAGGGGACGTACTTATATATAGTATGTTCTCTTCAAATGGTATGAGGCCTTTTGGGGTAAAACCCAAGAGCAAACCCGTGCGGGCTCAGGCCCAAAGCGGACAATATCATACCATTTGTTGGAGCGGGGTATTACAGTTGGTATCAGAGCCTGAACCTAGCCAGAAGTGTGCCGACGAGGGCGTCGGGCCTCGTAGGGGGTGAATTGTAGTAACCCTTGTGGACGGGTGTGAGTGGGCGGGTGCGAAGATAGACATTGGGCTGAGCTACTACACTAATAGGGTAGAGGGTACTCAATCCCACATCGCCTAGGTGTGGAAAAGAGGATGTGCTTATATGTAGTATGTTCTCTTCATATGGTATGAGGTCTTTTGGGGTAAAACCCAAGGGCAAAACCGTGCGGGCTCAGGCCCAAAGCGGATAATATCATACCATGTGTTGAAGCGGGGTATTACACATATAATTTGTCTTATATACACTTAGTTTGAAACCTTGGATGAACATAATTGTTGTTCCAAAATTATGTTTTATGATATAGAGTATTAACAAAATGATGTTAGTCTTCTTGGTAATGAGTCCTTGTCGGTTACCTTGCTGATGAAGATAAAGCTCAAAATGAATATTGAAATGTGGAACCCAAATTTTGTAATTCTATGTCTACATGTTGAATCATAACTCCATCCTCTTTGGAGAATTCACCCACCTTTTTGATGGAAACGACATTAGAATTTCTCAACAAGGTTGGATGACACTAGAAAAAAAATTGAGGACTTGAGAACTTTGGGAATAGGTTGATAAAGTCATAGATTGTTTGGACCACCTATGACCTAGGTTTACATTTCATTTAATTGTATAAATTCAATTAATTTACCTTTATACATTTGAAAGTTTTAATAAAGGTACTTTTGAAGTATTTTCTGTAGTAAAAATTTTTTTTGGAAAATCGTAACATGATTTAACCAAGCCTTGGAATAATATTTAGATAGGGTGTTGTATCAAGTCAGATTCTATATATCTATTTTATTTTTATCATATCTCATTCGTTACTTATGATGCGTTTAGTACGCGTGAATGGAATGAAATGGAATGACCATCATTCTATTGTTTTGTTGCAAATATGAAATGAGGTGGGAATGAAATAAATTTTAAATCAAATTCTCCAAAATACCCCTCATAATGACAAATAAATTAAACCAACAAATTAGTGGTGGTGGAAAAAGGTGAAAATGTGTAGGTGGTGGCGGTGAAGGTGGTGGCGGTGGCGGTGGAGGAAGGTGGCGATGTGGAGGTGGTGGAGTGGTGTGGTGGGGTGGCGATGGAGGAAGGTGGCGATGTGGCGGTGGTGCGGTAGGGGAGGTGGTGGAGTGGTGTGGTGGGGGTGGCGGTGGAGGAAGGTGGTGATGGTGCGGTAGGGATGGTGATGGCAATGTGGAGGTGGTGGTAGTTGTGTGGTAAGGGTGGCGGTGGAGGTGGTGATGTGGTGGTGGAGGAAGGTGGTAGTGGAGGTGGTGGTGGTGTGGTGGTGGAGGAAGGTGGTGATGGTGCGGTAGGGACAGTGATGGCGATGTGGAGGTGGTGGTAGTTGTGTGGTAAGGGTGGCGGTGGAGGTGGTGATGTGGTGGTGGAGGAAGGTGGCAGTGGAGGTGGTGGTGGTGTGGTGGTGGAGGAAGGTGGCAGTGGAGGTGGTGACGATGCGATGTGGTGACAACGGCGATGGTGGTGGTGGAGGAAGGTAGCGATATGGAGGTGGTGGTGTGGTGGAGTAGGGAGGTGGTGATGTGGGGGTGGAGGTGGTGGAGGCAGTGGTGGCAATGGTAGTAGAACCAGTGGTGGTGGTGGTAGAGTCGGTGTGGTGGTGGTGGTGGTGGTGGTGGTGATGGAGGTGAATGATTTTTTGAACATATGATATATTTTTTTTAATCTTACTGGGAATGGGATGTCCATTCCATAGGTTTAACTATGGAATGAATTTTTATTCATGAAAATGAATTTTCATTCGAAGAGAATAATTATTCTCACCTTAAAATTCATACTAAACAAATGAATGGTTAGAATGAGTATTTTATTTTATTCCATTGCTACATACCAAAGGCAGCATTAGAGTCTTGAGATGATATTATATGGTCAAAAAGTAGTCATTAAGTTTTCCAACGGTATCTCATACTCCCAATTTCAAATATGTTTGACCACCCAACAAAACCCTGAAATTCAAGTCTTTTGTGCAGTCACCGAAAAATTTCGAGAATAAAGTTGTACATGTAGATAGTTTTCCTATACTGGTAAAACTTGGTCCATGATGGTCTTGTATCGGTGGAACCTTTGCTTGTATAGGCAGAGCTTGCGTTTTTGACACGATTCAAGCTACAATTTTAATGCAATTCAAGTCCAAATTGGATGTGAATTTAACTATCACACGCCCAATACATGCCTAATTGATTTCTAATCATTCTAGAACTAGAATAAGAGTTTCTAAAGCCTATATAAGGAATTTAGGATTCACATAAATGAAAAGGAACGCACTTAAAAGTAGAAAAAGATAGATTTTGGAAAATACCTAGTTTTCTTCATTGATATTTTAGACTTTATTTATCACATAGTTGATATTTAATTATAGACCAAATAGTTGTGATTTGGTTAGAGATCATTCATAAAACTTTGTAATTGATGTAAGAGCACGGACGGAGCTTCATTGATTTCAATATATCAACTGCGAATCAAGTAATTCTTCGCGCACACTTTTGGAAAAGCATAGTTATTTGATCACTGATAAAAACTTATCGTCACGAGGAGATTGCGTTGATGTGAATCTTGTTAATGATTTTAGAAGTAGTGGAATCGGAGGTAAAACAATAACAGGTGATTCTGCAATGGAACTTGTTGTACTCTTTCTCAATATAGTGGATTAGATCGCCTGAGACGGCATAGTCTCCGTAATTTTTTCTCCCTAAATTTTTTAACGTAAAAAATCTGATGTCTCTCTTACTCTTTACTTTATTACTTTTATTGCATGTATGTGATTGAATGATTGATTAATTGGACTAATCAACTTAATAATAATCAAAGGAGCAAATGGAGATATTCACACCCCCTCTCGGTCTCATAAACTTCCTCTAGAATTACTGTCAAGTGGCATCAGAGCTTAGCATCAGTATTGTTATTTCCTTCACTTATCCTTGTCAAAGGAAGTTTTGATAATTTTTTAATAGAGAAAGAAAAGTGTTATATATAATAATTCTATTAATTGACTCTTTCATTTTTCTTCATGATCTTTTATGCTTCTAACAGGGTTTCTTTTTGAAAAAAATCACATCAAATGGCAACATGAACCAGACTGAGGTAAAAAGCGGGTTCAGAAAGAGTTCTCCTAGAATTGACCTCCCCATTGCTATCCCCGTTTATAATCAGTGGATTCATGTTTTGCCTTTTTAGTACATAGATGTTTGGATTAAATAGAATGACCTCATCTGAAATTTGATCTAATTATATTTTGAGATAACACTTTTCAAAAATTTGACCTCCCTCTGACCAAATTAGCTTACTTTTTGCTGTGATTTTATCTTAATACCCCCAATGTTTTAATTTTAAAAAATCCAAAATAATTGCTCCCGTAAAATGACCAATTGCCCACATGTATATATATAAAAAAACACTGATGCACACATCCATCCTAGAGCACGTGGGGATTACATCACTTGTTATTCATCTTTTTCTTCACTAATTCAAACCCAAAAATAGTTTTCACAACAACAACCTGACAGCCACTATTACCAAGCCTAAACTTCGTCAAATCTTCTCAAATCACACACCAATCTACTCCTTATGATCCATGCTACACTTTGAGATGAAGATCATTAAAATCCATGGCCTAATTTGGCCATTCCCAATTTTGAAATTCAAGGTTCCATATCAACTATCTCAGATTCTTTCAAACCCACCAAAAACTACATCAAATTTATACACTTAATCAAGTTAAAAGAGGATTTGACACTAGATTTCTCATATAATATGATCAAATCCACAAATTAATATGATCATATAATATGATCAATCATCTATGATTGTACATGTATTTATCTAAATTTTCATCATTTTTCAATTCTCAAAAACCAACATTCTACAACTCACAACAGAGGCTTCGTCATAGAGAAAGGACCCAAAAACCTCTGAAACCCTAGCTTCATCCTCATAAGTTGCTAGAGATCCGAGAACACGAAACTCTGAGTCGAGACGGTGGTGAAATATGATTACAAATCTGATGATGGAAGCTTCGGCAAAACCAATGGCTCTAAGTGAGGGTGGTGATCGAGCTTTTGGTAGAAGTGTATGTGAAGAGGCAGCGATGGTGATTATGATTAGAAAACACCTAGGGTTTTGAATTTGGTGATTAGATGCGGTCGTCGGAGGCATCATTAATTGCCAACGAGTTTTCCGATGCTTTGTTGTTAGTGTTGTCAAGGTCACAAGTTGGGTTAGACTTGTCCATGGCATCATGAGTCTTCTCGAGTCACAACTTGAACGCAAGCTCTATGGCCATCATCCCCCCCCCCCCCAAGCTAAGACTAATTCGATGTTGGTGCCTGACTAGAGGGATCGGTGGTGCCGGGGGTGATGAGAGAAATGAGAGAGAATTGCCCCTTGATTCGAAACCACCAGCGATGGGGAGGGTTAATTATCCTCTCTCTAATATCCAAACTATCACACACACACACGCGCACATATATATATACATATACATATACAATTATACATACACAGAGACACAAATCTTCTACTCCTCCTCCATCTTCTTCGATTTGCAGCTCCTCCACTTTAATTTGAGTTATTTTATTTCATTGAAGGGCAATTTTGTCCTAAGAATAAGGTATTTTTGTAAATAAATGCTAATATAATGGTTAACAAAGTCATTTTACATGGAAGGATGGCATTTTAGTAGATTATGTATTTTTTTGGACAGAAGGAGGTATTAATAATAAGTGTGCAAACTTGAGGGGTACTGAGTGTAAGTTTTTTAAAAAGTTTCATCCGTGTGTAATTAGGCCAAACTTCAAGGAATGTCATTGTATTTAACCCTAAATTTTTTCCTTTTATTCTTTTCTCTTTACTGTCTTATTACAACTATCCTTTTTTTCTTTCTTCTTTTTAAGTTATACACATAAAAAGAGGAATTCCCGAATCATTTCTTCTATTTTCTCTTCTCTAAACCAATACTCCTATCTCCTTTCCTTTCCTTTCCCATTATTTAAAGATGAGGAGTGCTGATTGGTGGAAAATTGAAATAAATCACAAGTATTAAATATTTTCTTATAATAAATGTTCTATTTTCTCATCCAGCAATATGTCCTTTTAGTTTTAAGACATTTACATTAGTGATATCAACAAATAAATAAAACTATGGTGATCATAAAGTGGTTCTTCAATTATATATATATATATATATATATATATATATATATATATATATATTCTTTAATTCAATTAGGAACCAAGATTCATAAAGTATTTTTATATATTAATTAATTACAAATTTCAAAAAATATATATTGGAAACTATTATAATAAGTATATAGATTAATATAAAAAAATTATTATTAAAAATATTTAATGATTACCATAGTTTTATTTGTTTGTTTACCACATTAATGTAAATATCTTAAAATTAGAAGGGCATATTGCTTTCTGCACCAATCAGTGCACCGACTATGGAAGAATTGAATGGAGCGACTATAGAAGAAGAGTTGCTTAAGCGACACTCCTCTTTAAAGATAAGAGGAGATGCCAACAAATCAACAACACTGCATATATAGGTGTAATCAGCTTAAATGTGTAACATGTGTAAATTACTAGCATACTCATATCATGATTTCTACAACAGTAATTCAGTGGTGTTACACAGTATGTGGATATTACAATGTCAGCAGACAAGACTACCATCAGCCAGTTCGTTTCCTATCTTTATACAAAAGCTGATGGCATCAACTCAACCAACTTCATAATTCACAGCTTTTATGTGCTCCTTTTGATACAGCTCCCACCCTGTTCATTTTGAAAATTATAAGCAAGGATTTGTTGCTTTTCATTTGAAAAGAATTATGAAAAATGCTACGATTGGGCATGTTCTTAAGTTGAACTTGCATTTCCAATTTTCCATCCATTATATTCATTGAAATACTATGTTTGAGAGTATCGAATCGGCGTCTTGAATTTGGAATTAGAGGAAATTTAGTTCACACTGAACTAAATTTTCTCCGAACTAAAATTTCTTCAATTTTAAATCTATAGTGTCGATTCAATGCTTCCAAATGCAACACAAGTGATTTCAATAAATGAGAAGGTGAGCTCACATGCCCTTGAATCATTGGATTGAGAATTGAAAAAAGCCTCTTGTTAAACAGTTGAGAGGTCGCAAGAGTCCTCACTGCTAAATGGCAACTGTATGATAAAACAGCACTGGGTGACTTTGACAACCATTTGCTGCATTAATTTGAATCTGAACTTGAAGGACTATGTTTATATTTTATATAGCATTAAACGTGAGTATTTATCATTTTCAATTAAGCCATTTGCGAAAGACCAAGTTTATGACATCTTCAGCTATCTAATGGATGAGAGGGCGCCCTCAAAATAACGTTTTTCTTTCCAAAAATGGTAAGTCATTTCAAAGATGAATTGATGTCTAACATTTTGAATTATGTCGGTATAATAAATGGTTAAAATTACCACCTAGGAAGATAAATGTTGATGTTCTGTTTTTATTTTTCTAAACGATTCCTTCCAAAGTATATTGTCAATTGTTAACCGAAAAGCAAAAAAAGAGTATATTGTGTCAATTGTGAATGCTAGATCACCAAGCATTAGTTAGGTTCCTTCCATTCACCAAAACAAGAAGAAAAAGAGCACGGAGAGATCTTAGGAGTAGGGTTGCATACGGTTCGGTTCTGTTCGATTTTAGTATTTTTTGGGAACTAGATCATCATATGGTCTGATTTCACTAAAACCGTTTGGACCAATGGAATTGAGCCGAACCGAACCGTAAAGTACCGGTTCGGTTCTACGGTTCCATTATTAGTGCTTTAGTGAATTATTATATTATTATAAATTGTATAATATATATTATATAAAGTATAAACGGTTCTCACATTAAGATTATTAGTTACACACTTACACTTACAAGTTTACAACTTACTTATTTATATTAATTTATATAATATATTTTATATATAAATGGCCTGGTCTGGTTCGGTCCAGTCTTGAGAGACATGAAACCGAAACCGGACCGTTAATTTACGGTTCCAATATTTTGAAAGTGTGACCGAACTGAACTGTAAAAAAACTGGACCAAATTGTCTGATTCGGTCCGATTTGGTTTCTCGGTTTGGACGAATTTTTGTGCACCCCTACTTAGGAGTCGACTCTTCACCTAATAAACATACACCTAGTTAAGCCATGACAAGCGCTATCAATATGACTATGAATATAAATATACTTGTAAGACATAATAACTAGACCCTATAAGTTGTGGCATATCAGATTAATGGTCGAAATGGAATGTTTCTATGATAACTATAGTAATTTTACTTTGTAAGCAGCATCATCATCATAATCATTATCTTGCCTTAATTCCATATGAATGAGGTCGTCACATGAATTCTTTCATTCTAGTCTTTCCTATTACATGTCATTTCTCCTGTCATGGTTAACTTTTTTAAGTCATTTTTAATAATCTCATCCCAAGTTATTTTTGGTTGCATTCTCCGTTTCTTACCTTTTATTACAACTAGTCTTCCTCGCTTTACTGGTGTGTCTCTAGGTCTCCAATAGATGTGTCCAACCATCTTAGTCTACTCTCTCTAATTTTCTCACAAATGGATGTTACATCTAATTTGTCTCACTCTCTTTAGGGAACTTATCTCTTCTAGTCACTCCAATTATCCACCTTATCATTCTCATTTTCGCTACATAAAGACATTATTCTTGCCCTGTTTTTCGGGCCCAACACTCCGCCCCATACAACATAGTTGGCCTAATAATAGTTCTATAAAATTTTCCTTTTAACTTATGTGTTATTCTTTTATTACACAATATCCCACTAGCTTACCTCCATTTTATCTAACCCACATCTATTCTACTCGTTATGTTGCTATTTATCTCTCCTTCGTTTTATATTATCGATCATAGGTACCAAAATTGGTTGTTTTGAAATGCTATCATTATATTATTAACGTCCGAATCTTTGTTAAATTAACACTTCATATACTCAATTTTAGTTCGAATAATTCTCAATCCTTTCGACTTTAAAGCATTTCTCCACATTTTTAGTTTTATTGTAAAGTTATCTTTAGAGATATACAAGAGCACAATATCAATCTCGCTTTGGAAGTCTTTTTAATTTCATCCAAGATTATTACGAAAGGATATGGATTTAGCACAGATTCTTGGTACAATCCTACATTTATCGAGAACTCACTAGTGTCATCACACGTGGTACAATTTAGTTTTTGAATTTATATACATATTATTGAAATATCTTTATTATTATTATTTTATTTATCTGGTAGGTGTTTTTATGTGAGATTCCCATGATTATGTAAGATCCCCATAATCACGGGATCACATAGACTTTTTATCCATTTATTAGGTATTTTTATGTAAGATTCACATGATTATGTAAGATCTCATAATCATGGGATCACATAGATTGTGGCATCTTTCCTGTTTTTTTTATTTGATTTCCTTTTTGTACCATATTATTGTATATAAATATAACTCTTGGCTCTCAGTTTGAGTAAGCTAATTACACATATTTTACTTTTCATATCTCGGATACTTTTAATGATTTGTAAGAAAATTTGTTTTCTTTATAGAGCCCACCAAATTATATCTCTTGGGATCCTATCATATGCATTTTCTAAGTCTATAAAAATCATAAGTAATTTTTATTGCTCACTCCTGCATGTTTCAACTAATTGCCTAAGTGGGTATATATATAACTTTCATTGTTGATCTCTCCCGTATGAATCTGATTTGATTATCCAATACCATAGACTCCTTCCTTAGTCTTTGTTCTATTACCCTTTCCCATACTTTCGTGGTATAACTCATTGATTTAATTCCTCTATAGTTACCACAATTTTAGCCACTAAACTCTTACGTTGCCTAACGTCCAAGCCTCTATGGAAATATTATTTAGGTCCACCACTTTATTACTCTCCATCTTTGTAAATGTCATCAACCTCCATGTGGGTGATTTTATCTTTCATTCATATGTTAACTTCATTTTCTTCTACTTCTTCACTGGGATACTCTGAGAAGATCTATATTATTTAGGTCCACCACTTTATTACTCTCCATCTTCATAAATGTCATCAACCTCCATGTGGGTGATTTTATCTTTCATTCCTATGTTAACTTCATTTTCTTTTACTTCTTCACTGGGATACTCCGAGAAGATCTATGATGCACCTAATGCACCGTGCACCGAGTGTATCTCAACTATGCACGTTCTACATGCGCGGTAGGCCCCACCATGCATGTACAACACGCGCGGTGGGCTCCACCGTGCATGTACAACACGTGCGATGGGTCCCACTGCACGTGTTGTACACGCACGGTGGGGTCCACCACGCATGTACAACACGTACGATGGGGTCCACACGCACTACCTCAATTGACTTAGTGTATTTACATCGAGTGTATTGTAGGTCTTCTGAGGGTATTCATTTGATAGATTTTGAAAGTAATTCTTCCATTTATTTAATATGTCACTTTCTTTACCTAATATAAATATTTTTTTCACCATTTTTTGTGTCTAGTTTTTCATATAAGCTAGTTTATTATATGTGTCTAAGGGCTTAGTTAGCATAGATTTTACTTCTGTTTTTACGAAGAAGAAAAAGAGAAGCAAAAGTTCTCACTTTCATTTGACTTATGATTAGTATTTAAAAATTATATTTTGAAAGAGCTTTTAATATCAAAAGAGTATCTTTGACCTGTTTGACAAAACATTTATGGAAGCTCTTCTACGGTTGAGATAACCTATCAAAGCTCTTCTACGATTGAAATAGCCTTTCTGCCCTTGGATGGAGTGTTATTAATTTTGACTATTTGGCAAACTTTTTTTCATGCAATGCAATGAAACACAAAAACTAAATACAATTCACACAAAAGAATAGTAAATAAAAGGTCACACAAATAATCATTTTATATTAGTATAGAAAAATTTAAAACAAAATAAATATTGAAATGTGGGAGGTACAATTGAAATTACCAAGCATTTCATACCCCTAAAAACCATTCAAGGACTTGCCAACATCACATTTGAAGGGAGGTCCAGAATATTAGTTGAAAACAACTATTTGCATAAATTGCAAAACTCTCTTTCTTCTGGTTAATGAAATTTACATTAATTTGCCGGAAAAAGAAAAAGAAAAAGAAAAAGAAAAAGAAATAGAAAAAAGAATGAACAGGTCGATTGGAAATTTTGGGACTAAAATTCACTGACCACTAGCTATGATTCCAGAGCATAATTTCAATATCTTTCACCATATTGTACAGTGCAACCTGCACCGGAGATGAATCAATTTTTTTTAAAAAAAATAAGAACAAATCTTTGACTTCCTTCCAGATGCATCAAGTCCATTCCTCAAGCTCGTACCAGTTCCTAACAAAATTCCCAATTCAAGACCAATCAAATTCTTGTTCCAATTTTTTTTCCCTTCCCTTTCTTTATTCTTTGCTATGTTTGTTTGCTAAGAAGTCTTCGGCAAAAGAAAAGAAAATTTTGCATTTCATTCATGCCGAACCAAACACGACATCCCACTAATTGTTTTGCCCTCCGCCATCGACACGTCTCCAATACAAAGAAACCATAACCAAGCCGCCTTCAACACTTTAGGAGATAAACCCAGCTTCTGATCACCTGGAATTAGGGCTGATAACGAGACACATAACACACAAATTAACATATATATATATATATCTAAGAACCGAGTTTTTTTTTTTTTTTTGGGAATGAGGAGAAAATTAAGAAAGCTAAGCTGAGATGAGTTCAGAGGCAATCTTCTGGCAGAGCGTGATGAACAATGGCTCTTTTACAGGGACACGGTTGGAATTTTATTTTCCCACTGGGTAATAAAAACGGTAAGGTCGGTATTTAAAAAGTTTCATTAAAATGTTAGATTTTCTTCCCTCTCTAAAACACTCTACCAAGAGTCAAATCTCTTTCCAAAAAATCATATCCAAACACGTATAAAATGACTTTCTAAGTCCAAGAAATCAAAAGTAGTGTTTAAAAAACCAATCCAAACAGGTTCTAAGTTCCCTTGTAGTTTACTTTTTTGTCATGTTTTAATTTTTTTTTCTTTTGTCCAAATTATTTGTTGTACTTTCTCACTTCACAAACTTCTTTCTTAATGAACTTTTCTTTAAATGTGCCGTTTTACTACCTTTAAACTCTTTCCATTTAATGTTTTTATGTCCCTTTTTCACTCTTTTATATTTTATATTTAAATTCTTTGATTAATATATCTGAAATTAATATACCATATTAGTTTGTGAGACCCTTCTAGCAAGTTAATTTACAATCTTTACATGAAACTCATTCCAATATTCTATACAGCAATAATCAAGTTGTGTTTTATTTATTCCGTTTGTGTAAATTATTTTCACTTTTCTCGGTTACCTCAGATCCATGTTGCTAGCCCAATTTTTTATTTTCGCTTTTCTCCGTTACTTATGATCCATGTTGGTAGCCTAATTTCTTGTGACTTATTTTTGTGGTATTTTTTATTGTATTGAAAATTCATCAAAAAATTGACATTAATCAATATAATTCAGAAAACATTAATCAATATTTTTTAAAGCATTAATCAATATAATTCTTCTTTCCCTTCCAATTATTTTGTGTTCTCAAGCGCATATGCTGTTACTTTGGACTATGCTATGTAATATGAGTATGCTAATGAAGAATACAAGTAACCAAAAAAAAAAAAAAAGTGTATGCAGAAAACAATCATTTTAACTTATTATGCAAACTGATAACTGGGTGGACCACATGATATATCTCTTCATAGTATAAAATTAAGTAGCCGTAGAAAAGGTGAAAAGTCACTTTATTAACAACACTCTGTGTTGAAAAAAAAAACAATGAAATCCAACTCTAAGAAATTTGTCAATTTGATAAATTTGTCGCATTATATGTCCAGCAAAGGCGACAAACCATTGATTTAATGATGCAGGTGGTGCAGTGGGTTTGAGAATGTTTTATAGTGCAAACTAAAACTTTTCATTTCAAGTTAGATCATAACATCATACCTTCACAGAGAAAATCTCAACCAGAGAATACCATGTCCCTGAAACCCCAAGAGCAATACCAAAAACAATTATGCCCACATCCATAAACACTCCTTTCCAACCCATCTCATCCTTGAAAACTAGATAATGGAACAAAGCAGGCAGAATAAAGCCCAATACAGAGCAAATGCAGCTCCCCACCAATGACAGGAAGTCAGTAAAATTTGGTACAAACAGAGCCACCAAATTCACTGCCAAAACCAGTAGCCATCTAATCCACAAGCAATACCTTCCACCCCAGAACCTTCTTTCAACCACCTCATACACAGGGTTCATCATCAATGGGAAAGTAAAGAATAAATTCACACAAAGACCCAGTTGAACCACAATGCTCACCACACCTTTGCCCAAATTTGCTGTGATCATATCTTTTGTGCTGTCACCAAAAGCAAAATAACCCAGAGCCCCAAATGATCCATACATCAAAGCAATGAACAACATGGTCAAGCCCAACACTTTCTGAAATTTGCTCCTGTCTTTCATCTCTGCCTCTAATGGTAAAGCCATTCCAATCCCTTCAAATGAATACACTGTCACACCCAAAGCATAGAAGAACATTGACAGACCCCCAAAAGCCTCAACCACCGGCCTTTCCTTCAAAATAACCACCACATCCTCAACCATCACCACACCCATTGCTCCAAGATCAACAACATCTGCAAATATACTCAAAGGGGCCAAAAGGGTCAATGTAGGGATTGAATTTAGACCCAATTGGAATGGTAAACAAGCCCAAATGTAAATGCTCTTGGCTGAAATTCCCCAAATCTTCGGGTAGGTCAATTTCAGAGTCGCGATCGTCGATGAATGGAAGAGATTGGCCAACGTGTTACCTATGAATATGACATACCCAATACAGAATCCAGCCTGAGAGAGGAGGATCATGGTGTCGACGGCGAATCTGCCGATGGACCCACAAACGGCGAAACCCAGATCACCAAAAGAATTGATCTTGGCGAAATCATTGGCTGGCTCGAGCTTTCTTCGGCTGTGGACTAGGAGCATCATGCAATGGTTGGTGAGACCAGCGACGACGAAGATCATGAGGAAGGTGGTGACCCAACCGGTCCGCATGAATGTGTAGGGCAGGCCAAGCACGCCTGCACCAACAATGGAGATGAAGACATTGGCGAAGCTCTTGGGTTGAGACGAGAGAGGCTTGGAGTTTCCATTGCCGAGGAGAGGAGTGTCTTCTCTGGGGATAGGTCGAGAATTGCCATATGAGGACGAACCGCTTCTTTCGAGCCCCATTACGAGCCTCCAGTTTTCCACCAATTGATATTCTTCTGTTCCCTATAGAATATACAGAAAATTTTACTATATAAGTGTGTGTGTCTATATATATTTATATATATATATCAAGTGTGAAATTATTGAATCAACGAACACAGAGAGAATGAAAGAACACAGATGACAGATGATGATGATGGTGATGGTACAATTTACAACTGGCTTTGTGCCACATGCTTCTATGTGATATAAATACGTATCAAGTGCGCTGACTTTTCCAAATTTCAACAGATTTTTATTTTATTTTATTTATTTATTTTTGAACTGAGAGTCCTTTCCTATCAGGTGACCTTTCACCTGACCACCAATAACGGAGACTATTTTATATTTGTTACACTTTTAACTATTTTATTTAAGTAATAAATTATTAATTTATTGACATTTTTCTTTCCAGTTATTTAATTATTTAATCGTTTAGTTTTTTTTTACTCTAAAAGCATTATTCAAATAGATATTATGATTATGATCACGCTAAGTGGACCAATAGTTTTAAGATAAGTTATAACAGTCTTATCCAATTTCATTTCATTTTAAAATACTAATACTAGTTTATTTATTTGTTTGAAAAGAAATACTACAAGTTATTTATTTATTTACGTCTCATCTATCCAAAGATGATAGATAGGAATCACATTACAAACACAAATGAAATACTATTGTTAAATCTTGTCTCGAACTCGCGATAATCTTAGAATTTAATGAGAATTTAATATCTCGATTCTAATGTATGATTTTTTTTTTTTTTTTTAAACAATCGAGATAAATGCAACAAGAAGTACTGGTGTCATGTTCTAGTGATACTTGGAACCTACTATGGAGGAGGGGCCAGCAAAGAGAAATAAACAAAATAATAATACATTATACTAAAACAATTAGGTCCATTTTATTACATAGATCATTCTTGTATGTCAAACTAATTTGCATAAGTTTTTAAATCAATCTTGAAATCAAAATTCTATAATTTTGAAAATTAAATTATTGTTGAAAAACTAATTAACCCAAATTGCTCGTATATATTGTCTTCAACATTTAACCTATAATCCAATTACAAATAAAGAATAATCATTCCAAATTTTTGCTCCATTAACAGCACATTATCCATTCCTAACAAATGCTATGAGTAGCGTCGGAGTGATTACAAGCAAGTAAATAAATTACTCGTTTGCTTAATTTTTCAGATTTTAATTCAATTAAAAATTAATCAATCAAATTCATGCAAGTAAATTACTTAAAGTACGATAAAGTAAAGAATGCATCAAATACCACGGGTATGTTTCAGACTCATACTCACTTTACTCTGCTAAGAACTTGATGCGGAATGTGCGCCTCAGGCTTACTCTTGTGACTTTATGTCCAATTACTATAGACTTCTAACTAAAGTCACAATCCTTGCAGAAGATTAACCAAAAGAATATAAACACAAACAGTACTCCACAAGTATTTTGTCCCCTTCATAGTGCGATCTTCTTCTCCTTTCTTACCAACAAACAATTGAGTAGATTTCAAATCGAAACTAGTGACTTAATCAATAAGCAATCTTTGAATCAGTCTTCGAATAATTGATCAATTACATAACAACATCCTAAATCACTCTGTGAATATGTGTGTGCTCTCAAAAAGATAAACGAAAAATTAATAGAGAATTTTCTGCCCTAAAAATAATTCAATGCTTTCTCTCTCTAAAAGTAATGATTTTTTGAAAGTTAATTAAAGAGTATTTATAGATGATGCAGTTCTATAATTACTTGAAAAATAAGTTTAAAATACTTTAAAAATGAATCTTGATGTTTAAGGAAAGTTCAGAGGTCAATTCTAGTTAAAACGGGACAAAATAAGTTAGTTCGCACATATTAGCAAAGTGGGACCGGTACAACAAATACATGGACTGGTCCAAGTGTCCGTAACTTAGTTGGACTGGTATGGGGAATGTTTGGACCGGTCCACTGTGGCCAAAACCCAATTTTGAGATCCCGAGACTTCTTAATCGGACCGATCCGGGGAATGTTTGGACTGGTCCAACTTTGAAAATTTCGAAAAAAAAACCTAGGATCCTAATTTTCAAAGTCAAACTTCATATATTCAAAAACTTTGTGTCCTCGCCAACTTACCTAGACTACATGAGTTTCATACTCAATCAACGATGTCCACGCGCATTTGTAATCTCTTGAATGCTTTAGATGATCAAATTCCTTGTCTAGATCATTGATGGTCTAAGCATATGCTTGTATTGGTGAAGAACACTATCCATGTTTTTGGTCTTCAATCGCATAATTTATTATAAAGAATGTAAACAAAAATTGCAACTCGATCATTCTCAGTTTTGACATCGAAGATTGCTAATTACAAAAATATACGTCAAAATCTCCACCTTTAGCAATTTTGTGGCAAAATCACCAAGACAATCATAACCTAATCCACTAGAAAAATCAGATTACAATAAGTCGAAAAATAAATATAAATAGAACTGAAGAAACTAGAGCACTTCAAAAGATCAAGCTGCACATGGAGAAACGACTTCACAAAGAAGAAATCTAAAATCTGTGTATCATTCAAACAACACTACCTGTGAAAGTTTAATAAAGAAATATAAACAAAATATGATCTGATGAAGCATAAATCTACCCTGAACTAGTCAAATACCAACCTGTAAAAGGACAAGAGAAGGGTAATTGGAAGGACACTGGCGTGATGCCGACCGACTAAGCTCCGACGATCAAGTCAGAAATCAGAAGGACTTTCTTAAGCTAGAAAAGCATTCAGAGGGTATAAATTGCGTACCTGGTATTTGGATCATCTCTGTATTTATAGCAGTCTAATGGGGACACGGGTACAACATAACATGAATACGGCGATACAGAAAATTCTAAAAAAATAGGACACGACGAGGATACGGCTATAAAATAATAATATAACATATTAACTATTTAACAAAATAAAGATTACATTTCATAAATACTTCAATTAATCGTCAAGTAATTAAGAATAAAATAAACTTATAAACAAAAATAGATAAATAGATTATAGAACCAGACTTATTTAGTCATCTACATATATTTAGCTTAGATTTTTAATCATAACTTAGTCGCATATAATTTCATTTCAAAGTACTTGAATATATATCACTGCTACGAAGTGTCTGACATGTGTTCGAGGAGTGTCCAAAGAGTGTCCAAGAAGTTTCCTAAAAAGAAAAATGTCAGGATACTTATATGAAGTGTCCGACACAGATACGACACCCTTGATGAACTTATATGAAGTGTCCGACACGAGTACTGCACTCTCGATAAAGTGTCTGTGGTTTCTAGTTGTCTGATGATCTATAGTTCAATTTTAATTTTATATCGATTAAGAAAAAAATTTCATTTATCGCTAGTTTTTTCCCGATTATTTTAATACTTTGGCAGGACATTTTCCTGCCAAAACAAGAGGAAAATAAATTGGAAAATTTGTTATTTGCGACCAAAATTTGTACTTTAGTCATAAATACATTGTATTTTACAACCATTCTTGCTTGGTCGCCGATAGTAAAGTATTTGCAACTTTTTCAATTTGGTTGCAAATAGCCAGATTTGTTATAGTGATAAGAGGTTGGGATAGAAGAGCAGTGGACTATTACAGCTTTGATAATTTCAACTTGTTGGCATAAATCATTCAGCGAAGCATCTAGTCCATCTCTACATAGAATTAAGCATCCAGTTTATTTCTATAACCATCATACTCATAGATTTACATGTCAAAGAATTTAATGTGTATTGTACATGCTTTGAATAGAGATGGAAACAAAATATTTGATTAAGAAAATGCTTAGAAGTAGGTAATGTGGCAAGAACAGGGAATACCAATTTGTGGTTTCATAGAGAAAATCACCACGCACATCGCTGTTTTAAGCAATCGGCTCACGGGACAAAATTCAAATATAAAATTAGTAAACAACACCGAGTGTGAGAAACTTAGTTTTGTATTGAAAATTTTTGGTGTCAAAACATATTAATTGAGTTATAATTTTATGTTTACTTTGAGTCTCGATTTCAGAAGTTGAATGACAAGTGATCGACACAAGCTCAATACTTGTTGATCAGATTTGAATAGCACTTAGACGTCGTAAGTAAGTATGTGAGTACACTTGCTTTTTAAAAAGGTTTTAAAATATTTTTGAGATTCAAAATATATTTATAAAATCTTAGAACATGAGTTAAGTATGTTTTTAAATAATACCAACATCAAGTGTTGTGTTTAGTCAATTTCTAACTCGTCCGTAGTATTTTTACAATATCTCACTCCACACTTGGACTTTTGAGAGAATATTTATATGGTCAAAAACTAGACTCGATAAGCTTTCTAATGATATGTTATTTGCTTAATTTTGAATTTGTTTGACTCCACGATGAAGTTCAAGAAGTTGGAGTTTTTGTAGAGTTAAGGAAATTTTGGACTTGCGGCAAAGTCCAACTGATTGGTAATTTTCCAACTGGTTGAAATGTCCTTAGTAGTTTGACCGGTAGAGTCTAATCAATTTGAAAAATTTTCAAATAGTTAGAGTGGTCTTGGTACTTTGTGTACTTGCAAAGTCCAACTGGTTGGTAATTTTCTAACTAGTTGAAAACATTACAAATGAATCAGGATACCATGTTTTAGAATAGGGTTTGAACTCCTTTTTCAACAAAATTTCTTGAGAGAAGATTTTAAAACACCTTTTCTTACTTTTTGTTAGGCTCTCTTGTCTATTTAAACTCCTCTAATATGTAGTTCTAAACATTGAGAGTTTTTTTTCACCATTGTTAAAGCTATTGAGTGAGTTTTTGACAAAAAATCACTTACACATGAGTGTTATTACAAAGCTATCTACATATCATCTTATTCGATCATTGTAGTGGGATTTTATTTTTTCTTTAAACTCTGTGATTGCAAATGAGGTTGTTTAATCGCTACAAAGGGGATAGAGTGTTCACGAAGTATTCGTGTTCTTACAACAACCGGTCCTCAAGAATTGAGGAGTCAATATGTGGCAACTGTTAAGAATTGTATCTCATATTCCTATAAGATGTGATGATATGCTTCCGCTATGCCAAACGAAGGGGGATTTAAATCCTAACAACTGGTATCAAAGCCAATGATGGGTAAGAGCCTATGATTAGTCCTAAAGATCAGAGCCAATGGTGTGTCAGAGCATAAAGTTGTTCATGAAGAGTTATGGATATACAATCATAGCTAATAAAGACACGAGGATGATGATAGTGTGAAACCCATGAGAAACAAGTCTTAGGATAAGTTGGAGGATGATTGTTTTCAAGATGATGGTATAAAGAAGATTGATGATGGATTGGTGGGTTGCCATACGTGACCAATTGAACACCAATGGGATGATGTGATGGGGTTTGGTTCAAGGTGGAGTTATGAAATAACGTGTTGATAGAATTTGAGCCAAAGTGGAGATTGTTAGGAATTGTGATTTATATTCCTATTATAATTGAGTTTCTATTTTAAAGTTCTAATTGAATTGGTAACTTCTTGTTAGACAAGGTATTAGAATTCTTGTTCAAGAAGGAATTGGTTTTGAAGACTTTATACATAGAGGTAGGGTTCAAAGGAAGGGGGAGAGAGAGAAAAAAGATGTAAGGGGTTGGTTAGTGTTGTGAAAAGATGAGAGATTATATGTAATTCCGAGAGGAAGATGTCAAGAGAGAGTGAAAGAGTGTGTGTGGTAGGCATACTTTTCGCGTGTTGTATATTCTTTTCTCAATATAATGAAATCACTCTCTATGGATGTAGCCCTGAAGTTGAGTGAACCATATAAAATATTGTGCTATGCATAAATGTGTTTGATTGATATCTCTATATATGGTTGTGTGATTATTGATGTGCTGATATGCTTCCGATGTGTCGAACGAATGGGGATTTAATTCCCAACAACAACTGTATGAGTCGTAAAAGTCAGCCTGAGATGCTCAACAACTAGTTCTTGGTAGAATGAAGTGAAAATCGTAGTCTCATCTTTAACTTTATTTACTTTTCTGCACTTTATTTACTAGTTTGTGTTAATGATTTAGTTTTAATTTTATAAAATCAAAATAATTCAAAAATCAATCAAAATAACGAGATAGACATATTTAGGGTTGTAGATTTTCTATTTGGGATCAAATCTTTTACACCACTTTTGTTCGGCACCACTCACAACAAGTAATGAAATGTAAACATAATTTTAATTGAGAAAAAAGAAACACTAGATGTTCAAAAAGCAAAAAAATAATCAAAGAAATTAATAGAATTCTGATCACGACTCAATCACATTTTGAAATAATTTTGCAAAGGCACAAAAACAAAAAGAAAAAAGAAAAAAATTGTTATATATAAACTTTATGCCTCGTTAAATGCTCGGAAAATCATGGGATTGGTTAACTTCTAATGAAAATTCCGCAAGAGAATTAAGCCATTATAAAATTCTCTAATTTTATACTCCATTGAAACAAATAGAGACAAAAGCATGAAAAGTTCTTGCAGAAAAAGTCACCACATCTGATTCCCGAATGTAATATAAAAAAAGAGAACAACAAGATGTATGTGGGAAGGCGGGAGGATAAGCCCTTCCCCACATTTTGTTGAACAAAAATGCAGGGGCGGAACCAAGTAGAGGCTAACCTGGGCTATAGCCCAGGTCCAAAAAGAAAAAAAAAATTTTACTAGCACTGTAGCCCAGCCCAGCCCAACCTAAAAAAACCTAAATTTCTCTACTTCTTTCCTCTTTCCCGCTTCTGTATCTATGAAGCTAACCCAATGTCCCAAGTCCCAACTTCTCATTACTTCATTCCTTCCCTTGATTGATGTATGAAATATGGAGTGTGTATTCATTCTGTTCTTGACTACAATGGCTCCTTTCTGTTGAGATTTTTATAGATTTCTTATTTGATAGTTTTGGTTTAAAGACATGAACAGTAGCAATGAAGCCCTATTGCGTACTTTATTCATACTGTTTTTGGGTCAGGTTGTTTCTTTTTCAATGGCACTTATGAGCTTCACTTCATCTCTAGTTTCCAGTCTTGGTAATCTACATATACCCTTTTCTACAATTTCTTTCTTCTTTTTTTTTAATCTTTATTTGTTGGGTTCTTGAATTTATGTTAATTTTATTAGGTTGTCCGATTTTTTGTTTTGTTTTTCTTTTAATGATTTTGGGCTTTATTATTTATTTATTTATTATTTGTGCTTTTTGGAGTCTTTTACTTGACAACTTTTAAAATTATGATGACTGTCCTTGACTTAATAGCTTTTTACTTCTGGGTATGTGCAGGTGTAGATGCGCCTCTTAGTTGATTCCCTCTTCTTTAGCTAAATTTCAACTTTCAAGCCATGCATTATTGTAAGCTCGTCAGTTACGCGTGTTGCATTTGGATTTTGGAGTGTTCGATTGTGTTTTTACCCTCAGTTTGGGTGTTTACAAAATAGTGGAATAGAAAAGCAATTGCGAATCTGAGTATCTGTTCGACTGTTCCATTTCTGTGGCTTCAGAAATCTTTTTTTGTTAATATCACTCAATTAAGTCGATTTGTTGCGATCTGTGTAGCTGAGCACGCCTCTTTGCTTTTCGGGGTATAAACCTATAAATTCTGATATTTGAAACTTTATTCTTTTTTTCTCTTCCTACATTTTCTTAGCTACCAAACAGAAAATTTTGACTCTCTAATATTTTATTTTTTTGTTTACATTCATTTTCTCATTTCATTTTTATTTACATTTTATTTTTTTGTTTATATTCTGTTTTTTATTTACATTCGTTTGCTCATTTTATTTTGTTCAACTCTGTCTCAGATTGCGTTGTCTTGATTCAATTCTTGAACTGAGTGATTGTGGATTTTCCTGCTGCTCCTAGTATGTTTATACTGTTTAGATTCTATCTTTGCCTAATTGCCTTAGATTGCTTTGGTGATTCTAAAAATTTATTCTATCACAATATTAAATAAAATTTATTCACTTCAACACTAAAAATTTATTCTATCACAATATTAAATAAATCATACCACTAACTAAAATATAATCCATTGGTCGTGTGGGGCTTATTTGTTATTGTATATTTATTTGTTTGGCCGTGTGGGGCTTATTTGTTATTGCATAGTTATTTGTTTGGCCGTGTGGGGCTCATTTGTTAATGCATATTTATTTGTTTGGCCGTGTGGGGCTTATTTGTTATTCCATAATTATTTGTTTGGCCGTGTGAGGCTTATTTGTTATTGCATAATTATTTGTTTGGCCGTGTGGGGTTTATTTGTTTCAGAATATCGAGGCATTCATATCGCAAGATGAAAAATTTGTTTTCATTCTATAAAGTGGAAAATGATAAATCAAAAAGTGGGGAAACTTCTAATGAGCAGAGGGAGCAGCCTCCTTCCAAAATTTCAAGAATTGAACAAACAGAAGTTGATGATATGTCTTTTATACGAGATCCTGGCTTGCGTCTTCAAATATGGCAACATCCCGTTAATGAACGTGATGAGCTTCAACGAAATTATATCAAAAGGGGACCTTATCAACCAAATCTCCCAGTGTTTCCTTCCACCCAAGATAGAACTCAATCTCGTCGATTTCTAAGTAGTTGGTATAAAAAATTCACTTGGCTTGAGTATTCTTCTGAGAAAGATAAAGCATATTGTTTCCCATGCTTTATATTTGAAACTGATCCACCATCCCATCCTGCTTTTACTGTCGAGGGGTTCAATAGTTGGAAAAGGGTTAATGATGGAGATAGGTGCGCTCTTTTGCGACATGTGGGAGGTCCTAATTCATCACACTTGTGTGCCGTAATAGCTTCAGATGCTTTAATGAATCCTTTGCAACATATCGACAAAGTGTTGAATGTACAAATCAAGAGATGTGGTGGAGAAGAATCGACTGCGCCTCAAGACAACAATTGAGAGTGTTCGGTGGCTTGCATTCCAAACATGTGCATTTAGAGGTCACGATGAATCCGTTGAATCTTTGAATCGTGGCAACTTTATTGAATTCATAAAGTATTCAGCAACGTTAAATGACAAAGTTGCTGAAGTTGTCTTAGATAATGCTCCAAAAAATGCAAAGTACATCCCCCCAATGGTTCAAAAAGAAGTTTTGCACATTTTTGGCAATAGAGTGAGAAGTAAGATTCATGAAGAAGTTGGGGATGAAAAATTTTGTATTTTGGTTGATGAAGCACAAGATGTGTCTAATACAGAGAAAATAGCTATTGTCTTGAGATTTGTGGATAAGAATGGTTTGCTTAAAGAACGTTTTTTTGGAGTTGTAGGAGTTAAAGACACCACTTCCTTAACTCTAAAAAAAGAAATATCAGATGTCCTTACTCTTTATGATCTCCAAATTGATAACATACGAGACCAAGGGTATGATGGAGCGAGCAATATGCGTGGGGCATGGAATGGATTACAAGTATTGTTTCTTAAAGAATGTCCATATGCATATTATGTACATTGTTTTGCTCACCAACTACAACTAGCATTAGTTGCGGCATCCAAAGATGTGCAAGATATATGGCTATTCTTTTCAAAGTTGAATTCTATTGTCAATCTTGTCACTGCTTCTCCTAAGTATCATAGTGAGTTACAATCAGTTCAAGTGATTTTATCTTCTAAGAAGTTAGCTACCGGTGAAATTGAGAGTGGCAAAGGGGCTAATCAAATTAAAAATTTGCAACGAGCAGGTGCCACTCGATGGAGCTCTCATTATGGTTCTGTTAGTAGCTTGATAGACTTATTTGGTCCATCTCTTGAAATTCTTGAAAATCTTTCAAAGAATGGACTAACTAATTCTATACGTGGGAAAGCAAAGGGTGCTCATCTTGCAATGCTATCATTTGAATTTGTATTTATTTTGCAATTGTTGTGTGAGATGATGGGAATTACTGATTTACTTTGTCAAGCATTACAACGAAAAAATCAAGACATTGTAAATGCTATGAACCTTGTTTCAAGTACGAATGTACTCCTTCAGGAATTCAGAGAGAATGGGTGGCATACTTTCTTTCAAAATGTGGAATCATTTTGTAAAGAGCATGAGATTGTAGTACCTGATATGAATGCTTCTTATATGGTGGGTACAGGTCGTTCTTGTCAATAAAATGATAATATCACATTTAAACATCACTATCAAGTTGATATATTCAATGTATCAATAGATTCTCAGTTGATGGAGTTAAATCAAAGATTCTCTGAAAGTATAACGGAACTCCTTATTCTTGGTTCAGCTTTGGATCCTAAAGATACCTATAAATCATTTAAAGTTGATGATATTTGTGATCTTGCAGAAAAGTATTATCCTAAAGATTTTCAGAATGAGATGCGTGCTTTGAGAAGTCAATTACAACATTATAAGATTGATGTCCTCCATCATCCGAGTTTTCAGAATCTATCCACTATTTCTGATTTATGCAAAATGTTAGCTGAAACAGGAAAGAGAGAAACCTATTATCTGATTGATAGATTGATCCGTCTCATATTGACTCTTCCTGTTTCTACGGCAACAACTGAACAAGCTTTTTCGGCAATGAAGCGTGTCAAAACTGTACTTCGCAACAAGATGAGTGATGAATTTCTTGCCGATTGCATGATTCTCAACATTGAAAGAGAACTTGCTCAAGATATTGATATAGATTCTGTTGTGAATGAATTTGACTCTCTTAAGGATCGTAGAGTTCATCTTCAATAGCTTGTTTAAGAAAATGATATCTGTTTTTGTATCTATCAACGATGTACTTGATTTATTTTTATGAGAATGTTCTCATTTTTTTTGGTTAATTTTGAATATTTATAACATATCTTTGTTATAAAAATTATTGCGTTCATTTTTATTTTTTTTTACTTTTACCCCCCCTACTTTGCAATCCTGGCTCCGCCCCTGCAAAAATGTCCCTTATTAAAATTAAAAAAATATGACTAACAAGGGTGTTAATGTAATTTTACATCACAAGACATTTCATATTTTATTCTATCCTTTATATATATATATATATATATATATATATATATATATCAGCCTCTCTACCATTCTTAAGAGAAGCTCCTTAATCCTTGTCACCGTGTTTCACCATATTTTTTTATGACTATGATAGCCCCTTAAAAGACTGAAAAACCCAACCTTAGCAATGTATGCAACACCCATGAAGATGTAAAATCATGGAACCGTTTTTGTATTTTTTTAGACTCAAAAATGCAATCTTTGTGTTAATAATATAGATATGGAACACGAGTACGATACAATATAGGTACGGTGATACCACAAATTAAAAAAAAAAAAACAAGAAAAATAATTGGGTACAACAAGATACGACAATATAAAAATAACAAATTATATTTTTATAGATACAAAAAAATAGAGTTATTAACATTTTTTTATAAACTATTATGTTAACAAATAAAATAAGAGTTAAAAGAATCAAATTGTATTATTTAATAGATAAATTTTGTACTAAATTATGAAATATATCTTAACACTTTTTAAAAAAAATAAATTTAAATTTTTCTTAACAATTATACTATAATATTATTGTTGGAAAAACTACATTTCAATGTTCAAAACTTGTTAGAAATGTGTTCTGAAATATATGAAAAATATCGAGTACATGGTCGAAGTATTTAAGAAGTATCGAATATTTGTTAAAAACAAAAAATATATTTTAGAATTATGAATACATTTAAGAGTACATGGTCGAAGTATCTAAGAAGTATGGAATATTTGTTAAAAACAAAAAATATATTTTAGAATTATGAATACAATTAGGACGTGTCGGACACGCATTCACAAATATGTAAAAAATATCGACATCTAATATGTGTTCTTTCGTAAAAATATTCGTATTTCCGAGATAGAGTTACAACAACGAACCCATCTTTTCTTGGAGCTTACTATTCATCGATGCATCCCAACCAGAACTTTGGACTTACATATATACCAATTGATATAATAATCACATCTGACAATGTGCACTAATTAGATGAATGGGCCATATATAATATATCAAATTATAAATATTCCAATACCGGGTTTGGATTATGTTATTATATATGAGCTACATGTGTATTCCAATCTGTTATATACTTATATGTATTTTGTATATTGTCCTCGTGTATCAATAGACATGCTAAATACTAATAAATACATAATAAATAAGGTGATGAGGTTGGGTGTTAGATAATAATAGACATTCTTATGGACCACCTTCCTTTTTTTTTTAAAAAGTAGAGATATGCTGTTTATTATGGAGAACATGTGCCCATACTTTTATTTATTCGCAAGAATTATTCGCAAGAATTTCATCATCCCCTACCTCATCAATATTCGATCTGTATATAAAGAAATGATATTATCTCATGTTCTATAGTAAATGAAAGAATTGAAGCATACAAATCATCTTGTCTACTTTCTTTAGAGAGAGAGAGAGAGAGAGAGAGATGGCGGATCTGTTTCATATACAAGCGAAACAGTACTCAGAAACCCGTCCGAGTTATCCAGACGAACTTTTCCACTTTATTGCATCCAAAACACCCAACCACGACCTCGCACGGGATGTGGGCAAGGGCATCGGCCAAGCTGCAACATCTGTAAGTTACTCTCTCTCTACATGTAGGATATGTACAATATATATATATATATATATATATATATATCAGATTCACATTTGCGTATGAACTGCATAAACAAAATAATCAAGCTAGCCATATTTTGTTTTTACATTTCCAATTCTATATATAGCTCATTTTCTCTTCTTTTTTTATTGGGATAATATCTTTGACCTCCCCTGAGGTTTATCGAAATCCCACATACCTCCCCTCTTTTTTGCATAATCCCACTGACCTCCCCTGTCAGTGACGGTCGTCCAAAAAACTAACGGTCGTGGGTAATGTTACCGTAATACCCTCGTATTATATATATTATTATATATTAAATTATATCCAAATGAGAAATGACGAAGGTACCCTTATGTGCTTCGTAATCCACATTGGATCAAATTTTTTGGCTTCTCTGATACAATGTACACAGAGAGAAGTTAGAACGATATAGAGAGAGAGAGAACGATGTAGAGAGAGAAAGTTACACAGAAGAAATTGTAAGAGAAAAGCACAGAATCGTTTGGGGGTTTAATATCTTCGGTTCGATTCATATCCTAATCGGAGCAGAAACTGTAAGAAGATCGCGATTTTGGCTTAGTGTCTGCGAGGTATGTACAAAACTCAAAACTTTTTATATATTCGACTTGTCTGTGTTTTTGTTAAGTTTAGAGTTTGTCACATTCTTCGCATTTTCACTATAGGGTGCTTTTGATTAGGGTTTTGTATATGTTTGTTTTTAGGGCTTCCAATTTGGGGTTTTTCGTTTCTTCTTTCAATTAAGGCTTAGAATTTGGGGGTTTTTGGTTCTGATTCAAATTAGGGCTTCCAATTAGGATTTTTTGTTTATGCTTTCAATTAATGCTTAAATTTGGGGATTGTTTGTTTCTGATTTAAATTAGGGCTTCCAATTAGAATTTTTTGTTTATACTTTCAATTAAGGCTTAAATTTGGGGTTTTTTTTGTTTCTGATTTAAATTAGGGCTTCGAATTAGGTTTTTTATACTTCTGCTTTGAATTAGGGCTTCCAATTTTGGGGTTTTTCGTTTTTGCTTTCAATTAAGGCTTAGAATTTTGGGGTTTTTTTGTTTCGAATTTAAATTAGGGCTTCTAATTAGGTTTTTTTTACTGCTGCTTTCAATTAGGGCTTCCAATTTGGGGGTTTTTCATTTCTGCTTTCAGTTAAGGCTTAGAATTTTGGAGTTTTTTTTTGTTTGTGATTGAAATTAGGGCTGCCAATTACGCTTTTTATGGTTCTGCTTTGAATTAGGGCTTTTATGTTTCTGATGTAAATTATTATCATTGAATATATGGTAATGTAGCTTTATTTTTTTATGTGCAGTAATTTTGTGTCTTTGTCAAAGTCATGGATACATATCATGACTTGCATTTTCATCATTTGGATTCAGTTAGTACAATATGGAATGTGGATCCTGATAGGTATTCTCATCTTGATTTGAGTGAGGATTGTTATAAATCCCTTACTGATTTTTATGGCATTGTTGGTTTAGCACCAATAATACACTATGAATTACCTAATAGTAAGCATAAGATGTTGGTCAGTAGTGATGTTGATGTGATGGATATGTTTAGCTTTCATGTTTCTAGGAAAGATATAAACCTATTTGTTGAAGTAGAGACACCTGTTAGTGTTGATATTGGTGAGAATAATGAAAGGGAATATGATCAATTTGAGGATGAACAGGAAAATGTTGAAGTTGATAATAACAATGAAGGGGGCTTTAATCAAACTCATAATGAACAAGAACATGTTGAGGTTGATAATAACAGTGAGAGAGAGGATTATGTGTATGGGTTTAGCTCTGAAGATGAAGATTGGAATGAAGGTGGTTCTGAATCTGAATCATCTAGCAATGATGAAACTCTAATAGATGAAAGAACAGTTAAGAACAATGCCTATTTGAACAGAAGTGATGATGGGTTAAGTGACTATGAATCTAATGATGACTGTGGGTATTCATCAAGTGATGGGTGGGATGAAGAAGATGAAGTTGAAGAGGGATATTATGGAAAGACAAGGACAAAGGCAAGAAGTAAAAGAAGGTCAAAGATTAGGGTGTGTGATTACAGCAAGTATGGGAAAGAATTTCGTGGAGTTGAAGGGGCTAAAATTGAACTGGAGCAATATCATATCTTTGACAATGTAGACCACTTTAGAGAAGTATTGAAGGATTATGCAATTCAGGAGGGGTTTAAACTGTGGAGAATAAAAAATGAAAAAACAAGAGTGACTTGTAGGTGTAGCACACCTAGCTGCCCATGGAGGATACATGCATCACCTCTCCCAGATAATGTGACATATATGATTAAGACATTGGATGACAGACATGATTGTGTTAGGTTTACAGACACTGACAATCCAGAGGCTGATTCCAGGTGGATAGCTAAGAAGTATGTTGATAGGTTTAAGGAAAATCCAGAGTTTACTGTGAAGGGATTGAAAGGGGCACTTAGGTCAAATTATGGGCTTCAACCAAAAAGGATGAAGTTGTATAGGGCAAAGAGAAAGGCAATGGATGAAGTTGAGGGCAGTCATTCTGTCTGCTATAAGTTACTGCCCCAGTATGCAAATGAAATAAGAAAGAGTAATCCAGGCAGCTTAGTTAAGTTCAACCATTGGCAACCTGATTTTACTGTGAACCCAACATTTAGAAGAATTTTTATTTCATTTGAAGCTATGAGAACTGGATTCAAGTTGGGTTGTAGACCATTTTTGGGGTTGGATGGCTGTCATTTGAAGGGACCATATGGTGGTGTACTATTGGCAGCCATTGCTTTGGATGCCAATAATGGTTTATTTCCTGTGGCATTTGCTGTGGTGGAGAGTGAGAGAAAGGACAGCTGGGTATTTTTTCTGCAGCACTTAAGCACTGTAATTGAAGCAGATACATTTTCTAAGAATTGGACCATCATGTCAGACATGCAAAAGGTAAATCAAAATTCTATTTTTTTTAAATCAATTACTTTCCTAAATTATACTTCTGTTGTTTAATTAAGTTTGTTAAATATGATAGGGCCTTGACCAAGCAATTGTAGAAACCATTCCCCAAGCAACTCATAGATTGTGTTGTAAGCATTTGTATAATGCATTTAAGAAAAACCATGGGGGTTTCATGTTAAGGAAAAAGTTTTGGAAGGCTGCTAGAGCTTATAACTCATATACTTTTGAAGAGGCAATGGATGAAATGAGAAACTTGGATCCTGCAGCTCATGAGTGGCTCATGACTAACTTTCAATTGTCAGCTTGGTCTAGGCATGCATTCAATCCAAGTGTGAGAAATGATCATGTGACCAACAACATAACTGAGAGTTTCAACAATTGGGTTGGTGATCTTAGGATGATGCCTATACTTTCATGCTTAGATGGGATTAGGGTAAAACTTATGGAAAGACTTCAAAAAAGGTACCAAATGGGTTGCAGCTGGAATGGTGTGGTCACACCAAACATTAGGAAACAGTTAAATAAGCTAACTGCTGAGGGAAGGAAATATAATGTGAGGGTTGCTGGTGGGGGAGTGTTTGAGGTAATGGATGAGTCATTTAGGCATATCATCAATCTGAATGACAAAACATGTGACTGTCATGGTTGGCAAATCTCAGGCTTACCTTGTAAGCATGCAGCAGCTGCAATATGTTACACCAGAGATAATATTGAGACTTACTGTGATTCATGTTACACTATTGAGACATATATGAAGACATATCAAGGAATGATATATCCTATACCTGACCCAAAACTGTGGGAGCCATACACTGGAATACCATTGGATCCTCCTCCTCCTAGAAGACTACCTGGAAGGCCTAGGAAAAATAGAAGAAGAGATGTTGATGAAGCTGCCCCAGGTACTAGTCTGTGTAGAAGGAGTTTCACTCTTGCATGCACACTTTGCAAAAGATTTGGGCACAACAAAAGAACTTGTCAAAGGGCTCCAACTAGAAGGGAACAGGTGATATGAATTTACTTTTTTTTTTTGCATGTAATGTAATTTATTTATTTATGAATCAGTTAATTAATTTGAGGATGTAATATTGTTATGTTAGGCACAAGAAGCTAGAAGAGGAATAGGAAGTGTAAGGGCATCCCAATCAGAGCCATGTGTCACCCAACAGGTAAGTGGAGTTGGTTTATAATTTTCTCTCCAATCACTTAATAGTTTATTTTGACATTTTTTTTTTGTTATTTGTGATAGCAACAAAATGACACACATGGAAGGGGGAGCTCAGCCCCACCACAGAGAGGTAGAGGGAATGCAACTCCACCATATGTACAAAGAGGGAGAAAGACTGCAGCTCCACCATATTCATCAAATGCACAGACTGGAAGAGGGGCTGCACCTCCATCAAATGCACAAGGAGGAAGAGGGGCTGCACCTCCATCAAATGCACAAGGAGGAAGAGGGGCTGCACCTCCATCAAATGCACAAAGAGGAAGAGGGGATGCATTCACACATGTAAGAGGAAGGGAAAGCAGTGAAACTCCATCAAACACACAAGGAGGGAGAGGGTCTGCATTCACATATGGAAGAGGAAGAGGAAGTAGGAACATTGCAACTCCATCAAATGCACAAAGAGGAAGAAACAGCTCATCACAACCTACTATGGGGAGAGGGAGATTCATACCTGTATTTGGCCAACTAGGAGCTAGGGGAAGAGGGATGGGAGGATCCCAAAATATGTAAACATTGTTGTTTGTTTTTGGGTAGATTGCAACATAAAACTGTTGGGATTTTTGGTAGTTTGGTTTATGTTTTTTTGCAACATAAATCCTGTTGATGGATGTTTGTGTGATTTTGGGTAGTTAGATTTATGTTATGTTTGGATATCTTTTACATTTGTTATGGTTTTGCAAATGCATGTTATTCAAAATGATTTTTACCTGTTTGTCATATATGTTTGGCTAATTGTAGAATGGACACTACTGGAAAGCATAGAATTAATTGCACAATTACATATTGCACAAATACATATTGCTGCATAACATATTGTACAAATACATATTGCTTCATAACATAATATACATAACAAACAAAAAGTTCATCACCATAACAATACATAATTAAAGGTATATACAGAACTATTCCCAAGCTAGGGAATCAAAACAGACATGAACTTATTTGTTCTCCCTTAGACTAATCCTTATCAATAGAAGCTAGGGAAATCAAAAAAGACATAACAGACAACAATATGCATGCAATGCCCAGAATTTTCAAGGAAGAAGAGTTTGCTTCAACCACTGCCAAACGAGTCAATATAACATGTGCATCCACCATTTCCTGTGTAGAGGTTGCTTCATCATTGAATGGCTGTCTTTCACTTACTGATAAAGTTTCCAAGTCATCATCAATTGGATCACACCATTTCCATTTCCACTTCATGCAAGATCTATTGGAGCACACATAATATAACCTTCCTTTGTTGTTGTTCTCATTGGATTTGGTAACCCTAATTTCAGCCACACTACCACAACGACAGAAGATTTCTCTGTACCTTAGATGTCTACCATGGTTTGCATGTGTGCTATGAGACTCCATCTTTAGTTTGATAAAGATAGCTTCAAATCCCTCATATTATACAAGCAAAGAGGGGAGAAAGAGAGACTCCATCTTTAGTTTGATAATAATAGATTCAAATCCCTAATATTACGCAAGCAAAGGGGGGAGAAAGAGAGAGAGGCAACTGCTACTAGCATGGCTGGGCTGGAACGAAGAGAGAGAGAAACCTCCTGCAGCTGCTACAATGGCCGAATGGGTCTAAGAGGTTAGGTATATGTATAATAAAGGCTAAGGGTATTATGGTAACTATGTATAATGGTATAAAGTAATTTTTAGTTGGTTAAAAGGTTAAAAGAGTCATTTAGTGGGTCAGAGGGGCAAAATAGACCTTTCAGAGCTGACGCCATCAGATTCCCTTTAACTACGTCAGCTGCTGTAACGGGAGGGGGGTGTCCGATACACGAATCAAAACCTCAGGGGAGGTCAGTGGGATTATGCAAACAAGAGGGGAGGTATGTGGGATTTCGATAAACCTCAGGGGAGGTCAAAGATATTATCCCTTTTTTATTCAATAATTTCTGTTTCGGGTTAGGAATTCTTGGTTTAAGTCTTTTCTTGACTGTCTTTAACTTTTACCATGGCATCGTGGAATCAAACAATGACTTTTGTTTTTTTTTTTTTACAGCGCAAGATACATGGTCGGACAACTACTATATCTAGGAATGTACATGGAATGATTCCTTACCCTTTTTGGTGGAACCGAAACTAAAACTCTTTTCAGCAATTTCTTAATTTTAGAACTGGAACTGTTGAGTTCGGTTCCGGTTCCGGTTCTCCAACGGTTCTTTATCTATTTTTATTTTATTTTATTTTATTTTTAAACATTGGCAAGATACACACTCATACTTGTGCACTCATAGTTATAACAATAAATTAGAAACTATTAGTAATTATCTATATATTATATATTTTATACTTTATATATATGGGTAAATTATACTGATCTCCACTGATGTTTAGTCAATAAATACTGACATCTCCTCTTATTTGTCAAATTACACTGATCTCCCTTTTCAGAGTTATTAGGTAGATGCCATTAACAGAAGAAACAAAATTATCTTTTTGTCATATTTTTTTAATATTATTTAAGTTCATAAACAAAATAAAGCGAAACAGACAAAGTTACCTAATTGTATTCCAACGTTCACTCACCCTTTCTCCTTTCGCTCCACTGCCATTAACGACACCGGTGAACTTAACAATTCATTTAGAAAATAAAATTTAAAATTGTTAAAAAATAAAATATTTTTAACAAATTAAACCCAACTGTAGTTTAAATAAATAAGTGAAGAGTCTGTGATTCACAAATTTAACAATTAAATCTGTGAATTTAAATGAGTTTGTATTTATGTATGTAACTAAGTTAGGAACAATAGTAATTTTTTAGAAATGTGGCCGTGAATTGAAAAGCATAAATGGGTTGGCTAACTACTAACTTTTATATATGGGTTGCCTACTTGGCTCTGTAATTTTGTATATATATATATACATATATATATAAATACATGTAATCCAAATAATGAACTTTTGTGCCATGACTTTTAAAAACGAAAAAAATGAATCAAAAAGAAAATTTTATTACATAAATTGAACCCACAATTTCCAATTCAAATAATTTAATCCTAATTCTTCTAAACCCAATTCTGAAACCACATATATGTTCCATTGAAGCCGAACAATACAATTAAACTCTATAATTTCAAGATCCTAACTCTTGATTGACTTAAGTGAAAAGAGAGAAAGTAGGGAGAGGGTGATAATGAAAAGAAGAAAGAAGAAAGAAAAAAATATCTTATCACTTCTCTCTTTTACAACCAGAAATTATCGCCGGCAACCTTCGATGGAAATTAATTTTTGACTTTTTGAAATGATAAGAAGAAGAAGGGGATAATTTTGTCAACTTTATTCAGTTAAAAAAGATATCTAAGTATTTCATGTGATTTCATAAGAATAATTACATCTTTACATGTTTTTCAAGGGTAGAACTGAAATTTAAAATATACAGATTGCTGACATCATAATTTTTCGTCATTGACTGTGTTGACCATTAACGGAAGGAAGGTTCGTTTTATCTCGTATTCAAATCTCAAGAGAGATTAGTGTAATATGACAAACAAGAGGTCGGAAAAGTCAGTGTATATTGACTGAATATCAGGAGAGGTCAATGTAATTTACCCTATATATAAATAGAACACTAAAACTTAGAAGGTATTAGTATTTATTTATATATTATATATTATATACTTTATAAAATATATAAATAAATACTAATACCTTCTAAGTTCTAGTGTGTGTGTGTGTGTGTGTATACATACACACTAGAACTTAGAAGCTATTATTATTCATTTATATATTATATTTTTCTAACAGTTTCAGTTCCGATTCCTTGACTTGGAATCGGAATCGTAATAAACAGTTCGATTTGGTTCAACTACGGTTTTGGTTTCACCGATTCTTTGTGCACCTCTAACTATATCCCTATAAGTACTAGAACCCTCGACTTTCAACTTACGAGGAAGTACCACTGGGCTACGTAGACACATAGACCAATTAAGAGTGGCTCCCACTGAAAAGAAAAAAAAATATTTACCAAATTACCTATGATTTTTGTTAAAATCTTATAAATACCCCCACTCAATTTTTAATAATATCCTATCATATATTCTTGTTGTTTAAAGCTGCCCCCTCTCATACAATTTTCTAGGTCATCACTAACTAGAGCCTTTGGTTAAACAATAATTTTCTCGATAAGTAAAAGTAGCTTGGTGTTGTAATAGTAGTATATAAAGTCTATGTTGTAATAATAAATATATAAACTCTATTTATAAGAGTAATAGTATATAAATGACTATTAAACTATTATATAGTAAGAGAGAGAGGAATAACAGAATATGATAGTAAGATATGAAGAAAGACAAGTGAGAGAGAGATTGTTGTTCTGTATTCTCAAAAAAGATATCCTATTTTGAATACATATCAGCATATATATATAGGGGTACGGTATTCACCGCCTTAACCCACTTGCAATATTGCAAGTGGGTTTGCCACTGATATACCCACATGGGAGTGAATCTCACTTGTCTGTTCCACTTGCAACACTCCTCCTTGGGGATCACGACACTATAAAGAATATAAAATTCTTGCGTCTCTGAAAATGATATTGCATGAATAAGAATTACCTCATTAAAACTTTGTCAGGAAAATCCAATTTTTTTGCTTAGCTCCACTTACATTTCCTTCATGATAGTATGGTGTGTAGTTCATACTAGGAAACTCAAATAAAGTATAACCACCATAGTTATTATTTCTGCCGCAGCCACATCCACAACCACAACCACATCCTCGACCACGTGCACGTCCATGATCGTGGCCATTAAAGGATGCTGAATGTGCTTCAGTTAATGAAGTTGATCCGGTCGGATGAGATTGGTGGTCTTCTAAAAAAGCTTATTATTTTATTCAGTCACTAATAAGCAAGATATCAACTCAGAATATCTTGTAAAATATCTCTCTCAATATTGCTGCTGGAGGAGCAAGTTCGAGGGATGAAATGTGGTAAATATTTTTTCTAACATATCTACATCAGTTTTGGGCTCTCCACATAAGTTCATTTGAGAGATAATTCGGAATAGAGCTGAATTATATTTTATTACCAATTTATAATCGAACAACTTCAATTTTGACTAGTTGTCTTAAGTTCTTGGAAGGATTATAGTTCTTTGATGTTCGAACCTATCCTTCAAATTTTTTCATAGAAAAATTATTCCTGATTTATGATTATATCATTTCAATATATATATATATAAAAAGTTTTTTTCGATTGGAGAAACGAAATGTTTATACTAATTTAACTTAACATAACAAAATCCTTCCTGATTGAAAAATTGGCATGCTTATGTCATTTCAATATACTTATGTATAAAGTTCTTCCCGATTGAGAAGTGACATGTTTATGTTATTTAAATTCATATTTTATTATGTCAATATACTATACGTACATAAAAAATCCTAACTATATTTCTCTTCTAATATATAGTATCCTGAAAATGTCAAATCTTGCAAAGCTCGACTTTGCTGCCCTTGATATTTTGGGCAGAAACTATCTATCATAGATTCTCGATGCTGAGACCCATTTGGATGCTAAAAATTTGGGAGAGACGATCAAAGAAGAAAATAAAGCATTTATGCAAGAACAGACAATGACAATGATTTTCATTCGCCATCACATACGGGTCTTTGATTGTAAGATACTCGAATTTTAAATCCTCATGTATGTGATGGCGAATGAAAATCATTGCCATTGCCCGTTCTTGCATATATGCTTTATTTCTCTCTTTGATCGTCTCTTCTAAATTTTTAGCATCCAAATGGATTTCAGCATCGAGAATCTATGATAGATAGTTTTATCCCGAAATATCAAAGACAGTAAAGTCAAGCTTTGCAAGATTTGACATTTTCATGATACTATATATTGGAAGAGAAATATAGTTAGGATTTTATATGTACGTATAGTATATTGATAGAATAAAATATGAATTTAAATAACATAAACATGTCACTTCTCAATCGGGAAGGACTTTATATATAAGTATATTGAATTGACACAAACATGCCTTTTTCAATCGGGAAGGATTTTGTTATGTTAAGTTAAATTAGTATAAGCATGTTGTTTTTCTATATATATATATATATTGAAATGATATAAACATAAATTAGGAATAATGTTGTTATGTTAATTTAAAGTCAATATAAACATGTCACTTCTCCAATTGAGAAAGACTATATATATATATATATATATATAAACATAAATTAGGAATAATGTTGTTATGTTAATTTAAAGTCAATATAAACATGTCACTTCTCCAATTGAGAAAGACTATATATATATATATATATATATATATTAAAATGACATAAACATATCTTTTATTTAGAAATGAAAATGAAATTATTTTTTTAGACGGTCAGAATCTCGTACTGTGTTATAATAGTAGTATACAAGGTATATGTTGTAATAATAAATATATAAAATCTATCTATAAGAGTAGTATATATAAACGACTATTAAGAGAGAGAGAGAGAGAGAGAGAGGGGATTATCACAAAAAGAAAAAAGAACAGTATATGATAGTAAGAGATGAAGAAAGACAAGTGAGAGAGATTGTTGTTCTGTATTCTCAAAAAGATATTCCATTTGGATACATATCAGCGCATATATATATATATATATATATATATATATATATATATATAGAGGGGTATTCACTGCCTTAGCCAACTTGCAATATTGCAAGTGGGTTTGCCTGCCACCGGTATACCCACTTGGGAGTGAATCCCACTTGCCTCTTCCACTTGGGGAATTTAAAATTATATTCGGTTCATAAAATTAATAATATGGTTGGAAGTGTTTTATCAATTAATGCTTGATTGGAAACATCTATTGTGTATTACTGCTACTAATACTACAAGACTAAAGTCAGTAAAATTTTTCAGTTAGCTGGGATGTACAAGAATGTGATTGGTACAGACAGCAGCCAAAAGCAACTGGACTTTGCACCCAAGCTTCCCAACGTGCGATGGACATGTACAGCGCCCAACATGACCATGGCCGAGCTCGAACGCGACGTTGCAGCAGAAGCAAGCGTGGACCTAGTCACCATTGCACAAGCCCTTCATTGGTTTGACCTCCCTACCTTCTACCAGCAAGTGAAGTGGGTGCTCAAGAAACCCTATGGAGTGATCGCTGCGTGGTGCTACACCATGCCTCAAGTCAATGACAGTGTCAATGCGGTCTTCCAACGCTTTTACTCCATTGATGTCACTCCTTACTTCGACCCGGCTCGTAAGTTGGTGGATGACAAGTACAGAGGCATTGATTTCCCATTTGAGCCAGTCGACCACGACGACTACGGAGCCGATCACACTGGGCCATTCGAGTTCAAAACAGAGAGATGGACGGATTTGGATGGGTATTTTACATACATAAGATCATGGTCAGCCTATCAAACAGCAAAAGAGAAGGGTGTTGAACTATTGAGAGACGATGTGATTGAGGACTTTAAGCGTGCTTGGACTGAAGATGGCAATCATCAAAAGCTTCTTAAGTTTGCAGTTTATCTATGGATTGGGAAAGTAGGAAATTTATTTTGAGTAGGCCATGGTTTCATTTTGATTTTCATAACATTGGAAGTGAATTTGTTGTATTGCATCAACAGAATCATTTTTTATAATTAATGGACTATTACTTGATTTAGAAAACATAATGATACTCTATCTTGCATCTCAAAATAACAGCCATAGAAAACACAAAGAAAGTGTTACCTGAAATCGAACCCTGTTTTCATATATTAAAGAAAGTCTAAAGAAACAACAACCATTGAGGTCTTGAAATGCTCCAAGCATTATAAGGGTCCAAGTTATGTTTTGTTTCTTATGTTTTTCTGGGGATTAAACAAACCTTGGAACATGTTTGGCTGAAAATTTTGTGCAGGTGTGCCAGAGTCTAGCTTGACTGAAGGATAACCAAACTCTTTTGAAATGTGATTTGTTCTCTCAACTGTGTATGTGCCTGAACTCAATAAGTAGGGTATGACCAAAGGGCTTATACCCCAATGGTATAACCTCCCTATCCTCAAAGAGGAGGGGAGGGGAGGGGTTCGAGCTCCGGCGTGGACAAAAAAGGGTCTGCGAGTGCCTCCCAACTAGGAAAAATAAGTAGGGTATGAGTTTTCTTTGGGTTGAAAGACACTAAATGACCCGGGTTTAACGAGGGAGTGTTCAGGTCCTGGGTGCAAGCTCCTAAAGTCGAAGGAAGGCGGTGGTCTCCGAGAGGAAAGGCCCTAAAGCCACAGGGTACACGTTATTAGACCAATTATGGCATTGGTTACTTTCTTGGATTTCTTATACCGGATAAATTATTCAACTAGAGTTTAGTGCAAACAATGTTGGAAATTGAATTTGAAAATCACTTGGAAGCATGAAATTGATCCATCCTTGTTGTATGTAGATCACATGCCAATTTTTTTAAATAGATGTATGATATACATAATGTATAGATAGAGATTAGAAGACAATCACTTCAAGGCATTATAGTACAATCTCTTCTTCCAAATCTCTACAATGAATATCTCTGAGCTTTCACCTTCAAGCTATTCCTCCACCTTTGATCTTTGGTATTCAATGCCCTTTATAATCACTTCTATAACTCCCTTGTTTAATCTCCTACAAGTTAGGTTGATGGAAACCTTGAGAGTAAGCAAGAGTGTAGAAAATTCTCATCACATTTTGTGTGTGGCCATTAAAGAATGCTCCGTTGCTTATAAAACCCTTAGAGAAGACACATGCTTAAAGACTCATAAGAGAGCGAAAAAAACAATCTCTACACTCCCTTAGAGTGTTCCTAGTATCTCCTACATCCCCCTTGCTTTTTCCACTCTCGAGCTTGTAATTCAACATGTGGACTAGAAATGAGGATGCATTGGGCTCATTTCCATAGAGGATCCAAATGGACTAATAATTAATCCGGTCAAGCCCCATGACACAATTCAATTAGCGCATTAATCACACTTAACTCTACTAAATAAATGTGGTTGAACTCTAACTCGGAAATGGTCAAAATCATTAAGTTAATTATACGACGTAAGGTATTGAAAAAATAATAGTCATGCTCTAATTACTTAATTGATCCTTTATTTTGATTTCTTAATTTTTTTCTATTTGATCAAATAAAACATTCTTTTCATAAAATAATATTTTTAAATATATATATATATATAACTATTTTATCAAAACATGGAGTCTCTGAATTTACCTTGATCATACTAATTAAGTCAAAATAAACGTTATATCATATATGCAATATTGAGTATATGTCTATACAAGATCACATGAAAAGATTCTCCAAAAAAATATGTACCTATCGGGTGGATGTGAAATCCACCCACTACGACGGAACATTGGTGTACTAGAAGAAGGGTAGCAACAACGGTAGCGTCCGGTGCCACATTATTCCCGAGGTCGGTCTTGAGATTCTAAAAAATTTGAGAGGCCCTAGGCGAACTTTCAAATGGGGGTCCTTTATACATAAAGTTTTACATGCGTATAAATTTTATAGGAGTACAAATTTTTTATCAAAATGAGACGATAAACATATAAAATATATTAATGTTGAAAATAAAAAAAATCCTGGTATTGGTACTTTATAAATAGCACAATTCCGTTCACATAAAAAAATTAAAAGAAAATATTCAACACACCTTAGTCACAAAAATCAAAATTGAACTTCATATCAAAGTAAATGTGATCGTCTTGCATTTTGAGCTGCAAAATTATCAATTAAAGTGAAGAAAGAAGAGGAAAAATGAGAGAAAATAAATTGCTTGCTGCTAGCGTGAAGAAAGAAGAAGAAAAATGAGAGGAAAAGCTTGCTGCTGAGTGATGGTGTGAAGAAAGAAGAAAAAACGAGTTGTGACATGTGAGGAAAGAATAAGAAACAGAAAAAGGAAGAAAATGTGTATAGAGTAATTGAACCAGTAAAAAAATGAGGTCCAGTAGTATTTTTTTTTTTAAATGAGACCCCATTAGTATTTCTTTTAAAAGAGGCCCAATAGTATTTTTTTAAAATGAGGCCTAGTAGTATAAGTTGGGTAAAAATTGGAGGCCCTCCAAATTTGGGGGCCCTAGGCGACCGCCTGGGCTGCCTAAGCCCAGGGCCGGTCCTGAATTTATTCCCACGAGATAGGTAAGTCCACTTGGGTACAATATCGGAGCTGCCATTTCCTCCAACCACACATCTGATATACCTTCTAACTTATCCGCTTTTCTATTCCGCACATGTGCACGACAACCCTGTATGTGCAAGTGCTTTAAACTGAGCTTACACCCATACAAAGGCTGAGAGGGTGTCATGGGTATGGTTTAAATCAACACTCGTGTTTAAATCCACAAGAAAATTTTAGATTTACAAGAATTTTTTTAAAATTAATAACACAATAATCTTAAATCATTAATACAATAATTTTAAATTGATAACGTAAATGTATTTAATAGTGTTGTAGTGTTGTAATAAGCATGTTGCAGGAGTGTAACATAGTTATTGTATAACTGATGCAACATGTTGGATTCTGATATATGGAAGAAAAAAAAGTTGTATTCTAACATTGAAACCAAGGTGTTGTGGGCCTTGTGGCCGTGTGAGATACATGAGAGAATTCCAATTCTCATGTGATTTAAATGTTAGTATTAACACGTCGCTCTTATGGCTTATGACAGTCATGAACTCTTCATAGATTTATAAGATTTATTAAATGATTCATTTCGGTAAAAAAAATATTTAAATCTTTTTGTTGAACACGAGAGCTCATGACTCGTAACAAAGAGAGTCCCTTGATAGCCCTTGGGACTTTGGGTTAAAGATCATATGGTTGGCCAATTGAAACCTGGAAGGGCAGTTGGAAAAGCTCGCCTTCAATTGACTTGACCCCGCCGTTTGAATTGTACATTACTACACTAGACCGAGTGAAGAATAGATTGTTGACTTGAAGAAGAAGGCGACCCAATTGAGTTGCAGATGAAAATAAAAACCCCAATTGAATTACGGAGCTTGGAACGACGGACCTCTTCTGATTCATCATTTCATTTGCGAGAACGAAGCTATTTTCTGAAGCTTTGATCCCAACAATCATTTTAACAGTAATACAGATGGCGAAATTTTCCTGCGATTTCCGATTCCTTCTTCTCGTCGCCGCAGTCGCATTCATCTACATCCAGGTCAATTGCCTCCACTCCCCCACTTCATTGCTTTCATTCTTTATATAAAACCCTAATCCTCTCTCTCACACGGTCATTTATACATAATTATATACACGTACGTGATTATGCTATATATATATATATATATATATATATATATAATATATGTATGCATGTCGATAGAAATTGACATCGAAATACTGTGCTAAAGAATGTAGATTAGTCAGCGTACTTACTCCATATTGAAGAATTCGGTCTTCTTCTATGGTTATTCTTAAATTCAAATGGAAACCTATTGGTTGCTGTGTAGTTTGCGTTGTCTGCTGGTTCCTTTTGAAGTTTATTGGTCAAGATCCTGCTAGTTTTGTATTAACTTAAGCCCAAGTTGGCTACAATTTTAAAAAGTTTGAGATTCTTGACATTGAGTTGCATTTGGATGGAGCGCTTGATTCGAAATTCATACTTGCTTCTAGGAAGTGTAGTAGTAGCATGAAAATCATTAGTTTAATGTTGAAGGAGAACTTTAAATCACAAGGAAATTGGTTAATTTGTATCTAAAACTAAGCTAAGAAAAGCCTGGTAACACAATATTTTCCAACATTCTGAAATGCTATAATTTGAGTAATCTTAGCTCAACAAAGTTTATTACAGAAGGAACATATGTCCTGCCAAACAGTCCTCTTCTGCCACAGAGAAACAAATCACTGTTGCATAATGATTAAAATTTTGACTATTTGAATACGAGGCATGCCCTGCCTCAGCTAGCATGCTGATGTGAACAAAGGTCATTAAGCCGGCATTCTTTAGGACATGTGTCCAATTAAGCCTTTTGCAATCACTCGTTCCTTGGTGCAGTGACAAAAGCTTTGGTTACCAAAATTCAAGAAAATAGGCTAGAGTCCATGGATATTTGTTTTGTGCAAATAGTGTCAAAAGTTAGGTTTGTACCCAGTTTATCCCTTCAAGCACCCCCTAACGCCCTCAATAAACAGGGACTACTACTTGATAATGGAATTTTCTTTTTAAATCACGACATTCAGAGTGGTAATGACATTGTTTAACTTTGTAGTAATGCATTATATTGCATTACATATGCTACAGAAATATGCTTTTTCAAGCCTTGTGCTCTCTCAATATTGGACTTATAATTATAAGAGAGAACAGTATTGTTTTTTGATAAGTAAATTCTTTGTTATTACTGACTATTATTTTGAATTCGTTTTTTATTTCCAGATGCGGCTCTTTGCTACGCAATCAGAATATGCCGATCGTCTTGCTGCTGCAGTATGTCTACTTGTCTAGCATATTTGATTCAACCTTGTATTCATCTGTCAATGGTTAATATTCTTATGTTCAAGTACATGAGTCAAGATTTTAAATAATGACTATTATTTATTGCAATATCAAGACCCAAGCCCCTTAGGGTAATATATTCTTACTAGTACAATTCAATGGTGTAAGAACCCACAATGGTGCTGTAACAACCCCGTGGAGACGTAAAGTCTTTTAAAGTCCATTTTTGTGCTTCTATTTGTATTAAGCTCGATTTGTTATGAAAGCACTACAAGATCTAACCTTATATTAAATTAATACTCTTGGGTATTCCCCTTCAATAGTTTGATGGTAAGTTTTCAACATGTTTTGAATTTTTTCCACCTTTTTAGACGGGTTTAGGTAGATTTATCTGTTGGAAAGGAGAATATTCGGCTGAGATTTATTGCTGATCTCTAGGGGTTGCCTATGTTTAAATATAGGAGATTTATTGCTGATCTCTACGGATTGCTTAGCTGTATTTTATATTTAAATATAGGCCTAGTCAACTTTGTAAATAAGGAAAATTAGGTATATAGTTATTCTGTTCCTTTTTTAGTGCCTTGTATAGCCTATAAGTAGTGTATATGTATATCATTCTCAGTATCAATGAAATACCATTTCACTAAAACAATTCTTTCCTAATTCCTTGTTTTTTAGATAGTATCAGAGTTGGAACTTTATTTCTGACTCTTTTCTGCATTCGAAAAAAATTACCAAGACTTATTCCTCGGTAAACTCCACATTTTTTTCCCTCTCAAATCAAAACACTAGCTTCTCACGATGTTTGAAGTCTCTTCTAAGCCTACTGAAAATCGTGGTCCCAATTCTAATTCGCACTCTGTTCAGATAACCACTATACGCCTTAATGGAGACAATTTTCCGTGCTGGTCTCAATCAGAGCATGTGTATATTTGAGGGAGAGGAAAGATTGGGTACCTAACTGGTGATACAAAGGCGCCTGATTTGAAGGATACGACTTATGCCACTTGGGATGCAGAAAATTCCATGGTTATGGCCTGGCTTGTTAATTCCATTGATGAAGACATTGCCTCTAACTATATGTGCTATCCAACTACCAAGGAACTTTGGGATAATATTCACCAGATGTATTTTGACGTCAGCAATCAATCCCAAATGTACGAACTGCAACTACAGCTTGGAGAAATTCAACAAGGGGGAGACAACGTCACCAAATACTTCAATATTTGGACAAAGTTGTGGTAGGATCTGGATATTTTCAATGACTGAAAATGAAAATCTCTAGATGATTGCAATCACCACAAGAAGATAATGGAAAACGATCGCATCTACAAATTTCTCGTTGGCCTGAACGTAGAATTTGATGAAGTAAGGGGAAGGATCATTGGTCGTGGTCCTCTTCCTTCACTTGGAGAGGTATTTGCTGAAGTTCGAAGGGAGGAAAGCCGCCGTAGTGTTATGCTCGGAAAAAGGGGAGCTAGGGCATCAATTGAAAATTCTGCCCTAGTTGCTGCTAATGCAAATGCGAGCAGAACTTCCAATAGCCAGTGAAGAGCCGAGGACAAGCCTTGGATATGGTGTGATTTCTGTAACCCCGCCATACACATGAGACATGTTGGAAGATTCATGGCAAACCCACCAACTGGAAGAGCAGCAAGCCTGGAGACAGATCCGCTCGTGTAAATGAGGCCAATGCTGGTCCCTTCAGTAAAGAACAGATGGATCATCTTCTGAAGCTGCTGAAATCCAATCCAGAGGCTGGTATTCCTAGTGTTTCTTTGGCTCAAATAGGTAGCAACTTTAGTACTTTCTCTTATCATTCTAGTCCTACACCTTGGATCATGTATTTCATTCTTATTCGCCTTGTTGGTGATAAAAAAGTTAGAATTGCAGGTGGAAAATTTTCATCTATTGTAGGAAAAGGTTCTATCAAAATTTCTGAAAAAATCACCCGAAAATCTGTCCTTCATGTACCTAATCTTGCCCATGAGTCAACTCTCTAAAGATTCTAATTGTCGTGTTACCTTTTTCTGACTCTCACTCTGATTTTAGGACCTAAGCACGGGATGATGATTGGCAGTGCTAGAATGGTGGACGGTCTCTACTTTTTTTATGACAACTTCCTCCGTAATAAACAAGCTCAAGGCTTTAGTACTAGTATGAGTTCTCTCTCTGTCTAGTATGAGTTCTCTCTCTGTCTGTGAACAAATAATGATTTGGCATCTTAGACTAGGACATCCTAATTTTTCTTATTTGAAGTATCTATTTCCTATTCTATTTAAAAATGTAGATTGTTTATCTTTTCAATGTGAAAGTTGTCATTTATCAAAGAGTCATCGTACTACTTACAGTTCAAAATCATATTGTGCCTCAAAACCATTTTACTTGATTCATAGTGACGTTTGGGGTCCTTCGAAAATTACCACATCCTCTAGAAAAAAATGGTTTGTAACTTTCATAGATGATCACAATCGGCTATGTTGGGTATATTTGATAAATGATTGAAGTTGAAAATTTGTTCAAAATTTTTTATAATATGGTTGAAAACCAATTTCAAACAAAAATAAGAATACTTCATTCTAATAATGAAATGAGTATTTTAATCAATTTTTAGAAAATTTTTTAAAGGAAAAGAGGATTCAACATCAATCTACTTGTAGTGATACTCCTCAACAAAATGGTATTGTTAAGAGAAAAAACAGACATTTTCTTGAAGTTGCACGTGCCATTATGTTCTCAATGCATGTGCCAAAATATCTATGGGGAGATGCTATTTTGACATTATCTTATTTGATAAATAGAATGCCTTCTCGTATTTTAAAATATAATACACTTTTAGATTGTTTCAAAAACTGTCCCTGAATGTCGACTTTTCTCTGACTTACCCTTGAAAATTTTTGGGTGCATTGTGTTTGTTCACATACCTAGTAGGCTTCGATCCAAACTTGATCCTGGGGCAAAAAAATGTGTGTTTATCGGTTATATGCCAAATAAAAGGGGATATAAGTGTTATAATCCTAAAACGAAAAAACTTTTGTGAGTATGGATGTATCGTTTGTGGAAAGTCAGCTTTAGTTTGGACAAAACTGTCTTCAGGAGGAGATAGAGAATAATGAAGCTCAGTTTTGGGGAACAACTGTACCTTTGCCTAATACCTTCTTTCCCTTGCCTGTTCTTGATCCTTCCACCTCTAATAGTCAAGAAATCGGTAGTCACAATAATGAAAAAAAGGGAAATACTAGCCTACTATTGCCAAACTCAGATGACTCACAAACAAGGGGAGAAATACTACGACAGGATCACATTAATCCTACCTCAGAGCTCCATGTTTACACTATCTCCGAGCGATGGTCCATCTACTACTTCAAGTAACTTTAATCCTTCTTTGTCAAGTTCTACTCCTACTGCTTCCGATCTTGATGTACCTATAGCACTTAGAAAGGGAGTCCAAACCTGTACAAAACATCCTATTGCTAAATGTGTGTCTTACCACAGGCTTTCTAAGTCTCATAAAGCTTTTACCTCAAAAATCTCCCACCTGTTTATCCCGAGAACCATTCAGGAAGCCTTAGATAATTCGGATTGGAAATTGCCAGTTTTAGAAGAGATGAACGCACTAAAAAAGAATGGGACTTGGGAGATAGTTAACTTACCAAGGGAGAAAAAAACGGTAGGATGCAAATGGTTGTTTATAGTTAAGTGTAGAGCTAGAGCTGATGGAAGTATAGAAAGGTACAAGGTGCGTTTAGTGGCAAAAGGATTTACACAGACACATGGTATTGATTACCAGGAGACTTTTGCTCCACTCGGAAAGATTAATTCAATCCGTGTCTTACTATCCTTAGCAATTAGTCTTGACTGGCCCTTACACCAGCTAGATGTAAAAAACGCATTCTTAAATAGGGATTTGGAAGAGGAAGTCTTTATGAGCCTACCACCGAGGTTTGAAGAATGTCTTGGTGAAGGAAAAATGTGTAGACTAAGAAAATCCCTGTATGGCCTCAAACAATCTTCCAGAGCATGGTTTGAGTGATTTGGGAAAGTTGTAAAGGGCCACGGATATACACAAAGTCAGGCAGATCACCCTATGTTCTATAAGCACTTAAAAGAAGGAAAGATTGCTATTTTGATTGTTTATGTTGATGATATAATATTCACAGGTGATGATCGTGTTGAGCTCAAAAGACTTAAGAGAATTCTTGCTGATGACTTTGAGATCAAGGACTTGGGAGCCTTAAAGTATTTTCTTGGAATGGAGTTTGCTAGGTCAAAAAAGGGCATCTTCGTGTCTCAACAAAAAGATGTGCTGGATCTTCTTGTAGAGACAAGTCTACTCTGTTGCAAGGCAGCAGAGACACCAATTGAACCTAATTTGAAGCTCCAATCTGCTAAACCCGAAGATGTGAAGAACAGGGAACAATTTCAGAGGCTGGTTGGTCAACTGATTTATCTGTCGCATACCCGCCCAGATATAGCTTTTGCAGTGAGCATGGTAAGTTAATTTATGCACTCACTAGGTCTAGAACACTTCGAGGTTGTTAACAGAATCCTAAGGTACTTAAAGGGATCACCAGGGAAGGGCCTGTTGTTTGAAAAGTAGGTCACCTACGAATTGAAGTATATACAGATGCAGACTGGGCTGGGAGTATAAACGATAGAAGGTCAACCTCTAGCTATTGCACTTTTGTTGGAGGAAACCTTGTTACTTGGCGTAGTAAAAAGCAAAATGTGGTGGCAAGAAGCAGTGCTGAAGCCAAATTTAGATCAGTTGCCCACAGAATTTGTGAGATGCTGTGGGTTAAGAGAATCTTAGACGAACTGAATGTCTCAAGTCCCTCTCTAATAAAGGCATACTGTGATAACAAAGCAGCAATCTCAATAGCATATAATCCTATTCTTCATGACAGAACCAAGCATGTTGAAGTAGACAAGCATTTCATCAAGGAAAAAATAGAGAACGGGCAAATTTGTATGACCTATATACCAACTGATGAACAGATTGCAGATGTTCTTACAAAGGGTCTGACGGGCAAGCTAGCTATGAAAGATATCTTCAAACCAGCTTAAGGGGGAGTGTTGGAAAGGATAATATTTGGCTGAGATTTATTTTTGATCTTTAGGGATTGCCTAGCTATATTTTATGTTTAAATATAGGAGATTTATTACTGATCACTAGGGATTGCGTAGCTGTATTTTATGTTTAAATATAGGTCTAGTCAACTCTGTAAATAAGGAATATTAGGTGTATAGTTATTCAGTTCCTTTTTTAGTGCCTTGTATAGCCTATAAGTAGTGCACGTGTATATCATTCTCAGTATCAATGAAATACCATTTCACTAAAACAATTCTCTCCTAATTCTTTGTTGTTTAGATTATCAACTCTTAACCTATATTTCTTTGTTTTGGTTAGATTACAAAATTTTGTAGTGAATCATTTTTTGGATTTCTCAATCTAGATCTCTATATATCTCTCCCCTTAACATTTTGTAATTGTGTGACGTTGAGACGATGATGTTATTTGAATGTAATTTAGATTTGATAATTTTTTATCGTTAAATGTATTTATGATGATAAAAATAGTGCAAACTTAAAACTACTAGTAAGCATTTGCTACGAATAGCAACTTAGAAATTGATAGGTCAATAGGATTGAGGTTGACATATTTCGTGAATCAAAACTAGAGTCTGAATTTTGTTTTTATTAGAATTTTTAAAAGTCCATTACCTTTTGCTCATGGTTGGAGATGGAAATTTAAGTTTCATTCAAGGTTGAAAGCATATCTTCTACACCAACTTACCAAGGGTATAAAGGTAAATTGACATTTCTATGCACTCAAATTAGGGTTCATGAAGTTATACATTAGGGCTCTGAGATTTTATTATTTGATTTGGAAACTCCTAATCATTTTTCATATAAAGTGTTTTGGACCCTTTCTGAAATTTTCTAAGTACTGATCTGCATTCGATTAATCAAGATACCGATCGAGGTATACTAGAGTCATGATTCAATCGACATGTCTCTCGATGGACCGAGCTGTTTGAGGAATCAATTCCCTTTTTCGCTTATAACACTGAAAAACCTTATTCTCTCTACAACACTATTTTGCCTATAAACACACTACCATAAGGCAAATCCTATAAACACAAAAAATACGTAATAAAACACATTTGTTAAAGTTTTTGAGCAAAAACTGAGTGGATGCTATTTTTCTCTTAGCATTCATCATCTACGTTAGTTTGGTTAGTGTTATTTGAGTGTGTTGACAAGATAATCGCTGAAGAGCTGATTCAAGTTAGTTCAACACCAACTACTATTCAATCAAACTGAGATTGACTTGGACGATTGGTCCTTGGAGATCAAATCACTAGTTGGAGAAGCAGATTGCTTGAGGAGTGAATATATTGATGAGCGGACTATGTGCCTGGAGACTCGAGTGGATAATTTGGTGGATTAGCCTGTGTCCAGAGGTAATTAGGCGTGCTTGGGTTAGGGAACTTTAACTTGGTTGTAACTTTTTTCTCATAGTGGATTTGGTTTGCTTGGATTAGGTCCCTAAGTCCCTTGGTTCTCCCATTTGGGTTTTCCACGTAAAAAGTCTCGTGTCTTACTTTATGCTTTAGTCTAATTTATTTTGTTTCTGTTTGATTGGTATGTTGATTAGCATAATGGATTGAATAAGATTTTGTTATGTTGTGGCCCGAATTTTGTCTCGGCCCAGGTCGCACCTGAAAAATGGGCTTTGTGTGGCCTTAAGCCACCAAAGCCAAGGGTCCGGGGGTAGTGCCCCCTGGAAAAATTTTATGACCCGTTTTTCGCTTGCGGGTTCTGGACCCGGATTAGGACTCTCTTGTAGCCGATATATAAGGGCATCAAAGGGTTTGGAGTGAAAAACGAGAGAAAACCTTGAAAACGCAGAAAGAGAGAGAGCAAGAGCTAGGGTTTGGGGTTGAAACTTGTAATCTCCTGATTTTCACATAGTGAAATCTTTCATCGGATCTTCGCCATTGACATAGGCAAATCGCAGAACCACGTAAATTCTAGTGTTTTATGTGTTGTGCTCGTTTCGCTTTGTGTCATATTTCGTGATTGTGCTTGGTTCTCAACAGTTTTTCACAACAGATTTAATATTTATTTTTAATTTGAATTTCTGGTAATTGTAGTTAAAATTAGGTAAAACTACGGTGCTGATTGATAAAACTAAAAATTAAATATTGAGAATTTAAGAGCTGCATTTTGAGTGGTTAAATTTTAAATTGTTTTTTTATATATATACTTGTTTGAATCTTAAGTGTTCAATGATAAGTGAGGTCTCCTTCACTTAAAATTAAGTGAGAATTTCTTTTAGTGGTACCTAAATTTCATTATCAAATGCACTTAATTGAATAAGCCTTTAATTTATTCAGAATTAAGTGTTGAATTGAGTTATCAAACAACACCTACAAGTAAGATCTATTCACCCCCTTTAGGTCTATATCACGACCTCTCGCAACGCTCAGTCAGAGCCTAGTGTTTTGGTCCTTACTCCATCAATTGGTATCAGAGCAGGTTGCTCTAGTTAATTGAGTAGATCATGGAAGGCGTTGAGGAAGGTGGTTCCATATCTAGATCTATTATGTTGGAAGGGTCAGTTGTAGCTATTGGGAAGCTCGCATGAGTGCTTTTCTAAAATCTATGAATGAGAACGTTTGGTTAGCTATAGAGGATGGGCTAGAAACATCCATGTAGAGATGGAATACAAAAACCAAGTATGGACTGGGCTAAAGAACTTGCTGAGGCTAATTATAATTCTAAAGCCTTAAATGCCCGCTTTTTTGCTGTCAATCCTACAGAGTATGATAGAATGACTAACTGTACTTCTACTAAAGAAGAATGGAATTTTAGAGAAAGTACATGAAGGTACACAAGTTGCCTTGGTGGCAATTGTTGATCCACCTAGTGTTAAGGATGGTGAAACCAGTGAGCTAGATATTGAAACTAAAGATGCTGCAAAGAGTTTTGTGTGAAGTGAACCTGAGAAGGAAGATAAAGCTCCTAGTAAGCTTCAAACTACCTTTAATGAGTTGTTTGAGTAAACATCTGAAGCCAAAAAATTAAATAAGAACCCAAAGGAGAAAAGTAAGTGCATGCTCATTTTTTTTCTCAGGTTCGAACAATTGAGGTATCGGTAGAGGTCTACTGGAGTTATATTGATCTCTCAACATGTCTTTTGATCGATCAAGCTGTTTAAGAAAGCAGTTTCCTTTTATGTTTTAAACAAAAAACCTTATTCTCACTATTATTTTGCCTATAAATACACTGCCAGAGGGCAAATCATATATATACAGAAATTACACAGCGAGACATATTTTTGAGGGTTTTGGAGGAAAAACTAAGTGCATGTACATTTTTTTTAGCATTCATCATGTACATTAGATTGATGAGTGTTTTTTTGAGTGTGTTGAATAATCGCTGCGTAGCTGATTCTAGCTAGTTCAACACCAACTACTATTCAATCAAACCAAGATTGATTTGGATGACTGGTCATTGGAGATCAAATCACTGGTTGGAGAAGCGGATTGTGTGATGAGCGGATCTGTTGACAAGCAGACGGAGTGTCTGGAGACTCTCGAGTGGAGAGTTTGGTAGATCATTTGTGTCAAGAGGTAACCAGGGGTTCTTGGGCTAGGGAACTGTTAACTCGGCTGTAACTTCTTTCTCAGAGTGGATTTGGTTTGCCTGGATTAGGTCTCGCGGTTTTTCCTGTTTGGGTTTTTCACGTAATTTTTGTTGATGTTTTACTTCATGATTTTTACTGCTTTAATTTATTGGTATGTTAATTAGCATGATGGATTGAATAAGATTTAATATATAGTTTAATTTGAATTTGTATTTCTGGTACTTTTAGTTGAGATTTAGAAAGTAGTTGAAATTAGGTAAAGCTACAAGTAAGACTTATCCACTCCCCTTTAGGTCTAGATTGTGCAACTCTCTATCAAAGCCTAGGTTCCAGTCCTTAACTCCATCAATTGGTATCAGAGCATATCGATTATAGACTCATCAAAATCAATATAAAATGCATTGCCACGTTAAATCATACTTGTAATTTGAGCAAAATTTATATGTAATGTCCTTTACATCTATTGTCTGCATCGATGCTAGTGGCTGTGATTTTAAAACCTTGATATGGTTGATTTTTTTTTAAATGTAATATTATTTTGATATTGTAGATTATGTTACATGGCCTTGGTTACGTGTTTGAGTGTGTGTATATCCAAGAATCAGATGATCGACTCCTTAAATTCAAGGGCACAAGGACAGCCAAGTATTCATATTATTTAATATTCTTCTTTTATTTTCTAGAATAAAACAATATTTTTATGTAACATAAATATTCAACATAGGCATTCCACTAGTTTTAAAGTAATAATTTAACATAAGGAAAATAATAAGAGATTTTTGTTTACAATCATATAATAAATTTGAATTACTATATACGCTTGTTAAGTGTATATTCAATTGAATTTGTGAGATGCATATCCCATCTCACATTTTATGTTTGTGTTCAAGATGTGCCCTCCATGCGTTTTTGAAGAGTCCGTATAACATATTGTAGATTTGTCATCTGTGGGCACATAATATCGCTAGAACTTTGCTACAAAGTGCATCAATTCATTCTATATGTATTTTTCTTCTGGATTCAGGCTTGGTTTTAAATGGCAATACCATTGCAGTAATTAGCCTCCGATTCCACCCTTCTTTGTTTTCCCATGCAATCTTACTGTTGTTTTCTGAACGAGAATACTCCTATGATATATTTTATGTTCTCAGTCATTATTTTATAGGATATGGATTTTATAGTGCGTAAACACTTTCTCTAGAATGTGGTAGTGCAATTGAGGGAAAGTTGAATTATATTTTTAATTGAATCATGGTATGCTACTCACAATTAAAATATTAAATTTTCTTTTAATTAATGAAAGAGGAATGGTTATTTATAGTTGCTTATTAAAAAGAAACTAAAGAAAAGGAAGAATTGTATAATTATCTGTGAAATGATTAAATCTTTTTACTTTTGGATTTTAATTCATTCTTCTCTTACTTTTTCTTATAGAAGATATAAAAATAAAGTAGTACTGACAGATATTCTTTGCATAATAACATTTTGGAAATGGAATGTTTTGTACTTCAGATTGTGCAGTCTGATTGCATATCACTAGTGTATTAACATTTTGCGGCTAGACTGATCTTAATTATAATATTGCTTCCATATCTTTTTGGCCACAATTTACCATTGCTGAGGTTTCTTTGTTGTGGATGCTTGGCATACATGTAAAGCAATGGTTCTTTAAGTTTTTATCTAGTAAGAATATAATTGTAAAATTTAGTTTCTGATGTGCCAATTAGATATTCCTAGTTGATTAGGATGAAGGAAGGAACTGCTATAAACCATAAACGTTTCGTAAAAGGGTAGTGGCAGTGTTATAATAGCCAAGTAGATGACCCCACCCCCTCCAGCTTAGAGAAAAGGTAGGGGAGCCCCCTTTTGTTTGATTCAAGTGATGACGGCATGACCAATTAGAAACAAAAATAAATAGAAACATAGTTCCAATAAAGGGAACCCAAGGATCATATTCTTCTCCAATTTGAGTTTTGTTCACATCTCGAAAGTGATTCTGGAAGGCAGATCTACGGAGGGAAATCCTTTGCTAAGCAACGGGGGTTCTGGAAGGAACATATGCAACTCGACCCAAGACATTCACTGAGGAAGCAGAAGCTCTTTTGAAAGAAGCTATTCAAGAACAGATGGAATGTTTTCTACTTCAGGAACAAGCATAAAGAAATTGATTTCTACTGTGAGGCTTTCATTTCTCCATGGAAAATACCAAAGATTCATATTAACCAACGTCTTCCGCTATAACTGGATCACCTCTATCTCCCCCTTGCCCATTAAGGCTGTTGAACCGAGGGGTCCCTCAACTGCTCCCTAAGATCTATTGGTCTACGACCTACGAAATGAGTGTACTGTAAATTGTTAGCTTCATTGCCAATCTTAAAATCATTTTTTTCCCCTCAAGGGCATGTTCTTGTGGAAGGAATTCAAAGTAATAGGATTTAAATTCTATATTCCCAATCCGTTAAATTGATTAATCCTTTTAAACTCATCATGTCATATACAAATTCCTGAATTTAAGCACATATCCCTAGCTCATTGTTTAAATACCCAATATTCCATTGTGCAAACCTAGTGATAAAATGAGAGCAAAAATAGGGCATTTCAGCATCTTGGCATGCCTCTTTGTCATCCTCTTTTACTGTTATTTTTTGAACCTCAAATTATTGAATGCTCATTGTACTTTTTTTCTACAAGTTAAGCTGTTCCATATCTTCAGTTTTTTTGGTTATCAAAATTTCCTCTTACATTACAGAGTGGAAAATTCTTATAGAAAAAAACATACTATCAGATGCACCAACTTCTAGTCAGATGAAACAGAGTGTTGGCTTAATAGGATATATAACTAAACTTAAGAACAAAAAGAAGAAAGAAAACCAAGGCAAGTGATTTTATATGTTAAATTTTGTTACAGAACTGAGTTCTAATACTTCAAAACTCATCTATAATAAAACAAAATTCCCTATAAATATGCGTGGTAAGTTTGGCCACTGATTCTTAGGCTCTTGTCCCTTGGGGCCAGCCTCATAGGTTTTTCTTGGACTAACCCAGTATACTGCTTGGGCTTGTGGCCTACTGTTGGAGGGTCTTGTCCCACATCGGATCCGGATGGGAAACTGATTGAGTATAAATGGGCGGGTAGGCAACACTACCCAATAGCTTAGGTTTTTGGGCTATTGGTAAGCGCCCGACCCGTTACAGTTGGTATCAGAGCCTGACCCAGTCCTTGATCCGGTGTCACGCTAAGCGCCCACCTGGGTAAAGTCCGGGTCTGGGTTGTTACCAGGTCCTCTCGTAGTTAGGGAGTACAGGTAGGCAGGGTGGTCCGATCGCAACGAGGGCGTTGCGAGTTCGGGTGGGGGAAAATGTTAGAGGGTTTTGTCCCACATCGGATCCGGATGGGAAAGTGATTGGGTATAAATGGGCGGGAAGGCAACACTACGCTTTTGGGTCATTGGTAAGCACTCGACCTGTTACACCTATTAGAGGAGACTGTCTCACCCAAAGGATGGGATACTCCTTTGTCATAAAAAGGTAAACAAATAAATTGAAGTGCATTACACAATATATGTCCAACGTACAAAAGTTACTTTTTTTTTAGTGGGGGGGGGGGGGGGGGGGGGGGGGGGGGGGCGCTAACGTTTGGCATTATTTTACAAACTTGATTACTCCCTAGCTCAAACATGAGATCTCATGCTTGTTAGTTTGAGCTTTTACCATTCTAACAAACAATGACCCCCCTCTTAGATGAAATAATTTACAAGAAATAGAAAAAGAGCTCAAACTTTTTTTATCTGGTAGGCATAATGTAGATTTGATTGTTTAAAGTATGCTATCAATAACCAAAGGGCTTGTAGCCCAATGGTATAACCTCCCCATCCTCAAAGAGGAGGGGAGAAGGGTTTGAGCCCTGGTGTGGGCAAAAAAAGTGTGTAAGTCCCCCAACTAGGGAAAAAAAAAGTTTGCTATCAATAAATCAATGACTAGAAGAACAAAAAGGAAAAAATAAAATAATTGATACAGAAAATTGCTATTGCTCTTTTCAACCGGAGCAGAAAAGATGTAGCAGTGGCTACACAGTATTTCACACATTCTATCTAATGTCAATAGAATTAGTCTAACAACAGCAATGGTAGTCCAATGGATGAAAGATTGCAGGAGTTATGACTTGTTGGAATGATATCAATAGTTTTTAAGAGCGAAATATGCACACAAAGTGACATTTGGAATTTGATAAATCATGTTGTATTTGATGGGATTCCTGCTTCCAGCCAATCTTTTCCTTTAGGCTTTGAGTGGGATTAGTGATTTCTGACTTTCATGACAAAGAATGGTCTCCAAAATGGAAATTCAGGATATGAAGAATCCTACCAGTGTATTCCTGCCAAGCCAACAGTGACTAACAGCTTCCATATTAAACACAGCATATCTTGGGTATACCTAATAAATATAATAATCTTCTATGTGGTTTTTACAAGGAACATCCCCTCTGCTTATAAATGCTTAACAATTGCTTTGTCTAGTTAACAGCTTCTGAATGTCTTGAAATCTGTTTGTGAGGAAAAAAATTTGCCCAGAATACTAGCTGTCTGGTCTCTAACATATCCTAAATTTATTGGATCATAACAGGTCGAATCAGAAAATCATTGCACAGGTCAAATGCGATTGCTAATTGATCAGATAAGCATGCAACAAGGACAAATTGTTGCTATAGAAGGTATCCTATTACTTTAATGCAATTCTTGGTAGCCTTTTTTTTTTCCATTAGTTTGTGTTAGTTGATCCATTTCTAACAGTGAATCTCATGAGAAGATGATGAACATGTTGTTGTAGCTTTTAGTGTGAGTAATTTTATGTATATAGATTGTAATGATTGATTTTCTGTCGCATTTTTCATTCTTTTGGGTACTTCTAATTATGATGCATCTAATTCCATATATTATGAGTATAATTTAACAGTTAGGTCATCGCCTTTCTTGTTTGGCCAATCTTCCACAGCTGGTATTAGGCATGATGCAAAATTTGCTAATGTTTCTTTCTCTTTTTCTTTCTTTTTTTTTTTTAATTTGTACTATTTGATATATATATATATGTATGTATGTATGTATACAAATTAGAGACATTGTACACAAGGTTTTAGAATGCGGTTGGGGCCACCAATGTGGTCATGATCGCAGATGCTGTTACAGTTGCACGGAGGTTACATGATGTTATCAGCTGTTGAAGTCATGAGATATTTTGAGCCTCACAAACCTTGATCAAAACAAAAAGATATGCAACTTTTAACTTTAGGACCCAACAAAAGCATTTGTTTAATAAATTTTATTGAATAAGTAAAGGTGATTGTATATGAATAGTGCCTTATAAATTAAATTTTAAGGCATTGTGAGCATTATAACTCTACAACTGTACTAATTTATTGTAGCGACAAAGAAACCACAGAAATATGGAGACCCAATGTGACCCAACAAAGCAACCACACACAAACACAAGATATAATGTGGTTTGGCCAAAACTGGCCTCCATCCACGGATGAGAAGAGATTCCACTATGATTCGTAGGAATATTACAATTTACAATACTAGAGTAACAACACCGTGTACATGTCTTTTCACCATGTACCACTCCACGAGCCTGTCTCCTCGCTAGTAGTGCCACCAGTGGTTTTCCTACTCTACCAACCCATAAACTATCTCTACCCACAACTCCCTCATGAGACTATATCTCTCTCAATCTCACAAGTCTCAACCCAAAACCTAAGTATCTATTTATAGAGTTCCAAACTCAATTCCTTGTTCCACAAGGATTACAATTCCTTGAAGCTCAAGACTTGTCTTACAAGAATTTCCCTAACAGAATACAACTCTATAATAGAAACCTAATTAGACTAGGAATTTGAGACAAAATTCCCAGCATTTATAATTTTCACTAATTTTATGGTCAGAGATATATTTATATATGAAATAAATAAGCTATTATCAAATACAATACTTTACAACGACAAAGCAGCATGGCAAGTAAATATAATCAACATGTAATGTAACTAAACCCCATAGGTCCATATCCATCAAGTATTTAGCTTTTTCTGTACTTTTTATGATTTTCCAGTTTTTTATCAATTTTAAAGATTTTTTTATTTTGTAATTTCACTTTGTTATTTACTTTTTTATGAGAAACAGATTAATATATGTGTAGTATGACATATTTATGTGTAATGAATAATATATAAGTATCTGTAGTTTAGTAATATACCTATATAGTATGACATATTTATGTATAATGAATAATATATAAGTATCTGTAGTTTAGTAATATACCTATACAAATTAAAACAAAATTCAAATAATTACGTTTACACAAAATTTGGAAGGGGAAAAATCTGATTCATATGTTTTATGAATGTAAATCACTTGGTAATTTTGAAAGAAAAGGAAATATTTGAAAAATAGATGGACCATGAGATTTGTAGTGGATGTTAAATGTAAAATAAAACAATTTTTTTATGTTAGATTTGGGTGAAAAACAAGAATGAACCCAAAATAGATTATTTGCAAGGCTGGATGCTTTTTTTTTTTGATAAGTCTAAAAGTTTCAAACAAGACTGGAAGCTTTTTATCGAATATTTACAGTTAAGTCTTATGTTTTTTCCTTCTGAAATTGTAAAATTAAGTTGTTTGATGTGTTTGGAGTTTGGAGGTTGTTTAGTGGTTTGAGAAACTCGTTTGGAAGAGAGAAATGTGAAAAATTAGGGAAAAAGCAGGTTTATATAGCTGCTGGAAAAATTCTACTGTTGTGGCCCATCGCAGCCGTTGCGGGCATGCCGCTCCGAGACAGCTGTGAAATTCTGTCTCACCAAGATTTTGGATCGACCAGGTCTCGAGCCTAGCCAAGTTGCACAAATAGAAAATAGTAACCGTGCAATTTCATTTCATTATTTATATATATCATAAGACATAAAATCTGAAACATTAACGAAGTCTAGCACACAGGAAAATACAAAAGATAGATTGTTATTTTCTTCCCCACATGGTTTTTTGCTCACTGGAAATTCTTGGAAACAGCTAATGTCAATGGCATTACTTTATCTTATAGACGTGTAACAAAAGGCCGAAAAGGAAACCTCATCATTCTTGTATAAATTTTGCTTCTTTTCATTTTCTTTTTCTTTTTCAAGTAACTAGTAGTAGTAGCTTAATCTTAGCATATTAAAATATGATCTTTGATTATAAATTTCAAATGTTACTTTCTTTTATTAGTAAAAAGATATCCTTGTAGATACTTGCCACTAAGATCATGCTACAATTTCAGAAGAAAGGAAGCAAAAAGACCAGGAGTGCGAGCAATTGAGAGCACTTGTTCAAGATCTTCGAAGTATGTCCTCACCAGCAAAAGTATTTTTTCACTTATTTTGTCTCCATAGCAGTTCTTTTCCTTTCTATATAAATCTGATAGTTTTTTCTGTCCAGACAAAATTCAAAAAATGCATATATGCTAAACCCTTCATTGCTATATATATATATTTTATAGTTGGACAAAGCTCTCTTGTGCTTTCATGGCATTTACTTGTAAATCTTCCAGGTAGTGTTGGCTTATCATAAGAAATTTGTAAACAAGTAAATCCTCCCAGAGTATGTAGGATTAAGATCCATCTGTTTTTCATAAACATCTACAGTGTTTTCATTGTATTATTACTATTGTTTTGGTGAAATGCCCTGATCCGTTGTTCTTTGGCTAGGGGAAAAAATGATTAAACTTGTTAAGTTAGCTCAATCCTCAGTTGTTTATAGTTTTTGTTCTTTTTGTTTACAGTGTTGTGAAGCGAATATGATTTGCTGGTCACTTCTAGCCCTATCTGATTTGGTTTAACCCCTCTATTGTCCAACCAAAAAACCAATTGGTTAAATATCCTCAAGCTACTTATAACTGGGCAATTCTGTAATGACTTAGTTGTTTATAATTTTTGTTCTTTTTGTTTACAGTGTTGTGAAGCTGAATATGATTTGCTGGTCAGTTCTGGCCCTATCTGATTTTGTTTACCCTCTGTTGTCCAGCTAAAAAACCATTTGGTTAAATATCCTCAAGCTATTTATAACTAGCAATTCTGTAACACACCCTCCCCCACCCCCCCCTCCTCCTCCTCCTCCTGGGAGTTAGGGTCCCTAATTAATCTCATTCAACATGCGGAAGCAAAATTTATAATTGAGTTCATTATTTAAACAAAGCACCATTCATTACTTTTGAGTCTCAACCTTACACAAATCGAACCATGAGCAATTTAAATCATACATGACCTCGATAGAAATTTCATACCTCAATATCATTTAATTTCATTGAGATCAATAATTCCATACCCATGTCATACATTATCTCAAAATAAATGCAATTCCCATGAAATATACAACCCCGTCTTATAAAAATAAACACACGTCCCTTAAGTGCAAGGATCACCATCACCCCGAACTTCGAAATCTTGAATCCGCCAATGGTACCTGAAACTGGGGGGTGGTGAGATGAATTGTCCCAGTAGGATAGACACTAACCAAAGGCCCTAAGAAGGTTTTTATGCACGTGATGCTTGCCACATAAAAAGAGACTCGTGTGCATATGATGCTACACCATAACATCCTTTAGCATTTCCATAGATAAACAAGCATTCCATAAAAATCATCTAAATTTTCAACTTTGTGGTATTGTTAGTCTAGTTTCCACAGATATTTTGTTTGCATCATTGCGATGAGTATTGAATTTTATGTAAGTTTTTGAACGTCTTTTGCACAGAAATTGATTCTTAATAGTTGTTGCTCCATTCCTCTTGACCGGGCAGATTCTGTTTTCAAGCTCTATGTATTTGGTCTCATGTGGATTTACCTTCAAGCTAATTGGGCTTGATTTATGGATTTTTATATGGTTTTAGAGATGTGTTGGTGTTGATTGGGAGATTAGTGTGATAACCGGATTTTTGATTAGGCTTGAATCCTAGAGATTAATCGGAATTAGAGGTGATTACAAATTCAATGGCTTTTGTGGAAGCATCTGGTTGTCATGAATAGAGAGACAAACTGATAACTTATTCAACTGGACAGTGAAGGATGAGGAACATAAAATTTGAGGAATGATATAAGATTATGCTTAGTGGTAAGAGAAGGAGAGAAGGGAAAGGAAGACTGACAGAAATTTCTCTTATTCTTGTTTTGTTGGGTGGGGATCCCAGTAGAGAAGAGAAGTAGGGAGAAAATGTTTCAACATACTTTTTTCTCTTGGCATGAAACTTTTCTCCCAAAAATTAGGACAAAATGAAAGAAAAGTGGTGCAGAAAATGCTTCCATGGTTGATTGATTATCTCATGATTTTCTATGAGACCATGGTCAAGGGTGACACTTGTATTAGCAAAATTGGCCTGTAACCAAAGATCCAAAAACAAATAAAAATAATAATAATAAAAAATAAAAGAAAAGAAAGAGAGAGATAACTAAGAAGCTGACTGTTGGCCTTTCCACCTGATGGTATGATATTGTCCGCTTTGGGCCTAAGCCCGCACAGTTTTTGTTCTTGGGTTTTACCCCAAAATGCCTCATACCATTTGGAGAGAACACACTACATATAAGCACATCCCCTTCTCCACACCCAAGCGATGTGGGATTGAACACCCTGTAGCCTGTTAGTGTGGTAACTCGCCCAATGTCTCTTCTTGCACCCGCCCACATCACACCCACCCACAAGGGTTATTACAATCCACTCCCTTACGAGGCCTGATGTCCTTGTCGCACATTTTCGGCTGGGTTCAGGCTCTGATACCAACTGTAATACCCCGCTCCACCTAATGGTATGATATTGTTTGCTTTGGGCCTAAGCCTGCACGGTTTTACTCTTTGATTTTACCCCAAAAGGCCTCGTACCATTTGGATAGAACACATTATATATAAGCACATCCCCTTCTCCACACCCAGGCGATGTGAGATTGAGCACCTAGTACCCTGTCAGTGTGGTAGCTCGCCCAGTGTCTCTTCTTGCACCCGCCCACATCACACCCACCCACAAGGGTTACTACAGTTGGTAGTAGTCACGTGTTCTTATTGCGCTTGTCACGACCTGATATTGATTTGATAGAAGGAAACATGAGTCTACTGGTCTTTTTAATACTGCTATTGATAAAGATTCTTCTATACCTCATTCTTTTCAGTGACAAAGGAAGAAAGTCTATTTATTTTTCTTCAGTTCTACTCCTTCCTAATCATATTTTTTTTTAATTTTTTCAGCATTTTTCCTACTTGTAGACTAGCTAGTAAAATTTGTTGTCATAATGCAGGAGCCTTTATTTTTTATTTTTTATTTTTTATGGTTTCATGGATGTTTTTATAGCTTTAAGGCAGATTACAATACATCTATGCACACATACTGATCACACTGTTATTCTAAGTGGTGGTAAATTGAGCTGCTGGTTAGTGGAGACTTTGGTTGTTCTCTTCAAATGGATGTCTGTGTCACTTTTTGTTTATGTGCAATTAACTTAATTGTTTTATTTTAATATACTTCGTCTTATGCATCTTTTCTCCATTGAATTATCACCATTTCAGACGTGATTTTTGACACTTTTCAGGGCCTTTGGCACAAAATCTTAGCTTGTTACCTTTTTGGCCAGCACATTATTTTTCCATTTGTAAAATGCTCATATCTATTTATTTCTTACAGTAATTCTTTTACTTTGTAATTTTTATAATCAAATCACCCTCAAATTCTAGATTAAGAATTAGAAGTACAGGATTATGTGTGGGTACGTGGTTTGATGTTTGTTATATTTTCATTTGCAGGGAAAGGCCTTGAAAAAATGATTGACAAAGTACAGGTTTGGACGAAATGAAGAGTTTAGCATTTTGTTTCTTTCCTTTCCTTCTATTTGATTTTAGTTTCTCCGTTTAGAAGTCATCACTTGAATCCCATATGTCCTTTCTGATAAATTGATCAGGTGCCAGTGGCAGCCGTTGTGGTTATGGCTTGCAATCGTGCTGATTATCTGGAAAGGACTATCAGATCTATCTTAAAGTATGTCTTAGGTTTATGAGCATTTTTCTTCTGCTTTTTATTCAGTTGTGCATATTTCAGAAGTTGAACAGCTGTTGAACATTTCTTACATTTTCTAGATACCAAAGTGATGTTGCTTCGAAGTATCCTCTTTTCGTATCCCAGGTGCCTATCAACACAAACTTAGATTGTCTCATTGGTATGGTTATTACTTTTTAAAGGAGGTTGAGGGACAAGACAGCTAAAAGTTGTTAATTTTTTCTTAGGATGGATCGAATCAGGATGTCAGAAGTAAGGCTTTGAGCTACGAGCAGCTCACTTATATGCAGGTATGTAAATTGTTATTATTCTCTGGGCATGCCCAGGAGCATGGTTCAGAGGATCTGCATCGACTCAATGTTGATTGTAATTATGCCATGCTGTCTCTGATTTGTCTTTCATTCAAAACATGTATGCTGTCCTCAAATCCACCCAGGAGACTTTATTGGTTGATTGTTCTGTTGCTGCTGCTGAGAGACTGTCACGCCCCGGAACCCGGACTGTCGGGACTTCCCCGGACCGACCCGAATCCCGAGTGTGAACCCGTGAGATCACCCTCACGATGTAACCATCACCTGATCATACAATCTTAATTTCCTATTATTTTCACAAAAATTAGGCATGACCCATTCTAATAAATCGGATCCTGATATGTCATTCCTGCTTTAAATTCAAATGGGCACGTGTCCCCCCAACATTTATATCTAACAATCAAAATGGACACTTCTGGGCACGTGTCCCCCCCAGCATTTCTACAACATATATAAAATCATGACACCTGGAATAATCATCAAGTGAACACCTTTATCATCATCCATAATTGTTCTAATATGAAAACCAACATTAAAAGCATAATGTCCATAAACAATATCTCAAAATAGAAATCTCTTTATACATGTCTAAGCGTATCATGTCCACATCTCGGACGCGCATAACACAAAATAAGAGATCTTTCTAACTCTAAGTCCAACTCACGATTGCACACCGCCAACCATCTCCTTGTCATGTCCTGAAAGTGTTAGTGTAGGGGGATGAGCAATTTTCAACGGGCTCAAGGTAATACGTTGTGCAATCCGTCCAAATTCATATCTCTTATCAACGCATAAACACAATCAACACGCATCGCTTAACTACGTGTCATGCTTCCTAGCATTCTAGTCCAAAGATCGAAACCTTCACTTCACATGGCATAGACATCAAGATGCTTGACTACCACAAAATTTTCAACTTAAAACATGCAATAATACACAGTCTCATCATATCTATAACATATGACCAAATGGGATTTAAACACAAGTTTAACGGAATCATCATAAAACTCACATTTCTACTCATTTCTTTCAAATCGTGGCATATGCATCAAATGTAACTTGACAACCACATAATTTCAATCCATGCATAAAGCATATTCTCCATCATATAAGTGGCATATGACATTTTCAAATCGGATAAATATCCACACGAGTCATGTAATTTCACATAAGTTACACATAAGACTCAACACACTCTCTCGGATTTGGTTCACACTCACACACACACACGAGATACGTACCGAAGTCCCATATCTCAAACTCTTGGTTATTTCGGGCTACTAACCCATCCGGTTACCACCCACTTGCGCAAGGTAGAGGTCTTTCAACCCCAAGGGGATATGTTCCCCCTCTATTTTCCATGAGCCACTTCCGAGACACACCCCACACTCACACAAAATATTTCACATTTTGCACACACATTCACAAGTTAGATGCATTGCACCCATTGAATGTCCTAATACAATTCTAGCATGTCACACAAGAATCATAAGACATAAGAACACGCTTATTTCCCAAAACTCGCTTTTCATCATTTTCCCCAAAATTTTGCACATGCCATACATATACCATTTTGCATGTATAATCAATTCAAGCATTTTAACACATAGACCACTCTTTTCAACACAAAAGAAACTCATTCATCTTCTTGTAAAACACAAATTTTAAACCAAGGGTCCATATATGCACACCTATCACATAAGGCATATTCAACAATTCATGCGATTTAAATCATACATCAATTTAAATCAAAGATTATATCCCAAATTTTATTTAATCATAAATAACGTAAAAACATCTACTTTATGTCATTAACATGAAATTAAACTTGGAATGAAAAACACAACGCACACCCCCTACCTCAATTTGGAGTGAGAACTCCAAAAATCTCCAATTCTGAGAAAGCTGAATTAATCACCATCCACAGTTTTGTTGGAATTGTTTTACACATAATTGTGTATCCAAAGTTCATAGGAAGCTTCTAGTCTCAACCAAGTCTAAATCACCAAGTCTACTGCCCAAGTCTAATTTAATTGATCTAGACTCAATTAAAATAGTGAGCCCAAATCAATTAATCCCGCCAAGGTAGTCCACACATTAAACCCATTCACACTCCAATATGAGAGTTTTGCCCAATTTAATTTATGTAGCTCACTTCATTATGTAGGCCCAAAAATACCCAATCCAATTGGAGACTTGTAATTCAGCCCAAGTAATTCTCAAGACCAAACTATGAATCAACCACTTCAGCCCAATTTATAACCAAATTTAAGGACATACAAAGTTGGCCCAACATCAAAGTCCAAACAACCCACCCATTTTCCATGCTCCAAATCAAGCCCATATTCAAAGCCCAATATAAATCAAATTGAAGTTCAATCAAACAGGCTGCCATTGCCAATTGAACCCACTCAATCACATGTAGACCCATAACCTCAATTGTCCAAACCATGAACCACCCGAAACTGCCATCAAGTGCCTTCCACGGCCAAGTAAGCCAACCCAAGAATTCTACACTTCTACCACCATAACCAAACACCACACAAGACCCACAGTGAAGCCTAACCAACCGAGCTCCACCGCTGGCCAAGAGACCCACAAGCTTCACCCTTCTCGGCACCATCAACTTCGTCACCAAACAACCACCAAGGCCGCCCGAATAACCACCATTCACCATTGATGTCGGCCACCAAAACTGGCTGTCCAAACAGCCGTGAGAACCAGTCCCACTGTCGAAAAACCATGAACAACCACCTGCTACTTGCACCACTTTCGGCACCTCAAACAGCAACCCACATCCCTTCTAGTTGACCACCATGCCCTGCTGAACGGACCAACCAAACCCAGCCGAGTCCACCACCTCGGCACACCGCAACCCAGCCGTGTCTCCACCTCAACCGTGAAGACCCAGCTCCTCCCTTGGTAGCCCAAGCTACTGCCGAGCACCACCAGCCGCAACTCCTTTCCACAGCCCCGAACCAGCCCCTCTCTGCTTCACCTTCTTCTCTCTTCCTCTCTCTATTTTCTCAGTTCCTCTCTCTAGACTTTCTCTCTCTAGACCACGCAGCTTCTCCTTCTCCTTCTCTCGGTTTCTCCCTCTTCTCATTCTCGGCTTCCTTCCAAGCTCCCTCTCTCTCTCCCTCTATCAGTTTCTCTCTCTAGCCTTCTCTTCTTCCTTCCTCTTTCTTCTTTCTTCTTTCTTTTCTCCTTTTTCTTCTTTCCTTTTTCCTTTCAGCCGAACCACTCTTCTCTTTTTTTTTTTTTTTTGTCAACCACATGTTTCCCCCAAATTACTCTTGTCCACATACATATATATACACCTAACCCACATGTTATTATTATATATATGTATATAACACATATATATAATACTACATATTTTTAGTACACTTACTTATACATACTGTAATACATATGCACATTACACCTCATATGTATACACATATGTATACAACTACACATGTCCTTCACTTATATACATATATATATATATATAATTCCATATATATATATATATACTCTCTCCATCTCTCTCTATATATATATATAATTCCATATATATATATATATACTCTCTCCATCTCTCTCTATATATATATATAATTCCACATATATATATATATATATGCATCTTTTCAAAATTAATAAATTCGAAAAAATAAATAAATAAATAAATTCGGTCTAAAAATAATTCGGTCCTTACAGAGACAGTCCTTTAACTCTTTAGATCAGACTGTCCTCAATCTCTGGTTCGAGTCCTAGTATCTCGGACCCCCTTCTAGCGTATTCCAATTCATACCCAACGATCAAAGATCGTTCCACTACTTCTGAATAGTTTCGTAGTTTAGCACAGTTATATTGACCCTAAGGGATGGTCCAGTCCTTGATCAAAACGCTTGGTTTTAGAGACCTCATCAGGAATCACGTGCTGGGTGAATCAGGATAGCTCTTCGAATTTGGCCTCATATTGAGCCACGGTTTGTCCCTCTGCACCAAGTCAATGAAATCCTTTGGCTTTGTATCATGTACCACCTCTGGGAAATATTTCTCAAGAAATATTGCCTCAAAAGCAGCCAAGTCATATTTTCCTCCATATGGGTCCTCCTAACCATACCCCACCACTTTTAAGCCTGTTCCTTAAATTGATAACTAGCCACTACCACTTATAATTCATTAGGTACAACTATAGCATTTTCTTCTTAATGTATCTCTGCCAATCCTCTGCTACAATTGTGTTAGGCTCTCCTTTAAAACTGGTGGTTTCAGCTTTCTAAAGTCTCTTTGAACTATCATGAGTTGATTATTGCCGATTTGATCTTGACCTGCTCATGGTGCCGTTTAAGCAATTTGTTGCATAGCATTTGCCATATCGCGCATAGCTCGATACATACTAGTCATCTTATCTGGTGTGCGAGATACAAAGTTAGAAGCACCTCCCCTTGCCATTCTAATTAAGCACATGGTTGATATAAGTTACATTTTATGCTTCACACAATCAGTCACTTCTATCAATAGCGAATAAATATGTTTATTTACCTACTTCATCTCATTCACACATACTTTTAGAACCAATATAATCATTCTTTCACATACACGAATGTAGATACTCAAAAACGTAACGAAATAAATGATTGAGACAATATCACTCAAGATCAAAAAAAGTTGTGGATAAGCACTATATACTTTCAACCATACAATTGAATATGATGAATACAAGTATAGAGTTCTTATCCCAATTTTTCAGCCCCTTCTTTCCTTTTTTTTCCTCTATTTATAGGACTTTTCTTTTTGTCCCTTTCTTTCACTTGGGCTTGTCTCTTTTATCATTATGTTTGTTGGGCCTTTCTGGGCTTCGGATGTGGGCGGATGATATTTGTCTTCTGAAGCAGGAGGTGGCTGGGTTTGATGATGGTTTAGGCAAGTGGGGCTTGTGGGTATGTCAGGTTGAGTTTATCTTGTTTGTTGGCAGCCCACGTCACCTTGATTTGTGTTCGGTTTGGGCTTGAGGGAGTGGTGTTTGGGTCTATGTCGTGTAGGCCCAGTTTGGATGAGTGGTTGAGTTTGGACTTTTCGTGGTGAGTTTGTGGGCTTAGTATTTTGGGCTGGTGTTATGGGCCTTAGCATTTTGGGGGGTCCACAATGAATCAGATAATTCAAGGAATAATTCAAATGAGAGCATATGATATTCATGCATCAAGATTCATAACGTTCGTGTCTCTCGAGATCTCAAATTAATTGTGGTACGGCATTTGGTCCACAACCTGGTGGGAAGTCGCGAATGCATGATACTTTCTGAGCCTTGTACTTCAATGGTATACCAGAGGGTAAACATTGACCAACTTCTAAAGCTGTCTGAACTTTGCGTATCGTATTTCGCCTGCTCGACCATTTTTCTTACTTGAATTGCAATTTTCTTCACTAGCCATCCTATATGGATTCAAGCATTATCTTAAGTAATTATAACATAAACATTTAAGGTGCATAGAACCAATTATTAATATATATCATCATCCATATTCTCTCGATACTTCTCATCTCCCAAGGTGCATAGCACCATTTCTTATTTTGCTATGCAGGTTAATAAAATATTTGAAAACTAATAAGTGACATAAATTTATTAAAAATTACTCATAGTGTATTTTTGAACGGGACAAGTTTTAACAGAAACTAGACGTACATAACTTGTATTCCACAAAATTTCATGATATTTTGAGGTCTGTGACAATTAAAAACATATTTTTCAAATCAGCACTTATGCAGCAGTAAGTTTCCTGCAGCACTGCCAGTACAACTTAGAAAATTCATTAAAAATGGTACATTCAGTATTTTGCAATGAGACCAGGTTTGAGAATGTTCCCAAGAGGCTAAGGTTTCAAACAATGTATTAATTACACAGAGATCACAATCTAGTTAATCTAGATTTTCTGATTTATTGGCTGCCCTTGTATTGTACAGGAGTTAGCTACTCCATTTTTACTACCTTATAAGCATTATACACTCCAAGGATCCCTTAGGGTTCATTCATTCTAGTAACATTTTATTAACGTGGGATTTACCAATTACTAGGAGCACTTAAAGTATATAATCCATACAATTAAAGTAAAAAAAAAAAGATCACGCACCTTAGTAGTTAAGAAACTCATCATCAATAACGTAAAATTCAATGACATGGTCTTTCCACTTTTACAAATAGATTATTTTTACATATTTCAAGCACACTAACAGATAACCTTCAAATGATTATGACCTAGGGCCTTAGTGAACATATCAGCCAACAGACTTCAGATTTTTTATTGGGTTCATGGGAGAAATTGTAAATCGAGATAGTTGATTTTTTGGATATATTGAGAGTTTAGGGGCCCTATTTGGTCCTTGTGTAGCTTCTGCAGGCTGTGTTCCCCATTTTTACGTTCTCTAATAATATTTTACTTATAAAAATAAAAAAAGAATTTGAAACGAAGAAACTACGATTAGCGTAATAACAATGCCATTTATCTATTTAGCCATCTAATAATAATTCCACTAAGATATCATGCAAGAAACATTATAATATTCTCTACTTTATGATAGGCTCTTCCGGATCATCATTCACTGCAAAAGCATAAGGCTGAGTGTATGCCCAGTGTTAAAATGACCTTTTTGAAATATTAGATAGACTTATAGAGAACTAACATGATTAAGCAAATGAGCATAAAATATAACATTATATTCACAATTCAAGTCATTTCACCGATTATTGCAACCACATTCGTCTTATTATTTTCCAACCATCATGTGCTTTCTTGGGCTTTGAACCGATGGACATGCCGTCGTAACCTATGGATTTAGGGGCTTTCTCCCATGGACGGTTGCCGTCAATTAGGACCTGCCCACGCTGAGCAGATATTGTTCGCTTTGCACCCTTTTGGCCCTCACGGTTTTCGAAACGCATCTAGATATGTAGAAGGCATCCCCCCTTATAACTCTCAGCAACTTCTCTCCTCCCCTGGCGATGTGAGACGTCATAATCATCCCCTCTTAGGACTCAACGTGCTCGCTGATCTGACCCTCATAGGCTTGTGCACACCCTCCCCATATTCTGGCTGGGGATTGGCTTTGATACCATCAGTTAGGACACACCTCATGCTGTTCAAATATTGTCCACTTGGCACCGTCTTGGTGCTCAAGGTTTTCAAAACGCGTCTACATAGGCAAGAGACATTCCCCCCTTATAAGTGCCAGCAACTCCCCCTCGGCGATGTGGGACGTCACATGTTGTTTTGCCTTTGTCTTTTAGCTTGAGGCTTAAACCTGAAATCTTTTAAAAGATAAGCTTGAGATTAGTTAACCATTTTGTGCAAAGAACCCGATTTGGCTATTTGTATTTTTGTATAAATCCAAAAAATCATCTTCTAATATTTCCTTTAAGAGTAGTTGTAGTACATGGCTAATTAGGGCTACCTTGAAGCCTAACTTCAGTCTGTTGCAGCACTTGGATTATGAACCAGTACATACTGAAAGGCCTGGGGAGTTGATTGCATACTACAAGATTGCACGTAAGGATTGCTCTTGATGTTTTTCTTCTTTTTCTTTTACCTTTTCTGATATTTCTTCTCAATGCTTTTAAACACTGGTGTTTTCCAGGTCACTATAAATGGGCATTGGACCAATTGTTTTACAAACATAATTTTAGCCGAGTTATCATACTTGAAGGTGATGGTCTTGCTTTTAATTATCTTTTCACATTGTTCTTTTGTATTTTTTCTGGGAAATGTGAAACACTGTGCTGAGAATATCTTCAACAAGTGCAGATGATATGGAAATCGCCCCTGATTTTTTTGACTATTTTGAGGCTGCAGCTGCACTCCTTGATAGTGATAAGTGAGTCCCATATGTGAAGTCCAACGCTGTTAGCTACGTTTGATTCAGAACTCTGAATATTCTTTTTTATATGCTCTTTTGGAATGAAACCTCAATAGGTCCATTATGGCTGTTTCCTCATGGAATGACAATGGACAAAAGCAGTTTGTGCAGGATCCTTGTAAGTTCCTTTGTAATCTTATCAGTGTTAATTGAAATTATTGACAAAAGTAACCTAACTGATAACCTGCACAATGGATACAATTAGCTGTAATTATTTGAAATAACTCTCAAGTTATTGTTGCTTAAAGTGTCTTATGGAGATGTCGTTTCCTTTTCCTATATATTTTGGATGAGACATAACGGAAAATGATTCAAGAAGTATTATTTGGTGTAGTCCAATAAACTTTAATGATTGGTTGTTGCTGACGTTGGAATCTCAAAATTCATGTCATTCTCAAGTCACAGTTTTCTAATCATTTGGGTTCAGATGTAAGAAGTTGCAGTTGGCTTCAAGAAAACGATTCCGTTATTCTCTCTATGTAGGGTTTCTTGTTTTTCTTTCAATCTCAATCCACAGCCTTTGGCCTTTACATAATGCTTGTAGTGCGTTCAACATGAACCATACCACTTCTTGTTTTGTAATCAGTGGAGTTATGCTTTGCAAGGTCAAACCATCTGAGTCTTGTGCCCATGTCTCTTCCCTAACTGGTGCAACATGTAACCTCTCATAGATGCATTCTCTTCATAGATTTATGCTTTATGCCTAATCTCAACCATTTATTATCATAAATATGAGTGAGCGCACACAACTCAACTCAAATGATGTCCTTTTTCACACTTCGTCCTTGTTAGATTTAGAGTAGATATGCTTTGATACCATTAGTTAGAATGTGAGATTGCTGCCTAAGGCTTTGGTGTGTCAGAGGGCGTGCGTTCTTTTTGACCTAGAGGGGGATGAATAAGTTTACTCATTAGTTTAAGGCAGATGAATAGGTTTTATTGACATTAATTCGCAACTAACTAACTTTTTGAATTACTGTAATCCTTGTTTAAAATTCAGTTAATTAATTGATTAAATGTCTCAATTGCAATAACATAAACATATAGAACAATAAATAAAATAAAGTAGACATAATATTTTTTACGTGGAAAAACCACGGGACTCTAATCAAGAAACACCTAGTCCCTCCTAACTTAGACTTATGCATGGTCTCCCCAGATCCTTCAGCCGCTGATCCATCATCTGACTTGCTCCTCACGCAGTCTGTTTCTTCATGGACTTCTGATCTCCAATGACTAGTGATTTCTGATCAACTTGTTCTTTGCAAACCACTTGATTGATGCTCTGATGGAACATTTCAATTCCGCTCCTTACTTTGCTTCTCTCAATCACATATAGTATGGCAAACCGTGATGGCTTTTACTTTCTCTTGTCTTGGTAGCTTTGGACAAATCCCATAGGTAGCCCTTTTCAAGTTGGATTGCATCAGCTCTTTTCTTTTGTGGATTTTTCTTTCTTTTCTTGTTGATGCTCTTTTATCATTTTGTTTTTTCTTTTTTCTTGGTTTTTTTTTTCCATGCATATGGTTATCTTAAAATCCTTAATTGCCACATCTCAAAACAAATTAAAACATTAACATAAGAAGCACGGATACGGATACGGATACAGGACACAGATACTACACGACACGAACACAACGACACAACAAATTGTAAGAAATTAAGATACAGACACGGCGACTAAATAATATATATATATATATATATATATATATATATGATCCTATATTTAAAGAGTAGTATTGTTTTTCATCAACCTAACCATTAAAAATTCATAAAGCATAATAATTAATGAGTTACAAAAAATAATTAGTTTATCATTTAAAGAACTACACAATTGAATCTACTCCACAATAGTAACAGTAGTTTTTTTTTTTAAAAAAAAACTTGTAATATTATATGTTATGATTGCCATATTTTATTAAAAAATTTCAAAGAAGTCATCATATTTACACTTTAACCTATCCTTCTTTTTAAAACTTTATTAAAACTCCCTAACGATACGACACGCGTGTCAGACACGTGTCCATGACGTGTCCGCTATGTGTCCAAAAATAGAAAAATTCCAGACATGTATTTTGGCGTGTCCGACACTTGTCAGGACGTGTCCAACGTGTGTTGGTGTCCGACACGAATTCTTCGACCTTTTAAGTATGTTTGTGCTTCCTAGATGTTGATTCTTTAGTGTGATTATGTGCATATACAAGTGAAACTCCATTGAGTCAATATCTAATGGAGAAGTAAATTAACTAAGTATTATCATATCTCCAAATATAATTTCAATACTTTTTTTCATATTAAATATGTGTCTCTTGTAGTTCTAGTCTCAATTTCATCATGTTATTCAACAACTCAAAAGACTCATATGTGCATGGTGTTAGCATAGTCCCACATCGCCTGGGCACACCTTTGGAATGTGTGTATATACACATGGGCACCCTCTCCTTATAAGCCGGTTTTCAAGGATAAGTTCTACCCATGAGTTTATCATGGTATCAGAGCAGGTGTACCGCAGGGATGAGTCGGGTTCGTATCTCTTGCCCTGCGTGGAGGGGGAGAGCCGAGTGTTGCCAGCCCTGGTGCTGAGGGGGAGTGTTAGCATAGTCCCACATCGCCTGGGCACACCTTTGGAATGTGTGTATATACACATGGGCACCCTCTCCTTATAAGACGGTTTTCAAGGATGAGTTCTACCCATTAGTTTATCACATGGAAACAAAAATAAAGATAAAAACAATTTCTTCTTTTTTTTTTGTTATTTATAAATTAACATAATATACATAAATAAAAACGGATATCAATCATAATCATGTAACACCAATAGCCTTCCTGAAGTATTCTAACCTTGTTGGGTCGAATGGCCTTGTCTATATATCCACTAATTGATTATTAGTGTGAATTTTTTTAAGTTAATAACATTTTGTTCAACAACTTTAGAATTGAGAGAGGTTTTAATGTTTTCACTTTTCTTAAGGTCTTTTATTCTTTTTGAGCAGTTGTATTTTATGTGACCTTTTTAAATCAATAATGAAAAGTAGGAACATGCTTAGGTTGATCTAACTTTTTAGTTCCACTAGATTTTTTATTATCAAGTTTACCTTTTGAAAGTTTTTCAATCAATTCCTTAAAATCTAGTTGACTCCCTATGTATTATTTGCTCTTGTGAAGTTACTTTCTAGTCTATCAATCTCAAACTTTAATATTTCATTAAGGTCCTTTGATTGTGCAGCCTCTTCTTCTGAAGTTCTAAATTTTCTAAATAACAATTTTTTCTCTTCCTTAAGTTTAGCAACTAGAATTGTGGGATTAGCATTTTTAACGTATATTTTTTCATATTCATGTTTTATTGCTTTAACTTACCCAACAATTTAGAAATTTTCAATTAGGTTGAGAAAATCACTATGCAACTCAACATAAGGATCCTAAAAATATCATCTTCACAACAATCAAAATTAGATTCATTATGATGTGATTTTAAATTAACCAATTCATTATCAATGCAAAAAAAATTAGATAATCCTCTTTAAGCAAATTTATATCCCTTTCGTAGTCAATATCAGAACTATCAGATAACTAGAATTACTATCGTGCAACAAATTATCAAGGAAAGCATAATCATCAAAGTAAATAAAATCAACTGAGTCTAATTTTTAATATCTATAAATCTCTGTAAAGATCAACTCTTGATGTTGAGTAACCAACTCTAATACCAATTGTGAGATCTACCGTCAATATGCTCTGACATCAATTGTTAGAACGTGAGATTGTTACCTAAGGCTCTCATGTGTCGGACTCCTTGCGGTGAATTTGACCTAGAGGGGTGATGAATAGGTCTTATGAATATTAATTTGCAATTAACTTTTTGAATTATCTTTAATCCTTATTTAAAATTTACTTAATTAATTGATTATGTGTCTCAATTGCAATCATATAAACATATAAAGCAATAAATAAAATAAAGTAAAGACAATGTTTTTCGTGGAAAACCCCTAAAAAGGGAAAAACTACGGTATCTAGTCCATGCATATCAAAATCCATTATATGAGAAATAGGTTAGAGATTAAGTTACCAAACTCTAACCCAAGAATCACTCAGTCCCTCCTGACTTGTACTTATGCAAGATCTCCCCAAATCCTCTAGCCGCTGATCCATCGACAGACTCCCTCACATTATCTACTTCTTCATGGACTTCTAATCTCCAATGATTAGTGACGTTCAATTAACTTGTTCTTTGCAAACCACTTAGTTGATAATCTAGTGGATAATTTCAATTTTACTCCATGCTTTGATTCTATCAATCACATTTTTTTATTTATACATAAAGATATTTTATAAAAGGCGCTCAAGAGGGGAGCGCTCCCAAGAGAATACACAAAAAGCCATAAAAGGCCACCTATAGTTTCAAGATATCCACAAACTCCAAAAGATGTTCCATGGATTTACAATTTCGCCCATTAACCCAAAAGAATAAGTTAGACAAGATATTGTATTTGAGAGACCAAACAAGAGTCTCTTCACCCTTGAAAGACCTCCTATTTCTCTTGTGCCACAAGCCCCACCATAAACAAAGGGGGCTCTCCACGCGTCTCTGGCTCGGCTCACCACTGTGCACCCTCTCCAAGCCTATAACATATCCACCGTAGAATCGAAGGACGCCCAAAGAATACCAAACACAGCCAAGAACATAGCCCAAATGTCTCTCACTACTAGGTAATGCAACAAAAGATGGTTTACTGATTCCTCCGCTTGTTTACATATGCAACACCAATTAACTAAAATGTGTCGCCTTCTTGTGAGATTGTCTAAAGTGAGAATCCTCCCAAGAGCAGCACTCCAAACAAAAAAGGCCACCTTTAGCGGGGCTTTCGATCTCCATATAGCTCTCCAAGGGAAGTTGGAACCGGGGATCTCCATAAGGCTCTGGTAGAAAAGGCAAACTACAAAGGCTCCTCATGGGGAGCCCACCCAAACCATCTCATCCATCCCCTCACCCTCCACCACCTGATTATAGAGCACTGCTAAGAACTCCGTAATCTCCTCAATCTCCCAATCATGAAATACCCTCCGGAACCGCACATCCCAAGTCGTCCTCCCACTACCAACACGACTCATATACCTAACACTCCTGATCCTTCTGTGTCACTTTCTACTTATATTGCTCCTTACTAGCCAAGGTTCACATTCCTAGTCGTGGTCACGGACGTGGTGTAACGGAATCAGGCCCTGTATTGGCATAACGTAACGGAAATCGGTTATCGCAATCATGAATTTTCTTTGACCATGCACATTGGGCCGAAAATGCATCGACACGCAACTTTTTACAACATAATTCAATAATGATGATTTTTTAGTGATTTTTATTGAATTTTTGAAGATCATTTAACTCGAGCAATAACCTATTCATGAATTTTGAGTCGATACCGTTATTAAAACGGTTTACTAATTATATTTTTTATGAAATCAATAAACTAAATTATGAAAAGAATTAAAATTTATGGATGCCAAATCATCAGACAAACCACTAATTTATGGATGGATAAATTAACTAAATTATGGAAAACTTTCTTTCTAAATGACCAGACAAACCACTAAGTTTCTAATTTTCTAGTTAAGTTAATAAAGAAAACAATCCAGCATGCCAAATGATCACATCATCTATCCATATTCACATAATTTCATAGATCTTAATTTGACCATGAAATATAGTCCTTGGCAACGGATTGGATCCCTTCAGATCTACTATAGTATATTTATGTATTTCCGGATCAATTATATGATCATATCATTGACCAATATATACATAAAATTAGTGTGGATACATAAGTTAGGCATCATGTCCCAATAGTATAACCTCCCCATCCTCAAAGAGGAGGGGAGAGGTTCGAGCCCCAGTGTGGGCAAAAAAGTGTGAGTTCCCCAACTAGAAAAAAAAAAAAGTTAGACATCATGTCCCACGCTGGAACTGAATGAAGGAGAAATGAGCAAGGGGTAGTATAAAACCAACATGTGGGATTTTAAAGTAATCAGCTCAGTTCTTTCAAAGAATGGCTGCTAAAACTATTATTTTTAATAACATATGAAATGGCCGGTTTTTTTTTTTAGAATCAGCCTGTTCAAGGCTGTAATGGCCGGTTCAGTCATAGTGAACCGGCCAATACTAATGTGCATACCAGGACTCACCGGTATATCGGTGAGTCTCAGTATCGCTGGTGTTCGATACTGTTGCAAACCGGATGGTTCGCGACGAAACTGCCTGTTCGCCGAACCATGTTACTAGCACATTCATTGATTTTTGTGATACATGAACATAATAATTTAAGCCTCCTCTCGGGAGTTGTGGCTAGAGCGGAACAGGCGGTCCTTTGATAGTGTTGGGGTTCCGGTTTGGGTGCTTAAGTTCTCCATTCTCTATACTTTATTCCTTTGGGTTATGGGTTGGAATTGTAAATCTGTGGGAGATATAGTTTTTTTTGGATTCTTTGGTTGTATGGTAGACCTTCTTGGTCTTGCTTTGTTCTTGTGCTGCGCTCCCCTTTTGAGCGCTCTTTAATGAATCTTACTTATAAAAAAATAATTTAAGCCTCTTTTCATCTTCTCATTTATTGGCCCTAGCTCTTAATTCTTACACAACAACTACCACCACGCCTTTTTCCCACTACTTGGTATCGGCTGCATGAATCCTATGTTTCCATTCTTCTCTATTTATGGCCATAGCCTCAGTCAATCCCCATGCTATCATATATTTCTTTACTAATTCTACCCACATTAACTTTGGTTTTCCTCTTCCCCTAATATTACCCTCACTGTGGACTATGTCACTTTTCCTAATGGGAGAACTTAAAGGCTCTTAGTTCTTATGAAGAGTCTAAATTCCCGATTCTAAGATTGTCTTGCATCTCAGCCTTCATAACACATCCATTTCAGTCTTGCAATTCAGCCTTAATAACATTCCATTTCAGTTACACTCTCATCCTGTAGACATGTTTCTTGGTTGGTGTGTGTGCATCTTTGGATGCTTATTAATACACTTTAACTCTAGCAGGCTGATGACTATAAATTCTTTTGACAGAGGTTGGGCAATATCTGTAGATTATTCTCTGAAAGAAAAACTGAAAACTATATCTGACCCTCTGTATGATACACTGTGCAGATATACTTTACCGTTCAGATTTTTTTCCTGGTCTAGGATGGATGCTGTCTAAAACTACATGGGATGAATTGTCTCCAAAGTGGCCAAAGGCATATCCTTTTAGTCTAATGCATTTTAGTTTGTAGTTCAAACTTTCAGATTGTTATACACATCTCTTGAAGCAATTTCTTTGACAAAAAAAATTCACTTACTGGGATGATTGGTTGAGGTTGAAAGAAAATCACAAAGGTCGACAGTTTATTCGTCCAGAAGTTTGCAGAACATATAATTTTGGCGAGCATGTATGTATATCTATATCAATGTTCAGAATATATTTTTTTGTTCAACACCACTTATACCCTGGGTTTATTTTATGATATGTTTGAATAGGCATATTTACCTAGGGAACATGTAATACTATTTTTTTATATATTTATGTCTGTTCCTCAGCTCCTCCAAAAGTGGGGTTTTTTTCCCCTTGAAATGACTAACTTCTCAGCAAAATAACATAAATGTTTAGTTGTTCTACTTCTATGGTGGTGGCACATTTTTATACATTGAATATTGTGGTTTTGTACCATTAATGGTATTTAGCTCTATTTTGAGACATCCTCTTACAGTTGTCTCAGTACAATATCAATGTGTGCATTTGTGCAGGTTTGGTTAAATCTCTAAATGAATCTCATAGTTTTCCTCAATGATTAAAAGTATACCTTTGTGTGCATACAGTTCTAAAATTGTTGCTGGGAAAATTTGTTTTATGTGGGAAACATTCTTCCAGAAAATTCTTTCATATGCTTTTTTTTATAAGTAAAATTCTATCATATGCTAGGACAAAACTTTCAAGAAAATTATAGGGGATCCTTCTAAAACATTTTGGAAACGTTCTAGAAACTTCAGGGAAACTCTCAATCAACTTTATGAAAATGCTCAGGAAATTCTGGTACAATTTGTTTCCCATAAACCTTCTCTTTGTTTCTGCTTTTGAAGCCTTTTATTTTTCAAATATCATCCAACATTTTTCTTACAAGTTCCTTTAGTTATTACCTAAAGTTTGTACCTTGATGTGCTGCACAACTTTTTTCTCAATTTCTTTTTAGTTTTATCAAAGTTTATGAGTTTTCTAGACATGCTTTTCATTCGACTTTGACTCATATCCCATTTTATCATTCTTGTAATACTGTTTCGGTCATGTTTACAACTTCAGCTCCACGTTCTGTAACTATGGTTTTAATTTGATTACTGTGTTTTTTAGGCTGAATATTTTACTCCAGCAATTTTGGCAGTTACGCAAACTTATGGTTCAGAAATCTGTGTGTGTGTGTGTGTGTGTGTGTGTGTTTGTGACACAGACATTCCTCTAAAATTTGAACTTCAAGCATTTGGATTCTTGTTTTTGTGCATCACTAAGACAATATAATCACATACTTCCTCTACTGAAGGATCAATTCCCTATAACATATTTGAGATTTAATGTTACTAATTATATTGCATCATGTCCTTACAACTGTGGTTTCCTCAAATCTTGAGTCACTGTGATTTCCTTGCAGGGTTCTAGTTTGGGGCAGTTCTTCAAACAATATCTTGAACCTATAAAGTTGAATGATGTCCAGGCATGCGATAATTTTTTTTTTTTAGTGTTTTCTATCTGGTCCTAGTTTCTGGAAAATTCGTAATGTATCAACAGTTTTTGCTCTTTCTGAAAGGTTGATTGGAAAAGAATGGATCTGAGCTACCTGATGGAGGTATAAGGGACTTCTAATGACCATTTTAGGTGAACTCAGCATTTTGTATGTTTGTGGCTAACTAACATATTCTGAATTCTTAGGACAAGTATGTGAAACACTTTGCTGACATGGTTGAAAATGCAAAACCCATATATGGAACTGATGCTGTTCTGAAGGCAAACAACATAGATGGTGATCTGCGTATTCAGTACAAAGACCAGGCAGATTTTGAACGCATTGCACTTCAATTTGGCATTTTTGAAGAATGGAAGGTAGTTTAGCTTATCTTTGTTTATACTCAAAATAGAAACTGGGTGGTTTCTTATGATTTATTTGCTTTGTAACTGAGATGACCCTGTTGCTTCTTCATTTAATGGAAGCATATGAGCTCTAAGAGAGACACTGGGTCATTAATTTTGGATGTCATACTTGATACTTCCCTCTATTGATCCATTTGACCTCAAATTGTTGGTGGTGTTTAAGTTTTAAGAGCATCTTGTTTTCTGGTTCTTTGAAAATGGTAAAATCACCTATTTCCTTTAGGCTCCATTTGAATTGAAGGATTTCAAATGAATGTATTTTAGATTGAATTACTTAAGAATTATAATTTAAATTTAGATTGCATAATTTAGATTTAAGTTTTAATAACAAGTGTGGATTGATCTGAGAGGATTACATATGTGGAATTCAAATAACGAGGTATAAGGAATTAGTTGAATTCCATGCCAGTATGGATTCTAGTTACAGAAGAATTGTAATAAAATATATCGTTTTATAATTCAAATGTAATATCCCTTTAAGCTTTTGGATCCAACTTAATTGACGGGTTTTTATTTAAGCTCAAATCCCTTGAATCCATTCATTTATCCAAATGAAACATAAAATTTTGTTGCTACAAAGTGTTCATAGTAATGCATTTGGGTTATAGTATCAAGTCCTTTAGAAATTTTTTAATATGGTATTAATGCTTATCCCTGCATCCCTAAATCTTGAAATGAAATCTGTAGGAAAAAATGTCACGTGTTGGTCATGAGCAAAAGTTGTCTTAGTTAGTTGTGTCTATTTTATATGGTTGTGTTACTTCGGTGGATTGATTCACATCGAAAGATTGCATCAACTTCTTGTTTCAAGCTCCGCCAATCACACAATTTAGAGGTCAGTGACCTAGAAGATCGTAGGTTTCAAATAATTAATTAATAGTTAATTTGATTTAAAAGTTCCTAATCAATCTTCAAAAATTGATTAAAATTGGTCTATAATCAATTAGGAAACTTGAACTTATTATGAATTTTTCAAATTAAGTTTAAGCTTAATTAGAAAGTCTAAAATTGAATATTATTTAATCAGAAAATGAATTTGGAAACCTTACTTTTCTTAGGAAGCTTCGATTTTGAGTTTAAGTTGAAAACCAAACTAAAAGCTAGTTTTGGTTAGAATTTTTGGAATCTCAAGATGAGCTTTATATTTCCAGTATGTGGACTTGGTAAGCTTTCCAACATTATATATTGTCATATTTTGAGACTATTTGACCCCTCAACAAAGTGTCCAAAGTCGGAGTATGTATAGTCAGGTTTGGATGAAAAGTGCAATTGATTGAACTCACTCCAGATGCTACTATCGAACCCTCGATTGATCAATCACCGCTGTAGTTTGAATCGATTGAACATGCCTTGGATCGGTCAGTAGACACCCATCATTGGTAAAATTCGCACTTCCAAGTCTATTGATTTCTAAACCTTCCAAAACTTATTGAAAACATTCCTAATTAATTTCTAATAATTGGAACACTATAAAAAGGGTGCCCTAGGATATTCAAAACAATGAGAGGGAGAGGCAATTACTCCATATGTGAGAAAGATTGAGTTGCACAATATTTAGAGTTTTTTTTTTTCAATGACAAGTTAGGTTTTTCATAGAATACCTTATTATTTTGTTTGATTGAGTTCTAAAGTACGAGCTTCATTTAAGAGTTGAAGATTGATCAATCATAACATCTAGACGTCAAAAGATTGAAGGTTGAATGAATTGTAAAGGAGATCATTTACAAGAGGAAGAGCGAATGGCGTGAGGAGAGGATTTGTAGATTGACAGTAGCAGAGCCTAAGGAGGAACATTTGGCGAGAGCCTAATCCGAGGCAAGTAGGAGTTTCTAGGATTTTAGAAATTGCTTTAGTAAGGTCCAATGGTTTTCTCCTTTAGGATTTTTCACATAAATCTGTCTTTGATTTACTTTGCTTTATTGTTTTATAGTTTGGATTGTTGGCTTGGATAATGAATTGCGTTATCATGATTGATTAATTAGTTTGAAATTGGTCAAAATTCAAATTAATAAAAATTATCAAAGTGTGCAAGCGATCTATATATCCCCCTCTAGGTCTAATTGGGACATAGTGTACTTTGATGTATCTGAACCTTGGGTCATAGTATAATCCCTCCATATCCTGATCTGTGGCTATGAAGCCTGTGATGTGCTTTGATTGGACCCAGATAGGTTCCCTGTAATAGAATTCTTATTTTCAAACAGGAATTTATAATAATGCTGAAACACACCCTCTCTTTTGCATGCGCCCTCTTCTAGACTTGTGCATGCATTTTGCACACATCATATGCATTCTTACATTTTAGATGATCAGGTCCCTCCACTTGCACACAGGCCAATTTTGCCATTGTTATTGTATGAAATTATTTTTATAAATTTTCCTCCAAAAAAAAAAAAGAAAAGAAAACAATAATAAAAATAAAATGTCTCATTTGATTTTCTTCTTATGGCAGGATGGTGTACCAAGGACAGCATATAAAGAAGTAGTAGTTTTCCGATACCAAACTCGACGTGTATTTCTTGTTGGCCCCGAATCTCTCAAACTGCTTGGAATTGAACATGATTAAATACCAAATGAGGTTAGTGACAGCATTTCTTTTGTATTGATATTACAACCTTACAACTTTTAGTAGCTTGAAATTAGAAGTTTGGAACAGAAACCAAAGATGCCATATGTAGCTTCTTTTCCATTTAAATGTCAGAGGTGAAAGATTATGTGAGCTAATAGCAATAAATCTCTCTTTCTTGTCAACAGAGTTTGTAAAAAGAAAATACTTCTCAATCCCGACTTTAGAGTGAGGCTTGCGCGAGAAATGCCTATGAAGCAGAGGGCCAAGTCACAAACTGATCATAACATTAACATCCAACACCACATAAATAGAAGAACCAGCCATGTACCTTACAGTTTGAGTTTCTTGACGGTAAAGGCTTTTTTCATTATCACATGAAAAAACCATCAAAATTATTGGAACAATGGCACGTCTTTGTGTGCTTCAAGTTGTTATTCTGATAGTTATATGTGCTGGTTCTGTTGCGAAGATAAGCAAGAAAAGCAACGAGTTTTCTAGGTTCATTACGTGATGTTAATTTGCTATAATCTTTGGTCTTCAACTGGTACCGTCAAAGTGAGCATGTAACTCTGGTTCTTAATCTGTGAGATCTTCAGAAATTTTACCACTACCTCTAATCTGAATAATTGTTCTGATGGTATGAACTTGAGGTTTCATGCACTCTATTCATTCACTTAATTTTTCTTTCGTTCTTTCTTTCATCTTCTTTTATTTTTTTTTCTTATTTTCTTTTTATAGGTTTCTCAATGCAATGAATCTTCTACTTCTGCTTGCACTGTATTATAATCTCTAAATTTTACCAGGATTGCTCTGCATTTTTGCTTCTTAATTGTGTGCTTTTACTATTCGAGAGAATTTTTGACTTTGCTGGTCAATTTGTTGTGCATGCATGTAATATTGTAATGTATGTATGTCTGTCATTGGTCATCAATTCTTTCATCTGGCGTACAAATCAAGATACATACACCTGTTTGTTTGTTGATGGCTTGTTCTAGCAAACCACCCCACCCTCTGCTAATTGGAATATATATACATATATATATGTTCAAGTTCTAGACCCAGAAAGAAAGATCTCAAGCGAAGTGTTAGCTGTTAGTTGGATACTTGATTGTTTAAAATCATCCCTTCCCTTGATTTATCAATCTGTCCACTAGTGAAGCTAGCTCATTTGAATCATCTCAAGGATTCTTAAAATCCATCTTTAATTTTATACTACATACCCTACTACAAAAAAATGGGATTTACAATTAATTAATGAATCAGATTAAATTCAAAATCATATGTTAATTTGATCTTTTACGATTAATTGTTGTAAAGATGAAATCAGGTGTTGTATGTTACATTAACAGAACACCAATGAAGTAGAAATCAAATATCAACTCTTCTCTGCTGGTCATATTAGGATTTTCTGGATTTTCTAATTGTGAAACCCAAAACATATTGTGGATCAAAATATATAGGGTTGAATGCAAAAAAGAAAACTCTTGTTATATATAGAATGTGCAAAAAATACTCATGTAGTTTAGTATGCTCATATAATATTTCACTAGTTGTCTCTGATGAGCAAATACGCCTTAAAATTTTCAAATTGTGCAAATAAGATAAATCGTCAATTTGTTTGTAGCTTAATTAGAAAATGACAAAAATACCATTATAGTATTAAAAAAAAATTGCAAAATGTCCAAAATGAACAAAGGGATTTTTGAACAAGTGAGCCATTTGAACATTTTCTATATAGCGAGGGTTCTTTTTTTCACTTCATCCTATAATGTGCAAAGGGTAATCTTGAAATTAAAAAAAAAAAAAAGTCAAACCTGACGATCAATATTTTTGAACAAAAATTTGGTAGAGGGGTATTTGCTCATCGGATACAACTAGTAAGAGGTTATATAAGCATACTAAATTGTAGGGGTGTTTTTTACACATTCCGTATATAGCGAGGGTATTTTTTGCACTTGCATCTTCTTCTTTTTTTTTTAATGTTATTAGGGTATTTTTGTCATTTTCTAATTCCAGTACTGGCAAATTGACAATGTCCTAATTTGCACAATTTGAAAACTGTAAGGAGTTATTTAAATATCAAGAGGTATTTACACATTTTATATATATAAGGAGGGGGATTTTTTGCACTTAACCCAAATATATACTTGGTTCGTGTTCCTATTTTGACATATATGTGCAGAATTGAATAGTCACTCTCGCAAATCAATACCATTTAACTGCCTGAAAATTAACCTAATTGCTATATATATATTACTTGAACTTTTTTCTTCTTATTTTATTTTTTTCTCGGGCAAGAAATAGTCATACTATATGTAACTTGCTGGGTATGTCTTGCTCAATTGTTGTCTTTCCTGAGAGAAAGAAATGATAAGGGTTAACTGTGGAAAACCCCCCTATGATATACCAAATGTGCAAGATGCACTCCTACTTTTTAAAAGGAGCTGTGTCGGCTCCTATTTTTGCAACAATGTGCACAAAACCCCCTCGAACCACTTTTTCACATAACATTATACTTTTATTCCTATTTTGCCCTTTCTACGTCCCCAAAATACCTCTCTTCCAAAACTTTAATAAAACCCCTTTTACACTCTCTCACCCTCACACACCTCTTTGTACATCTCTCTCTCTCACTCACTCTCAAAGACTTCATTGCCATAATTTATATTTTTTAGTTTTTGCTTTTGTTTTTTTTTCACATCTTTTTTCCTTATTTGTGTGTGAACATATTCTTCTTTATTTGTGTGTTTAATTTATTTATTTTTGGCACCATTGAATTTAACAATCTCATATTTTTTCTCTCTCCCTTTGTCACAGAGCCTAATCTCTAAACATGGCATCATTTTCAAACTCAAGAAGTCCTTGTTATCCATATGGGAGGCTTTTGAAAGAATATTATTGTCATTGTGGACTTAGAAGTCCTTTGAAGGTTTCATATACAAAACGAAATCCTGGTAGAAGGTTTTATGGGTGTGCAAAGTATAAGTCTAGGTCATGTGATTTTTTAAAGTGGGGGGATGATGAACTGCCTGAGTATTATCATAAACTAATTTGGGACCTTATGATAAAGCTAAGAAACTTACAAATACCTCAATCTGCAACACCTACTCCATCTTCAACTATGAATGTGAATGAAGACAGGCTTTTAGAGTTGGAAAACATGATAGCCGAATTGGAAAGAGAAATGAAGTGGGGAAGTGTAGCAAAGGCAACCTGAGAGTGGTAGAATGTCTTACTTAAATGGTTTCAATTTCAATTTTCTGTTGGGTTTCTTGAGTTGTGTTGTAATATTGAAGCTAGTGATGTAAATATAATGTGAAGTTGTTTCCTGTGATGCAATAGTAATACTAATATATGAATGCATAGGCACCAACCAACTGTACTGCTTTCACTAATGAAACTAGTAATAAAAACAACTGCCACTGCTAACAAAGACTTCATTCATTAATAACTAATTAACCATTGTCAAGCAAATTAATATTATCATCACTAACATGCATTCATTAACAACCAAATAACCACTATCACTGCGACAAAGACCTCATTCATTAACAACTAATTAACCATTGCCTAGCAAATAAACATTGCCATCACAAACATGCATTCATTAACAACCAAATAACCACTGCCATCATTAACAACCAAATAACCACTGCTAAGAAAAGAAATACTGTCATCACTAGCATTCATTCATTAACAAACATAAGATTAACAATCAATTATGTTCATACCAACCAACCAAAACAAAGCAATTGTGTTCATACCAACTAACAAGGCCGGCTGGTGCCTTAGGCGACTTAGGTGGTCGCCTAAGGCCCCTAGCCAATAGAAGGCCCCAAAAAAAAATTCCTTATATTATAAAGCTTTCTAAAAAAACTTTTAATCTACTATTATTAGAATTATTTTAAAATAAATTCTCTTATTATTAAACCCCAACTAATATGGCAATATCCTAAAAAAATTCTCTCTCCTCTCATTACACCAGCCTAAATATTATATTTAATATATACTAACACTTGACTTTTACACTAATCTATACACTAACCAAGAATTTTAGGAAATTGAAAAACTTTCCATCTCCTATTAACCATTTTTTTCCCTCTTACACATTTTTTATTTTTTCTTTCTCTACAACGTTTATCTTTTCTATTCTTTCCCAGACTCTCCAATCTCCATCTTTTCTTCTCTCAGTCTCTCATTGCAATATATTTTTTTTCTCCACTCATCACATCCATAAAATTATTGGAAGATTTCAAGTTACTAGCTACAAAATAATTGAAGGAGCATTATAGTGGATTTTTCTAATATCAGGTTATATTGTTATTTAATTTAAATTATTGTTTAGTCTTATTATTTTTTGATATCATAAAATTATATATTTTGTTTGTAATTATTGTTATTTATATTATTGGAATTTGGATATCAGAATATAAGAATATGTCTACTAGAAAGTATGAATCGGGATATGGATATGAAAAACTTAAAAATAAAAGAAGAATAGATAAACTAATTCAATCTCAAAAATGAGCTCTTGATAAATTTGTTAACCCTAATAATCAAACAGCAAAAAAATTAGGTGAAATTTCTACAAAAAAAACAACAAAGTCATCTAAAAGAATTAGAAGATTGTACAATAATGAAAGAAAAAAAATATTAGTGACTTGATTCATAATGATAATCAAACATGTGATGAGAAAATTATTTATGAAGAACATCAAAAAAATTTGGAAGAAAGTGAAATAAGTAAAAAAATAAAGATGTTAATCAAAAATCATATTAAAGTTGATAAAATCATATCTAAGATCAACTATGTCACAAGAAATATTAAATGGACTAGGTATATTATCTATTGAAAAATATATTTTAACAAAACGTGAATACAAGAATCTAATTAGTAACTTTGCATCTCAAAAAGTAAGAAAAATAATTTTTAAATATAAGTATTATTAATTATTATTTGATATTAATATATTAAATATTAAAAGGCCCCTTTTATAATTTTTTCCTAAGGCCTTAAATTATGTTAAGCCGCCCCTGCCAACTAATCACAAGTACCACTTGTTCATCCATAAATCAAATAAACAAAAAAATTACTTCATCATTACCATACAAGTCATAACTATTAAGTAATGAAGTAAATTGATTCATGGGACAAGGGCAACTTTCCAACAAGTCATAACCTGCAACAATTAAGTGTTTGAAATGAATTACTAAGTGATAAAAAAAAGTATTGTGTTTCAAAAGGAAAAGTCAACAAATTAATTGAATACCTAGAACCACCAGTCTTAGGTATTTTGGGTACCATGTGATAGTGTATGTGACATGTCAAAAATTTGAGACTGGCCTACATTTATAACCTGTGAAAAAAACAAAATTAGTTAACAATACAAGTAAATTTAAACACATAGTATTACAAAATAAAATAAATACTTATACCTCACTGTTCATCCCACTAGCTATCACTAGGACATATGTCAAGTTTCCTGCACCAATGTCCACATTGCCACCCCATCCACTGCCCAATGCAATCCTTCCACTGCCATTTCCACCACTGCCAACACCACTACCACTACCTCTCACATTGCCTTTCCTTTCCACTGCGCCACTACCTCTCACACTGCCTCTCCCTCCCACTGTACCACCCTCTCTCATAACACCTCTCCCTCCCACTGCACTACCCCCTCTCACAACACCTCTCCCTCTCACAGAACCTCTCCCTCTCACTGCACCTCCCCCTCTCACAACACCTCTCCCATCCCCATTTCCACTCCCAGCTACTTTATTATCACCCCTACAAACATGCAGTAATCCAATTTCAGGGTTTTTTGGTCTTCCTCCTTTACTTACAGGTGGTGTAGGTTATGCTTGTTCATTCCTACAAGTTCTTGAGTTGTGATTAGCTACATTGCATCTTCCACAAGCAATGTTAGTCCTTTGTCTGAGTATATTTCTAAAATTTGATGTAACTCCATCAGGAGCTCTCTTTACTTTTTTTGGCCTTCTTGGGGGTTTCTAGCTATAAGAGGAATCAAAGGAACTACGCCAATTAGTTGTTTCATGTTCCTCAAGGTCAATGGATAGGCCATTGGTGCATATGACTTCAAGAATGTTTCTCTATGAAAGTAGGGGTCAACACACTCTTCCAGAATTCCTCTTCTCTTGATTATAGCTGCACATGCATGCTTGCATAGGATACCTATCACTTGCCACTCTCTACAACTACAAGTTTTCTATGCCCTCATTTTCTACCTCAAACAAAAACTTTCTAGAAAAGTGAGCCTGACAACTTCTTGAATACTTCTTATTAATTTTCAACTGAGTTGCTGCATTTGGACGTAACAATCCCTCTTGCCCTTCCGTGTATTCCCTCTTTGCTTGAAACCCCCTCATTAATGATTTTTGAATAATTTCAAGCTTAGTTATGATAGGCTTGTCTCTTGCCTTTAGTATGTGTGAATTCCATGATTCACACATATTATTACTGTTTAGGTCACATTTGGAAAACTATGTGTACTTACACTTAACCCACAAGTGACATGGAATCTTAGCCAACCAATCATATGCCTCAGTGTTAATTTTCTTGATTATATCTATATGGATCTCAAAGTCTGCACTTGTAAATGAATTTGCAACACTCCATAGCTCTTGCTTTAACTCCATGTCTGGGAACTTCTTTTTGAAATTCTCATACATGTGCCTCACACAGAATTTATGATCTGACCCAATACTCAGTTTCTCAAGTGAGTCAACCAAGCCCTATAAACCAACAAATTTAAATATCATTACATGTATCATCTTAACATAATAACATAATATACAAATAAAATGTGACATTATAAAAGAAAATAGTTTAAAAAGTTACCTTTTGTCTGTCTGAAATGAATGTTACTACTTTGTGGGGCATAATAAGTTCCATCAGATTATCTATGAACCATTCCCAACTATCCTTTATCTTTGCCTCCACAACACCAAGTGCAATGGAAAAGAAACTGTTGTCTCCATCTCTACCAACAGCACTTAGCAATTGTTGATTGTAAGGAGTTTTCAAGAAACACCCATCCAGACCAATAAAAGGCCTACAATACTATTTAATCCCTCTCCGCATTGCATCCAGTGAGAAAAATACTTTTTCAAATCTTTTAGACCTCCCATCAGGCTCCAAACATGCATGTACCCTAGCCACACTTCGAGGGTTTGTTTGCAATACCAACTGACAATATTCTCTGATTTTTGAAAACTGGTCCTCATGGTTACCTTCAATCATTTCCAAGACCTTCCTCTTTGCCCAATAAGCTTTGTACCTCGTCATATCAAGCTCCAATTCATCAAAAATATGACTCCTAAAACCAGAATTTTTCCATTTAGGGTCCCTTCTAAATTTATGCACATGTTTTTGCAAGAAATGAGAAAGTTGCATGTCTGCTTCTCTCAACTTCAGAGCAATTATGTTGAAAATTGAAATTTCTGATCTCAAAGTCTCCGGTTGTTTTTTTCTAGGATGCATGTATCTTCCACCCACACTCATTCACACATATACATGTCACCCTCTTAGATTCATTTTTAACAAACTTGAAGTCATATTTGTTCTTGACATAATGTTCTCTCAACACATACCTAAATTCTGCAGCCTTAGTAAACTTCATGCCTACTGTCAGTGTCTTTTCCTTCCCTATATCCCTCCTAGCAAATTTCATGCCTACTATCATTGTCTACCTACTATGATCTCATCATCTGATTCACTATGGACACTCCATAGCTCATCACTTGGTGCATAAAGTGAGACATCATCCAACTCCTCACTATCCCCCCTCATCAATTTCATCTCCATCACCTTCAATGTCAAATTTATGTACATTCTGTTCATCACCTGCATGCTGCACTTCTTCACTATTTTGCACATTCTGTTCACTTGCATGCTATAGTACTTCATTTAATCCATTCTAAAATTCTGACCACACTTGATTTTCAATTGGTATACTAACTTCATTATCCTTATTGTCAACTTTAACACCATAGACTTTAATGACAGCAGAGTTTTTGAAGAACTCAAACACGTCCAACACACTTTCATCATTTAATATCTGTAACCAACAGTTATGGATAGGATCTCTGTAGAATATCTTATTGTCCATACACAAATGAAGTCTCCCTATCATGTCTTCCAATTCAAAGAAAGACATCATATCAAGGTCCCCACTATTAACTAGTTCTGTGCCACCACCAACATATTTGTTACGCTGATTGAAATTACCCAAATGATGTAGCTGAAGTATAAATCTTTTCTCCATTTACTAAACACCCACAATAAAAAGAACAAATCACCGACCATTATTTGTCATAAACTTGCAATGTATATCAAAGCGGGATCTATGGATCCGTCATGCAAAATACATGGCTGGTTACACTCAAAAAAATTGTTAGCTATGCAATAAATAAATAAATAAATCAGCACAAATACAAAGATTCCATCAAAAACACAAACAAAAAAAAAACAAAAAAAGTATCATACACAAACTTTTGGGACCACCATTATCCAAACAAGAATCACACAAACAGAAAAGAATGAGGTCAAACAACCGAATAAAAAGCATTAAAAATTTTAGAATGCATCAAACAGAACACAATAAAGTAAAAAACTAACTTTATCGGCATGTAATCGGGTCCACCATGGTCCCCATACTGTTCTCAAAACCTAATTTAATTGAGACCATAAAATCAAAATTGCATCACACAAATCACATACATACTAAATCTTTTGTAAAATTAAAGAGAGAGAAAGTGACATAAAGTAGGGTTGAGATAAAGATACAAAAACCCTAATTTAATGGACATCGCAGTCAAACATGGGTCACACAAACATATATATACTAAATCTACTACAGAATCGAAGAGAAATATATATATATATATAGAGAGAGAGAGAGAGAGAGCGAGTATGGTGCGATAACATACTACGAACAGAATCAGGAGATGTCTTCAGAGTGGGCGATTCAGGTACAGTAGAGTATGATCTGCGATTCATGATCAAGGAGCGTCTACAAACACTTGCAAAACTTTAGGGTTTCGATTCAGGGACAATAGGTCAATGTGATCGATAGTATAGGTTTCGAACAAGGCTCCATCGAACACTAACAATGTTTTAGGGTTTTTTCAAAATAAGAGAGGAGAGAAAGTTGTGATCGTTCAGTTCGAACACTTAGAATGTTTTAGGGTTTTTTTCAGAATAAGAGAGAAGAGAGAAGGTCGTGATCATTCAATTCGAACACTTAGAATGTCTTAGGGTTTTTTCAGAATAAGAGAGAAGAGAGAAGGTTGTGATCGTTCAGTTCCATTTTGTTTACTTCAAAACGACACCATCTGAAAATGTCCCAAACGGTCATTTCACTTCCATTGAATTTTTTAATATAACTTCTTTGTACAACTATAAGGTCATTTTCGTCTTTTGAAATCAGCAAGTCCATATTTGCACAATTATATAACTTGGGCGGTGTTTTATTATACACAGGGGGATTATATGCACATATTGTATATAAGAGGAGAGTTTTCGCGTTTTATCCAAATGATAAACATAATACGAACGAAGAAAGTAACAAATAAGAGTTCATATTTTTCCAACATGTGGGAAAAAAAATTGTACTCAGCATTACGAGGATTGCTAATGATGTTTAGAAGCATTAGAGATTAAATAAATGGTGGTGGCATTGCATACAAGAGTGGATGTTAGATTGACCCACTTTCAGTTTTTACCCACCCACTTCCTAAATATGCATGGTTCTAGTACCTAAGCCAATCTATTGCCCATTTTGGAGGAAGATATTATTAAGTAAATTTAATTCTTTAAAGGGCAAAGAAAACTCAAAACACAAATGTTTTTTGATATATATATATATATAATTTTTTTAATTTATTTTTTGATATATGAATTTCACACACAAATATAGACATATTATGGATATTTAAATTTAGTTAATAATATCTTGTACCTGTAGGTGTTTTTATTTATCATCATCATCATCATATTTCACAGCCACTCGTATAATTGTCACTGCCATTACCGTATCAAAAATATAATTTATTATATAATTGTATATGCAAATATCTTAACACCACCACTCCCTCCTATGTCCCCCCCCCCCCCCACCCACCCACTCTGCTTCCATTATTCTGTTTGCATTATCTCCCATCAATTCATATCCAAGATTATTTCAAGCATGTCATTGTTGAAGGCTGACTATATCAATAAAGTGAGGCAAACTCTGTCCCTATGCAAGAGTAGTGGAAAACCAACTTACCAAGTTGTTCTCTTTCTCTAGCTTGAAGTATTCTCATGATTATTAAATTAAAAAAAGGCAAGTGCCCACTGTTGAGCTAAGTGGTTTCTTCCCTTTCATGTGAAACTTAAGCTTTCACTAGTGAGTGTTCTCTTTTTGTTTCTTCTTCTTTTCTTGTATTTCCTTTTCAATCTTAATTTGTAGCACTTCTTGCACATTGATACATACATATGGGCGGTTGTATATATGCCTTGCTGATCTACCATCAATTCCATTATAATTTTCAATGTTTTAAGAAAAAAACCTGAAACTAACTTTTCCTTGTATATAATTCTGATGAGTATCTCCTGTTGAATTAAATATGGTGTTTTAGTAGGAAGGACAGATTTGTGTTTTACTGTGTGTCTGTTTCCTTTGGACTTAAACTTCTTAGCATCTTATGTATGTTCATGTCAGCAACTTTAACTTTGGATTTCTTGATCTTTTTTCCAACAGTTGTTTAGCAAATGAGTTAGCTTTCGCTTCATGCCAATCATTCCTTTTATGTTTGAGTTTTTCCAGCAAAAAACATTTGTGTTTTGAGTTTTCTTTTCCATTTGTGGGTTCTGTTTCACTTCTGAATTACGCACTGTCATTGTTTGATATCTTGTCATCATGAGTTTGGTTTGGCTTCTTGTTTTATCCATTTTCTTTGTGGGGGGAGCATTTTTACAAGGGGTTGCAATTTCAAAACCTGATGTGAACATTGGAGCTATTTTCACATTTAGCAGTATCAATGGGAAAGTTGCAAGAATTGCCATGAATGCCGCTGTGGAAGATGTCAATTCCGATCCTAGCATTCTTGGTGGAAGAAAACTAAAAATCTCTATGCACGATTCCAACTACAGTGGATTTCTTGGCATAGTTGGGGGTAACTTTTCGTAATCTATCTTATGCGTTTTAAGCATTATTTTCTTAGCTTTTGATACTGCCTTGTTATCTCCCAAATGTTCATTTTCTTGATCAGATGATTTTGTTCTTATGATTTCAATTCCTTTATTGGTGTCACAGCATTAAAATACATGGAAACTGATACTGTTGCTATTATTGGTCCGCAACATTCCGTGATGGCCCATGTACTCTCACATCTTGCAAATGAGCTCCATGTCCCTCTGTTGTCATTCACGGCTCTTGACCCCACCCTCTCTCCTCGACAATACCCTTACTTTATCCAAACGGCGCCTAGTGACCTATTCCAGATGACTGCCATTGCAGAGATGATTAGTTATTTCGGTTATAGAGAGGTAACTGCAGTTTACTCTGATGATGATCAGAGCCGGAATGGTATAACTGTGTTGGGAGACATACTTGCAGATAGACGGTGTAAAATTTCTTATAAAGCAGCACTTCCCCCTGACCCTATTGCAACTCCAGTTCAGGTTACGGATGAGTTAGTTAAAGTTAGATTGATGGAGTCTCGAGTAATTGTTCTACACACATACTCCAAAACAGGTCTTTTGGTGTTTGATGTGGCCAAGTATCTTGGGATGATGGAGAGTGGATATGTTTGGATTACTACTACTTGGCTATCTACTGTTTTAGATTCCACTTCACCAATTTCTCCAAAGACATCCAACTCTATGCAAGGAGTTCTCACTCTTCGTCCCCATACACCCAACTCAGAGAGGAAAAGGGCTTTCTCATCTAGGTGGAATCAGTTGAGTAATGGCACTGTTGGATTGAACCCTTATGGTCTATATGCTTATGATACTGTTTGGATCATTGCTAATGCAGTTAAAGTGTTTTTGGATCATGCTGGCACCATCTCATTCTCCAATGATTCAAGTTTAGCTGGTCTAGATGAAGGGACTCTGAATCTTTCTGCATTGAGCATATTTGATGGTGGAAAGCAGTTGCTTAGCAACATATTGCAGACTAATATGACAGGTTTAACTGGTCCTATTCAGTTTGATCCGGAAAGATTCCCTATGCATCCTTCATATGATATCATTAATGTAATTGGAGATGGATACCGGCAGATAGGATACTGGTCTAATTATTCAGGGCTGTCTGTTGTGTCCCCAGAGACACTTTATGCCAAACCACCTAACCGTTCAACTTCAAGCCAACAATTATACAGTGTGATATGGCCGGGACAATCAACAGTTCAGCCTCGTGGATGGGTTTTTCCAAACAACGGGAGGCAGTTAAGAATTGGAGTTCCAAACCGAGTTAGTTATAAAGATTTCGTTTCTCAGGTCAAAGGTACTGATATGATCCAAGGTTACTGCATAGATGTATTCCTTGGTGCAATAAAGGTGCTTCCATACGCGGTTCCTTATAAGTTCACTCTCTTTGGAGATGGTCACAAGAACCCAAGCTACGCTGAGCTTGTAAATATGATCACATCCAATGTGAGTGAAAAAAGAAATACTAATATTTGTATTAGAGATTAAAACTTTAGGTATATGTTTTTCTACTGATTCTTTAAATTTGTCTGTAAAGGTTTTTGATGCTGTTGTTGGTGACATTACAATTGTCACAAACCGTACAAAGAGTTTTGATTTTACTCAGCCATATATAGAGTCGGGGCTAGTCATAGTGGCACCAATCAGGGAGTTGAACTCGAGTGCTTGGGCTTTCTTGCGGCCATTCACTCCATTAATGTGGGGAGTCACAGCTGCTTCTTTCCTTATTGTTGGAGCAGTGGTGTGGGTTTTAGAACACAGACTAAATGATGAATTCCGGGGGCCGCCTAAGAAACAACTTGTCACAATTCTTTGGTAAGTGCTTGATACTATTCAGTCTCCTAATACATGTATACTGCAATTTATGCTTTGATTTAGGACATTTTTTCAATACAATTGTCTAGATTAGTAGCACAAGGCAGTATGCCTTTAACATTACCTCAAGGTTATGAGTAGAATCACTTATAGGTAATCAATATTGTTCAAAATATAGTCTTTTGCATCCTGGTTATGTTTTCATTAACTTGCTTGTAACTCCTCATCTGACTTGCATTGTTCTCTTATCTTGCAGGTTTAGCTTCTCAACTATGTTTTTTTCCCACAGTAAGTATGCACCCACCCTATATGCATAGAGTGAATCCATTTGAGGATTTCAGCAGTAATGGTGCTAGTTAACTCACAAGTGCTTCAAAAATTTCAGGAGAAAACACAGTGAGCACACTTGGCCGCATGGTTCTGATTATCTGGCTTTTTGTGGTTTTGATAATCAACTCGAGCTATACTGCAAGCCTGACATCAATTCTCACAGTGCAACAGCTATCCTCACCCATCACAGGAATTGAAAGCTTGGTCATGAGCAATAAGCCAATTGGGTTCCAGATAGGGTCTTTTGCTGAAAACTACTTAAACGAAGAACTCAACATCGCTAAATCTAGGCTTGTTCCTCTTGGATCGCCAGAAGAATATGCTCACGCCCTTGAGAGAGGAATTGTTGCTGCTGTCGTTGATGAGAAGCCATATGTCGAGCTGTTCCTTTCAGATTACTGCAAGTACACAATTGTAGGCCAAGAGTTCACCAAAAGTGGATGGGGATTTGTAAGTATCTTAATACTAAGCGAATTAATTACAAGTCTTCTTCTACGCATTATCTTGTTAATTATTCAAGGTAACATATTTATTACTTAATAGTCACAAATTATGTTATAACCTAATCATTTGAGCAGAAAACTGAAAGATTATAGACAGCTGAAACTAAGTAATAGCAAAAGAAGATTTGCTTGGTGGGCTTTGGTTACAGTTTATGTTCCTAGATCATGGGAGCTTCAAATGACTATTTTGTTGAAAACCAATACCTATGACATCAGTTTATTGGATATTCTCAACTCATCCTAGATCTTGGTTGAGTTTTCTTTTGAAACACAAAAAAGAAATATATACATATATAAGCATCATTTTCTTAGTTAGGAATATGAAATCCCTCTCCTGAGTGTTGGAAATTCTCTTGTCTAATTCGTGCAGTGAATGAATTACTCCTATTAATTTGATCGATCATTTTCCTTCTTTTGTTTTCTTATTAGGCATTTCCAAGAGACTCTCCTTTAGCGGTTGACATGTCAACCGCCATTCTCACATTATCGGAGAATGGTGACCTTCAAAAGATTCATGACAAGTGGCTGAAGAGAACCGCTTGCAGTTCACATAGCTCCCAGCTTGAGTCAGACCAGCTTCAGTTAAATAGCTTCTGGGGACTTTTCCTCATTTGTGGGGTTGCATGCTTTCTGGCTCTCCTTATATATTTCTGCTCGATGCTGCGCCAGTTCAGCCGACACTCACCTGAAATATCTGAGCCTTCTAGTCATGGCAGTTCACGCGTCCACAGATTTTTATCATTCGTGGATCAGAGGGAAGAGGTATCAGAGAGCAAGTTGAAGAGAAAACGTACAACGGAAATGTCATCAAGTGTGGATGGGAGGGAACTTGATTCAATCAATGGATCCAGGAAAACAGAAGTGGACACTTTTGAGGAGAGGCATAGTGGTGGTGATACCTGGCTTCATTAACAAGTCTAGTAAGTCCAATTTGTATCATAAATTTATCAAGTGGGGAAGGAAATAAAAGAGGGGGGTTGGGTTTACCCTGGTAGTATGTGTTTAGACTGTCTGATCATAATATGGAAACATACACAAATATATAACAATAATACATAAGAAAACTCTCTCTCTCTCTCTCTCTCTCTCTCTCTCTCTCTCTCTCTCTCCACACACACACATACATGGATTCTTTCAAAATATGGTTCAATTTTATGATCTCATTTACAACAGAAAAAAGAGGCCATCAATTTCTGTCATTTACAAGCACAAAAGAGTTTAGATCATGGATAGAAGAAATAATACCACAGTGCTTTCAGATTGTTGAGGGACAAAAAAAGAGTTAGAATTCTGAAGTGAGTAGTGAGTACATGGATGGTCATGGGTTAAAGTTATGCCTGTTCATAGAATCTGGTTTTCCATCTTTACCTATATCTATATTGTGTATATTGTCTTGGATTATTGGATATAAACTTTATCTTTGGGCAATTTGTGAGTTTGTTGCTGATTGTACAAAGCAATTAAAAATGTAGAGAGAGATGGATTCGATAGAAGGGTGAAGATGTAGAGGGAGGGGCATTCATAGAGGAGAGAGGGAGAGTGCTAAGTCACATAAAGCGGGAACAAGAACACGAAAGTGACAAAAAAAGTTCAATTTCTTCTTGTGACGTAACGCAAAGCAGGAGCACGGTCTGAGCGCGAAAGTAACATCTCTTTAAAAGAATTATATGACTAAGAGAGAGAGAGAGCACTGAAAGGACAGAAGAGAGAGAGAGTTTGTTGCTGTTATAGAGAGAGAAAGCTTCACCTTCTTGCTGATATAGAGAGAGAGAGCTTCTTCTCAAATACGCTCTTTTAAAAAGAGAGACAAGTTAGAGAGAGAACGGGTGAGAGATTGTGTATATGCTCAGGGGTATTTTGGGAACTTTAAAGAACAACTTTGAAATTTCAAATTAGACCTAATCACATGGCCGAGACGTGGCCATTTTAAAGGCCAAAAGTTAATAGGAGTTTGAAGAGTACAATACTAAATATACATATAATACAGGTGTTTTATGCACTTTAGCCATTTTTCTTGACATTAAGGACACCAACGAAAACACTGTTTATTGACTATCTTTAGACTCTACCGAGAAATACTTCTGTATACAAGCCAACTGACACCAACATCAAATTTGATTATTGATGTGTTCTTTGTTGCTACACTGATTGCTATGATTTTTAGCCTCTTGTGGCTTTTAAGATTTTAGATGGTCATATCTTTTGGGTTAAGGAAAATGGTAATCAAATTTTTTATCTTTATGAATTGTGCCAAAAATCACTCACAGTGAAATTGTTGTGATCGTGCAAGGATTGCAATCACAGTTGATCCTTGCTTTTTAAATCCAAAAATAATTCGAAATGTCAGCATTTACCTCACGCGGTGTGACAGTCACTGTAATCTTAGTTGTTTTTGAAAAATAAAAATAAAAAAGAATAAAAAGACGAGCTTTATACTTTTAAAACAAAAATGTTCAGCAATCACAATTCACAAACAACTGCCCATAAATTCTTGGCCCCCTTAACCTAAAAGATTATGCTTTTGAAATACTCCTTAACTCTCAAGTGCACAAATAGGAAATGGTTTTCAGTTGAGCAAGACCAAAAAATATGAAAATAAATATTTTTCTTTCCATAGACTACAATCCTGTTTCCAAACACCTCAAAAGAAAAGTGAAAAAACATAAAAATTAAAACCACCTGTGGCAACATCTCAATTCATGGAAAACCAAGCCAGTTGTTCTTGGAAGCAGCAACCTGCTTTGCACCAACAGAGAAGAACTCAGTAATCACTTCAAGGGGCATGCCCGAAAACAAAAACCCACAGAGAAGAACTCACTAATCACTTCAAAGGGCATGCCCGAAAACAAAAACCCACAGAGAAGAACTCACTAATCACTTCAAAGGGCATGCCCGAAAACAAAAACCCACAGAGAAGAACTCACTAATCACTTCAAAGGGCATGCCCGAAAACAAAAACCCACGATATAATGCGCACAGCAGCATACATACATGCCAAAAACACAAGATAGGCCAACATCACAGCAAGTGTATATAATATAGGTAACAATTATGTCGCCTATCCAAAATGTGAGAGCACAGATGGCAATGCACAGGCCACGAACCCGGGTGGGGATGATCTCCACGCAGAGTATGTTGGGAATTGGGGCCAAATCCCATGACAAAGTAACAGAAGAAGAGCACAACACTGACGGTCCCATTTGCAACAGTGCCCAAATTCACTACGGACTAGAATGACCATTGCTGCTATCAAGACACGGATTGTGCTAAGAAGCAAACTCCTGCAATGACAAAACAGGGACTGTAAGAACAATAAATAGATAAATCAGATAATGGGATTTGCAATATTAACCTGGGAAATGGGAAAAACAAAAGCCAGAAATTGCTTTATCCTAAAATCCCAAAAATCATCAGCAACTTCTTTCTAAAAATAATCCAACAGTATTGGGAGGAGGAGACTATCTGGGACACCGTCCAAGTACATACATTTCTAAGCCTTGCTATCCAAGTTGTTCATGCAACCCAAGTTGTTAGTTGTTTCAAATGTTTTGTGACAATTGAGAAAGTTATTGACCCCATCATAGTTCCTCATCAAAATATTGTTAATGCAAAATAAATGATGGATGGGATAAAAAGAACACCAAGCATCAATCTCCAGCTTGGTGAATTCATCAATGACATCCCGAAAACCATGCAATATTACAAAAAGATTCCAATGGAACATGTGAACTGAGGCAAAGTATTTAATAAACCCCTTAAACTCCCTTTGATGCACATGCACCTGAGAATATAATTGTAGGGGCTTTGAACCCTAATTAAAATCAATCTTTCAAGACCTGCTAGCAATCCCGTGGTCGGTTTGTTCAAAATAACAGTATGTAGATAAAATATAATTTAAGTTGTTTATTTTCTTTTGGGTGATCAGCAGTTGTACCAAATCAAAAGTCGGTCATTATGTTGTTCTTGGCTAGACGTGAACAATTCCAACAGCTAAGTCCACACACTGAATTTAGAACGAGATACAGATAGGATCCCCATTAAGGTTGAAGGTAAAACTAGAGTAATAGGAGAAGAAGAAAACCAAAACTGATACAGATTGAGAATAGATTACCCCAAATAAATGGATATAGGTTTCATACTGTTGCAGACTGTTATATCTGAGCATTATATTGGCTACTGCCATAGCAGATATTAGGAAACTATCTAGTGTTGGTCATACAAACAAGCTCACAGGAATAAATATTACAACTCATGGTACATGAGCTGGTATCAAAGCACGCTTCTCTCAATACAGTGCCATATGCTGGCTGCTAAATACTCAGACAAGATCAATTTGCCCGGATTGTAGGAGTGGCTTTATTGACTTGTAACGTAAAGCATATAGATCATCAGCTTCGAGGTCCACAGGCTTCTCCTCTCCACTGCCAGGGAGATTCAGAAAGGTTAGCAAAATAGATGCAATATCATCATCCAGGCCAGGAAGTGAAATTAACATTCAACAACTACAAATTGCCTGTCATCAAGCTGGAAAGCTCCTAAAAATCTCTTGCTTCTGCAGATGACAAACGTGTCCAGCTGCGGTTCTGGCACTGAAAATCATACAGATAGCAATAAATCAGAGTGTTGAAGGTGCACAAGCTAGGATAACCAATCGGAAAAAAAAAAAAACTTCATGACGTGTTGACTGCCTCTAATTAAGCAAACATGAAGAAACAAACCAATAGCAGAACTGCAAGTCAAGCTTCCTCAATTTGCATTGAAACATACTCTCATGTGACCTGAGGAAGCCAAACTTCTGGTCGATTGAGTTCTCCAATCATGGAGAATCAATTGGACATAAAGTCAAACAACTAAATGAGCAATATCTTCAGATTGTTTGTAGATGATACCCTTCTCAAATACTCTCCTTTAACATTATGTTCAACAATGCTCCCATAACGCTAACCGATGAAATTAAAGAACTGTCAAAAGTTGGTGAATGAAACTATTCAAAAATCCAGGATGCCTTCAAAATGTGACATATTCTCTGTCATGACAGTATTTCTTCCTAATATATATATATGACAAAGTCTACCCAGCATTTGTATGTGACGTTTGAAAGTTTGAACTGTGGCATATACTTGTTTGTACAACTAAAATATATTCTGAACTTTCTGTGCATGCAATTTAAATTAATTATGTTTTAAGCCTCTTAGACAATAATTCAGGAAAAACCCACAGTGAGATTCGATACCTTGGCATAACATATTTGAACTTAAAACTAGTCTAACTAAGAAGTTATGCCAAATTCAAAACACTAGAACATAGGAAATTCAGTAATACTGTGTTCACACACAAGCACATGTAGAGAAATTGAAGGAAAACAAATTAATGATAACATAAGTATAATAAGACTACCCATATCATCCTCTTCACTTATTACAGATTGCTTCAAGTGGGACTTGTAACGATCAGGCAATTTTGACAGAACAGATTGTTCGAAATGCTGCTCCATATCCTCGGTACATCTGTAACCACAAAGTCAAATATAAAAATTACTAGAAGGTAAGCCTTCAACTGTACTTTCACTTAAAAACAGAGAGGAGGAAAATAAATCACTAAACAACCTACACCTTTTTGTAAACTTTTGCTCTTGTTTAGACAACCGGTTCCAGAGGTCATTGGTTTTTTGGATGTGGAACATGTGCTTCTCAATCTGCATTTGAAAGTTCATTACACAACAAACAAGTGAACGTGTTAACCTAATAGGGAATCTGGATATCTCATGGCATGATAATTGATGAAGATTCTATCATGTTTTGATATCTTCTGCATTATTGTTCTGGTTAAGAACTCGGTTATGAGCATTTTAGTGTTCATCCAAATGACTTTCTGTCCACCTTCTTACTATGTTTTGGTAAGGTATCCATTTTATGTAATGGCTCCATTGGAGACAATGGAGTTTTACCTTAAACACTATCATAAGCAAAATAAACTCATCCAATTGCATAGAACACCCTCACCCAGGCACACGCCAAAAGCACACAAGAACTGAGTTAGGTTCGCTCTAACCTTTTGGAGACGGATCCGAAGATACGATCTCAACAAAAACAGAGTCCTATCCAAGTCCATCTGGTACAGTGATACAGTGAGTGGATCGATGCCACTTTTTGCGTATTCTTCCACAGTTTCTTCCTGAACAATAAATGAAAGAAGTAGCACCATGATCACAATATTGATAAGAGTATTGATAGATAGATAGAGTAATTGCTGTCCCTAGTACCTACAGGACTCAAAAAGCCTCACTCGCCCTTCAAAAGCCAAATAAACAGAGAGCAATAACTCCACAAGTAATCTTGGTAATGAAAATTTAAATTCAAATTCATGTGTTGCTCACACATACAATTTCAAACAAAAACAAGGGGTATAAGAGACATAATTCCATTCAGATTAAAGTTTTCCACAACTACATACATTGATAATGCATAAAAAATGCCTCAAAATTTAAGCCCAAAAAAATCCAGTCTTTCTACAGCAATTGGTACATATCCTAGTTAATTCAAAGCAGTCAATCAATCAACATATAATTATGTATATACACATACACAATTATACATATATATGCAAATACATACAAAATTCAACTATAAAAATAGAGATGTATTAGGATTCGAGCTCTGTCAAACCATCCATTGAATTTGTTCTTTGTGTGTGTATATTTGTATGTATATAAACAAACATATATAGATAGAAAAACATGGCATTGAAAACCTAGAGAGAGAGAGAGAGAGAGGATTAGGGTTTGTGAATAGGGGATACCATCAATTGGATCTGTTCTGTGGATCTTTGAACGAGAGAGGTCTCGAACTGAAGAATTTCAGGAGCAGCCTTTTCGTTCCGCCATGACTGCTTCAATCGGTCCGCATCGGTCGTAGCAATCAACGACTCGTAATCGTCCATCGCCGATCCCTCTCCTGCACCCGAATCCATCTGATTACAACTTCTCCAAACCTTCTCCCACAACTCCTTTCCCTTTGTACCGAAAACAAATCAAGAGGGAAATAGAAAAATGAAAAGAGAGCGAAAAACTGGCGGGAAAAGCATAGGAAGGATATGTAGGGCTGCAATTGAGCTGAGCCGAGTCGAGTAGTAGCATGAGTAATTACAAATATAAAAATAGAATGATTAAATTTGTGTCTGATTTATTAATCAGATATTCAATTCGATAACATGAGTAATTACAAACGTATTTTTTTATTAAAAAAATTTGATTTTAAAAGCTAATCGCAAACAATGAAAAAAAAAAAATCAAAGAAAAGAACTCACATGTAAGCCAAGACGAAGCCGAATCGAATGATTGTTGATGAGATCCGAAAGGAAGCTGAGAGTCGCGCTGATAGCCATGTTGCTTGGGAAAGGGTTTTGCATGGGTACTTCTATTTTTGGAGAGCCGTAGTCGAGAGGAAGAGTAATTTTAGATGTTTAGGGTTTTGCTTGGATAATTCCATTTTTTAATTTAAAAATAAAAAAGGAAAGGGAAGAGTAATTTTATGTGTTTAGGATTTTGCGGGTTATAATTCTATTTTTTTAAATTTAGAAATAAAAAGAAATGGTTTTTCTTAGGAAAGGGTTTTGCTTAGGTAATTCTATTTTTTTAATTTAAAAATAAAAAAGGAAAGGGTTTTGTTTTTTTAAATTTATAAATAAAAAGAAAGGGTTTTGTTTGGGAAAGGGTTTTGCTTGGATAATTCTATTTTTTTAATTTGAAAATAAAAAAGGAAAGGGTTTTGCTTTAAGTAATTCTATTTTTTTAATTTCAAAATAAAAAAATAGTGTACCGAAACTAAAAAAATAGTTTCGGTACACTATTTTTTTATTTTGAAATTAAAAAAATAGAATTACCCAAGCAAAACCCTTTCCTTTTTATTTTAAAATTAAAAAAATAGAATTACCCAAGCAAAACCCTTTCCTTTTTTATTTTGAAATTAAAAAAAATAAAATTATCCAACTAAAACCCTTTCACAAGCAAAACTTTTTCTTTTATTTCTAATTTCTAAATTTAAAAAAACAAACCCTTTCATTTTTTATTTTTAAATTAAAAAAATAGAATTACCCAAGCAAAATCCTTTCCCAAGCAAAACCCTTTCTTTTTATTTCTAAATTTTAAAAAATAGAATTATAACCCGCAAAATCCTAAACACTTAAAATCACTCTTCCTCTCGACTACAGCTCTTCATTCTTCCTCTTTGCTCTCATCAACACGACTCTCAGTAGATTTTTTTGTACTTAGAGATATATAATTGATAATGGCTATGTAATAAATAAATTATGTTTTAGGAGTTTGTGTTAGGGATGAAGTTTGATAGTGAAGAAATAGAATTAGAAAAAAAATACTTATTTAAATAATATTATATTTTAGAAGTTTGTGTTAAGAATCAAGTTAGTGAGAGAATAAATAGAATTAGAAAAAATATCAATATATAAGAATTACCACTCTCATCTTCCTCTCTGCTCTCATCAACACGACTCTCAGCTTTCTCTCGGATCTCTTCGTCTTGAGTTACACGTGAGTTATTTTCTTTCGCTTTTTTTTCTTCTACTCATTATTTGCTATTAGCTTTTGAAATAAAAAAATTTTAATAAAAATTTACGTATGTAATGAGTCATGTTATAAAATTGAATATCTGATTAATAAATCACACACAAATTTAATAATAAATAATCAGCCTATAATATAATCATATTTGGTGTAGATTTTTTGTGCCTAGCTTAGAATATTAATTATAACAGAACATGATTGGATTTTATATGCATAATGTACTTCGAGATATATAATTAATAATGGTTGTGTAATAAATAATATTATATTTTAGGAGTTTATGTTAGGGATGAAGTAAGAGATTGAAGAAACAGAAATAGAAAAAAAAATACTTATTTAAATAATATTATAGTTTAGGAGTATGTGTTAGGAATGAAGTTAGTGAAAGAATAAATAGAATTAGAAAAAATATCAATATATAAGAATTATAATATATGTTTTTTAATTTTTTTGAATTTTAAAAATAAAAAGATGGTGTGTTAGAGATGAAGTGTGAGAGAAATAATAAATATAATTAGAAAAGTTATAAAAATAAAAATAAAAATAAAAATAAGAATTATAATTTTATTTTTATTTTTATTTTTTTTGAAATAGGAATAATTTGTGTTAGAGATGAAGTGCGAACTAAATTGGAATTCTAACATAATTAAGTCACTCTAAATGGATTTGAATTTCTTTAAACATTTAAGGAAAAAAAGAATTCTAATTAAATTAGATGATTTGAAACTCCGTAAATTAATTTTTCTAATCAAATTATTTAAATTTTAAAAATAGGAATATTTTGTGTTAGGAATGAAGTGTAAGGAAAAGAATAAATAGAATTAGAAAATTTATAAAAGTATGAATCATAATGTTATTTTTATTTTTTCTGAAATAGGAAGAGTTTTTGTTAGAGATAATGTGTGAGACAAATAATAAATAGAATTAGAAAAGAGCACTTGGTGTTTAAGATTTATGGAAAGATTATGTTTCTATGTATTTATTAGAATAAAAAATAAGAATGCATTATAAAAATAAAAAAATTACAGAAACTTTTGAACCTCTTTGTACTTTTAGCAATAGTGTGTGTGTGTGTGTGTGTGTGTGTGTGTGTGTGTGTGTGTATATATATATATATATATATATATATATATATATATATATCTTTGACCTTTTATTATTTTGATGGTGAAATAATATACTAATATAAAATTAAAGCTATACGGTAAAACTTATAGAATTATTAACTAAAATAAAATTCATATGAGAGGAGCTTGAAGTTTTAAGTTTAGAAAAAATAAAAATGTAATTTTGTGGACTTCAAGGACTTGAACAAGTACATTGATGAAAGAAAAAATTATAGATTTGTTTTCTTTTAATTCTTTACTCTCCTTATATATAGTTTCTCTTATATATAAATATATAAGTTTAATTTTTATTCTCGCTAGATGCTATGAGAATTGTTATTGAAGCATATCCTGCATTCAACATAGCTAAGAAGAACAATGGAGGGACATCTAAATTGTGAGACATCATTATAATGGATATGAGGTACATCATTTCAACACTACATAAATGCTCATAATTACTATTATAAATTATTGAATTAATTATTTTTTATAATTGTTCAAGTACTTTGACATTGTAGGACGATGTTACTGAGAATGAAGAAAATTTAATAATGAAACTAATAAACGAAATACCTATTATCACAGTTACACATTTGTCAATCAACACATTTAAAGGTAACTTATCATACAACATTGAGATTATTTAACCTATAATATAAATCATATTTGGTGAAGATTTTTTGTGCCTAGCTCGGAATATTAATTCTAATAAAACATGATTGGATTTTATATGCATAATACACTTAGAGATATATAATTGATAATGGCTATGTGTGAGGAATGAAGTTAGTGAGAGAATAAATAGAATTAGAAAAAATATCAATATATAAGAATTATAATATATATATATTTTTATTTTTTTGAATTTTAAAAATAAAAAGATGGTGTGTTAGGGATGAAGTGTGAGAGAGAGAATAAATATAATTAGATAGCTATAAAAATAAGAATTATAATTTAATTTTTTACCAAGGTTACATAATGAAAATAGTTTTGGCTGTTTTAATTAATGTTGGCCGTGCTATAATAGTTTTGAATGTTTTGGGTAATAAAATTTTATTTTTTTTTTAATTAACGTGCATCGCACGTGCTCTAAACTAATATATATATTCACGAACTATTATCAAGCATATTTAACGAGATTGTTCAAGAACACATTTACAAACTAACAAGTCGAGTAGAGGGTTGCTTGAGATTGATTCATTTATTTATCAAACATATATATTTTGTTTGAGCCCGGTTCATTTATTCAATAAACGAACACGAACCGAGTCCAACTCGAGCCGAGTTGGAGCTACTTATTGAAAGCTCAACTCATTTGCAGCCCTAAAGATATGTTACAGAGAAGACAGATACATCATGAGTTTGTCTGTGAATGAATCTAACACGGTTAGATTGTGGGCCGAGAAAAAAAGATTAATGTCTCTGATGAAAAGGTTGGACTCACTCACGCACAAAATAAGTCTCAAATCTTACCAAAACACAGTAGAGAAAATTTCTTAAGTCGAAAAAAAAAATCTTATAAGTTATATTTTTTTAACTGTAAGGACTAACCAGTCCTAAAAAAATATTTCGAAGTTCACAATTCTATTAACAATAAATTTTTTTTTCAATATTGTCCTTTTTCATAAATGTTTTAAATATTTTTTTAATTAACATACTAAATATAACCTTTACCTTTAATTTTTATAATTAGTATCAATTTACTGTAATAATAAAAAAGCACATAGTTTTAATTGCCACCAAAATTAGCAATTTTTTAAAATATTTAACAAGTTATTTAAATTCAACCAATTGTAATAAAAATAAATATTAAAACAAGCCAAAAAGTTTCACAATTTTTTTCAATGAGGTATATTTATGTACAATTAATGCATTATTAAAAAAAATTACAAATTTCTATTTATATTGTTTTACAAATATGTAATTTACATCATTAAAGCTAATTTTATGTAAATTTAAGACTATGTTACACATACATATATATATATTTAAAGTTTAATAAGATGGTATAAATATTTTTTTTAATAATTTTATATAAGAATGATATTAATGATATTTCTAAAAAAAAAAAAAGGGACACTATTGGAAGTAAACCAATGTGAGTGGAATTATGAACTTAATTGAAAATATTAGCTAAAAGTACAACTTAGTTGTCTTGACAAAATTTTTTTAGGACTTATTGGTCCTTACAATTGAAAAGTAAGACTTATAAGGTATTTTTCCAACACTATAACTAGCTTTGTTTATAGTTATACAGTGCACATGATATATATGGGTAAATTAATCTGACATCCCTTGAGGGTTTGTCTAATTATCATTGGATTAAACTTTTTAAAATATGGTAGTCAACCTCCCATGAGGTTTGGTTGACTTACTTCAAGTATTCCTGACATTAATTGACAGTCAGCTTCGTCAAAATCAATTAACATAAACAAAAATTAAAATGCCAAAATTACCCTCCACAGCGATTGTGCTAGTGTGACATTGATGGAATATATATATATATGTTAATTTCTGTCAAAAGATTAGAATTTGAGGTTATTTTTGTGCAAAAGTATTATAATGTGATGGTATTTTTGTAATTGAATATTAAATGTTATTTTGTTAAATGGATCGTGAATCTGACAAATGTGTCAGCATAGTTTTGCAAAAACATTAATTTAAAAATAATTAAACAAAACTTCAAGGCAGATCAGAATAGTTTACCTCCAATATATATATACACACACTCACACACATAGAAAGGTGGACAGAAACGGAACTTTTGTTTGTGTGCCCTAGTTTTCTATTTGGGCCTATCAATTAGTTTCGACTTTCATGGGTTTTAAATTTTAATTGCTTTTGTTAGAGACACTGGCTTCATTAGATCGAATTGAGCATATGGGCCTTGGACATCCTCCATTTGGTTTGGAGTGATTCAATTGGCAAAGCTGTCACTCAAAAGTTCTGCTAAACAGTGATTCTATTGACAAGCCAACTGACACCAACATCAAATTTGATTACTGATGTGTGTTCCTTTTTATTAAAATGGAAATTAATCAAAAGCCTGGTGAAGAAGGCTGCTGTTGAAGCCTGGTGTTTGGATGCACGATTAGAGGTGGCGGAAACAGGAACGGAGATTGGATAGAAATGGTGGAAGCATTCGTTAAGGAGGGGAATTTGAAGGCTTCTACATTGGTGAAAAGGCTCAACAGGGTTGGTGCTCGGCTTGCTAGTAACATCCTCCGACAAAGCTTTACACTCCTAAGTGTTCAGCAATCACATACAATTGTCCATAAATCTTCTAAAGGCTTTCTTAACCTAAAAGATTCCGCTTTTGAAATAACTCTCAAGTGCAAAATAGGAAAAAGGAAAATATCAGTTGAACAAAGATAAGACCAAAAGAAAATTTTGAAATAAATATTTTTCTTTCTATAGACTACAAACTTGTTTCAAACATCTGAAAAGAACAAAAAAAACAAAATATGAAAATGAAAAACTCAATAAATAACCTGTCAGAACCTCTCAATTCATGGAAAACCAAGTCAGTTGTTCTTGGAAGCAGCAACCTGCTTTGCACCAACAGAGAAGAACTCGCTAATCACTTCAAGGGGCATGCCCTTGGTTTCGGGAACCTTCAGGAAAACAAAAACCCATGATATAATGCACACAACAGCATACATGCCGAAAACACCCGATAGGCCAACAGAGTTGAGCATCACAGGAAGCGAGTAGGTAACAATTATGTCGCCGATCCAAAATGTCAGAGCACAGATGGCAATGCAAAGGCCACGAACCCGAGTGGGGAAAATCTCCGCGCAGAGTATGTTGGGAACTGGGCCAAATCCCATGACAAAGAAACAGAAGTAGACCACGACACTAACCGTCGAGATGGCCGCATTTGCCACGGTGCCCAAATTCACTACACTTCCGAGGACCAGAATGGCCAGTGCTGCTATCAAGACAGGAATCGTGTTAAGAAGCAAACTCCTGCAATGAGAAAACAGGGGGAGGGAGCACTGTAAGAACAATAAATAGATAAATAAAATAATGGGATTTGCAATATTAACCTGGGAAATGGGATAACAAAAGCCAGAAATTGTTTTATCCCAAAATCCCTTCTTTTTTTTTCGTTGTTTCAAATGTTTTGTGTTTGTGATAATTGAGAGTTATTGACCCCGTCATACTTCCTGCAAACTCATCAAACAAGTCCATAAATATGTAACATGGTTGAACTCCACTAATTAGAGTACAGAACTTTTAGAACAGCCTCTCAATATTGTAGAATTTTGGTTCATTAACTAACAAGGTCTAAAAGCTGTAGGATCCAAATATTAAAACTAAATGAGCAACTAGCTCAACATCTAAATTACTAGTACTCAACAAATACTTTCATCAGGATGTAATCATGCCCAAATGAAGCTTCTAATGATAAAAAATAGGTCATTAGTCATTCATGCCAGTTCCATAAAACCCAAAGATCTAATCCACATTCAAGCCAAATCTTTTCTTCATTTTTGAATGAGGAGAGGTCTGAGGCCATCTGACAGTACACCCAAGTTATTATAGGGATGGCAATGGGCAGGTAATAACTTGGGTGTACTGTCAGATGGCCTCAGACCTCTCCTCATTCAAAAATGAACAAAATATTTGGCTTGAATGTGGATTAGATCTTTCGGTTTTATGGAACTGGCATGAATGACTAATGACCTATTTTTTATCATTGGAAGTCTCATTTGGGCATGATGACATCTTGATGAAAGTATTTATTGAGTACTAGTAATTTAGGTGTTGAGCTAGTTGCTCATTTTAGTTTTAATATTTGGGTTAGGGACAAACTCTCCCAGCCCCAACTACAATGTCTTCCAGAGTCTCCTTAAGTTCGAATCAGGATAAGTGGGTAGCAACTAACTTGATTAAGCTGATTAAGAAACAAATATAGTTGTATACGTGTATTGTAAATGCATGTATGTAAACTACATAAAACCTTAATTTTTAACTACTTGAATTATGTGTTCAAATATTGATGGAATGATTTCCCATGTTCAGAAACAATGCAAAACATCCAACCCAGCAGAATGACTATCACCCCAAATGCCCAAAGCCATCCAAATAAAATCAGGCAGAGCAGGGTGGTTTATTGAAGTAAGACACAAGTTGCTGATAAACCCATGGGTAGAACTCATCCTTGAAAACCGGCTTGCAAGGAGAGAGTGCCCATGTGTATATACATTACACATCCCAAAGGTACCCAGGAGATGTGGGACTATGCTAATACTCCCCCTCAGCGCCAGGGCTGGAGACACTCAGCTCTCCCTCTCCACGCAGGCAGGAGATACGAACCTGACCGATCCCTGCGGTACACCTGCTCTGATACCATGATAAACCCATGAGTAGAACTCATCCTTGAAAATCGGTTTGCAAGGAGAGAGTGCCCATGTGTATATACACTACACATCCCAAAGATACCCAGGCGATGTGGAACTATGCTAACAATTGCCATATCTGACCAAAGTGGCACTCTAAATCTACAGAACCATCGTAAAAGGGTTCTATGCACCTTCGAAGCATGGACTACAATTGTGCCCAGAGAGAAGAAAAATAAATAATGTAACCGACTTTCTGACAGTGATATCAATGAGCATCAAGGAAAAAACATGATCTTGCAAATTCTCAGCAAACTCGGCAGTAATGACAACAGAACAGAAAGACAACAGGAAGAAAACTACCTTCTGCCAGAAATATCCATGAGCCTCATGGCAATAGCTATACAAGGAAGCATCAACAAGGTTGTGATGGCACTTATAAGAAGAGAAGCAGATGCTGAGCTAATGCCTATATTTGACAGAAGAACCCCAACACCTGCCTTCTCCAGAATTTGAGGAGTGTAGTAGAGAACCCCATTTATGCCAGAGAACTGCATAAACAATAAAAACCCTAATAAGCTAGTTAGACAGAAAGTGGAACAGAAAATGAAGTTTAAGCAACCCATCAGTAAAGTGAGTATAGTGGACATTCCAGGCATTATCTGTCTGTTAAAAGAAAACAGTTTTGGCACAGGAATTTATATGTACTAGTGTGAATTGATTTTTGATAATAATAACGATAATTATGATAAAACAATAATATTTTACCAAAAAAAATCAGAATGTATGCAAAAATACTTGTATAACCTTTGTGAGAACTGAGGTCTGGTTCAGTTCTTTGGAAACAGTTTTCATATATTTCGACAACAAAAAACAATTTTCAGGTGACTATAAGAGTGTGCTCTCAAATTCAGATATTTGTTTTACTTAGTTTTCAGAAAACTGTCAATCATACAATTTTCAAATTGTTTTCTGGAATTCAGTTCTGTGACAACATAAAACTGAACCAACTAAACCCTGAATTCCCAAAGAGGAGATGACATACGTCACCTAATAGTTGCTCAAAAAGAAAGGAAATCATTTGCCAAAGACTTTGAATCAACTGATCAGCATAGATAAAATTTTCAGTTCAAAGTTGGTCATTGCAAAAGACAAATGCAATGGAAGCAACAGTCCTTAATTTGCATAAACTTGGCATATATATATTAATCCAGATGGTGCCAACATTAAAATGGCAACACTGGAAGAAGACTTAATTCATTATTGTAAATAAACTCAGTTCTGACTGAAAACAGGACAAATGTTGACAAAATTTCCAGCATTCAAAACCTAAACACGAAAGATGATTTTTTTTAATAATTTAATCAAATTAGACATTCCTTCACCACTCACAAGAATGATATTAATGAGGGGATGACAGTTTTCAATTAGATGTGCTTTATGAGATCTACTTAGTGTCCCTGTCCAATCAGCAAAGGTACAAGGGTAGACAGGGTAGTGCAATAAAATGCATCAAACATTTTCCCGTCTAGTATTCCAGGAAACTGAAAACCTGCTTCTAACAAGGAGAAGAAAAGACCATTTCATGGAAAGACATAAAATTTAGGAAAGCAGGAGATGCTTTGCAAGCCACAAAATGAAAATGCCACTGAACGATATTCTTCATGAATTAAGAACTTCCCAAGAGGAGAACATACAAAACTTCAGAAGTTCCTAAAGAATCTATTTGTTACCTGCTGAAGTATTTGAATCCCCACCCCTACTGCCAATGCATGCTTGACACCTGGTTCACAAAGATCAGTCCAACTGGGCCCTTTCACTGCAGTTTCAGATGGGTGAACCATAGCTGGCCCAACTGGATGCTGATTCATAAGCTCCTTAGAATAAAGAGCCGGTTGACTCACTAAAGCGGCAGCCTGTATGAATTCACCCTCTGCAGGGAGATCACCGCCAGGAAGAGAAACAATAGACCCACGCTGAGATCCAAGGACACCTTCCGGGTGCAAATAAATTCTCTTAAATCCTCCTTCCTTCTTTCCATCTTGACCTTCTCTCTCAGTCCATTTCCATGCCAGCTGCCAACCACCACCAATTCCCGCACTGTTGACTGGTTCCCCAGTGTTCCCTTGCATAATACTACCAGTCCCTGTGCTTAAAAGACTGCCATGGGAAACAGGTGGGACCAAGTCTTTCTCCAAACTTGTTGTCTGACGTGAGATCAATGGAGAGTGCAAATTGTCGTCAGAATCACCACCAGGGGCATCAGATGTGTAATCCTCACCATCTCTGCCAATGCTCTCTTCATCCCATTCTTCATTTTTAGGTTGATTTCCAGCCACGCTGAACATGCTGCCAAAGTGTGGAAAAAGCATGCTTCTCATGCTACCTGTCTCAGGAAGCTTCTCGTGGACACTGCCAAAAAGGGAGACAAGAGGGTCCATGAGGGGTATATTTTGGCTTGCAAGGCTTCCTTGGCGAGACACCAAACCAAGAGCGCTCTGCCTGGTAACAGGTCGGGCAACCCATGAGACACCTTGTTCGGGCCCATAGAATTTGATTTCGTCATTTTCACCAGTTAGTTCCAGGTCATTGTTCAGGTCATCGGCTGGGCCAATTATGTACTCCTCTAAAGATGTTTCACCCCCAACTCCAAGTCCTTCAATCAGCAAAGCCATCTCACCTGTTGATCAAACGGAATTTAAAATTACCCAAAGGAGAGATTTTATTACAACAAAGGATATGACAACTAACAAACTCTGTTAAAAGGGAAGAGGAAAAAAAATAAAAGATGTTAATTGCATTGTAGTTTATTTCAAGGTATCAATATAAAATATCAAAACATAACTTAGACTACTCATGAAAAAAGATTTTCAGCAATGTCAATCATCATAGATCTATGACAAAGAAGCCAGATCTAATTATAGATAATTAGCCAAAAGGTCAAAAAAGCTAGGCGGAAAATGCAAACAATACGCCTCCAAAGGAGAGCATGTGGGAGAAGAAGCCAATACTGAAATACGCGACCAACACGAGCCTGCTCGTCCCTTCATGAAAATTAGGTAACATTCCTTCACTCTTGCACCTCTTCATATTACCTCTTCATCCGTGTGCCTTATATCTAGTAAGGGTTCAAACATAGAACTACATGTTCAAATAGTCATTTTGGTTCGTTGAAAAGAAGAAAGATTTACTTGACCATACCTCTTCTGATTGTCATTCTAAAATCAATGATAACAGAGAAGAAAAACAAAATCTCATTGGCTTATGATAATAAAGCAACAATCAAAAAGGCCCAAGAAGCACACTATGCCCAATCCTTAAGACCAATCAATTAAAGCCTAGTCAACTAGAGAGTCATGCCCATGAAGTCAATATTAAGAAAAGTTTTTATTGACTCATCATTTATAAAGTCTAGAATGTTATAATCAGTATAAAGTTATTATAGAATCTTTTTGAATGTTTTGATTAATATTGTTTTTAGGGGTTAAGCTATATCTTTTTCTTGAAGAAGTACACCTTATATTGCTTGGCTTAAGCAATCCCTAGGTTCAACTCTCTCTTGTCATAGTAACAATACATACTTAAAGAATAAAAAGAAATGATGAGGCTTGCATTTCATTATTCTCTACTATACTTGTGTGTACTGGGTGGTTAGTTATTCCTTGGAATCAAGCATAAGGCTTGAACTGGTCAAAACTATCGCCGTTCAGAGATTCCATTGTTTCTACCACCCCAGATTGAAGATTTTCTTGGGTTATCCTTCTGATCACGTATTTAAGTCTCGCAGAGATTGGCCTTCTTTGTCACAGCAAGAAACACTTTTTTCACTGCATTGCTTCAATTCCAGGAATTGACATGTCTTTCCTGCGGAAAACTTGTTTGAGAATCAGCAGCCATTCGCATCCGCATCAACTTTCATTTCTAGGAAGCCACCAGTTTTCTATGAAGAACTGACTTTTTATTGAATTCCATTACTTCTAAAAAGATATGATTAAAAAATCCATGTTGATTCAATATGCCGCCTTTTTATGGAGAAACCTGCAAGAGGAGACTGCTCGAACACTTTTCAGCAAAACGGAGAATATCACTTGTCAGATTTTAAGTTTTGTAATCTTCTTCTTGCTGGAATTTTATCTAGAGTAGTTAGGTCCCCTGGTGGAACTAGAAATTGTCTTTTACCAAGAAACAAATTATCACATTAATTTGCAACAAGACGAAGAGCACATGAGAAGAATACTTGTTACTGCCATTATTGGAACCACACGCTTAAACATCCCCTTGATGCTTCCATGGAATAGACATTATTTTAATCAATTTCTTTAAAGAATTTGATGCCTATCACCATTACATTGACCCATCTGAATTTACTTGCTTCAACTAGTATTCGTCATGAATTATCATAAGGGTGATTGTACAGCACCTTATCATGATTCCATGGATGGACTGGATAGACGTTGTAACAAAGATTCGAAAGTTTAAATTCCAACACCAACCATGCCTGAAGATGAAGATAGACAAAAGAATAAATGTCAGAGATAATGTTAGTGCTACACTAGAACTCGAGGACGAATTCTTTCCGTAGCTAGGAGAATGATGCAGGTTCAAGGAGTGTACTAAGTCCTTGTTTGGCGTCATTGTAACTTCTAAGAAAGCGTTTTCTCCCCAAGAGCTAATAATAAAAAATTTTTAAAAAAAACACTTATTGGAAGATCAGATAGTGTTAGGAGAATCTAAGACATGTTTCAAAAATATACCCCTTTCATAAATACATTCCCTCCACAAATTTTACTCTGTGCAAAGGAGATTCAAAATGCACCAAATTTGAGCTCAAGCCAAAATCCGTATAATGCCAAAGTCTCTACCATCAAAAATTAATATCCTGTGCCACTAAACACAGCTAAATGTAAGTATTCCAAACTAAAAGGGATTTTAGTCTGTCAAATTGCAACACTAAAAAAACATTGATCAAACCAATTCATTAAAGGCTAGATGATTTAACTGTCCAATTCATAAGTCAAGTTGGATACATTGTTCTTAAGTTCCTATTTGGAAAGTCTACAAGGTTCTAACCAGTATGAGGTTATTTATCGTGTCTTTTTTATATTTTCAGATATTTTCATTGAGGTTAAGTTGTGTTCTTTACTTGGAAATGAAGAAAGTTTTATCAATGAGGAACATGGAATGCATAGATAAGGCTGCAAATGAACCAAGCCGAGCTTTGGTGTGTTTGGGCTCGACCAGCCAAAGTGGAGGACATGTTTGGGCTCAGCTCGTATTCGGACAAGCTTGGCTACGCAGAACTCAGGCTCGGCTCGGCATTGTTTAGACAGGCTCGAGCTCAGCTTGTTTCAAATTATATACACAATTGTGATGTTCCACATTGCCTACAAGGGAGAAGTTGTTGATACTTATAAGGGGGGATGCCCCCTACCTGTATGGAAACAATTTAAAACTGTGAGTGCCAAGAAGGTGCAGAGTGGACAATATCTGCACAGTGCGAGGCAAGTCTTAACAGATGGTATATATGAGAGGTGCAGTGTATACAGATGTGAGAATGAGACAGATCAAAGTAAGAAGAACAATAATCAAAACTATGAGACAATAGAAGCCTTTTGATGGTCAGATAGAGTCCATCACTGGAGCTTTTCAGAACCTTATCACATCTGCTATTCATACTTTTCTTACAAGGGCTTTGACAAGGAGAAATTTTTTAGAAACAGAAAAAGGGTCTTCCTGTCAGAGGCAAGCTGGAAAAAAAGAGATCTTGACCATTAAAGTTGAATATGGAGAAGACGGCCAGAGGAGGCCGATGTTGGAGGTCACTGCAGAAGGCTTCTAGAGAAACTTTGAACCTCTCTCTCCCTCCTTTTCTCTCTCTTCCATTGTTTAGCCAAGTTTTATTTCCTTTTCCTAACACTAATTAACTTCTTTGGGCACACAAAAGATTTTTTGGAATATGCAATTTGTAGTCTCTCTCTCTCTCCAGTCTTTTCGTATTACATACTACAGAGCACCACTTTGTCTGTTGAGACACTGCAGCCCTGTTTGGTCTAGTTTTTCTAACAATTTTCTGTCTTTAGAGAAAGAAAGAGAAAGAAGACTGAAAATCAGAGCTGTTTTTGTTCACTTTTTAGATAACAGATTTCAAGAAAACATAACATAGCTTTAAAAAAAAAACAAAAAGGAACTGCTTTTTGGAATTTTGAAACTTTGTTTTCAGGAACAGTTTTCAAAATACTGTCGATGAAACGAATTCTCAAACTATTTTATGTTTTCAAAGATCTTAAGCAGAAAACTAAACCAAACAGGTTTGCTTAAAATATTTATTATGACTGTTCTCTGCAAATAGACCTAAAAGAGACCCAATTGCATTAAACACTCTATTTTAGTTCTCTAAAAACTATTTTTTAAGAAATAAACCAAACTGTTCTCCACTCTACTGAGCTCCGCACCAGGGCTCAAACCAGGCTCTGACCGCATGCCTGTTGAAGAATGAGCAGAGGTCTTCTACAAAATAGCACAAACCCTCTAGATTTTGTGGTATGAAATCAACAAGAGGATCTTTTACTAGAATCTACTCTATTATTCCCATATTATAAAGATACTTGTGTCTGAACTTATCCTAAAACTGCAGACATATGTGCATTAAAAATAAAAACAAACAGTTGGTGTCATTTCACAACTAAGTCATTAACAGACCCTGCCTAAATGATTGCACTGCAAACTTACCCAAATGCTTAATTGGTAAACTTGGATAAGCTTATAAGACCATACAAACCAAAAAAGAACATTAAAGCAAAAACACAAACACACAAAACAAAACAAAATCAGCTTGATAAATTAAACAGTGTAGAAAATAATTTGGTAAAGTTGAATATACCAAAGTCATATCACCTCCAATTTTTTATTGCTACTATAGAACACATTTACCATTAGTTCCCATCATTTTATTTGAAAATCACATATAGAAAATTGGATTAGTTATGAAGGCAAGAAAGACTGACCAGAAACATCTTCCCTGCCACGGAGTCTTTGCAAAACGTGTTTGGCCTCAAGCATGCGCCCTTTGCTCACGAGCCACCTTGGAGACTCAGGCAAGTAAAATATTGTTAATGCAATATAAATGATAGAGGGGATAAAAAGAACCCCAAGCATCAATCTCCAGCTTGGTGAATTCGTCAATGACATCCCAAAAACCATGCAATATGACAAAAACATTCCAATGGAACCAGTGAACTGAGGCAAAGTATTTAATAAACCCCTTATTTCAGGAGGTGCCGTCTCAGATATATAAACTGGAACTAGAGTAACAGCCAAACCAATTCCGAACCCATCTAAAAGCCTGGCCAAAAGTAGAACGTAAACATTGGGGGACCACAACATTATGAGACCACTAGCAAAATAGAGGACCGATGAGATTATAAGCATAGGACGGCGACCAAGCCAATCAGATACTCCACCAGAGAACGTAGTAATTAATGTGGCGCCAATAAGTGACATGGCCACAATTAGTCCTTCTATAGTGGGTTCGCTTTCCAAGTTGAATTCCTTCTTTATGTATATAACAGCTCCTATTGTAGCAGAAGAAAACTTATATCAGCCTAAATAACAGTTCATTGCACATGATCTAAAAAACAAAACTAAAAAGTGTTCAAATTATGAGTAGGAATTTGACAGAATAATCCTGTGAAGCAAACCCGATTACTACAAAAAATGAATCATGAATATTTGAAAGCACAAAATTGATGGTGTTGGAAATGAAAGACTGACTAAATGTAGAACTAGAACACCCATGTATATACATGTGTGCGCGCGCTCGCGCGTGTTTATGGAATAAAAAGTTACCAGCAATAGTGGCGTTATCCCATCCTTGCAATAAGTTACCGATTGCGGCAGCAACAGCCACAAACACAGCGCCACTCATCTTTCTCTGTTATGAACTACAAATCTTTAGTTGTAATGATCACTACCACTGAGATAACCTGCAAGAAAATTCAAAAAATTCCAGATCAAACAATCAACCCCTTTTCTTCTACTTGCCCAGTTGCAACAGATTCACTAACTCAAAAACGCCATGACTCCTAATCATATCTTATCTACCCGACAGACAGTGAAGCATTGGATCAGTGAAGTAGTAATTTTTTAATTTTATTGATGAAACCCATGGATGGCAGTTTCAGTAAACTATATATAGTTTATACAGATACATAGTAAATTGAATACAAGAGAAGAGAAGAAGTGATCATGAATAGGCTCCAAGAAACCTACTGTAACAAGAAGACACAAACATAGGGAGGGATTTGAAAAATAATACATGGAATGGAATGAAATGAAATAAATTTGTCACCTTTTTTTGGCGGAGAGAGCAGATAGATAATCACGGGAGTGGAATAAGCATGAGAACATCAGCGATCTATTCCTTGTACTGAATGGAACTGGGTTGTCTGTGTTAGGATTGGGAGTAGATCGCACTACTAGGGTTTACCCAAGTGAGAATTTTTCTGAAGAGGGACAAAAATAGAAATGTTTGGTTCCAAGGGAAAAATTTACAATTGATATATACAATTATACATTATACATACATTACATACTAGAAAACAAACAAACAGAGTGTGAAGTGTGAAGGCTTCAGCATGTAGTATATATATGACATATATACCATACATATTTAGAGCCGCCCCTGGCTCTGCGACACCTGCCTTCACGTCAGCTTTGCTTTCCGTCGCTTCACTCAGTTAATAATGGAAAACAAAAACAAAAGAGTGAGTGTTGTCTGTCATCTCATCGGATCCATCTCATCAATAATGACTCGCATGATTCTATATATTTATTGGCAAAACGTTAAAGCAATCATTCAACAAAACAATAATAAACTATAAAAATATCTCAACTAGGAGTATTAAACAATTGTTTAAGGAGAGTAGGAGTAGTAAACAATTGTTTATTTATGTAGGACTCTGTTAAATTGCAGGAGAAAATAAAAGGATTGGGTCTCTCTTACTACAGGTCGCAGTCCAAAGACACGGAGTCTTTTTCATTACAGGAACTTGCTACCTTTTAGAGGCATATTTATATTGACATGCAATTAAAAAAGGTTTGCTTTCACAAAAAAAAAATTGATAAAATATTTATAAGGGTGAAATGCTTTTAACACCTCCAAGTTTTCGTCTTTTTAACAATATATATATATATATATATATATATATAAAAGGATATTTTCCGTGCCTAAGGCACTATAAAATAAAAAATTATTAGATTGAAATAAAAGTTAATTTCATATAATCAACGTGTCAATAAATAAATATTTACAAAATACCATTTGCATTAAATGAAACTCTTATACGTGTCATACAGAGTCTTAGAGACCCGGAACATACCCAAAAGGTATTGACTCTTGATCTTCACCGTCAGGTAGTTGATTCCATTGTTCATCGTCTCCTAACAATTTTGACCAATTGAATGATAATGGATCATCCGCATCCATACCAGCAAAAGACCCTTCTGGATTTCCAAAGTTATCCAGTTCGACTGGATCTCCTAACTGTTCATCCTCTTCTAGATTCACAAAATTTTTCAGTTTAACTAGATTTACCTACTGTCCTTGGTTATCCAACATAGTATTTACCCAACTGGTTGAGTCATGTTGTGGTACCATGTTCTCTTCTCCGTATTGAACCCATCGTTGCTCCGATGGATTCGGAAGAGAAAATGAATAACAAAAGGAAGGCTTAGGGTTTTGTCGCAACGAAGAAGAAAGTAGAATAGGAATTCTCGCGCATGTGCGTATACACCTATATATGTATATCTGTGCCCCGAAAAATTCGGATCCCTGTCACCCCCAACAGTCCCGAAAAAGACGGCTAACATCCCGAAAAGTACAGTCTCTTTTTCCCGACAATTCCGACAACTTTTTGACTTTTTCGAAAAAGTTTTTAAATTAAATTTTCTTTCGATAAATATGTATATATATGTATATCTATATACATCTCCTGCACATCATTTCCAATGTCCACTCTATATTTGTTTTTTATTATTGGACCGATACAACATTCAATTGTCATTGAGGTTGGAATGATTTTAGGTGTAAGTGTAGGTGAAAGTTTAAATTTGAATTTAGTTTGGAGTGATTTTGAATTTAAATTTGAATTTCATTTGATTCAACTGTAAAAAAATTGAATTTGAATTTGAATTTGTTGTAAAGATTTTAAAGTAAAGAAATTAATGATACGATAATAAGTAAAAGTAAAAAAATAATAATAATAATATTATATCTTAATAAATATTTTTATGAATTAGAATAGAGTTTGTATCAAATCTCTTGTATCAATTATTCAAATTAATTCAGGTGAGAGTGAATTTGAATTTAAATTTGAATTTTTTTTTGTCACCAATATTTATATTTTTTACAATTTGAATTCAGGTGTAAAAGATTTGAAAGTATGTGATGTGAAAGATTTAAAAATAAACTAAAAGTAAAGAAAAACTCCTCGACTTTGAGCTTTGAATGCATAATTCTCTCAGAATTTAGTTCCATAACTTTTTTGACTTCTATACAACCATGAACTTTATTTGACACTAAAAAAATCATTGTACAACAAACTTATCTTTGTGAATGCTAGAAATAGAAAACTTGTTTATTTAATATTAGGTATCTAACTATTGGTACCTATTTTTATTATTATTGCATTTCATGCTACATATCATGTCAAACAAAATATAATAATAATCCAAATAAATCCTAAAAAATAACTAAAAATAGTTTACACGTTATTTAACTTAAAATTGAGAAAAGGATAGTGTTGAGATTATATTTAATTTAGAAAAGTCATTAAGTGCAAGAAAGATAATAATGGTTGTTTTATTTCTCTAAGTTTTAGTAATTTCTCATTAGACTTACAAACTTGTTATTAAGAAACCTATTATTTTGAATTATAATTGAAACTATAATATTTCAAGATAATAGTAGATAAATATTTAAATTTGAATTTAGATCGAGTGAATATATATTTAACACAAATTTAAATTTCCCTCTCTTTTCTCACTCAAGCTTGCCACACTCAACCGACCACACACTAACCCAAGCTCAAATGTAAATAGTATCAGCAACGTCCCTAGTATATATATATATATAGTAATGTTATTTTAATAAATAAAAAAATTGGCCAAAAAATAAGATGGTGGGCTCTACATACAATCAAAGGAAAAGATATGTGAAAATGTGCGCACGCGCTGTGAATGCAAACGAAAGATAAGAAAAACAATGATAAAAACTTGTGGCAGTGTGTGAAAGCAGGTGGACGTCGACAACGAACAGAGGAGTTGGTTTCGTGAAGTGGATAGAACAAATAGTACATGTGTTGCAGGCTTACGGACAAAGAATAACATATTATTAAAGTAGGGGCCAGGGGTCAATAGAATTCAAAATTTGGGAAAAGGAAAACAATATTTCCATTTAGTAAGAATTACAAACAAAAGACCAAAAAATATTATTGCGATCATGAAAACTTCACAATTTGCAAAACAATTGGTAAAATTAAAAGAATCTTAGAGCCACCACACACACCAAACAACAACACTGCCAAATATTATTCCACGGCTTCTCTTCAAATCTATTTGATTGCAGTATTTCCCACGACTTGATTGTAGAGAGATAAAGGGTAGAGAGTGAAAGTGCTGAGAGATGGCAAAAACGTCTTCATCTCAACTATGAGTGGCCATGTGTGTCCCCGCATCACAGGCGATTCACGGTACTCACATTACCGCCGTCACCACCATTAACTCATCATCGTTAAGACTCATCTTTCTCTCTCCTCGCCGCCGCAATGTCTCTCTCTCCACCGGACCACTCTGACACAAGTTTGTGCTGCGTCGAGGACACATCAACCTTCTCTCCTCTAACTTTTTCTTTTTTATTTATTTTATTCACTCACATGCACTCTTCACTCTTCCCCATTCCCCTTGTCTCACACGTTTCTTCTCTCTCTCTCTTTTGGATGGTGGTCAAAAATGAGTGTCCTTGGTAGTGGCAGACAGTGGAGTTTGGTGGTGTGGAGTTGTGGGTCTTCCGTGTTTGATGGAGGTGGAAGATGATGACGATTCCAATAACAAATTAAAACATACTTACTAAACAGATTGAAGCATTATATCAAAATAGCTGAATTATAAGCAAATAAACCAATCTAGAATAAGAATTGTCCACTCTTTTTGTGTGTGTGTGTGTGTGTGTGTGTGTTTGTGTGAGAGAATGAGAGAAAGACCTCTGTTTCAAGCTTGCATTTCTCAACAATAGTGCTTTCTTGTTGTGCCTTCAACTTAGAATACTCCTCCTCCAACTTCTTGCTCTTCCATCTAGCCCTTCTATATATATCATCTATAAAGGTTGTCTGGTGGAATTTCACCTTTAGAGCATATACACATATATATGCTGTTACCCAAGAATTGTCCCTAGAGGGGGGTGAATAGGGACAATAAGCAAACGATGAAACTTTTTCGGTTTAGCTCATTTTGACAAAAATAGGATTCTTTGGGCTTTTGTCAAACACTTGATAAACTTATTTATTCAACAAGTGGGAGTGAGAATGCTCAATCTATTATACACTTAAATGATCTACTGAAAATATCAAATGAAGTGTTCATGTAAGTGCAACATATCATGCTTAAGATGTGTGAAAATGTTGATAACACGTTTTATCAAACACATGATATGCAAATTGATTGGCAAAAAGATAATCAATTAAACACTCAATCAATTTACAATACAATCAATTCCACAACTCAACCAATATACTCCAAGCATTCATCCCATCCTCCTCATATGAAGCATTTAAACAACATTCATTAAATAAACACTTATAAAATAAATGCAAGCAAAATAAAGAAGTAAACCTATCAAAAGGTACTTGAGCAATTACCTATGGGTATGATGTAAAGAGTAAAACATACATAGGCAATTAATCAAGCACTTGGAGTGCTACTCATTCATTCACAAAATGGTTCATTAAAAAGGGAATGAAATGAGCTAAGTGGATATATGTCTATCAATGCTAAAATGAAATTAAAGCTCATAAAGACATTTCATCAAATACATGGTGTGCAATATCTCCATATAATTATGCTCTTCAAATCTATTCAAAATATAAAGACATGTAACAAAGATAATGAACATAATAATGTAAGGAGATTAAGGATAGAGAGATGCAAACATTGACACCATGATTTTTACATGGTTCGGCAACTCCGGCCTACGTCCATGCCTCAAGAGCTCATCTTGAGGTATCCACTATGAAGCTTCCCTTAAGGGTGGAAAGCAAACCTTTACAATTGCCAAGTCCAACGCTTGGGCTTCCTTGCTCAATGAAAATCTCATCAAGACTTCTTTGCCAAGCTCATGACTTGGGCTTCCTCCCTCTTTTGACGGTTAAGAGATAACCATTGCTCACTTTAAAGGGTGGAGAGCGCTACCCAATCCTTCTCCTTTTAAGGTAGAGAATGAACCTTTCTCTTTTTCGGGCTTGGAGAAAAATACTTACAAAGCTTCTTCAAGCTACCCATGCCAAGAGAACCTCTTGGTCTTCTTCTCTTAAGAATAAGAAATTGTAATACAAATACAACAAGTTACCTCAATGAATAGGTATTCAATACACGCTCAAATCCTAGAGTGATATATGAAGATTTCAAATGAAAAGCTCAACTCTAGATATGCAAGATGAACCACAATGAATGATATGAAAGATGAGACTCAATAGTGGTTCCTACGAGATTTTCTACCAACTAGAATGCAAAAATATGCATTCAACATTTTCTCAAGTGTAAGCTCATGGGTAGGTTTTTCTTTAGCTCTCTTCTCCACTCTCGGCTCTACATTGCAATATCTCTCTTGTTGTAAAATCTCCAATTTAGATGGGTATATATAGAGTTTCAAGAGAATATAGCCGTTTGGGGTCCAAAACTAGCCGTTATTTTGAATCTGGGAAAAAACAGTCGACTTTCTACTTGAAGCAGTCGACTTTATTTGAGCCTTTAAAGCGTTAGATTCACACTGCCTAAAAGAGTCGACTTTCTCTAATGAATAAGACGACTATTTCATCAGATATCACAAACTAAAATAGAAAGAAAGTCTTCTATATGAAATGAGATAGTCTTCTGTCTTACTACTCCAGAAAAGTCATTTTCTCAAAAGTTCATAAACTAAAATAGAAAGATAGTCTTCTATATGATTTGAGATAGTCTTCTATCTTACTACTCTAGAAATGTCATTTTTGCACTGCCTAAAAGAGTCGACTTTTCTAATGCATAAGACGACTATTTTATCAAATCTCATAAACTAAAATAGAAAGAAAGTCTTCTATATGTTTTGAGATAGTCTTCTATCTTAGTGCTCTAGAAATGACGTTTTCATAAAAACACACAAACTAAAATAGAAAGATAGTCTTCTATATGAAATGACATAGTCTTCTATTTTAGTGCTCCAGAAATGCCAAAAAACATACTGCTTGAAAAAGTCGACTATATAGTTCAACTAAGTCGACTGTTTCTGGAAATCATTTGAAATACAACTCTGTTAAAGCATAAATGAGCCTAAAACCTCAAGGACTGATGAAAATAAATTTTATTAAAATCAAGTCCTATTCTAAAATGCTAATAACCAATCATAGATACTAAAATGAGATGCATATGGTCTTAGAATCAATTTTAGATTATGAGTTGGGTTCTTTGAATATTTGAACCTCCTCAAAATCAACTTTGACCTTATAAAATAAATCAATTTGATCCAAGGTCTTTGACTTCACAATTTCACTAAATATGAATATTGAGAATTAAAATATTTTCAATTGAAAATCATCTCAATAATACCTAAGGCTTTTCAGAATTTAAACATATAAGTTCAAAGCCTCATTCAATCTATCTAAGAACCATAAAAGATATTTCCTAGTTCAAGCATAGGTTCTAGAATTTGTTTACTCAAGAATTAAGTTCCTTTAAAGCTAAACATAAGCTTAAATTAACTCAATCTCAATTAAGGCCTTCAAGATGATTCAATGAAGTTTATGGCCTAATTCTAAGTGTCCAAGGAACCATGATATGATATGAATGATATGCATTGGTCCTAAGGTCTACTAAGTCAATAGATGAGCTTTCAAAAGAAGTTACTTCATAAATAACTTTACATTAAATCTAGCACTCACCCAAGGCTAGCCTACCCAAGTTTTTTGATCTTCAAATCTTTAAGCTTTTGGGTTCCTTCATCATGTGGCTTGGATTCACTTCAACTTTGTCATTGATCTTGATTATTGATCTTTGAGTTCCATGATCATGTGGCTTCATACATCTTCTTGTAATTCCTTTTGAAGTCCAATGCCTTTAAGATACTTGAGATAATATAATATTTTTTAAGCTGCACACTCAAGTAAACTTATTAAATCTACACTACAGTAGTTTGTTATCATCAAAATCACCCAAGTAACCTAGGGTTGAAACCTTGAGGTCAACAATCTCTCCCTTTTTGATGATGACAAACTATTGATGTGTTTTATAACATAAATGACATAAATCATATAATCAATGTAAGTAAGGTCATTTATGTATGCACATCACAAAAGAATATTTAATGGATTATTTTGGTTAATATATAGCAAAACCTGAATTGCAAGCCCGAGAAAACCCAAAAATGTAGCCCGAATTGAAAGCCCGAGAAAACCCGATCATAATAATTATTTGAACGAGCCAGACTCGAGTTCACTAGGTCGGGCTCATGGTCAGGTTCGGGCAGGGCTTGGGCAGAAAATTTATAACTCTGGCTCAGCCCGAGTTCAGTCTCCAACCCGCCCGAGTTACAGCCCTAGTCCCTGGATGAGGTCCGGTGGGTCCGGGAATCCATAATTTTTTTGAAAAAATATGATTTTTGGTTATGAACCAAATGGAATGTTTAAAGAGTTAAGGAAGTGATTTCGAAGCCCTAACCGCTTTCAAAATAGAAAACGGAGGTTGGGAGGGTACGTTAAGTGATTCGGGGTTGTTTTAGTCATTTCGCAACCTAAGGAGATATAAATATTTGGGAGGGGTTGAGATATTTCATTTGTACTGCTCTCTCTCTCTAACTCTCCTACTTCATCTCTTTCACTTCTCTCTATATTTCGAAAGGCTTAGGCTTTGATTTGGAAAACACCGAAGGCAAGGGGTTTGCTCTACTTGGCAAGGGCTTCGGTTTGACTCGAACAAAAGGCATTTTTGTCAAGGTAGAAAGGGCTAAGATTTTTGGAACTTGACTTCCAAGCTTGAGGTTTGAGTTAGGGGTGTGAATCTCTTCCCTATTTTGATTCTATAGGTCACATAGTTGTGACATGAAACTTTGAAAATTTTGTGAAAATATGATTTTCTTGCATATATATATATATGAAAATTATGTTTTATGCATGGCTTTTGATATTTATGTTGATTTTATGCACAAAAGAATATTTTCTTAAAAATACATAAGTGTGGTGATTTTTATGAGATGATTGAATTGCATTGAATATGCATGAGTTGAGATTTGAAATGTATTGACTTGGTACATGTCATGCACTTAGTGAGAATTGTGACAATCTTGAGTTTTGGTACATTTATGTGATGATGTGTATTTATGTAAAAAGTGTGTTTTTGGGGCATGTGTGAGAATTAAGTATGGCTTGGAGCCCTTGGGTGCAAGACTCAAAACTTGGGCAAGCGGATGTCGCTTCTGTCAGGTTAGCAACCCGTAGAGCGTAAGCAGAGTTTGTGGTTTCGAAGAAACCTTTACTATGGAATTGTGACGAGTAGAAGTTCTCAGTTGAATTAATTTTTGGTTGTACGTGGTGTGAGTTTACTTGAGAGTTGTGACTTCATATAAATTGTCATATATTGAAATGTGAAGCATCACTCATGATTTCTAAAACTTAAATGTTTTAAGTGTGAAAAGCATGGATACTTGTCATGTAGAGACTTCATATGCATTCATGCATGGTTGCTTGAGTTAAGGTAGAGCCAGGTGGATCAGTCCTACTGGGCATAGTTGTATGTCACCCCCTTCCCCCACACTCTTTTTCAGATAAAGCTCTCATGGAGGACGAGACATAGAGCTCTAGAGTGGATTTTTGACTCCTTTTGGATTTCTTTTTTACACATATATATAGAGGTCTATACCGGCATGTTTACCATAGCTTTTGTGTTGCCTTTACATTTGGTTCTTTATACATACACGAACTTCAAATATAAATGTCACATATGGCACAACTTGAACTTATGGGAAATGTATGCTCAATGAACTCTTTTATGCATGACTTTTGAGAATGAATGAACGATGGAATTTTTGAGCTTCCTTATGTATAAAATTGTGAGAATGAATGTTGGAGACTAGATTTGTACATCTTTATCATGCCATGTACTTTATGAATTATTTGTGGATGTTTTGGTTTCAAGGAAACGTAGGTTTTGGAGTAGAATTGTGAAAATTATGGACTTTATATCTATAAGGCTCAAATGTATGGAATTGTGTGGATTTTAATCATGTTTAATATTGCAAATGAGTCTATGGACATAGAGTATACTTTTTGACTTGTGAAAATCAGGTTTTGAGACATTTTTAGACTTTCGGTCACCTAGGCTCTACAGTAGCCGACCGAAAGTGTGAGATCCCGAACTTTTGCAAATAGGGTACTTGTTTTAGTCAACAGAAGGAAGACTTTAGCTGACCAAAAGCTCCCTTTCGGTTGACCAAAGCTATCCTCTAACCGATTGACAGAATTAGAAACCCGAAGGTCAACTAAACCTAAGTTTCAGCCGACTGAAGGAGGTTCCAGCCAATTGAAACCTTGACTAAATTAGAATTTCCGAGATTCTGGAATAAGAACAAGTATGCATAGATGCATGGACCAATGAGGAACCCATTGAGGTAGATAATGACGATTGTTCACATACATAGTTGCGTATGTATTTATACAGCTTCCGCAATTAAATGGTGATAAGGTGAGATTGGAGATATGAATAGATGATGTGAGAACCTAATCACCCTCGGGTTCCGGAACTCGAAAATCGGGGCATGATTACTTGGTATCTAAACATGATATCAAAGAGCTATTGTGATTAAGAGTGTTGATGTTTAATAATCATCGTTCACCCCCGTTTTCCTCGCTCTTAACTGGGAGTTAGAAATCGAGGCGTGACAGATAACCTCTAAAGAATGTGTCAGATGATTGCCAATTAGTGTTAAGAGTGCACAAAAATCAGTGAAATCAAAAATCGAACCTAACTAAACCTTTGGTTCCAAAATTATGGAATCGTTAAATAACGGTTCGGTTACGGTTTGGAGTTCTTTGGAATTGAATCAAACTAAACCGAACCATTTATTGTATATATTTATAAATACTATATTATATTAATATATTTATATATTATGTTATATATATTTTAATGTTATATTATTTATATTATATATATTATATTTTTTTTCTATGTTTCAAGACTGGAATTGTAGAAATGAACCGAATCAAACCATTTTTTCACGGTTCGATTTCATAATTCTCATGGTTTAATTTGATTTCAATTTTTGTTGAACAAACCAAACCAAACCAAACCAAACCATGAGGACCCCTAATTGGTGTTGTATTGTGTAAGCAAGATGAGGAGTCAATGAATCATTTACTCTTGCATTGTCTTGTGGCTTGCGATGGTGGGGGTTTCATTTTTGCGTTGTTTGGTTTTTCTTAGGCCATGCAATATTTTATGGAGAGCATGTTTGGAGTGGGTGTATAGTTGGGAGGCAAGCTCGAGACGCTTGGAGGGCTGCCCCTATTTGTTTATGGTGGGACTTATGGCGTGAGAGAAATAAGAGATCTTTTGATGAGGAGGAGACTCTTATTTGGAAACTCAAATTCTCTAAACTTAGTTCCTTGTTCTTTTGGGTCAATGGTCATAATTGTAAATCTATGGAGGATAGATATTTTTTTTGGATAGCTTGAGGGTATATTTTCTTTTGTACATGGGGTGCGCTCCTCATTTGAGTGCTTTTATATAAAATGTTATTTGCGCAAATTGCCTTAATGGATAAAGGGGTCTACCAAGATAAACTGTAAATTCGGACATCTTAGATTCGACTCTCACAAGGCATAAAAACTTCTCAACTTAAATGATTGCACATATCCAGAGTTTATTTTGCAACCACAAGTCCAAAGAGTCGGTGGTTGAAAATGTTCGACTTCTTAAAAAAAAAAAAAAACTTAATTATCAAAGAAAAAAAATAAAAAAATCTCTATCGGACCAAATTTTTAATTCGGATTCGTATGAAAATCTAAGCTTGCTCAAAAAAGGACTTTAATAGTCCCATGGAGGATACTTGAGTGTTTGAGTTTGAAAAAAAAAAATTAATAGGGTCGGATCTTGGGTCAAATTCAATCCATTTTAACCCCCAGCTTAAAACCCTTTTTTGGTTTGCTTTTTAATTCGAGAGTTCGTTTTCTGGCCCCCGAAAACTGGCGAAAAGCGTTTCGACTCTGTTTTGGGCCTTGTATTTAGTACTGAAAACGTGGAGATTTTGCCAACAAGAGAAGTTCAGTCATGGCGTCGAATATGCACACACATATATATACATATTCAAACCCCAGTTGCGTATCAAGAACGTCGGTAGAAGAAACACGAGACGAGCATGATAGCCAAGGTATCTCTCCGGCACATAGCCTTCCCGAGAAGTTTGGGTTGAATTCATGATCTGTGTAAAGGATATTCGTTTGATACAGAGTCGAAGGAATGTTGTTCTCGGATAGAAAAAATTGAGTGTGAAGAGTGTTGGGAAAGGAAAAACAGAGAAACAAAAAATGAGAGGATTTGACGGAAGGCCGTGTGAGGAGTTCTCAGCTGGGTATTATGGAATCTGCACAGTTGGAGGAATGCTCAGTGCGGGTACTACCCATCTTGCGATAACTCCTTTTGATGTGTTAAAAGTGAACATGCAGGTAATTTCTTGCAGTCAGTATTGTAGGTTATTTGTGGGTTGTGGATGCGTGTTTGTTTGCTTCCTGGGGGAATTTAAATGTTTTAATGCGAGATTCTTTATGGGTTTTGCTTTTTTTTTTTTGCCATTTTATGGTTGTTCTACTGATTATATTACATATTATATTCATTTCTTGGTTGATTACTGAAATTCTCTAAATATTGCCTGCTTGAATAATATTTTTGCATTATTTTACTTTGGTATACATTTGATATTGAGCGATAATCTGTCTTTATTTGATAGGATTTTTAGGAAAAGTTCAGGATCATAAGAAATTCCTATTCCTTGTCAAACATGGAACTCTTGGTTATAAATCTAAATACGTGACCAAGTGAGACATATAAGAGAATCTGACACCCGCAATGAGTTATATAGAGGTGTGAGGGAGAAATGGAAGAACACCAAAGAGTAGAAAATCAAGGTGCAACAGCTGGTATGATACCAAACAAGTGCTATGACAGTTTGATACACATTGATTAATATTAGAGATGAAGGTTCCATCTCTGATATATGGAACATGTTATAGGAATCTCTACAGTTGTAATGGGAATTTCCATTACTGGTGGAGTCGATTGATTTTATATATATATATTATATATTTTGTTTTTTTTCTTTGTTTTTATTTATCATGGTGCTTACAAACTTGTGATAGCTGATAGGTTACATATGGGTAACGATCGTAGCAACTGATTTTAGGGTTCATTCAAGGAGGTCTAACGTCAAGATTGATAGAAGAGGAGGCCTGTGCTTATGTACCAAGAATTTTTGTGAATTCTCTCATGTTTAGAGGGTTAAGATCGCTTGGAAGGTGATACTGATCAATGGTATTTTTGAAGCGGTGATTTTCAAGAAAACTTTATACAGTTATTGATTGTTACGCTTTGCCAGCAATTTTTTTTTTTGGAATATTAAACAAATTATATGAGGGCGCGAATGGTAAGGTTGCTGCATTGTGATTTGGAGGTTTGCGGAAGTTCTTCTTTGGATTTTCTTGGGCTGTATTCTTTCCAACAATGAACTTGAGTTACTACTCCATAACATATATCTGTGATCAATTGAGACTCATGAGGGAGTCCAACTCTCAAGAGAGATGCATCCCTGAATGTAGAGTTCGCTCAAAGACTTGAAACATCGGGGAAAAAGCAAAGAATTGCGGTTTGCTTAAGAATTTAATACCCTTGAACAGGAAAATGGAGATCGTTTTAGGATTTGGGTATTGATATATATTTTGGTTGTAGTATATTCTCTATCTTATATATATTTTTTACCGTATACTCAATAATCTCATCTCATCGACTCAACTGTTGATATAACTAGAGTTTTGACAAATTGTTTAAAATATGTGATCGTGCATGTACATTATTTGTATAATTGTATTGATTAGTTCATTTATTATTAAACCTCAGTGTAGGTGTATTTTTTGCACAGTGAAACATGTAAATCAAAGATTGGTAGCCAACGAGTGGTATTGATATAAACAAATATGAAGAGGTCATCTTCACACCTATGCTTTGTTGGTTTCTATTAGGTGGTTGACATTTCTTTCCAAATCGCAAAACGAGAGATTAGTGGTTATTTCTTGGGGGTAAGTTGTTGCAAAAGAGGGTTAGGGTTAGTTTTTTGAATTTTCATTAGCTAGAGTGGGGTCATCAGTCAAGTGGTATAAGTTCTGGCCTCCCAAATGGGAGGTCCAGGGTTCGAGTGGAGGCAGTGTGCGTGTGTGGTTCTACTTACCTGATAAAAAAAAAAAAAAAAAAAAAACAGTGGGGTCATTAGTCTTCCCATTCATCTTGTTTTCCTGTTCTATGAAAAAATGTAATTAGGCTAAATTCATAAGGAAATGATTCCCTCTTTGAATTAGGTTATAGCAGAAGGCCATCATTCACAACTCCCACAATGAGCCAGACAAGCAGTTTGGACATTGATCTGCAGAAGATCCCTTAAATCTTAATCCTAACTCAGACAGTGGATCAGATACATTAGGGTGTTGTCTTATCATTTGTTTATAGAGTGGAAGTCCTCACGTTAGTCTTCAATGGGGCAATCTCGAGAGGATATTCTCGTTGTAGTATTTTAGTCTTCCTCACTTGTCAAAAACAAAAAGCATTTTAGTCTTCTTGGAGATACTTATTTGAGGAGAAAAGGACTCTTCATAGTTTTCAAGTCTTTATCTGAGAAGAAGTCCTCTCCATCGTCTTCGAGTAGGCCTTATATAAGGGGAAGAGATCCCAAGGAAAGGCTTATCCGAGGAGAAGAGGTTCTTGTGAGTAGCTTGACACACAATCACACGCTATATCATATGCTAGTAGGGAATGCGATGAGGCTTATCCTTTAGAGGAGATCCTTGTAATATGTGTCAGGCAAGGGTTATCCTAGAGGGAAGATCCTTGCGAGTAGATAGCATACAACCATAGGCTATGTCATATGGTTGTTAGAAAGTTGGGACCACATTAAAGACCATAAGTGCCCGTGGATAAGTAAGGGAAGGGAGCTAGGTGGAGACTGCCTGTTGAGAAGGCAACAAGATCTGTCTGCAGGTAGGCTCATGTGGATAATCAACAAGAAAATACTCGTATACATGATCAAATAAGAAAATTAGGGGCTGTTTGTAACGAGAGACTGGTTGCATGGCTGGAGAATTGTGCAGTCAAGCCCTACTGGATAATAATACTCATTTTAGAAGTTCCGTGTTTCTCATGAGATTAAAGTAGTTTCCTTGCCAAGTATACAACAACAACCAAGCCTTTTCCCAATTACTTGGGGTCGGCTACATGAATCCTATGTTTCCATTCTGCTCTATTTAAGGCCATAGCATCAGTCAATTCACATGCTATCATATCTTTCTTTACCAACTCTACCACGCTAGCTTCGGTCTTCCTTTTTCCCTAGTATTACCCTCAATGTGGACTATGTCACTTTTTCTGAAATGCTAAACGTCTTCTTTGCACATGCCCAAACCATCTTAACCAATTTTCTCTCATTTTATCTCCAATTGGTGCTACTCCTACCATCTCCCGAATGTGATCATTTCTAATTCTATCCTTTCTAGTCTTACCGCACATCCATCTCAACATAAATTCTTTCCTTGCCAAGTATAATTTACATAAATCATGAATCACATATGACCATTGATAATGTTATTATGTAGTGGATCACTTTTTCGATGAGGCATAAGATGTAGAGGCTTAAAGATCTGTCAAAGATAAACACATAAAGAGGACACAATTCTACTGAAGACAATAGTCCACAACCCTGTCGAGAAGGCGGAGATAATAGATTTAAATTTATTGAAGATCATAGTGCCTAGACCTCAGCTTGTAGCCTCGAGCAAGCCACTTAATTACAAAGAGAAATAAAGAGACATTAGATTAATAAAGAGAAATAAAGGATAAAACCCGTGAACCTATACAAAAGACCGAAATAAATCCACAAGGAACAATAAGTTACATAATGGTAATTAGTTGCCTTCTTGTTGTTTACATGGCAATGAGGGAGTGCCTATTTTCATACAAATTAACAATGTTATTTCTTTTTTAAATGAGAGACAATTTGTAACATTACCATTCATTATATCCTTTCCTGGTTAATCTACTATAGTTTTTCTTTTTTATTACGTTTAACTCTTCTACTTCTGCAATATTTTACATTGGCTGGTTACTAATCCCCCTGAGTTTTCCATAAAACGCCTTAGTTTCTTGTAGGTTGTATCTTTCTGATATAGGATGTTGACTTCAGGTGAACCCAATCAAGTATAATGGCATTTCATCAGGTTTTAGTACTTTGTGGAAAGAACAAGGCCCTTCTGCCCTTTGGAGAGGTTGGTCTGGCAAATTGTTTGGATATGGTGTTCAAGGCGGATGCAAATTTGGTCTCTATGAATACTTCAAGAAACTTTACTCTGATATACTGGTAGATCATAACAGGAGTGTCATATTCTTTGTCAGCAGTGCATCTGCACAAGTATTTGCTGATGTGGCTCTCTGTCCATTTGAAGCAATCAAAGTCCGTGTTCAAGCACAGCCCAATTTTGCGAAGGGCTTGGTTGATGGGTTTCCGAAATTGTATGCGACTGAAGGGCTTTCTGGGTAAATTACCTGAAAACATAATTATTTTCTCGCATTTTTGTTTCTTTGTCATGCTTGCCTTCTATTATACTAAAGTTGGACTACATTTATATTTGAATTCAGCTTTTATAAGGGACTCTTTCCACTTTGGGGTCGCAATCTTCCATGTAACATCTTTACTTCCCTGCAGTTTTTCAAATTTTCCACTTGTTTGAAAATATACTTTGTTTAATATTCTTTCTGATTAGTTGACAAACATCATATTCTACTTTGTTATGGTCAGTGTTGTTTGATTAGCTAGAATTTTTCAAGGAGCAGAAGTCATTCTGAGTTGTATGTTATTTGCTAAATATGCTGGTCCTCCATTACCCAGTATATAATTCCAGAGATCGACCAACCGTCCATCGCTAATGGTTTCCAAAGCATGATGATATTCAACTAAAAAAGACGTGCATGTCATGTTTTAGCTTCTGTTCCTGGGATTCATTTAGTTGTTTTTCTTTGTACATGTTCTACTCTTATTAGATTTTCTATTTTTACTTTGTTGTGGGATATTGTGATATTTTCCTTTTTCTACTCTGCAATTTTCTGATTTTTTCAGCAAATTCAGCAAACTAAATCACCTTACTGCATAAAATTGTGAAAAATTGTCAATTTTAGAGCATGGCGATATGGAACGCTGAATAGTGTTGCATCCATATAGGCATATACCTTCCAGAACAAGAAATCTTACTAATGTCTGAAACTTCAATGCACAATGTCTTTGCTTGTTCAACAGGGTTGACAATCAGCAGTATGCCTCTCAATTTGACTGCCATCTTTGGGTTCACAAAATAATGTTTCTCTCTGTTAGTTATAATCATCAAGTATCGAATGGGCATATATTAAATTTTCACATGCATAGTATGTTAAATGCACATTTCTTCCTTTAACAATTTTCTTTTGTGTTTGTGGGGAAATATTTGTTTGGCAGTCTCGATGATAATGTTTTCGACATTTGAGCATTCAGTGGACCTGATATACCGTAATGTTATTCAAAAAAGAAAGGAAGATTGCTCAAGAGCCCAACAACTTGGTGTGACATGTTTATCAGGCTATGCAGCTGGAGCTGTTGGTACCATAATCTCTAATCCTGCTGACAATATCGTTTCCTCTCTTTACAACAAAAATGCTGAAACTGTGATGCAAGTAGTGCCTCTGCACCAATATCTTGTCTGGTTCAATTCAAGTTTATTATTCAAAAGTAATAATTGCATTAGGTTTTTAATATGTTGTCTTTCAGGCTGTGAAAAACATTGGGCTTGTCAATTTGTTTACTAGAAGTCTTCCTATTCGAATCACACTCGTGGGGCCTGTTGTAACTTTGCAGTGGTTGTTCTATGACACAATTAAAGTGCTAAGTGGACTGTAAGTGCATTTCTCTTTAACTTGTCAATCTAATCTTGTGGTGGGACCATGTGTGGCTATCATATCACCTTTAAAAAAAAAATCCCTAATGCTTTAGCAGTTTCAGTTTCACACACACACACACACAGACAGAGTCAAGTCTATCAATTTGTTAATTCAATGACCGACCTTGTCCCCTAATATTTTACATTGGAATGCTAATATTTTTTATGACAATTCTAAAGTGGTGTAGGTCACATGTGGTCCCCATTACATTAGTAGTATAAGAATGTGCCAATAGAATTTATTTAATGGAGAGTCTTCCATTCCATCCCTTGTGATACCTACCTTACTCTTGCCCAAATCAAGTTTTTTTTTTTTTTTTTTTTTTTATTTTATCGCAGGGAACACATTGATTTCAAGTTCCAACTCTAAAATGAAAAAGTTGATGCGTGCAAACTCCATTTTTTAGAATTGTTTGAGAAGAATCATAAAGTAAAATATCTCTTACAGAAACAACACTGCTTTTGCTTTGCAGTCATGTTATGGGATATGCAGAAATGTCCCCAAAATGTGTGTCCGTCCTTTTGAAATTGCTTTTCTTAATTCTAGGAGTACTAATGGTTATCTATACTTGAAAATATTTCAGACCTACTAGTGGAGGGCTTAGCAGTCAGGCATCTTGAAGGAGCTAGCTGATCAATCAATTTATGGGAATGCAAAATGGGGACTATGGGAAGGAAAGCTTTGATTCTTTCAGAAATAAGGGCAATGTTTTGCTGTTGCTGTTGCTGAAACATAAACATGAATCATAGGCTATACTCAGATGTTATGTATGTGCTTTTACATGGCAGGCAATATAATATATTCATTCAGCTTTTGTTTATCTTGGATGGTTACTTAGTTATAACAACTCACAATTGATTAGAGAGATGTAGGCAGGAATTATTTACATGCTACATTTTTGTATAGCAGCAAATGTAAATGCCAAATTAGTTCATGTTGGATTTGATTCTATGGCTATGCCATGATTGATGATTCAATATTGTAACAGCTTTTTCACAACAACAAAAAAAATAGTCAAATTTATCAACTGCTTGTGAGTACCATTCAAGGAAGGAATATATGGCATGGTTAAAGTATTATGACTTTGTTAAATTGTTTGTCTTTAGCTGCTACTACACTATTTACTATTTTAGTGTCAAATTGGTGATTGCTGATGTTCTATGAAGAAACACGCCTTGATTCATGAGTTCACCTCTGACCTCCCCTAACTGAAGGGATGAAATTACTAATTTGCCCTTACTAAATAGCTGACATCATCACATTCATGTTAAATTACCCTATCTACCCTTGACAGCACCTTCGTTTTGAGAACCGACTACTTATCTCTCTCACCCTCGCTCTCAAACACACTTCATTTTTGTGTTCTTCTCTTATCTATGAAATGATACACAAACCCCAGAGATACGAACAGACAAGACCTATAGATGATTAAAAATTACGGCTTTTACATGATTAAGAGAAGAACACAAAAGGATGGAAAAATAATTAACGAAGAGAAATGATTGGCGATGATGTAAGGTGCAAATGGATTCAATCCAGGGCCAAGAACACAGATTTTGATGCTTAACGATGAGCGATGATGATGAAAATCCAAAGAGAAAACAGATAAACATAGCTCATGAATAGATGGGGATGAACTAAAAGAGAAATCATGTTAGATTATATATTTTCTATTATATATTATATATAAACAATCTAGGACTAAAATTTCTTCTGTCTTAAGTTTAGTTAGTCTCTAAGATTATGTGATTATAAATAAAGACTTTCATGTATTATTCACTAAGATCAAGACAAATCAATTCAATATATATATATTTTTTCTATTTTTTTAACATACTATCAGAGCCTATCAATTTCTATTAGTCTTTACAGTTTATCAACTTCTGCTTATATATATATATATATTAAGAAAAATATGACAGTATTTGAATTTATTGATTTTTTTCTGATTTTCAAATCAGTTTGGTCACTCTTTTGCAACTTCTTTGTATGTGTTTCACAGTTAGTTTTAGTAACATCACCAGATTACTTTCACGATCTAACATCTGTGTGTCAAAGTCGCTGATTTCAACGAGCTTCCGCGGTCTTTTCTGCTCTTTTGTAGCTTCTTTGTACAGATGTTGGTTACATCGCCAGTTTACTTTCGCGAGTCGCATTCAAGATTTTGTCGGCTTCATATAACTCACCTTAAATTTGTGAAATTGCACCTTATTCTAAACACTAGAATTAGTCTCCAAGATTATGCACCTATAAATTATTCATTTAGATCCCGACAAATTAATTCAATACAATTTGGAGATAATTTGGCGGATGCAACTGTTGGCTTACGGCTCTCTTTGGTGGAGTGACCGTATTTTTTATTATATTCAACCATTGCTAGCCAAGTCCCACTATGACTCTCTCTCTCTCTCTCTCTCTCTCTCTCTCTCAATTGTTAGAGTACCATCACGTGTATAATGATACACCGATAGACATGGTGATAGACGAGTCAGGATCCTCTGCCCTACTGGGTATATGCCCTACCCGTGCCCTACCCGCAAACGGTGTCGTTTTGTTTAGTAAAGCAAATTTGGTGACCGGCTCTTTCTTTCCTCTTCCAGTCACTCTTTCCTCTTCATGTTATAATAGTTTCATATATTATTTATATACTTTTAACTTTTCTACTCTTCATTTCTCTCTCTTCTATCACTCTTTCATCATCATCATCATCCGTCTTCTCTCCCTCTCTTCTCCAGCATAATTTTTTTTCTTCTCTCTTCTTTTTCTCATCACATCATCTTCTCTCTTTTCTTTTTATATATAAACACATGCATCTCTTATGATCTTGTGAACAGTGGAAGTTTGATTTCTCATCTTTTTACATCATATCCCTTTGATCTTTCCGAATGGTTCGTATGATGGGTTATATATATATATATATCAGTGTGTGTATATATATATATGTGTATATATATATATATATATCAGTGTGTGTGTATATATATATATATAATGTTTGTTATAAGAGACAGAAGAGAGAGCAGCGCTGCTCCAGCGTGGAGCAGCGCTGCTCCATTTTTTAATGTTTTTTTAATTAAAAAAATTAAGATTATCACTAATCTTTTAATCCAAAGAATAAAATTTTGATAAAAATATATATATACCAAAATACATATAAAGAATATAATGGAGAGATACTTCTTTTTTAAAAATATTGGAACAATCCGGAGATTTAATTAAAAATTTAAAATACTTTTACAAATACTAGTTTAAATGAAGGTGTGAAATTATTCCACCTTTTTTACAAATTCCTAAATATTTCTTAATTTACAAATTTACATTTTTCCACCTTTTTACCTAAAAAAATTTAAATTAGTATAAATTAACTTTTTGTCACCAAAGTTCATCTATCCCTCACCACCTTTAAATCTATATTTCACCAACTTTAAATCTATATTTCACCACCCTTATACCTAAAAAAAATTTAAAATATTAAAACTTAAATTTTTATCACCACAGTTCATTTATACCTCACCACCTTTAAATTTATATTTCACCACCCTAAAATCTATATTTCACCACTCTTATACCTAAAAAAACATGAAATATTATAAGTTAAATTTTTGTCACCACATTTCATCTACAGCTCACCACCTTTAAATCTAAATTTCACCACCCTTAAATCTAAATTTCACCACCCTTATATCTAAAAAAAACTTCAAATATTATAAGTTAATTTTTTGTCACCACATTTCATCTACAGCTCACCACCTTTAAATCTAAATTTCACCACCCTTAAATCTAAATTTCACCACCCTTATATCTAAAAAAAACTTCAAATATTATAAGTTAATTTTTTGTCACCATATTTCATCTATACCTCACCACCCTTAAATCTATATTTCACCACCCTTAAATCTATATTTCACCACTCTTATATCTAAAAAAAACTTAAAATATTAAAAGTAAAATTTTTGTCACCACATTTCATCTACAGCTCACCACCTTTAAATCTATATTTCACCACCCTTAAATCTAAATTTCACCACCCTTATATCTAAAAAAGATTTCAAATATTATAAGTTAATTGTTTGTCACCACATTTCATCTATAACTCACCACCCTTAAATTTATATTTCACCACCCTTATACCTAAAAAAATTTAAAATATTAAAAGTAAAATTTTTGTCACCACATTTCATCTACACCTCACCACCTTTAAATCTATATTTCACCACCCTTAAATCTAAATTTCACCACCCTTATATCTAAAAAAGATTTCAAATATTATAAGTTAATTGTTTGTCACCATATTTCATCTATAACTCACCACCCTTAAATATAGATGAAATGTCCCTTAAATATAGATGAAATGTGGTGAGGTATAAATGAAATGTGATGACAAAAAATTAACTTATAATATTTCAATTTTTTTTTAGGTATAAGGGTGGTGAAATATAGATCTAAGGGTGGTGAAATATAGATTTAAAGATGGTGAGGAATAGATGAAATGTGGTGACAAAAAATTAACTTATAATATTTCAAGTTTTTTTTAGGTATAAGGGTGGTGAAATATAGATTTAAAGACGGTGAGGTGTAGATGAAATGTGGTGACAAAAAATTAACTTATAATATTTCAAGTTTTTTTTTTAAGTATAAGGGTGGTGAAATATAGATCTAAGGGTGGTGAAATATAGATTTAGAGATGGTGAGGAATAGATGAAATGTGGTGACAAAAAATTAACTTATAATATTTCAAGTTTTTTTTAGGTATAAGGGTGGTGAAATATAGATTTAAGGGTGGTGAAATATAGATTTAAAGACGGTGAGGTGTAGATGAAATGTGGTGACAAAAAATTAACTTATAATATTTCAAGTTTTTTTTTAAGTATAAGGGTGGTGAAATATAGATCTAAGGGTGGTGAAATATAGATTTAGAGATGGTGAGGAATAGATGAAATGTGGTGACAAAAAATTAACTTATAATATTTGAAGTTTTTTTAGATATAAGGGTGGTGAAATATAGATTTAAGGGTGGTGAAATATGGATTTAAAGGTGGTGAGGTATAGATAAACTGTGGTGACAAAAATTTAACTTTTAATATTTTAAGTTTTTTTTGAGTATAAGGGTGGTGAAATATAAATTTAAGAACGGTGAAATATAGATTTAAAGACGGTGAGGTGTAAGTGAAATGTGGTGACAAAAAATTAACTTATAATATTTGAAGTTTTTTTTAGGTATAAGGGTGGTGAAATATAGATTTAAGGGTGATGAAATATAGATTTAAGGGTGGTGAGGTATAGATGAAATGTGGTGACAAAAAATTAAATTATAATATTTCAAGTTTTTTTTTAGGTATAATGTTGGTGAAATGTAGATTTAAGAGTGGTGAAATATAGATTTAAAGGTGGTGAGATATAGATGAATTGTGGTGAAAAAAATTAATTTATAATAATTTCAATTCTTTTAGGTAGACGGGTGGAAAAATGTAAATTTGTAGATTAATAAGTAGTTAGGAATTGTTTGCTGAATAATTTCACACATTTATTTAAATTAGTATTTATAAAAGTATTTTTAATTTTTAATTAAATCTCCATATTGTTCCAATATTTTTCAAAAAATAAAGTATCTCTCCATTATATTCTTTATATGTGTTTTGGTATATATATTTTTTTATCAAAATTTTATTCTTTGAGATTAAAAAGTTAGTGATTGTTTGTAATAACTTTTTTTAATTGAAAGATGTAGCAGCGCTGCCCTATGCGTGGAGCAGCGCTGCTTTCTCTTCTGTCTGTCGTGGCATGGTAGCCATTATATATATACACACACACACTCTGATATCTATATACATATATATATATATATACACACACAATGATATATATATATATACACACACACTCTGATATATATATATACACACCCTGATAGATATATACACACACTGATATATATATATATATACACTGATATATATATATATATATATATATAACCCATCCATGCCACCCATTCACAAAGATCAAAGGGATCTGATGTTAAAAATAGGAAATCAAACTTTCACTGTTCACAAAGATCAAAGGAATTTGATATAAAGTTTGCCGGCACCTAATCGGAAAAATAAAATCTTGGATCAAAGAAGAAGAGATGCATCTGTTTATATATAAAAAGAAGAGAGAGAGAAGATGATGGTGAATAGAGAAAGAAGACAGAAGAAAAAAAATGATGTTGGTGAAGAGAATGAGAAGACTGATGATGATGAAGATAGAAGGAAACCAGATGAAGATGGAAGAGAGTTAAAAGAGAGAGAAGGGAAGAGTGTTACCGGTTCAACCTGTAGCCCATCGACTTTGTTTTGAGTTTTTTTTGCAAAGTCTCTTAAACGCTGTCGTGTCTACCCGGGCATGGTAGGGCAGGCGACCCAACAGGGCAGAGGATCCCAGCTCGTGATAGACATGATAGCACCCGTGCATTCAAATCTTTTTTCATGCCTAACCGAAAGAGATTCATCGACCAGCCCAATAAGGATGAATACCACAATTAATTTTTATTTATTTATTTTTCATATGAAGTGATAAAAACGCACATTCAAATCTGAAATTTTCTTGACAACCAAAATTTAAAATTCAAAAATAATTAATTTCAACTGAACATCAGATATGGTTAATTGTACGTTATTTCTGTTACTTTTGGTAATTTATTTTGGGAACTGATATTGACACTCCACCAATATCCTCTAGTACTCCACTTCCACCTTTTTGTAAAGTACAATTACAAAGGTGTCACTCTACTATACAATATTTGATTCTTATATTTTTAATACCCTAATTGTCCTTATTTGATAATGTTAGAATTCTTAACTCCAAATTACAACTTCTCTCTCACATTCTTTTTTGGTATAAAAATACGTCTTCGTTGATTTTAAAAATATTATTTTTTTATGTTGAATCAATTTATCAATATTTATTTTAGAAATTAAAAAGTTTAGGATTCAATATAATGATTTAGAGAGTATGAATCAAATGTATGTGATTTGGATAATAAAAGTTAAATGATTAAATAAGTTGGGAAGAAGTTGTTAATAATAGATTACCTAGAGAAATATTAAAAATGTATTTGAGTTGGAAACAAACATTATATCAATGAATAAAACCTATTTGAAAAAAATTAATTATATTTAAAATCAAAAGAAAGTTTAATTTCACTTGAATAAAAATTATGATATATAGTTCTTTAAGAAAACTAAGAAAATCTTTTTTATTTTAATAGAGAACTTTTAGAAATTAAAAGATGAAAAGAGAAAAACATGACTCTATGAAATATTTTTTCAATTGTAGTTGTCTTAATTTAACTAAGGGGTCTTTGCACCAAAATTTCAAAAGATAAAAATAAAAAAATTAATATGATATTTTTCTTTGTTTGCTTTTTATTTTCTCCTCCTTCCTTTCTATTTTGTTTGTTCACAAATTGATGGTATGTTTCAAAATTTTAATTTATGTTATTTTATAAATAAGACACATGGAAAATAAATTACACGTTTGGTGAGTAAAAATAGAATATTTAAAATTTTGGATTCTTTGAGTTATATGGGATAGGGACACGAATAACAAGTTTCAATTGAAAAATATCTAAACTATAGTATTTGGGTGGTAATAAATGGATTGTTATATTGTAAACCAAAAGTAAAAAAGTTGAAAAAACTTTTTTTAAAGAAAAATAAAATAAAATTAAAATTGAGTCTTGAATTAGAAGGGCAATTAGGATACTAAAATTATAAGAATCTAAAATGGTATAACATATGGTCACTTTTGTAATTTTACTTTACAAAAATATAGGAGTGGAGTGCCAGAGGATATTGGTGGAGTGCCAATATCAGCTCCCTTTATTTTATATTTTATTTTATAATAGGTAAGAAATTGGTAATTCACAACTCACAAGTAATATTAATTTTTCAAAATTAAAATAGGAAGAGAGTGGTTTTGTAGTTTTGGAAAGACCTAGCTTTGGAATGTGACCGTTAGATTTAATCTAGCGGCTACTATTCAAGGTGTAGATAAAATCTCTTATTCACCGGTGAGCAAGAAATCAGTACTGCATATTTATATATATGTATATGGACAAATACAGTAGTGATCTCTTGCTCACCGATGAGGAAGAGAATTTATCCACACCTTTTATGGTATCCGTTAGATTAAATCTAATGGCCATGTTGCAAACCCACCTTTCTCATTTCAAAAACTACAAAACCACTATCTCTAATTTAACTTTTCAAAATTAATTGTTACCATTGTTAAACAAATGTAATTACAAAAAAAAAAAAATATTCAAACCTTTTAATATATTATTGGAAGAACATTGAAAAAAAAAGGCGATTTCCTATGTACTCTTGAGATGTGTAAACAATATATCTCACCCATACTATTTAGCATATATTTTAGTATATATTCAATTGAATAGTACAAATAATTCTTAAATTTGCCTTGTAGATTATTTGTTTCACTACTAAATTCGTTGAAAAATTAAAAAATTGTAATGTGAATATAATTTAAATTCTAAACTTTTTTATTTTTTTTATCAAGATCTTCAGAATTGCATATGTGAATTTTATTCATCTAAATTTACTGTCAGTCATGGATGCTTTCTTTTTCTTTATTTTTAGATATTTGTTATTATTAGAGTTGACACTAATATTTATCGTCTTTGTTAATCTTAGAGTTAAGACTTAAAACTAAAATTGATCAATCAAAAAGGAGAAAAAAAAAATTTTAATAGTTTTCTAATGAAGCATTTATATAATTTAGAATATTTTAAATACATTTGTTTGATAATTCCAGTTTCTTAGTATTTTAAATATATTTTAAAACATTTTAAATACATTTTGAATGTTTTTTTTTGGTAATTAGCTTTGGTTAACAATGGTAAGGGTTAATTTTGAAAAATTAAATTAGAGAGAATGGTTTTGAAAGATAAGTTTCAAACGTGCCCGTTAGATTTAATCTAACAGTTACCATAAAATGTGTGAATAAAATCTCTTGCTTACGGGTGAGCAAGAGATCACTACTCTGGACAAATATATATATAACATATACAAAATAATAATAGTGTTCAATTATTTTCTGGTGAGTAGAGAACAGTCTACTTACCATTAAATAGAGACCTTTGGATCCAATCCTACGACTAATTAGTTAAGTTGATGCCTTTTGTTCTTTCCCCTTGCTTTTAGGGTTTCTCTCCCCCGCAAGTGTAATCGTTTGTTTCAATAACTTATCGAGTTATGTGAGATATAATGCTAATACTACAGTGTCTGTGTCTGTTATGAAGGGTATAAAATATAAATATGATCATTGGTGTGAGCTTTGTAATTTTGTGTATATAAAAATAAATTGTCGGTCTTTTTCTCTCTGACTTTGTGTAATCTATCCGGGATGAATATATGTGTTTGTGTTTATGGTATAAGTATTAGGAGACTAATCTCATTCGATTACTATACTAATATCATTCAATCAAAATCATTGTAAACTATTGTAAAAATACCAGGCTTAATTAATTTTGTAGAAAAGAGAAAACATATAACAAGAGATTCTTGAGATACCTATGAACATAAGATTGTAGAGAATAGGGTTTTTTTTTTTTTTTTTTCAGAAACTCCTGTTAACTATTCTTTGTTAACAAATTCGAAAAAAAAAAGAAATTTCTCGATGAATTCTAAAGAGACAACTTGCCAAATCTTGAAAGGGTATATTTACCAAAACTGATTTTTTCTTTTTATAAAATTGTCCATTACAGTCATTTTACCTCAATAGTAAATAATGATAATTCCTATACTTCTAGTTTTCTAAAACAGTCAACTTAATTAATTAGCCGTAGAATTAGATCCAAATGACTCTTTTTAATGGTGAGTAGACTGCTCTACTTACCAGAGAGCAGTTGAACACTATTGTACATAATAATTTTTTAGGAATGGATAATTAGAGACTAAAGATATCTATAATTTCACAAACTTGTAAAGTTCTTCAATTTATTTTAGAGTAAAGTGCAAAAAACACCATTTTATATACCAAATGTGCAAAAACCTCCAGTAGTGCAAAAAACACCCTTCTATAGACCAAATGTGCAAAAACTCTTTGTAGTGCAAAAAAACCCCTCATTGTATACAAAATGTGCAAATAAGGACCTTTTGTCAATTTAACAACTAAGACGTTTAAACACTATTACACTCTAATATCATGTTTGGATGTCCAAAAAGAGCTCATCCGAATATTAAGTTTTTATTTATTTAAAAAATGTGCGAATACTCCCTTATTTTCACTCGTTGAGCCTATGTGAAATAATAAAATAATTAAAAAATATTTTTAATTAATAAAAAATAGGAAATATTGCATTCAAACATGGTATAAGGGTTTTAAAGGCTCCGAGGGACATTTTGGTCATTTAAAAAAAAAATTTGATGGAGGGGGGATGTTTTGCATAGATTGTAAAAATGTAAGAGGATTATATGCACATAATAAACTAGAGAGGAGTTCTTTACACATTTTGTATATAGCAGAGATATTTTTTGCTATTTACCTTTATTTTTATTAGTTCAGTATAATCACATATAAATATAAAATAATGTATATACACAAGGGTAATTTGGCCATTTAGATAGATGTTGACTATCATTTAGTAAAAAGTTTTAGTGAATAGATAATTTGACAAATCTCATAAGAGGTCAGAAATATTTATTCAAAGTACAATTCTATCATTTACAACAATGAAAAAAAGAAGAAGGAATTCAAGCATAAATAAAGTTAGTTTGTTCAAGTAAATCATTTTCAATTTAATGACATTATAAATATATGAAATGTACATTCACCTCATCGCTCAAACGGGACTTTTGTGCACTTGTTATAATTTTTATTTATTTTAAGTATATGAAATGGCTTGAGATCAGTTGTTGGAGAGTACGGGTCTTGTGGTCATATCACATTAGAGGTTAGCATATTTGAATAATGGTTTTTTTTTTTTTTTTTTTTGAATCGTGGAAATCACTAAAATTTAGGAATTGTACAAAATTTGACCGGACATCCTCAGACAGACAACAACCAAAGCGTGGACGTATACATATATATGTATGTATATGTATATGTCCAACGGTACATATTTACTAAACTATACCCGATATCTACTCTCTCCCTCTAAACCCTTTTTCAAGATCTGGTGAATTGGAGGTGGTCAAAAATGCCTCTCTCTCTCTCTCTCTCTCCACTTCTAATTTAATTTGAACCTCTCCTTCCTAGAAAGTAGAAACCGTGAATTTTACCAAATATGGAACAATTGAAAACAAATTTTATTATAATATAATAATAGTAATTGAAAAAGTTGTATCTAATCTGATTGACAATTTTTAAATAGAAAGTTAAGGTGGTCTGGTCAGCACTCTCCTCCGATCCTTCTCGGCAACACCATTTACACACATACATACATAAATCTTCGGATTAAATATGAACAAACCTTTGAATATCCATCATTATCATCATCATCATCAAACGTGATCGCCGGAAATAACCTTTGACTGTCTTTTCATTTCATCTGGTACATCTCTCTATTTCGCTCTCTCTCACTAAATTTGAATATATATATATATATATATGTGTGTGTGTGTGTGTTTATATTAGCAAATATGTTTGCATCTTGATCACTGTATATTAAATTTGAATATATGTGCGTGTTTGTATTATCAAACATATTTGCATCTTGATCACTGTATATTGTTCTGCAATTTTTATTTTTATTCATAGTTGATGATTATTAGTCTGATTTGAAACCAGATTCTTTTACTTTTCAGCTAGATTTCTTGTTCTTTTAGGTCAAAAAGTTTTCTTTATCATTTGCTATGCAAAAATTGTCTTTTTTTCTTAATTTTTTTTTATACATTGAAAAAGCTTTTGATCTGAAATTGGGGTAACTGTAGGAAACTTTTCAGTTTATAATTGATGAGAGAAGATTGGATGAGGAAAGTTGTGTGAAGTACTGAGGAGAGGAGGAGGAGGAGGAGGGGGGCATTGTGATTGTTTCATGGGCAATACATGCCGCGGATCTTTCAGAAGCAAATATTTTCAGGGCTACAGTCAGCCCGAAGAACAATCCAATACCAAGCGCAACACTTCTTCTAGCCATTCTAATTATTCCGATTACTCGCCTGCCAGATTGAACTCCCAACACCTCATTGCTCAAGAATTTTCCAAGGATAATCCCAAGAATCTACCCCCCATTAACACAGCTAAAGAAACCACCATGAGCCGCCGCAACGATAACCAAACTTATTTTGTATTGGGTCATAAGACTGCTAACATTCGGGATCTTTACATGTTGGGCCGTAAGTTAGGGCAAGGACAATTTGGTACTACTTATTTATGCATTGAGATTTCCACTGGCAATGAATATGCATGTAAATCAATATCCAAGAGGAAATTGATTTCGAAAGAGGATGTGGAGGATGTCAGGAGGGAGATTCAGATAATGCACCATTTGGCTGGTCACAAGAACATTGTGACAATTAAGGGTGCATATGAGGACCCTTTGTATGTTCACATTGTGATGGCACTTTGTTCAGGGGGTGAACTGTTTGACCGGATCATTCAGAGGGGACACTATAGTGAGAGAAAGGCAGCTGAATTGACCAAGATTATTGTAGGGGTTGTCGAGGCGTGTCATTCGCTCGGGGTTATGCATAGAGATCTAAAGCCTGAGAATTTCTTGTTGGTTAACAAGGATGATGATTTCTCTCTCAAAGCCATTGATTTTGGACTATCAGTTTTCTTCAAACCAGGTAAAAGAGAAAAATATGACTAGCTTTTTTTTCCCGTTTTATGTTGTCTTTCCATGCTGGAGAATATTATATATTAGTGAACCCAATTTTTGTTATGCATTCTTAATTTCTTAGAATATGTTCCTTAAAAATTTATAATTTCTCATTAAATTATTATTTTTGGCAAGGCTGTATCTTGTATTTTATTTTCAATTAATTGGTTAGTTGGTTATGCATGCCTTTAGATGGCTAAAAGCAGAGCCTGAATTTTTTTTTTCTTAGTGAAATATTATTAACCAAAAACAATAGATTACAAGCAACTAGAAGGGCATACCCTTGTGAAAACAGCACCAAAACTTAAAAACACCCACTTCCAAAAGCCAGCCAACAAAAAAAAGTAACAAACAGAATGTTAAAAGCACCCACTTCCAGAGCCTGAACTTTATAGTAGAAGATTTGTTGCCTCCTCTTTTATGTTGAATCTGCTAGTTGTAGATACTAAACCAAATGCTAAAATCTAACTCTTAAGGTGTTTCTGCTTATAGTATTATGATTCCATAATTGTACAAACAGAATGTTTAGTTAAGTTGTGATATCAGTTTAATATGTGGTTTGTTACTTCAGGTCAGGTTTTTACTGATGTTGTTGGAAGCCCATATTATGTCGCTCCAGAGGTGCTTCTGAAGCATTATGGGCCAGAAGCAGATGTGTGGACAGCAGGGGTCATACTGTATATATTGCTAAGTGGTGTACCACCCTTTTGGGCCGGTATGTGTTTTTGTTATGTTAGACTAGCACAATTTCAATTTCTATATCCAATGCACCAAAAAAATTATTCTATTTGTTGTTCAGAAACACAACAGGGGATATTTGATGCTGTTTTGAAGGGACACATTGATTTTGAATCAGACCCCTGGCCCCTGATATCTGACAGCGCGAAGGATCTTATACGCCAGATGTTATGCTCTCAACCTTCAGAGCGCCTAACTGCTCATGAAGTATTATGTATGTTTACCTTTCTCAGTTTACCTTTTAGGTGCTGCTTGCTAATCTTTTTAACCATCTAGGCTGGATGAATTTGAAAAAGCGACTTTTTCCCTTGATGACCTTGTGCTTTCACCCTCAGTACATTGAATGAGATTTTGTTCAAACCAACTACACATGAATACTAGGTCATAGCAGGATTATTGCAGGACTTTGTAAACATTCAGGAGGACCATATCATGAGTGTTCCCGATTATGTTGAAACTTGAGATGTGCCACGATTGGTTTTCATGTCCACCAAGAATGCAGTTGATGCTTTAATTTGAATCTCATTGCTCATCTGCAGCTGATGCATCAGAACCAAATCATCCACCTTTTATTAACTATTAGAAGTTTAAAAATATGTGGGAAAGGTGAATGCAGAAATTAATTATAGTCACTACTAAATTTCTGCTTAGATTATATATCATATACTATATCAAACAAAGGTCGTAATTTTTTGTGCCAGTTGCATCTTCAGGCTGTTCAAGAAGGTTTAGAATTAAATTTTGTTCTTTCAAAGTGCTAATTCAAGGAAATTGAGCCCCTAGAAGCATTTCAACTTAAGTAGCAGGATACATCTTGTCTGGGAAATTGGTTTTTGTTTTTTATTTTTTATTTTTTCCCCTTTATTTATTGTTTAACCAAAATAATGATAACAGAGTTATAATTTGTTCTTTACAATTCTACAGGTCACCCTTGGATATGTGAAAATGGAGTTGCTCCTGACAGAGCACTGGATCCAGCTGTTCTTTCTCGCCTCAAACATTTCTCTGCAATGAACAAATTAAAGAAGATGGCTTTACGGGTATGCACATTATATAAACATATATTTACAAATTGTATGACACAGTGGGTTTCTCAATAAATTGGTGATGTTCTGCCTTAGTTTACTAGTTTGTTAATTTGTATACAAAACCAATTTGGATACTCTCCGAAACTTCTTAGAAAATGGGTGCAATGAGAATATGAAGTTCTTTCGTGTGGAAACTGTTAAGATTATTACTTCATTATTTTACTCATCCTGATTCTTACATTTACAGAAATGCACTCAAAACACATTTACGAGTCGTGTGTTTACTATGGTAAATTCATAAAAACACAGCAGTCTAGATTTTTTATTGTTGCCATTTTGGCACCAAACTCCCATATATGCATCCAGAGATCATTATATGTCTTGTGCAATAAAGAGATCCAAATTTAGTATATATTGGGGTGTATTAATATGCCTATTTTTTGTGCCTTGAGTACAGACCCCTAAGATGGCTTTGTTCACCATATTTTTAGGTGTAAGAAATCTGTGCATTATTTATCCTTGAGTACAGGCCATAATACAGCTGCATTTTCTGTGCTTCCTAGAGATCTGGATGCAAAGTTTTTTGACTTTGATTTTTACCTAGAGGAAAAAGGTTCTTTTTCACAAGTTGGACACTTTGTCCATGAGGCTGACATTGCGAAGTGTACTCACCTTGGATTATATTATATATCACCTAATTAGAAAATTTGAAATGGTTATAACTTTGTTCATAGCAGCCTTTAGTCACTCCTTGTGTGATGTTTTTCTCTGATTTGTTGATTCCTTCATATATATATATATATTTAATTATATATCTATATCAATCTTTATACATTTATATTTATATATGTGTATGCATGTCAGTGTTTAGTGTGTATAGTGAGTTTATTCTGTTGGAATTTGTCCTTCACTCAGCTGTATGTCTATTTGTTTTCAGTTACAGACCGTAGAATAAATTTCAGATGCTCCTTTATTTGATGCGTGGTTTGGAATTTTGGTTTAAAATTTATTGATACATCATTAGTAGCGTGTTTCTTCTTTGGGACAAAAAATTGGAACTGTTGCATGACCAGAAGTTCTGTCACTGTGTGGTTGTGCCATTAGGTAATAGCTGAAAGCTTGTCAGAGGAGGAGATTGCTGGTTTGAGAGAGATGTTTAAGGCAATGGATACTGATAACAGTGGTGCAATAACATTTGATGAACTTAAAGCTGGTTTGAGAAGATACGGCTCTACATTAAAGGATACAGAGATACGTGACCTTATGGTTGCGGTAAGACATTTGTTTCATAGTAGTTCTGGTGTTATTATTTTGCGCATTTGGAGTTGTGTGCATCTAGTTTGTTTCTTTTCAATTTTGTTTTTATCCTCCCTTTCTCTTTCTTTGAGCTGCTTTATGTTTATAGATGTTAAGGTGAAATTGAGTTTGGTTGGTTACCTTTCCCATCTTGAAAGAATTGAAAACCGTATTAATTTATCGTTTTCTTTAGTAAAATTTTGAGGTTGCATTGATAGGAATTTTGGTTTTGTCAGACAAAGAACTTACAATTAGCCTATTCTTGCTTTACTAATTAGATCTTTGTAATGGTATTAGAATTTGATCACCTTCCATAACATTTGTACTTGCAATGATAACAGTCCTCTGATTTAAAATGACATGAAGTGGCTTCCTTTTTAATTATTGGAATGATACTTTTTATGGATTTTGCTAGCTTCATTCTCATCATTTACTGTAAATTCTTCAATAGTATTGCTCAACTGAGTAGAACAACAGCAGGAACAGGCTGTTGTTCCAGACTCTTCTTTTTTGTTTTCCCTCTCTTTCCATTGTGACATTTGGAGCCATTTGATGATGTTAATGTTATGAGTTTTGTCACGCCCCAAATTCCAACACCCGGAAGGGCTTGGAAAATTGAGGTGATTAAATAAAACCTCAACACCTTACAACTACAAACAAGCTTTTGATACCAAGCTGTCACCCCGATTTTCGACACCAAAACAGATATAGGAAATTAGGTGTGAATATGGGATGAAATTACCAGAATACCCCTCTTGAGACCACTCTCATCCAAACAAAGTCTCAATAACGCGGAAGCGACTTTTAATACACATTTACATCACTAAAACTAAATATAACTGAGTTACATAAATACATCAAAATGTAACTTGTCCAACCATATCCAAATATACACAATTGTCCAACATATAGAAAATTACCGGAACCACTGCTTAACAATATAAAAGTACCCATGTCTAGAATGCTAATACATCCGTTCCACATACAAAATATATAGTTCTTCTCAAAATTCCCACACATGGCATATATATATACCATAAAACATCCAAATCCCAAAAGAAGGCTCGAGGCCTTTACCACGGTAATCAAGCATTATCCCCAACCGACGCTTTACTGTAAAAAGTTTGTAGGGAAGGGGTGAGCAACGACTAGCTTAGTAGAGACATCCAAACCCCCTATGCACCGACTCAATGCAACTTACATGAAATACAGTCATAGCATTCCTATACACTACATGGCATATTTTCAATACTCATAACATCGACAATATAGTGTATAAATCATGCTCCAGTGTTTCGCGATTATGTAAGTCAAACAATAACCATGAATATCACAATTTATAACAAAGCTTAAAAATAAAGTCAAATAAGCTCAATATCAATCCATGAGTAGGGAGTATTCGTAGTAACCAGATAAGTACCATTGGGTTAAATATCTATCTTCCTATCTTTACGGTTGCTAACCCGATGGTCTAGAAGAAACCATTTGGCCAAGGTTGAGGTCTTGCACCCCTGAGTATTGAGCTCATCTTACTTTATTCTGACATTTTCCCAAAATCATCAAACATCACATAGTTTCAAATAAGTGCATCATAAGCCACTTAAATCGTGTTCAATATAAGTACATCATAAGCTACTTATATTAAAGCATGCATATACAATGCAACAACCTTTTTTTCACAAGAAATCATATAAATGCAAAAAAATGATGATATTGTCCTTTATATGCTTTTAATCAATACATAGCATGCAACACGTACACCTGCTATCCCAATAACTCATACATGATTCTAAATAGATATCATGCATTTCCAAACTAGCACATAAGACATACATGCTCAAAATATAATTTTAGTGCAAGAATCACATACTTTTAACATACTTTAATTACCGAGATCAACCATATACACATACAATGCATATATAATTCAAAGACTTTATATAGAACATATGAAAACTACTTTTAACACATGCTTATTCCAAAAAAGAAATAAAAAAATCAAAACATAATTCTCTAAGTCTTTTCTAGCATGTTAACCCACTAAAATCCACCCGAAACTCTAAGGAATCGATGATAAGAAAGAGAGAACACCCCTACCTCGAATTCAAGCTCAAAAACCAAGAGAGCTCCAAGCCCTAGGATTTGCCTTAGCCCAAAAACACTTGAAAATATGCCAAAAAGAATTTCTAATTGGTGTAGAACGTAGGCAATCCCGAGGGGAACAACTATCGTGTAAAGTCTTGAGGCCCGAATCATACTTCTAAGCCTCCAAAACTAAGATCAACCAAAAAGATGAAGGAGGGGAGAGAAAAGAGCTGTAGAATAGATTTAGAGAGAGAGAAATCTAATTTGGGTTATGACCAAGTCAACTATTTTAGGATATTTATAGAAAAAGTTTCCAAAATTGCACATTAGCCCCTCATCTCTTTAGTTTTGCTCCTCTACCCTTTTCTATTTCCATTTAATCGCAAAATGGCACTCCCTCATTTCAACGAACTTCACTAAAGCCCCTCTAAGTTCATTCATGCCCCTACGTCACTTAAGTGATCCGTAGTTATTTTTTCGGAAAACCTAAACCATGTATAGTAACTTTTCGTAAAAATTCCGAAAAATTGCCCGAACCTTGGTTCCATCCCACTATGGTCCTAAGGTACTTTAAAACCCTTTTTAGAACTTTTAAAGTAGTCCCGAAACCCACACACATAAGCATGCAATTACTATATAATCATGCTTAACAATTAATTAACCACGTAATTAAAATAAAAAAAATCCGAGGTTTTACAAGTTTCGTGCTTCTCTTCTGTAGAACTGAAGTATCTGCTGCTTCATGGACACATGCATGTGTCCATCATGAATTCGAGCAGAAACTAAAGGTGTATTTGTGCATATGTATATATACACGCACCATGGATATTCAGATGGCTGTTCCTTGTGCAAATATTGTTATGTGAGCAAATAATTTAGTTAGTGATATAAGTGGTAAATTCCATTCTGATTAGGTAATGCTTTTTCTAACTCACAAAGTATATGCTTGACCATATGGAACCCATGAATGGGAAAAGTTCAAATGGCTTTAAAAACAGTTTCAATCATCGTAAAGCATTTTATAAAATGAGGAATTGGAAAAGAAAAAGGATAAATTTTCACCCACTTTATTCCTCATGTTTTAAACCAAGGACATGTTAGTGTCTTGTAAATGTTCCCTTGCTGTTAAGAATTCCCTTCGCATACATCTGTAAATTGCTACTGAACTTAAGATGTGAGGGTAACTTAAATCTATGAGGCATTTTGCTTATAGTCTCCAAGTGTTAAATCTTTTTTGAGTAGCTGAGCCATCATAGTTGTTTTCAGGCTGATGTGGACAACAGTGGGACCATTGACTATGGTGAATTCATAGCTGCAACTCTTCACCTTAACAAAATAGAACGTGAGGAACATCTCGTGGCAGCATTTCAATACTTTGACAAGGATAGAAGTGGTTATATTACAGTTGATGAACTTCAGCAAGCTTGTGCAGACCATAACATGACTGATGTTTTGCTTGAAGATATCATCAGAGAAGTTGATCAAGATAATGTAAGTTCTCGATATTTTAATTTGGAATACATTTTCCTTGTATACTGTAAAACAATAAACCAATGAGAAGTCCAATGATTACAGAAAGCACTGGCCTTGTGGCAGATGTGATTTGTCAAAATTAATCTTTGAATGACCTAATATTTTGTTTACAACCCTTGCATGCACTTTACTGTTGAAAGTTAAATATCAGTCATGGGACCTTTAATGGGACACCTATGAAAGAAATGACAACTGAATATTTTCCCCCTGCACTGCCTACAACTTTCCTTCTCTGGTTTTCCTTTTCAGGCATATGATTTAGGATGCCATCATTATTTTCTCAGTAGAGTGACTAGAGTTTGACGTCTTCTCTCTCTCTCTACTCACACATTTCAAAATGATGTCCTGAAATTTTATGCTCTGAGAAAAGTTCTCGATGAGCAGTATCTGATGGGAGTGGCAATAGTTGTCCCTGAGGAGTTCATATCAGGAATTAGCATAAATAGCAAATACTGACTTGTTAAAGGCTTAGTAGTTTCTAGAATACATTATTGTAACATACTTAATTGTGGGAGTTGGAGATGCAAATGTCCTTGAGAAATCTTTTCACCTCAGTTGAATGTAGCAAATTTTGACGTTTTAAATATTTGTACTTGTTAATTAGTGGCGACTGTCTAATGATTGTCTTTTCTTCAGGATGGGAGAATTGACTATGGGGAGTTCGTCGCTATGATGCAAAAAGGCAATACAGGAATTGGAAGGCGAACTATGCGACCCGGTTTGACTTTAAGCATGAAAGATGCGCTGGGAGCTCACTAGTTCTAAATAGACATGCCATGTACAGGTTATTCAACATTAAGAGTTTGATATTATACAATCCATTTTATGTTAATTTACATATTATTGATTATGAAAGTTGGTAGATCCTCTTCAATATCCAGAATAATCTCAAAGTTCATTATGTATATAGTTGCATACTTGATCTCTAGGTGAGATGACTTAACACCATATTAAGGAACTTTTACAAGATATCCAAGACTAGCATTTACCGAATTTGAATTCTTTTGACTGATTAGTCATTCTTGTCAGATGAGTGGTGAAAACCAAGTTAGTGGTGTACACTGTCAAGGTCATTTTACATCATAAAAGAGGGTGGTGCGGATGTTTCAATGCAATATCCAATATGGATGTGGCTTGTAACACAACATTGGCATGTAACACTATTTCGGTTCACCTTAATTTTGAAGCTGAAGTAAAAATCGATATCTGTAAACTTAATTAAGTTGAATTCCTGACTTTTCATGGCAGAAAGTCCCATCTAGGAATTTTACTGGGAAAAAAAAAAGTCCCATCTAGGAATGTTTCAAGAAAAATTAGATCCCATCTGTTGTACCTAGTAAACTGAAGTTTATCCAATTTAATAAGCTTGGTATCAATTTGATATGATTAAAGTCAGCTACTGCCTGTGAAGCATAGACACCAACATTGGATGCCGACATCCTGACATGGCAATAAGAAATATATTCATATGATATTTCATGATTGTAACAGAAATTTATACTGTGTCACATTTCTTTATTGACTTGGGATAAGAAATTGAGTTGAGTTAGGTCACATTAATCAATATCAGCCATGTCACTAGGACAAAGAAATAGCAAGGATGCGACAGAAATGCGTGCGTATATTGTGGGAATATGACTCCTGTGTTACACCTGGCATCATAGTGCAGAACCTGACATGACATGGATGGCAGACACTGGACAATGTCCAGCCTGACACATTACCTGAACTTTGAGCTAGATAGGTCTTCTCGAGTTCTACTCCAAAGAAGGTATTGTGACCACCTCTCATCTATGGCTGCTCGAAGGGAACTCAAGAATTCTCCTACAACCTCTGAAGAGTCCAAAATGTTAAAATAGGCATCGTATTTCAACGACTTCTCATGTAAGTTTGGCCACTGGCACATGTATAGCAAGAACCTCTTCTCCTCAAGTAAGCCTTGTCTTGAGGACCTCTTTCCTTATATAAACCCTATTGAAATATAATGGCAAGGACTTCTCTACAAATAAGTCTTGTGGGGACCTGTTCTCATATATGTCCAGCTATTGAACCCAATAGCACCGCTTTCCTATGAATAAACCTTGATAAGAGATTGATGATCCACGAACACCCATTTCTTAGATATTGAAGACACTCATGGATCTCCTCTCTATATGGATATGCCTCAATGAGAGACTGAATAATTGAGAGTTGAGAGAGACATGTATTTTTATAGGCCATCTGAGTTCAGACCAGGTTTAAGGGAGCTTGCAAATTTGCTATATTTGGTTAATCATCAAGGCTTATCTTGCCACTCATGAAGGCTGACCATGTCGGTACTTAGACTTGTGGCTGAAAGGCAGGGTCCATTGAGAAAGTCTTCCTCGCATGCTCAGACCTTGACCTGGCACGAAGGGAAAAGAAACTGATGATTTCTTTACCACGACAACATTAAGATAATCCACCTACAACCTCCCATACCATGATTATTTACTTAGATGCTATCTTGTCATATTGCATTTACTGTACTATCGTGCCTCGTTAATTACTGCAGCTAATCCCTGCAGGTAAGATAATCATGCTGCACCTGAAGTCATTTAATGCACTTCCACCTAGGCAGCTTCATCTCAGGTGTATCATATTACCTGTAGTTCCTTCACCATATCATCACTGCAAATCCACATATATAAAACTCGTGTACATGCACATGATTATGACGATTCCCCTTTTTGTTCGATGTCCACTTTTGGGTGCTAGACAACACCTAGTAGGTTTGGACCGTCTGTTTTATTGAGTGATGGAACAAACAGATAGTGATTATAGAAGTCCAACTACTAGGTGTTGGCTAGCATCTAAAAGTGAGCATAAACAAAACTTGCTGGTGATTACCTCCTTGGTGTTTTGTTCATTGGAGTACGGACTTGACAGGATCCAATTTGGAAGTCCTTATGCTGTATTATCTTGGTTCATTCAGTATGGCAAACTAAAAAAAAAGGCTAGCCCAGTGCACGAGGCTCCGGCCATTGCGGACACTGGGAAGGGTGGGGAGGGTGTTGAATATGGGTTGAAAAGATTGCATGGATAGATTTCAATGCTTTCAGAAACTTGTCAATGTTTTGTGAAGAATTTTACATTCTTGTTTGGAAATATATGTTCTTTAATTGCCCAAATATATACATGTATATATGTGGTCTAATTATCTGCTCCTCAAGTTCTGTGGTTTGACTTGTAATCTCATATTCCTGCCTTGGGCATTTGCAGGTTGTGCTGCAAAGCCTGAAGAGGAGGTTTGGTGATTAAGCTTGAACAATACGATTTTCGCAAACTTTGATACCTTACCCATGTCAAGAAAATTTAGATTGCAGAGGTTTAAGGTTGAGCATGCGTCAATTATGCCTTGATGTTGCTGTATAACTCAAGAAATGTTGTAAGCTTTGTAAACATCAGTGAAGTCTTTTGCTACTGAAGTTGCCAAGTTATTTTGCGGTGTTCTTTATTTGGGACTGTGTGCTTATCTTTGAAAAAAGAAAGATGTTCTACTACAGTTCTCTTACCACATTAGGCTGTATTAATCAACTTAGGAGGTACTTCTAGAGATGAACAAATGAGAGGTTTTTGGACATCAAATATACATATCTACAGGTGCATTTCGAAGTGTGTGTGGGTGTGGCAGCCCAGAGCAACGAGCCGAGTTTTATCTCCCAAGTGAACGAGTTGTAATTACCAAAAAAAAAAAGTAACACTTGTAATGATTGTGGTCTAATAAATCCTGTTTTCCTTTCTAGGTAATTATACAAGCAGGGGATGTTCACAGCATGGCACTAAAAATGAATCACTCACACCAAAAAGTAACCTATTTTCCAATAGCTTGTATGATATGTCTGCCAAACATAATACAAATAGACACTCTGGGATTGCTGTAATCCCAACAGTAAGATTGACCTCCATAAAACATTATAAAAGTAGACCATGAAGACAACAATGAGTCAATCACACACAGAGTGAGCCCATACTACAAATTTGATGAAGATAATATGATTTAGTATAGCTGTAATCAAACATATATGAAACACTATTTTACAGAGTGACTTGTACTCTTGAATCATTGTATTACATCATTTTATTGGATGGTAGAGTATCAATTTTGAATTGCCTTGTATTCTGCTTTATGCCGGTGGGCGTTGTGACAGATTACTTTATACCATCCATAGCTGCAGTTTTGAATGCTATTGTGCCAAATCTGCAGTTTCGCATGCTATTGTAATTTCCTGCAAAAGAAATAATAGTTGATGGTAATAACATAACATTGTCTTCCTTGTGATTTGTAGATTGCCAATGAGCATATGATTTTTCGTGTATAAAAAAGGAACATTCAGAACCTGCACTAGCTTGCCTAAATAAAAAAGGGAATAAAATGTTCTTGTAGCATTATGTTACCCAGTGTAAGTTCCTCTAACTGAAAAATGAAACTGAAGCACTTTGTCACGGGCCTAGAGTTTCTCCACCACTCTAACCACACCCGTGCGGCACCAAAACGTTGTTACTCCTCACACAAGCCTTGGTCAGCCTAACTCCACGCTCTCTCTAGCCAACGTACTCCACTCGTGCCACTCACTAGTGTATGGCTATCTCACTCAGCCTGCACACTCACTCACACTTGGGCACACTTGGTTGGCAAGAGGCAAGAGGAAAATTACTTGTATTAGTACTCAAACGAAGTGTTTACAAGGCTCTCACATTTGTAACTTCTCCCACTTGTAGCTTGATTCTTACAAATGACTACTTTGCCTATTTATAGGCATCCTAATTTCTCTCTAGAAACTTTTTCATAAATGCTTACATATTAATTACACTCTACAATTCTAGAACTTTCTACTATTCTAAACTCTTCTCTAAACTTCTACAAATATCTACAATACTCTCCAACATTATAGAATCTTCTAGTTTTCTCTACAACATTCTACACTTCTCTAGACAATTCTAGAAACTTCACTATACTTCTAGAATGTTCTAGAACACTCTAGAATATTCCACACTTGTCTAGATACTTCTAGAATACTCTAGAATCTTCCACATCTCTCTAGAATACTCCACACTTCTCTAGACGCTTCGGGGAGACTCTAGAACTTTGCTCTCTTTATGCCATGCAGATGCCAAATAGCGTCCTGCTCAGCTTGCGTTGCACTTGCGTGGCAAAACCTCTTCTTGTAAGTTGGCGGGGCGTTACAGCTTGCTCTCTTGTTCAATAGCTAGAGTTTACCACTAAACCAAACAATGACATCTATACCATATTACCATATGCATATACAAATTTATAAGTCCATATTTAGCATCTTACCAACATTTCTAGTTGCAGTGTTTGAACAAAAATGTAACCAACCAGATCTAACGACCAGATTCACCAAATTATCAATGGTGTTCCAGTCTTGTACGCAGCTAGAACAAAATAAAACTGGACCAAGAAATGTCTAGAAGAGGTTCTCATGCTCACCTATCAAGTTATCATAAAAGAAACGAAATGAACAAGAACCACTGAATAAATCCTTTCCCTCACCACATAGCCAGTAATGGAAAAGTATAAGTTGTATAACTTCCGTAAGTTTGATTAATAATTGCAAACTAGTTGCCTCATTGTACTAGAAAGATCGTTAAGACACATAATTTTACTTGCCTTCGACTTTGCATCCCCTAAGAAGATGCATTTTGATGTAATAGCACGTCCCTGATCTAGCAGCCATCCCACCTCACAGCAAGTTTCACCGTTTTCCCTTTCGTTCAGTGAGCACCATAATTGCTTTGGGAGCAATATGAGATTGTGTTCATCTCTTACTGACTTCCGCACACTGTCATCTAAAAGTTCTTGAAGAATGCTCTGGCATAATATGCAAATCAGACAATAGAGTTTCATTATTATACATCAAAATAAAAAACCTAGAGCAGGTGATTTATATCAGACGAATAAAACTCATGCATCAATTGCTTGGGTGATAAATTTAGTACTTTAAGATGGGATTTTTACACAAAATAACAACCAATAATGTGAAACTCAAAGCCTAGTGTAAAAATTAAATAGTTAATAATTAACAATTCTAAAATTTTCCTCTAATTTCACACATAGAACCTACATTACTTGGATAAAGATATGGGATATATGTGTTTGACAAAACCTGGATGAACATGATCCTAGCAAGCCTATCTGATAATCCAAGTTACTATATAATAGTACATAAAACTCTAATCTTTCTTTTGTTACATTTTAATTTTAAAATGAGTGAAATGCTCATGTTACACACTCTCTCTGTTACATAAAAATATCATTTTACTCTACTAAATAAAAGAAGAATATTGAAAAATATGAATATTTAACAACATTCTTCTGTCCTTGGGATTGGAGTTGAAAAATCAGATGCTTAAACACATTTAACCGCACTCAACGTACAATTACAGCTCACGTAATATAGCATAGAACCTGCTTTCAGAACTTGGCGTATGGACAGAAAAACCCTACAGGGGCCTTCTATTGACTCTTCCAGGCGTAGACGACTGAACTCCTCTATAGCTATCTTAATGAAAAATCAAGGAGGTCAAAAGTTCAGCCATCCATTCATGTATTGTGATCTTGAGAGTGAACTGTATTACTGGCTGCATCACCTACTTGCTGACCCTAACTAACATATGTAGTTGATGACAGATATTACTAGGAAAAATCGGGCAAAACAAGGCATGGGTGAGCTGATCAAATTTTTCTATAGTTGGTCAAATAAACATCTAGTACTAAACAAAACTTAAGAAATTTGAGAATTCTGCAATATACCTAGATAACGTAAAAGGTACTGCAATTTGACAATTAAGCATGAACTAAGGATTCACGAATCACAAAATTACCAGAGGTAACCAAAAAGAGTTTTTGGAAAATATAGAACTCACAGTCTGAGAATCTTGACAGCTGGCAACGGCATTGAGACCCTGCCAAACACCAGTAATTTCTGAACTTTTCAAAGCAACTGTGGAAGCGAATGCAGAATCACGAATAGCACATCCACCTAGCTGTTCTCCGTTTCTGAATGGCCCATACCATTGCTCACAAAAGACTTTGATATTCTGTAAGACTAACTTAGTCTTTTCAACACGGACAACCTGAATTATCCGCATGCGTGACTCCTGATCTCTAGGATCAATCAAGCAATGCTCCAACTCTAATAATCTATATGTGGCATGATCCTCTACCACCCAAACCGCTACATAACATCCACTAGATTGATATGCAAAGGCAGAAACCTTGTTATCTACACCTCCTATATTCCTCTCATCAATGGTGTACCTTGTTGCAGCATCGGCTTCACATCCAACCGTAGGAAGTAGCTTTATTGATTTGTATGTAAGAACAAAATCTTCTGGTTTAGCAAGAGTTGGGCACTGAGTCTGCCAATCAAACACCTTAACCTCCCATTCCCTGAAAGCTTCGGGTACAACAGATTCAGGAAGTTCAATAGGCTTCCCTTCACTCGTAAAATCTGCCCCATAACCATCCCATTCACCGGACACTTTTGTTGCAAATTCTGACCAGCCTAATAAATTAAAAAAAATAAAGTTAAAATGTAATGACAATGTTTTGTTATGCCATCCAATTTTAGACATTGCATTTTCTCAATATGATGTTTAGATGAGGTTTTTGTGGTTCTTTTCAACAAGGTTCATGTTAAACAATAAAGTTATGATTGATTTAGAGATAAATTACACCGACCTCCTCTGACAAAAGCATAATTACGCGGGTTTCCCTGTTTTAAGAAAATACAATAATTAACCTCCCTGTGAGTTTTCATACTTTAATTATAACAGATTTCTCACTTTTCCCCCGAAGTTAACAGTCAATATAGTTAACAATTTCAATTTCACAATACCAATTTGCTCTAGTATTTCCACTTTAACTCTAATCTTCCACTAAAATAATATATAACCATTGAGAACAGTTTAGATAGGTTCAGATGTAATGGTCTCTTCAAAGACAATGTTTCCAGTTATCTATCAAAGAACATTAGAAAACTATTAGATACACCAAATAGGTAGTAAGGCTGTATGTATGTGTGTTGTATGTATACTGAACTAAGTAAGAAGCAGAATATAATTGTAGAAATTATTTGGTTTGGAAAATATTTATAAAAAAATAAATTAAAATCTAAAATTCAATCAAATCGATGGCTGATAATGATAGATTAATATTATTATTATTATCCCATCATAGACTTAGAGTTGGAATTTTTGCTTCCTCTGGAAATTAAGGAGAAGACATAATCAGTTTAATGCCTCTGAAGCTGAACAAAATTTAAGATTAATCTCAAAATGAAAGATAGAGAAGACAAAAAGAGCAATTAATGTAGAGGAAGGTGGGAGAAAGAAGAGAATTAAGTAAAGTACTGGTGGTTGTAGGTTGTAGAGTGAAGCTGTTGTTGTTGTGGTCCTCGTCCTCCTGAAGCTCAAGTGCTACATCTGTGTCGGTGTTGGTCGTTGCAGAGATGGTGAGAATTGGATCTTTGGAATTGAGACGATGATGAGAGATATAATTACATGGGTAATGAAGTTGGAATCTAGTTGGAGTTGGGTTTTTCTGAAGCTTCAATAAGGAAGGAAAATGGGCACCAGTTAGGGTTCGGTTTTTGTGGGAGATGATACTAGTAGTTGTATTTGCAGACAAAGCCATATATATATATATATGTATATATGTATGTATATATATGTATATATATGTATCTCTCCCACACTCACCACCTCAAACCTCAATCAGAGAAAAGAAGAGAGAGAGGCTGACAAATTCTGAACAGAATAGATATCCACACGATACATGGCATAACCACAACTCCTCCTGTCTACTGTCTCATGACCTCATCTTCCAAAATGGAGTTTTTTTTTTTTGGTAATTTACTTGTTTTAATTGTTTAATAGGGAGTAAAAGTAGAGGGAATTAAGAGGAAAATGATAAATTTCAACTAGTTTATGGTCTGCTTGATACAGTTTCAAGTTTTCTAAAAAAACAATTTGGTTGATAGTTTCCTCATAACTGATTTAAAGGGGAAAAAAAAACCCAAAATTCTGCAAACAGCCTTTCTTTTATATATATATATATAAAATCAGTTGTAACTTTCTTACTTATTATTGTTAGGGAAATGATACTTTGACCGAACCAAACAACCGAGGAGTCTAACTGAAACATCCACCTAGGCACCGACTGATTACTAGATAGATAATTATAAAACTTGCTCTAAACTTTAGCAAAATTATATTAAAGCTCCAGAAGTTATATAATAATTCGATATTCAAAAATTTAGTTTAGTTTTAGCGTGAAATTGCAAAGTTGTGTAAATGATGAAAATCACTCCATCTGTGGCGATCCCGCATACACTTTGAATTCTATTTCATGTGAGATGATCTTTACTGTCTAATGTGTACGGGAGGAGATCATGATCTTTACTGTCTAATGTGCACGAGAGGAGATCGAGGTCTATCGTTGCACATGTAAAACAATTGTTCTATTGTTAGTTGGTAATTCCATGTTTAAAAGTAATAACAGGAGAGAGGTAAAGAGAATAAGACTGATTTAGGGTGACAGATAAGTGTGGTCTCTTTGATTTGGAGCTTACTTCAATCATATAAGCCTCCAATGCTTAGCATTAACACAACCCCATTTTTTGCATCAGTATATCATTCTATCCCATTATAACTTTTCATTTGTATAACATTGAAAGTGAATGCTTGGGTGTTTTTCTAAAGGAAAGCAAAGAAAAGAAGTTGAGAAGAGAGGGTCTAATTGAGAGCTAATAAAGGAAGTGGATCAACTCATAGTTGAATCAGGCCGGTCCGGGCTTTGGTGTTGTTTAGGAAGACAATTTTTATTTTATGTAATTGATTTGAAATTGGAATTTTGATCGCTGTTTAATGACACTTTTCATGGATCATATTTATTTCATTAATCAATGTATATTTACTCTTTAAACTTGTTCGGTTTATAATAGGATAAATAACTTTTCTGTGAGGATGTGTCCCTTCATGACTGTTTCTCTGTGTGTGTTAATTGTCCTCGTATTTTTTCTTTTTTATTTTATTTTATTTAGCATCATGTTGTTTGTTTGTGGCTTGGCTTTGAGCGGAGGTTTGGTTGTGTATTAGTTGAAGAGGAGGCATTGGATGAGTGATGTTATACCATTTATGATGGAAACAATGTAAAGCAGTCCTATTTTAATAATAATATTATTATTATTTTAAAAAAATTACTTTCTATGTAGAAAGTTGGCTTCTTTCTACAAGGGTTTCAACTCGTTGTAGAAAGTCATATATTAACCAGAGACACTACAGCGGGTGAAGTCCGTTGAAGAAAGTTTTTTTCCATTTGTATCTATAACTCTCTCTCTCTCTCTCTGTATATAGAGAGAGAGAGAAAGAGAGAGTATATACTACTATGTAAATGTGCATAATTTTTTTTATACATTTTTATATCAATAAAATAATTATTATTTTTATTCCTTTCATAATTCACTTTAAAAAGTTTTCAAAAACCATACACCAGAAAATATTTTCAGTATCTCTACCAAATACCGAAAAATGAAAAAAATAAAAACATTTTATAGTAAAAATAATTTATAAGAAAAAAATTATTAAAAGAAATTATTTTACGCCTAAACAATCGAAGCCTTAGTATAAAATTGCAAAGCTATATGATCGGTGAAAATCACTTCACGTGGGACGTGGTCCCGTAAATAGAGTGAATTCCACTCCATATGATATGATCTCTATCATCCAATGTGCACAAGAAGAGATCAAGGTCCATCACTGCACCTACAAAAAAGCAAATGTAACGACTTGTTGAATTGTTAGTTTATAATTCCTTGTTAAAAAGTATTAATGGTATTTTTAATGAGAGTAGAGTTTCTCACAGGCCCAATTAATTATGGATTTTTATGCAATTGTGATTTATGCAATTGTATCACAATTGCATAAAAAAAAATAGGAGTAATAATAATTCTTTGTTCGTTTTATATATACTCTTAGTTGCATTACAACAGTTAAGCACAATAAGGTATCATTTATATAAGGATAATGATTTGTAGAATGTAAAGTTATTACTGAATGTGCACTAAAGAAAGTGTCTATCCATTAGATTGTGAAAGTGTAAGTCTCGCTTGCACTATCTAAAGATGAGATTGATTTTTTTTAATTCAGTTATAACTTTCACTATGCCTATCATTACTCTTTGTATAATTCTTCTTGAAAAATTTTCAATAGTGTGCATGAACATTCAAAATTTTCTCTTTTTCAAATAGGAGGTTGAGTATTTGAACATTATTAGAGACAATATTACGGGTGTATGTTCGTTTGTTTGAACTCCTGAAAAAAAAAATTCAAATTTTACAAAGCGGAGTTAAATAAATATGAATATTTACAAGTTCAATGGACTTGAACTTTGTATTTGCGCTTCTTTTCTTTATTATTATTATTATTAAAAAATTAGTAGCAATATTCAAAACCTTTCTTCTTTAGCACGTTAGGATAACAATTGATTTCGAAGAACTTTATTTTTATTTTTTTATTTATACTTGCCACAACCTTACAAGAGTACTGTCATGGATGTTGAATCAGATTGTGGGTTGTAATGTCACACTCGTTAAATGATTCTTCATTGTAATGGATCAAACTCCAAGATCCCCCGTTTGACTTTCAAGTGTAAAGTTAAATAGTTTGCGTGGTCACCATAATTAAAACATTGGAATATTATTCCACAATGCATACTATTTAATTAATTTCAATGTAAAATTATAAAATTGATCTAATAATAAACAAGCCCTTTCACTATCCTTGTTCAAAATATAACCAACACAAACTCAGTATTAGACTCTCACCAACCTATGTTTTGGCTAGAGGTAATTATTATTTTTCCTCCTAGTCATGCTCAATCTGAACCCAATCTCACTTTTTTCTATTGAAAAGAAAAATCGTAAAAAATAAACATAAAAAAGTTGAATATACCGAAGTTAGAGTTCCAAAACCAATTAACATGGTAGAAAGTATTAATTTATCATTCGCGAATCGCGACGGATCCAAAAAATTATGTGAGTGAAGACAAAATTGAGTAAATTTACAATTATGAGATTAGTTGTTGTATATAGTGAGATTTTTTTGTAATTTCAGTAAGGACAAAATGTAATTTTAATGAAATATTTTCATAATTTTTATATAATCATGGGCATATAAAACAAAAAATAAAAATTTCAGTAGGAATGTCGAAGTCCGTGCCTGTTGAGACTCAAAAGTACTACATTATTGATAACTAAAGTAACCAATAATTTTTCCAGAAGTTAGAATGTCAATAAATTTAATGATTAGTAAGCAAATGTAACAAAAATCCCTTGCAACAAAGAATGGCCACAGTGACTTACAAATTACACAATTTCATAATAATACATACACAAGAGAATTTAACATTAAATAAATCAAAATCAAGGTACTCACTAATCAGCATAAAAATAATACTCCCCCCATCTCCCCAACACTCTAGTTTCTTTTCCTTACATATTGTGTAGTCATGTAGACGTGTATGTATATATACATATGTATGTATGTATATACACATATATACATGAGAATTTATTACATTGTTTTGAACATAAAAATATGAACTATATTACAAGAAGTGAAGCTCAATATATCAGATTATAAGCTGAGCAATGAGCTTATATTCTATTTCTATATAGGACTGTAGGAGTAGATATATATATATATATATATATATATATATTAAGTGTGGATTTGTTCTTGCTTAGCTTGTCGTTGTTCCATGGTCGAAATTCTGGGAGTAATTGAAGGAATCATACCTGAAGGTTTGAGGAAGGCCCACTTTATCAGAGCCGATGAGCTTTCTTCTGAGGTCGGACCTGACCTTATAGAAGGCGTGTCTCCAACTACGTCCCTTGTTGTTGTGGCAGCCCAGAACTGGGGTTTGTTCTTCCTTCATTTCCAGATCTGTGGCAAATGTGGGCTTTCTTGATAGGATCCAGGACCAGCCCCAATCCCACCATTTTCTGATACAACTGCCTGCTGGCATTGCCATTGATGAGTCAGATTTGGATCGGTGAAAGGCCCATGAAGAAGAAGAAGAGATGATGGGTTGTTGGATCTTGAGAGACATCATGGAGGAGAGCCGTCGGCGGATCAGCCCGGCCTGTTCTTTGGACTCTGGTAATTGTGAGGAGACTGGCAGAGCTATTTCACTTCTCATGGTGTCTGTGTGTTTAATTCAATTGTGTCTATTCTATATATATATATATATATATTTCTAAGAACAAAAAGAAGATGGAACAACACAGGTAAATGAATGAAATGTTAAGAGGTGCATGTTGTTTGTGTTAAAAGGAAAGAGCAAATAGAGTTCGAGAGATAGGGGTTGAGATGTAGTGGTCACAGCTAGATATATATTACAGGCTGGCTGGTTTATTGTTTTCATTTTAATTTGAGGGTTGTGGGTCTATGAATTTGGGCCACATTTATTGCACTTTTGGACTTGTCCCTTTAATTTGATGGGAGTTTTTTTTGCTCTATTTATGTATACGTATGTATATTATATATAGTGATCTAGAAACAAAAGCCAAGAGAAAAAGAAAAAAAAAACTTGAGACAAATAAAATTGTCGGTATTTTAACTTTTCCATCTATATATGTATGGATATATGTTTGTGCATAGGCAGGACGTTTGCGGGTGCGACAATATATATATATATATATATATATATAAAGATAGTGGATTTGGGATTGCTAGCTGTCGTTCCGTTCCGAGTATCGCGACAGAGTTTGTGATGGGCCAAAGAAAAAGATGTGTTCTTGGAGTCGCCACCTACTATTGAGTTCTGGTGTGCTACGTCACTTGAATAAATGTATGTGCAAGCTGAGTTGAATGACTATCATGTGATCTTTCGAAATCAGATTTATGAGTCTAGGGATTTGGTTATGTGTGAGGAATGTGTTAGGCACCCCCACAACATCCGTATTGAATACGGTTACCTAATCCTTATGATGCTTTGCTATTTCAAAGATAATTATGTTCAGAATGTTCAGAAAAAGGAAAAAATCATGCATATGTATATATTTAAGAAGGGAAGAAAGAAGATGGGGAGTTGGATGGAAAGTATGACCGAACCCGGGGTTGTCCGAGCTGCCTACGTATCCCGATGAAGGGAATCAAGTCAAACGTAGTTCCAATGATCTAGATTGAATGATCATTGGATGAAATGTTTGGAATGTAATGGAGCTGAATGGAGGAAGTGAATATAATGATGAATGAAATGAAATCATGATGGTGGTGGGACTGAATCTGGAACTGTCCAGACTGCCTACGTACCTTGGAGCTGTCCAAATTTCAAATCGACCATAGTTCGGTGACCTAAGTTGAATGTGGGTTTATGGTTCTCGCGACCCTTCCTAAGCGGGATGTGGCTTTATGGTCCCCGTGATTGTTCATTGGTTGAATGTGGTTTTATGGTCCTCGTGACCCTTCCTAAGCGGGATGTGGGTTTATGGTCCCCGTGATTGTTCATTGGTTGAGTGTGGTTTTATGGTACTCGTGACCCTTCCTAAGCGGGATATGGGTTTATGGTCCCTATGACCGTTCCTTGGTTAAATGTTTATGGTCCCTGTGATCATTCCTAAGCGGGATGTGGGTTTATGGTCCCCGTGACCGTTTCTTGGTTAAATGTGGGTTTATGGTCCTCGTGACCCTTCCTAAGCGGGATGTGGGTTTATGGTCCCCTTGACCGTTCTTTGGTTGAATGTGGGTTTATGGTCCCCGTGACCCTTCCTAAACGGGATGTAGGTTTATGGTCCCCATGACCTTTTCTAAGTAGGATATAGGTTTATGGTCCCCTTGACCATTCCTTGGTTAAATGTGGGTTTATTGTCCCCGTGACCCTTCCTAAACGGGATATGGTTTATGGTCCTCGCGACATTTCCTAAACGGGGTATGGGTTTATGGTCTCCGTGACCCTTCTTAAATGGGATGTGAGTTTATGGTCCCCGTGACTGTTCTTGAATTGAAATTAGTCGAGGGACTCGAATGAAGTTTAAGCAAGATGGGTTTAAGGTCCCCATGACCATTCTTGAATTGAAATGAGTTGAAGACTCCAATGAAGTTTAAGCATGATGGGTTTAAGGTCCCGTGATCGTTCTTGAATTAAAATGAGATGAGTCATAGGACTCAAATGAAGTTTAAGCAAGATGAGTTTAAGGTCTCCATGACCATTCTTAAATTGGAATAAGTCAATGACTCGAATGACATTTAAGCGCAATGGGTTTAAGGTCCCCATGACCACTCTTGAATTGAAATAAGTCAATGACTCGAATGAAATGTAAGCACAATGGGTTTAAGGTTCTCGTGACCACTGTTGAATTGGAATGAGTCGATGACTCGAATGAAGTTTAAGCACAATGGGTTTAAGGTCTGTTATGTATTATGTCTCTAATTCTAGTCTAATAAGGTTTTCTATTTTAGAGTTGTATTTTATTAGATAATTTTTTGTTGGGAAAGTTTTGGGGTCCAAGAGATTGTAATCCTTGTCCAACAAGGAATTGGGTTTAGGGCTCTATAAATAGATGCCTAGGGTATGATTGAGACTGATGAGTTGAAAGAGATGTAACCTCATGAGGGAGTTGATGGGTAGAGAGAGTTACAGGTTTGGTAGAGTGAAACACTGAGGGCGAGAGGAAGTCTCGTGGATTGGTACATGGTGAAGAGCTCTGGGAAAAGAGCTTATGTACACAGTCCAGTTTTGTGTATTCTCTACTATTATAATATCTCTCTAGAATTGTAATGGAACCTCTTCTCATTTGTGAATGTAGGCCAGGTTATGCCGAATCACGTATATCTTGTGTTTTGTGTGAGATTGGTTATAATTTATTTTTTGTGCTTCCACTGTTCCCAACAAGTGGTATCAGAGCCAATGGTTTATGTTGGGATGTTCAACCTTTATTCAAAAAAAATTCAAAAAACACAAGTTTCAACTAGTGCTGTAATATGTTTCAATTGCAGGTAGAGTCAATCAATTGATTTGTTTGGTCATGATAGTCAAAAAATCATGATAAATTACATGGCATGAAGCTCGAGTATTCAAGGTGGAGCCTTGGAGGTTTGATTAATCGAGTAACATACAATGAGGACAATCAGAATTGTGCGAGATTGAAGCCACATGAGTGTCCAATTTAATGATGTGGGAAGCGATGATTGCCGTGATAGAATTTGAGCCAAGGTGGAGATTGTCATGTATTATGTCTCTAATTCTAGTCTAATAAGGTTTTCTATTTTAGACTTGCATTTTATTAGATAATTTATTGTTATGAAAAGTTTTGGGGTCTAAGGGATTATAATCCTTGTCCAACAAGTAATTGAGTTTAGAGCTTTATAAATAGATGCCTAGGGTATAGTTGAGACTGATGAGTTGAGAGAGATGTAACCTCATGAGAGAGAGGGAGTTAATGGGTAGAGAGAATTAAATATTTGGTAGAGTGAAACACTGAGGGCGAGAGGGAGTCTCGTGGATTGGTACATGGTGAAAAGCTATGGGACAAGAGCTTATGTACATAGTCTAGTTTTGTGTATTCTCTATTATTGTAATATATCTCTGAAATTGTAATGAAACCTCTTCTCATCCGTGGATGTAGGCTAGGTTATATTGAACCACGTATATCTTGTGTTTTGTGTGAGATTAGTTATAATTTATTTTTTGCGCTTCCGCTGTTCCCAATAAGGTCCCCGTAACCACTCTTGAATTGGAATGAGTCGATGACTCGAATGAAGTTTAACCACAATAGGTATAAGGTCCCCGTAACTATTCTTGAATTGGAATGAAATGAGTCATGGGACTTAAGCGAGATGTAAGCTCAATGAGAAATTCAATGAACTGGAATTATCGTAAGTGTTGACCTCAAGGTTTTAACCCAAGGTTATTTGGGTGATTTTGATGATAACAAACTATTATAGTGTAGATTTAATAAGTTTACTTGAGTGTGCAATTTATAAAATATTATATTATCTCAAGTATCTTAAAGGCATTGGACTTCAAAACGAATTACAAGAAGATACATGAAGCCACATGATCATGGAACTCAAAGATCAATAATCAAGATCAATAGCGAAGTTGAAGTGAATCCAAGCCATATGATGAAGGAACCCAAAAGTTTAAAGATTTGAAGATTAAAAGACTTGGATAGGCTAGTCTTGGGTGAGTGCTAGATTTAATGTAAAGTTATTTATGAAGTAACTTCTTTTGAAAGCTCATCTATTGACCTAGTGGACCTTAGGACTAATGCATATCATTCATATCATATCATGGTTCCTTGGACACTTAGAATTAGGCCAAGAACTTCATTGAATCATCTTGAAGGCCTTCGTTGAGATTGAGTTAATTCAAGCTTATGTTTAGCTTTGAAGAAATTCAATTCTTGAGTAAACAAATTCTAGAACCTATACTTGAACTAGAAATATCATTTATGGTTCTTAGATAGATTGATTTAGGCTTTGAACTCAAATGAATCACTATATAAAAGCCGCGTCATGCACAGTTACTGTTTCGGCTACTTAGCTCAGAAATTTGGCTAAGTATTGGATTCTAGGGGCAAAAATATAAATACGAGTTTTTTAATGAATCTTGACATAAAAAGTCCCGGTAATTGTACCCCATGATTTATCACGATCATATAAATTTTCTCAGCCCCAAATGACTTAATTTAGTCATTCATATTGCACAATAAATCTTTATGTTAAAGCTGTGAAAATCTATTTGGTACTAAAACTGAAAAATCAGATTTTGATTTACTTAGAATTTGATTTTGAAACTATTTTTATTGAATCCAAATGGGGGGTACTTTGCTTAATTACATTGAAGAACTTAAAATAAATAGAAATTTACTTAAATATTTTCAATGTAATTAAGTGTGCAGTGTATTAGTGCACTGTGTAGGAGAAACTGGCTGAGTCTGAGAACAGATTCTGACCTGGGGACTTTCGGTCGAGTGATGAACCCATCAGTCGATTGATAGAGGCCTTTTGGTCGACTGAAAGAATCTATCAGTCGACTGATAGAAACTAGAAATTCATTCCAATAGGGTGTGCAAAACAGGGGAGGTTTCAGCCGACTGAAGCATTGCTTCAGTCGACCGAAACACCACTTTCAGTCGACCGATGAATTCTTCAGTCGACCGAAACCTGGAGATTCCAACTCCAACGGCTAGTTTTCTGCACTTAATGTTTCCGAACCACTTCCAAATGGCCATAATTCATTCTTGCACTATAAATACACATTGTATATGCATTATACATATGAGAGAGACTACCATAATCCTTCATGATTATATATTATTGGTAGATGCTACCTTAGAGCTAAAATCTTCATATCATCCATCTATTGGTAGCCACCACTATTGAACTAAACACTTGCATATCATTCATAGTGGTAACATCCTAGTGAAGAGCTTTCAATTGAGTATTTCATTGCTAACTCTAGGTATGTGAGCTATAATTTGTGTATCTATCCACTGAGGGATATTCTCCATTGAGCTATCATTTGTGAATCTATATATTGAGAGATACTCTTCATTGTAATCAAACTTCTTATCTACTTTTGAGAGGAAGACCAAGTGATGCACTTGGCAAAGAAGCCCAAGTCATGAGCTTGGCAAAGAAGTCTTGGTGAGGTGTTCATTGAGCAAGGAAGCCCAAATCATGAGCTTGGCAAAGAAGTCTTGGTGAGGATGTCATTGAGCAAGGAAGCCCAAGTAATTCACTTGGCAAGTGTAAGGTTTGCTTTCCACCATTAAGGAAGGCATTATAATGGAAACCTCAAGAAGTGCTCTTGAGGCATGGACGTAGGCAAGAGGGGCCGAACCATGTAAAAATCATGGTATCACTTAGTTTGCATTTCTCTATCCTTAAACTCATTTATTTTATATATGTTTTATATATCAATGCTATGAGTTTATATGTTTTAATTTATATGAGGAGGATGGGATGAATGCTTGGAGTGCATTGGTTGAGTTGTGGAATTAATTAAATTATTAATTGATTGAGTAGTTATTTGAGTATCTATTTTTCAATCAATTTGCATACCATGTATTTAACAAATGCACAATCAACATTTTCATAAACTACAAGCATGATATGTTGCACTTATATGTACACTTACACTTGTTGTATCCATTAGATCATTTAAGTGCATAATAGATAGAGCATTTGCAATCTCACTTGTTGAATACATAAGTTCACTAAGTATTTGATAAAATTCCATTAAATCTCATTTTTGTCAAAACATGCTAAATCAAAAAAGTTCCATTGTTTGCTTAAAGTCCCTATTCACCCCCCCCCTCTAGGGACAATTCTCGGGTCACAGTAAGGAATGTGCCTTAAGAATGAAAAATGCACCTAGAATCCCTAAGGCTCAACATGTATAGAAAGTTTAGCAAGAAATCATGGATTGAATCATGTATTGAACAAGTAAGCATGTATTTGAACATACGAGCATGTATTAAAAGCATGTATGAAAAACATGTGAGCATATATGAGCATGTGAGCATATATTGAAAGCATGTAAAAACATGTGAGTATGTAAGCATGTGAGCATTTATTGAAAGCATGTAAGAACATATGAGCATGTATTGAAAGCATGTATGAAACAAGTGAGCATCCATTGAAAGCATGTATGAAAACATGTGAGCATGTAATCATGTGAGTATCTATTGAAAGCATGTAAAAACATATGAAGATGTATTGAACAACTAAGCATAAGTTAAATGATGAAACATGGATTGAACATATATTAAGAAACCAGCATGTATTAAATGAGAAAACATGAATTGAACAACTAATCATGTATTGAATGATAAAATATAATTTAAATATGTAGAAAAATGAACACTTTAAATAAAAGTGTCTAAAAATGACATGAAAATTAATGGGAGAGAGGGTAGAAGTCATACCTCTTTTTGAAGCAAGAAAAATGATTTTTATGAATTTACTTATTCCTAAATAAATATCACAAGAAACTTGAAATATTCTTTAGTAGGGTTAGTAAATCAAAAATGATGAAGAGAAAATTAGTGATGTATATGATGCATGAGAAAATGGTTGTGTGTGGAGTCTTTGTACACAAAGCCCACAAGCAAGATTTGAATTCATGTTGATACTTTATTTTAAAAGTGATCTTTTTTGTGTATCACTGAGTTTCAAACTAAGCTAGTGTTCTTGGTATACAAAGTGAAAGAAAGTAAATAGGGCAAAAGATGTATGTGGGGGATATGCATGAAAATATATGAGAGTGTCAATTGAACATTGAAGAGAACTTGAATTTGAAGAGAAATTTATATATTTGAAATGAAAAATGACAAGAATTAAAGAGAACTTGAAATGGACAAGTTCAAACATAAATTAATGGAACTTGAAATGGACAAGTTCAAACAAGAAAGTTTTGTATAGATATATGTATAGTATTGTTTCTCTTCCAAACAACACTCTTCTATGACACACCACAAGTGGAGGCTTGAAGTAATAAAGTTGGCCTTAAAATGTCTCTTTGCAATAGATGTACAAAGAATATTTTAGGGAGACATAAAATAAAAAGTGCTTGAAATTTAAAGACATGAATTAAAATGCTTGAAATATAAATATTGGATAAGTGAAATGCTAGAATTATATTGTTCCTCTTCCAAGCATCACTCTTATATGACACTCCACAAGTGGAGGCTTGAAGCAATGAAGTTGGCCTTAAAATACCTCTTTGCAATAGAGGTGCAAAGAACATTTTAGGGTGAGATAAAATGAGAGAAAAAATACTTGAAATGTAAAGACATGAATTAAAAGTGCATGAAATGTAAAGAAAAATGCTAGAAATGCAAAGAAAGTGCAATATTGAATATTGATGTAGTGCATGGGTGGTGGAAAATATACTCTCCACCAAACTACCTTATAAAAGATCCTCATGTCAAGAAGGCAACAAGGCTTGGATATGTAAGGTTGAAGGTTATAGAGGCTCTAGAGGTGGAGAGCTATCTAGAGAGAGATGAGAGCAAACATAAGTGTAACTTTTATGGCAATTGTTATTGTCTCCCTTGAGTAATGAAGATAGTGGGGTATTTATAGGCAAAGGTGGTGAATGTCATCCATAGGATTAGGGAGATTGAATGCGAGCCTTTGGATGAAAAATGGTAAAAAAGACTAAAAAGGTGTGCAAAAAGTGTATAATGATAATGGGTTGGTCTCCTCAAATCTCAGACATTCATTTCTGAAAAATGAATGTGAGCCTTCAGATGAGGGAGATATATGTTAAGAGATGTATTTTGTATTAGGCGAATATGGACCGTTGGATCGAAAAGTGGCAAAAATTGGCTCATTCCCGAGTGAATCCTGGCCCTCCAAAGTGGATTTTGAATTTTGATAAACAAAAGTAGTTGGATCAAGTCGATCTTGGTCGTTGATGAAAAAGAAAATATTTCTGCGAAAATTCTCATAAAAATTTCTACAAGAATTTTTGCAAAAATGTGGCAACCAATGGTTGGTTGCCACGTGTCTTCCTCTGGCTAAATTTTGATTTCATCCCTTTTGTTAGGCACAAATTGGATAATTTTAGAGATTCTCTCATTCCTGATGCCATTGTAGTTTTAGAGATCCAAAAAAATATATTTTTTATTTATTTATTTTCTGAAATAGGAATTTAAATAGATTTGCATATGTTTTAAATGTAATTTACATATGCAGGGACTTGTTTAGAGGTCCGGAGAGTTTTGTGAGCCATTTGGCTCATTTTAAAATTTTGGGTCGTCGAGACCCGGGACAGGGGTATGGTGGTCCCAAAAATTCCAATATTTTTCAAAAAATTTTATTTTTGGTTATAAACCAATTAGAATATTAGGTGAGATGTATAATTGATTTCAAGACTATAGTAGCTTTCAAATTCAAAAACGGAGGTTGGGAAAGTATGTTAAGTGACTATGAACGTTTTGTTCATTTTACGCCCGTGAGCTTATAAAAATCTGGGAGACAGATTATTATAGCCACTTTCTCTCTCAATATCTCCCTTTTATAAGCTCTTCATTCTCTTTAGAATTTCTTTACCCTAGGCTTGGATTTGAGAAAATTTTTGAACATCATTGTTGTTCACCTTGACGTTCTCTACGATCTCTATAGATTGAAAAGTTGATTCGGAGTATTTTGGCCTGGTGGAAGATTTTTGTGATCTATTTTTTCTCTCTAGATTTTGAGGGTCTTCAGATTTGATTCGAAAGGTACCGAAGAAGGGAAGTGTGTTCTATGTGGCGAGGGCGTCACTTAGAATTGAACAAAGTCAAGTTTGGACAACTTTAACTTTGGTGAAAGTGATGGATAGTTTGAAACTATAGCTATTGAGATAGGGGGTGTGTGTTGGTATCTTTTAATATAAGTTTTATTTCATCTTAATGCATAAAATATAATGTTTTCATGTGATGTATGTATATTTGAGGTTTTGTTATGAAGTTTATGATTTAAATGATGATTTCTTTATCTTTTCAGTGAGTAAAAATGACAGAACTATGATTTATAATGTAATGATTGTGAGTATATGTCATATGTGATACATATTTGCATATATGAGGTTTATGTGACATTTTGGTTGATGAAATGTTAGATATTGAACCCTAAGTTCAATGTAAATTGATACTTTAAAAATGTTGATTATGGTTCCTTGCATGACATGCTAGAGACGAACCTAGGACATGAAATATGTGCTATTGCATCGAGGACTTGTGCATGTTGTGTTACAACTTGATATGGTTGGTGTGTATGAGGTGAATTCTCGGGAGTGAGTAAATGGGGAACATATCCTCCGGGGTTGAAAGATATCAAACTTGTGTAAGATAGTTGGTAACCACATGGGTTAGTAATCCATAATAACCATAAACTTGAGGTATGAGGCTTTGGTGCGTATCTTGTTTGCGTGTGTGGGTGTGAGTACAATTCCGATAGCAATTTGATTTTGTGTTGAGTTTATGTTCGAATTTGTTATTGCGATTTTTGGCATATTGATACATGTATGACGAGAATGTGAAATGATTCATGTGTAAATTGAGCATTTATGAATTGTCATACATTGTGATACGTATATCACGTGAAGGATAGAAATGGTGCATTATTGCATGTTTGAGTTGAATTTTTGTGGTTGTCAAGCGTCTTAATGTCTATGCCATGTAAAGTGAAAGTTTTAGCTTTTGGACTAGAATGGTAGGAAGCATGACACGTAGCTTGTCTAAGTATATGTTTGTGTTATTTATTTTCATAAAATCTGAGACACTTATGGATTGCACAACATACGACTTTGAGCCCATTGAAATTACTTATCCCTACACTAACATTTTCAGGTTATGGCAAGGAGGTGGTTGATGGTAAGCAACCGTGAGTTGGATGTAGAGTTAAAAAATTTCTTTTGGTTGTTTTGTGTGTATGCATGTCTGAAATATGGACTAGGTGCATTAGGACATGTGTAATGAGAATTACATTACCTTTTTGAGATATTGTATATAAGCACCTTTGCTTTGAATTATGGGTTTTGGACATGAATATATGTATAAACCAAGCATGTTTCTGTTTAAATGGTGTTTTTATGATTTGGTCTTGATGTATACATGCTATGATTGTTGTTGGTTGAGTTTTCATATACTTGAAGCGAGTGTGTTGGAGAATTGGTGAGATGAGGATTAGAAATAAACAAATTCAATCCTATGAAATGTTGTGTATGATTTTGATAGGAGTGTGTGAGGATTGTGAAACCATGGTGATTCAAATGCATGAATTGAAGTATGTTTAAGTTGATATGTCATGTGTAGATGACTAGAATGTTATATGGTTGACTCTAGGTTGTTAGAGTGAGAATTGAGCCAAAAATGGACAATGTGTAGGGTTGCAGGAGGTTTTGAAGAGAGAATTTTGCATGTGCAAAATGACCATTTTGTATGATCGAAACCTATTTTCGATTGTGCGAATTGGTTGCAAAATATTTTAACTCTCGGGATCTCTGTAGAGGCAATTTCTCATGTGCGAAATCCATATTTTGCATGTGCGAAATTTTTGATTGTGTCCAAACTTTAATCGGGCGTAACTTCTTCGTTTTAGATTAGAATTGAGCGTGGTTTCTTTTTTTTTTTTAAATCAAGTATTTTTGAATCATTTATCCAATAGTGTAAGTTTCAATTTCAAGTTCCAATCACACAAGGAATTGAGTTTTGGAATTGAGCAGTTTATATGTGTGGCAAGTTTGCAACTCTTGAGGAATGTCTGCAATGTATATTTTTGGATTATATTTATGAAATGCATGGGTTTAGCATTGTAAATTGCAAATGTGTGGGTTTTGAGCAAGTTTAGCAATGACTTATGGGACAGAGGGAACTGTTCACCTCCTTTTCTTATATCATTACGGGTATAGGAATTCGAGGCATGATATAAATGGTATCAGAGCATTAGGTTTGAAAACCTAAGAACGAAGGGTGAGGGTCCGATCACGTGTTAGTTGGAATTGTGTGTTGACATGTAGTTTGTTAGAGCACTAGGATGGAATACCTAGGGACGAAGGGTAATGGTTAGATCACATGTGGATTTTAGGTGGTGTACTGAGTAATAGACTTACGTTGAGAATTATGTTTGAATACCTAAGGACAAGGGGTAAAGGCCGGTTTACACATTAGTTCGAAGTAATATGTTTAATTTTGCTTATTAAGGTGATAGTTAGGAAACTTTATGTTTCATGTTTGTTGAGTGAGTTGGCATGAGAAACAAGTTTTTAGAGCTGGAACTGGTTAATTACATGGCATTAGTGATTAATCTTCCTTCATTGTGAATTTTTGTAAACATGACACCACATGGAGGACATGGAAATGGGACAATTTCTACTCCACAAGGGCCAATAAATGAAGATTAGTTGGTAAGAGATTTGATGACAACCATCCAACAGTTGGCTATGATTATCAGTGAAGGTGGCCAACGTCAAGCTAGGGCTAAAGGTTCGAAGAGATTGTTTGGTGGGGTTGAGCCTCATCTTGAGAGTTATCTGATTAAGAGATAAAGGGAATCACATGTTGCACGAGGCTGTGTGCCAAAGACTTGTTTCAAATGTGGCCAGTCAGGTCACATAAGAAAGAAGTGTCCACGAGAGATAATCAATACACACTATGTAATAGGACCACAGCAGACACGGTCGTTACCATTCACTCATTTGTCTATAAAATTCTCTCAGGACACAAGAATGTGTTATAGGTGAGGTCAAATTGGTCATGTGGAGAAGGATTTCTTATATAATAAGGGTAGTACTCACAGTGCTATGAGGTTACAAGAGCATTATTCTCAGACTTTTGTGGTACAATCAAGTTTCGAGGTTCCACAACTACGTCAGCTTGTACTGTTAATCCAAAGTTCACAATTAGTGATGGGAGCGACTCCTAGTACTCTTACTTAGCTGTTTGACTATCAGGAGAGTGGTCAGCCAGGACAGGGAACGCAGAGTTGTGCGTGTGTGGTCACTCCAGCTGAGACTTCAGTAGGTCCATCTATGGTTTGAAGTATTGTAAAACCTCAAATTTTTCTTTTCTACATATTAAATATGATTTAAGCATGATTATTTGCTTGAATGCGTATCTTGTGAGTTACGGAAATTTTTTAAGTTTTAAATTTGATTGTGGGACCAGGACGAGTCAGGTGACCCAGGAAAGTTTTTTTTTATAGATTTCATGAATTTTATAGAAGGGTGTATATGAATTATTGAGGGTATAAATGATATGTTGAGAGAAAATAATGTTAGCGTGTAATTTGTCTAAAGTTACATATCATTTGTCTTTGCATCTGCTTTGGGATTAGAGGTGTCGACCTTGGATAGAGCTTTAAGTATAGATACACCAGTTGGGAGTAAGGTGACCCTATACATGATTTGTTGGGCAAGTGGGATAGAATTTGCAAATCGTAGGTTGGTGTTTGATTTTGTTCCCTTAGAGATGACGAACTTTGATGTCATTTTCGGAATGGATTGGTTATTTGCATTTAGAGCCAACATAGATTGCTACCGAGGAAGAATGTCAGTGTGTACACCCGAAGGAAATTTCTTTTGCTTCGTGGGAGAACGAAGTGAATTTCATCCTTCGTTACTATATGGATTATGGGATTGAGATGATTATGGCTTTTTCCTAGCTAGCCTTGTGACCGAAGAAGAAGGGGAAAACTTTAAGAATTTTCCCGAAGTGGATTGTGATTTTGAAGATGCATTCCCGGAGGAGTTGACAGAATTGCCTCCTAGGCAAGATGTTGAGTTTGTTATTGACATCATAACCGGTGCGACACCCATTCCTATGGCACCGTATAATATGACACCGGTAGAATTAAAAGAGTTGAAGGAGGAATTAGAGGACTTGAGGGAAAAAGGTTTTATACGCCCTAGTATTTTACCTTGGGGAGCACCAGTCCTATTTGCTAAAAAGAATGATGGGTCATTACGGTTACGTATCGACTATCGAAAGTTAAACCGAGTAACGATCAAGAATAGATATTATTTGCCAAGGATAGATGATTTATTTGATCAACTTAAGGGAGCTAAGTGTTTCTCCAAGATTAACTTGAGGTCGGGATACTATCAGTTGAGAGTCAAGGAGAAAGATATCTCAAAGATGGCTTTCCGTACATGGTATGGTGATTACGAGTTCCTTGTGATGCCTTTCAGTTTAACAAATGCACCGACAACATTTATGGACTTAATGAACCGTGTGTTTAATGCATTCCTCGATGAATATGTCGTGGTGTTTGTTAATGACATTCTTGTGTATTCTTCAACAAGGGAGGAACATGAGAATCACTTTAGGATGGTGTTACAAATCCTAAGGGAGAACTGGTTATATGCCAAGTATGAGAAATGCGAGTTTTGGCTAACAGAAATGAAGTTTCTCGGGCATGTGGTTTTGGGAGGGGGAGTTTCCATGGATCCTTCCAAGATTGAGACCGTAATGGATTGGGAATGTTCGAAGAAGGTGTTTGAAATTCGGAGCTTACTTTCCGGGAACTGAAGAAGAGATTGACTACCGCTCCAGTTTTAGTGATTTGAGAGCATAGGTTGAGATATGTTATATATTGTGATGCTTCACGTGATGGATTAGGTTGTGTGTTGATGCAAACGGAGAGACTTGTTCCTTATGGGTCACGACAATTAAAGACTCACGAGCAAAATTATCTGACTCATGATTTGGAATTGGCGGTGGTTATATTTGCATTGAAAGGGTGGAGACACTACTTATACTGGGAGATATTTGAAGTATTTTTCGATCACAAGAATCTCAAATATCTCTTCACTCAAAAGGATTTGAACTCTAGGCAACAGAGATGGGTAGAGTACATAGAGGATTATAATTTTGATCTTTAGTATCACCCGAGAAAGGCCAATGTAGTAACCGATACCTTGAGTAGAAAGTCACATGGGATGTTGGCTAGCATTGCCATTCGAGAATGGAGGATGATGGGGGACATAGCGAATTTGGGCTTGTATTTCAGTGAGGATAGTGAATTGGCTATCTTGCTTAGCATTATTACTCAATCGACTCTAGTTAATGGGGTAATTGAGTCACAAGGGTAAGATGAGGAGATGAAAGATATTCACTCTTAGATTTTGAGTAGTGGGGTTGTGGGAAATTGGACCCTTTGAAATTTTAGAATGCATTGGTGAGGTGGCTTATTAGTTAGCGTTACCACCGCAGTTGGAGGAGGATTCACAATGTTGTTCATGCTTCCATGTTAAGGGAAAATGAACTGGATCTGTCACATGTGATAAGTTGGACGAATATCGAAGTTGAAAAATATGTGTCGTATGAGGAGCGACTGGTAAAAATTCTTGACACTAAGGATCAAGTGTTGAGGGGTAAGACCATTCATTTGGTTAAGGTTTCTTGAATGCACCATGGATTAGAAGAGGTTGCTTGGGAACAGGAACAGGAAGTTCACTCCAAGTACCTGGACTTGTTTCTTTCACAAGGTATGTTCAATATCGGGGACTAAATCTCCTAAGGTGGGGGAAGGTAAAGATCCAAAAAAAATTTTATTTTATTTATTTATTTTCCAAAATAGGAATTTAAATAGATTTGCATATGTTTTAAATGTAATTTACATATGCGGGGACTTTTTAGAGGTCTGAAGAGTTTTGTGAGCCATTTAAAATTTTGGGTCGTCAGGACTTGGGATAGGGGTATAGTGGGCCCGGGAATTCGGATATTTTTCAAAAAAATTTATTTTTGGTTATAAACCAATTAGAATATTAGGAGAGATATAGAATTGAACTTCTTTAACATTGTTTGGTTGTTTCTTGTCAACACCAAGTGAGCTAAATTCTTCAGCTCTAAGTGTGGTTAAAAGGTGGCCTAATCAGTGGTAGAGCTTACCACCAAGGTCTTGGTGGATTGCGAGAATGCTAGGATTCACAAAGGATTCGAGTGTGAATGGGTGTGTGTGTAGCTAAACTATCCTGATACGACCAAATAATGATTAGGCGATTGTAAAAAAAGGTTGGGAATCACCCCCTTTCTTAAGGTTCTTTAATGCTTCGGTGATTCGAAGACTTTAAACCAGTCAAGCACAACCAAAATAGTAAATGATGTACCTATAAGAGAAATCAAGATTCCATTAAATGAACTTTAATTAGTATTGATTACAAGATACAAATAAAGTAGTCAAACACAAGTGTTTACAAATGATTACAAGAGATAAGACCTTGAGACTTCAGGAAAGAATAATCAATGAGAGTTGGTGATGCAAAACAAGAAGGCTACTAATATTTAGATATTAAACTATAATGAACTAGAGAGAAAGAAGAGGATGAGAAGACAGAAGATGAGATGAGGGTAGAAGATAGAGGTGAGAAAATAGACGAAGGGGATGAGAAAATAGACTGAAGAAGGTAGGCTAGAAAGACTGATGGATTTAGAAGAGAGAGAATAAGAGGGAGAAGAAAAGATACAGAGAGAAGTTCACACAATCACGAAATATATTCAACCATTAAAAACAGAATTATTTAGTTACATAGAAGCCTTTATATAGGCAAAACATAAATAAAGCCTAAGAACCCCTAAGATAGTAAAATACTAAAATATCCCTTAAAACTAAAACAATGACAACATAATAAAATTAACCTTAAATTAAATTAAATCCCTAATTTCATTCATCTCTGCCCCTTCTCTAAAAGTAGAGGTGTAACATATGTGGCTCATCCACAAAAATCATAACTCGTCCAACATCAATTCTCTCCGACTAAGAAAAACTCTGCTCTAAATAATGGCAAAACTCTCGAAAAATCTCGAATCAACATGGCAAAACTCATTTGAACTCCATGTGAATTCAGAAGAGGGATAGTACTTCCATAGTAGACCACTCTGACGGTCAAGAATTTCCTCTACACAATCCAAAAACCATGGCTAATAGAATGGAAGAACAAGCGTTGATGTCGAAGAAAATATAGCTCCACCTGTAAAAACACAAGAAAATAATACAGGAGCCTCAAAAGTACTATGCTTAGGCATCCAATACTCGACATGAAAATTTTGACTAATACTATTATCTGATGGTAAGTAAAATAAAAATGCATTAAGTCTAGATTTATGAATGATGTGGAGATGTCCAATGACTTGGGTTTGCAATACCTCGAAGGAGATATAAGGATAAAATTGTGGTGGTTTACGAATTATAACGTAGTCTTCTTTCAGACATTCATGATTCCTATGAAGAACATATACAGTAAATTCATAACTGCTATTACTCAAAATAATTTGTCGTCTCATATCGACAAACTTATGGACAAGTTGGATAAAGGAATCATAAATATTAAATGAATAAGAATGGGCAATGTAATAAAGTTAATGGGCTGGCGAGGGGAAAACCAGATAGAATTTCAAAAGAACAACTACCAGCAGACCAATTTTCCAAACTATGAAATGTAAACTCCACGATAGATAACAAGAAGTCCTAAATGTCAAGGTGCACTATCAATCCCAATTTTCTTTTCAGTTTGAGGCCAATATGAAAAGGAAAATTTCAAATTGGTGCCCAAAGATGTCCAAAGTATTTTAAAAAAAAAGACTTGGGTAAATACCACTTACACCCCCTCAGTTTAAGCAATATTTTGACTAGACCCCCTCTACTTTCAATAATTCCGACTACACCCCCTTAATTTTTGGTTCACGTATCAATTTGCTCCCTCCATTAGTGCGTCGTCAGCAGAAAAATAGAATATGCTTATGTCAGCACTAGAAAAGTGTATGAATGATCTATTTTTTCCTTCTTATGCATAAAATGACATTTTTAACCTCATTAAATAATGCACAATTACGAAAGTACCCTTAACTTATGAAACAAATGTATAACAATGCCCCCATCACTTTCATTACATATATATACATTACACAGTACACACTATCTCTCTCTTTCTCTATGCCTTCATGGGTTGATGAGATGGTGGTAGAATGCTCAGCATTGGAATGGATTTGGCAGTGACTTAGTGAGGTTATTCACGATTGAGGAGATTTCAATTCGGTAGTGACTACAGAGATTTGGGTCTGCGGTTGATGGGTCTTTAGTGGAGCTCGATGGAGGTTGTTTATCGGAGAAGAAAGACCTGGATAGCTGGTGAAGCTTTAGTTGTGCTTTAATGGTGGATCTTTGGTAGCGGTGTCTCGCTGGAGACAATGGCGATGACATTGATGTCACTGCCACATGTTGCACCTCGAGCAATCGTTGAGGACCCATGCCTTCATCTCACCGTATTCGCGCACCACCATACAGTCATCATCACCAACAACCATGGTGGAAACAGAGAAAGAAAGAAGAAGAGAGTGGCCAACCCAGAGTGGAGAGAGAAGAATTTTGAAAAAGAAAATGAGGTGCAAATATCCATGAAGATGAGAAAACTGATTTTGGTGGTGGGTTTCACTAACAGTATATTCCCGCGTCTTTCATTTTTCCCGGCGATGGTGCTCCGGCTGGTGATGGTGATCAGTTGAGCTTGGTGGTACATTTTGAACTGAGCTCGGTAATAGAGAAGAGAAGAGAAACCGAGAGGGAAGAGAGAGAGAGAGAGAGAGAGAGGGAAATTCAGTCTTTTAGCATCACAAAATTTTATTTATTAAATTAAATATATTAATCATGGGTAAATTCCTAAAATCACCAAAAATCGTTAGTCAAAGTGATGAATGTTAGTTACAGGGGGTGTAGTTGGGATTATTGAAACTAAAGGAGGTGTAGTCGAGATATTGCCTAAACTAAGGGGTGTAAGTGGTATCCATTTCTGACACAATGAAAGAATTATTTTCAATGAAGTGTTTCTTTGAAAATCTAATCAATTGTTACTTATGTTCAACACACTCCCTATGATGTATAGGATGATGTGGGACATTAAGTTCAGGTGGTGGAGAATTAAACACATTTTCAGATACAACATGGCAAACGTCTTTTGCCAAGATGATTTTGTGAACACAAGGCTGAGGAGAAAACCTATATTGTGCCTTAAAAGTCCTTTTTAATGGTTTTGCAAGGTTTAGCTTGATAGTTTTACCATTATACTTGAAACTATAGGTATTCTCTTTACAATGGTGAGTCGCATTCAAATCACATATCCATGGGCAACCAAAAAACATGTGGGCTACATTCATAGGAAAGATATCACACCAAATCATACTAGCGTAGTCACCCATTTGGATTGAAACTAACCACCTCTCAGAGACAGTCAAAGAAGTTTGTTCTACCCAAGCCACTCTATATGTCTTTGGGTGAGGTTCAGGTTAAATTTTTATTCTTTCAAAACCTAATTTTGATACTACATTTATTAGGCTTCTTCTATCAATAATGATCTTGCAAACTTTATCTCCGCATTGGAGACATGTGTGGAATAATTTGGTGCATTTCCAGTCATCTTTTTCCAAAAGAATTGATGGAACACATGTCAAGACATTATTGCTAGCCTCTTTCCAATTTCTTATCCTAAGTTTTGTAAACATTGACGTGTCAACCTTATGTTCATTAATGGTACGCTTACCTATAAAAGTGGTCAGCTTAGCCACCTCTTCACCGATTCCCGCGGAGTCTGCAAAATTATTCATGTTTTGTCCTATATTTTGAAGTCTTTCGCATATTATAATTTGGGCTTCATAAAGGTCTCTAATAGTCATAGTGAATTAATGGAATGGAATAATAGGGCAATATTATAGGAGGTATGCCGATATAGACTCAAATTACATTAAGTAAACCAAATTATAAATAACAACAATGATTGCACAAGAAGCAAAAATACATGTAAGGTAAATTATGCGAAAGTACCATCATGTAAGAATCAACTAATTGGATGCAAAGAGATTGGGTGCATGAATGGTGATGGAAAAATAAGAGAATGGTGAAGGTTTTAGTTCAAATAAAGACATTTTGCAAATTTATTGACTAGACAAACAAATAAAAGTATTAATTTTAATTTTCAAATGAAGCATGTGTACCTTTACAGAAGTCCAAAGTAGCTATCAGAATAAAGAATAAAGAACTCTAAAGGCTGAAGTAGATCAATCCAACGTTGATATAATTTTTTGGTTTTTATTTTTTTTTGGTCTTTTGCTGACTAGAGTGACTGTTCTTAACAAGATCTGGTCTGGCATGATTATGAAGCTGGGTAGGAATGTTTTTGACCTTGCATCCAAATAGGGTTTTTATTTTTTTATTTTTGGTTTATTGTTATTCTAGACTGGGCTAGCCTTTTTCTAAAGATAGTGGGTTGACTCTGAACAAGTGTCCATAGATTTATAATGAAACAATTTAAAACTAGGCTAACATGAATTGGGCCTAATCTGGATTGGATTGTAGCTTCTTAAACTGGATTAAATTCGACTTTTAAGTTTATGGGTCGGATGTAGTTTTGATATAAACCAAATTCTGGCCTTTCCAAATCAAATCTGTCGTGTTGAAGGGCAGAGTTCTTGGCTAAAATTGTGGTGACAACACAGACTTTCGACTGAAGTGGTGTTGACGATGGCTTGTGCGAAGCGAGCGATGATAGTAAGAACCCAAAATGTTTGGCAACAATGAAGCGATGAATGAAGATGATTGTGATGGTCATTGATGGAAAAAGAAATGGTGTTGCTGCAAATTGAGATTAGGTGTGATGCCCTCTATTAATGGTTGTGACAATGAGTCATAAATTCCAATACTAGTTTTTGACGATGACGAGGCAACATGATGGCCTCCTTTTTCTCTTCTTCTTTTTCTTCTATTTTTTTTATTTTCTTTTTTGGTTGATGAAGGATCTACTTGGGTTTTAGAGACCGGTACTGATTGGTGGCAAGGTGTGAGATGGGGTTATATGGGAATTATTGAGTTTTGAGATAGGTTATGGTTTTGCTGAGAGTATAATGGTTTTGAGTTTTGGGTTCTTAGTCTTGTTTGATGGGTATTAAATTTGTGTGGTTGCAGATGGTGAAAGTTGTGGTGAGTGAGGGATTAGGGTTTGGGTATGAGAATGATGATGTGAAGGTGGTTGTCTGTCACTTCCCGAAATTTGGACTGCCAGGACTTTCCCGGATCGACCCGAATCTCGAGTGTGAATCCGTTCACTTAACCCCGTGAACGACCTTAACCACACTCATGCGATATTATCGAGCTCTGACACCATGCTGTCACGCCCCGAAATTCGAACCCCTAGGACTTCCCCGGTTCGAATCTGAATTCTGACACTCAACCCATCTGTTAACCCCAATGAACCATTTCCCATCACTCATATACCGCAGAAGCTTACTTTTTAATTGTACACGTATATACGTGCACTACAGACTTTACGAACCCTAATGGGACCCTCAAAGTCCCCTTGCATCTCTTTTCAAGAATTCAAAATCATGTATATTTTGGATAGAAATGGTGATTTCGATGCATCGAACATGTATTGAACAACTATTGACCAAAACACACTCTCGGGACTTTTGACATTCCAAAATTCTGCAGGTTTTTTGATGCATAGTACTTCTTATTTCAATGCATTGAAGGATCGATGCATCGAAATGGACATTTTGGTGCATCAAAATGCCCAAAATGGTGTGCCGGCAGAAATTGCTGCAACCTCTCACCTTGCTCATTTTGAGCTCAAAACACATTCCATCAACCTAGAACTTCTCATACATCACTCATAACATAAATGAGAGGTACTAACATCAATCATATGCTCTAAATCATACTTATGATTAAATCACGCACCAATGTGAACCATTCTCCTTTACAACCAAAACCCATTCATGTTGAAAGTATTCATCAAATGAACCAAGTGCAACACAAGTGTTACATACCCAAATCCAAAGTCTTTTTATATACAAAAAGCTTATAGTCTAAGCATACATCAAAGTTACATTTATCCAAAATATAACTACAACTAAAACGGAGTCTCATGCCCCAAGCTGGCATGGATAGCCACAATATATATACAATATCCAAAATATAGCAAAAAGTTACGAGAGTTCCACTTGGACACTCAAGTCCCATCTGTCATCGGCGCCTTATCTGTAAAAAGAGTTTAGGAAAAAGAGGTGAGCACCACGACAGTTTAGTAGGGATACCCCAACCCACCTAAGTGCCAACTCGACACGACCTACATATATGCATGTCATCACATTACACGTACCATCAAACACACATCATGTTTGTTCACAAGCAACGCATATATAAGAATACATTAACACATATCATGTTTCACAATAAACAATGAAAACATTAATCATATACTTGTCTCTCTCTCAGAACCAACCTGATACCCTGACATGATTCTTGACCAACCACGTGACCTGAGACACTTCCCACATAATTTCAACATCCCCACCAAGTAATCACATACTCTGAGGTGGTTGGTTACTTTTCAGAATTCGTCACCTAGTAATCACATACTCTGAGGTGGTTGGTTGCTTTTCAAAATTCGTCACCTAGTAATCACATACTCTAAGGTGATTAGACCATTTCGAGACTTTCACCGAGTCATCACATATTCTAAGGTGATTAGATAGTTTCAAGATTTTTACCGAGTCATCACATACTCCAAGCTGATTAGATAGTTTTAAGATTTTCACCGAGTCATCACATACTCTAAGATGATTAGATAGATTCGAGATTTTCACCGAGTCATCACATACTCCAAGGTGATTAGAAAGATTCGACATATTCACTGAGTCATCACATACTCCAAGGTGATTAGATAGATTCGAGGTTTTCACCGAGTCATCACATACTCCAAGGTGATTAGACCATTTCATCACTCTCACTGAACATTTATATGCTCCAAGTGGACATGTTATTCTACCATTTTTCCCATTCCCCTCACAACAGCCCTATACATGCATTTCGAGCATATAAAGATCAAGCACTTGCCATTCATGTTTCACAATGCATAAGCAAGTTATAAAGGAACATAGTATGCATTTCATCTCCACAAAACCACACATATAATTACCTATACATGTAAACCCTAGAATAAGTCACATATGCTCACAATATTCACTTAAGCACATTTTAGTCATGCTTTACCAATGCACACATTCTAAAAATAAAGATAGCATGCATTAACTCACAAAACATCACATAATGCAGTTATGTTCACATAACAAATTTTCATATAAGTACACTAAAACCTAGCATATAAGTGTACATGCTAATTTCTCTCACTCATTCACCATTCATATCATGCATACTACCATATGCATAACAACCTCACATAAGAGACCAAAGAGAGGCTGAAATAAACCATATCTCACCCCTCTTACTACTCTAGAACATGTAAGACACACCCCTAACTCTCACCGTTTCACCCGAAAACCTAGAATCGACAATTAAATGAGAAGAGAAACCCCTACCTTGAAATTGAAGGCCTTCCAAGCACTTCACCAAATTTTCAGCGATGTCTACCTTACCAAAAATCGCATTTGTTCGGTTTAAATGGAAGCCCTAGCCATCCCCTACGTATCTCCCTTCTTCAGTGAAACACGAATCTAGGTCGAACGACTTCAAATTGTAGAGAGAAGGTAGAGAGGAGAAGAGGGAAAGGTTTAGAGAGAGAGTGATCCATGAGAAATGGCTGGACTCCCTCATCCATTTGTTTTTAAAAGCATATTAGGGCGCGAAATGACTATTTCGTCCCCGGGTCACTTAACGTACCTTCCTAGACTCCGTTTTTTATTTCAAAAACTCCTATGGCCTCGAAATAACTTTCGCTACTCTCTAAATATTTTATCTAAACTATTCTCAAAAATAAATATTTTTTAGATTCCTGGGCCCACTTAGACCGCATCTCAGGCCCCGGTTTGACCAAAAAGTCAAACTTCTCCAAATCTTCTGAAAACTTATTAAAACCCTTAAAACAATTCCCAAACATGTTCCCCACACTCAAAACACACTACAAGAAATCTGTTGTTTTACAACAAAAATATTTGTCGCTAAACATAGCAAATTTGTCGCAAAAAGCTTTTAGGGACAAAAAAATTTGTCGTGAGGTTGTCCCCTAAAGCCCGTCACAAAAGGTTTTATGCCACAAAAAACTTTTGTGGCAAAAAATGTCTTATTTTGCAACAAAAACACATTTGTCGCTAAAGAAGTCACAATTAGCGGCAAATTATTTGTCACTATTTCTCCAAAAAATTGTCGCTTATCACAACCCAATCCCAAGGACTTGTCGCTAAATATATAGCAATTTGCAACAAAAAAATAGATTTGTCGCTAAAGATGTCACAACTAGCGACAAATTATTTGTCACTATTTCTCCAAAAAATTGTCGCTTATCACAACCCAATCCCAGGGACTTTTGTCACTAAATATATAGCAATTTGCAACAAAAAACAAATTTGTCCTAAAAATGTCACAACTAGCGACAAATTATTTGTCTCTATTTCTCCAAAAAATTGTCGCTTATCACAACCCAATCCCACGGACTTTTGTCGCTAAATATATAGCAATTTGCGACAAAAAATAAATTTGTCACTAAAGATAAATAATTTGCCACAAATATCATTTTGTCGCAAAATATTGAAGAATTTGCAACAAAATTTGATTTGTTGCTAAATATGAAATAATTTGCTACAAGTTAAACTTTGTTCCTAAAAATAAAACAATTTGAGACAAAAGTAACTTTGTCACAAATTATAGTTATTTAGCAACAAATATTGTTAGTGACCAATATTTTTTCACTACAAAATTGCTGTGTAAAAATAAATTAAAATTCTTTATTTACAACAATTTTGTTCATGTCACTTATATATATCAACAATTCCAATCAAACATCCCCTAATTTTACAAATTATATGAGGCATCAATCACAAATTATCTAAACTAATATTTTACAAATTAAAAACTAAAATATTCTATCATATATATATCCAAAGATCCATACATATTCCAAATAAAGGATCAGAAAGAGATTCATAGATCGAGAATGATTTCGTTGGAAAAAACTTGATTGTTTGCTTTGATACCAAGTGATGTAGAACAAGAAGGCTACTAATATTTAGATATTAAACTATAATGAACTAGAGAGAAAAAAGATGGATGAGAAGACATAAAATAAGATGAAGCTAGAAGATAGAGATGAGAAGACAAACGAAGGGGATAAGAAAATAGACTGAATGAGGTAGGCTAGAGAAACTGAGGGATTAAGAAGAGTAAGAATAAGAGGGAGAAGAAAAAATATAGAGAGTAGTTCGCAAACTCAGAAAATATATTTAATCATAAAAAATTGGATTGTTTAGTTACATAGAAGCCTTTATATAGGCAAAATATAAATAAAGCTTAAGAAATCCTAAAATAGTAAACTACTAAAATATCCCTTAAGACTAAAACAATGACAAAATAATAAAATTAACCCTAAATTAAATTAAATCCCTAATTTCCTTTGTATATACCCTTTCTCCAAAAGTAGAGGTGTAACATATGCGGCTCATCCACGAAAATCATAACTCGTCCAGCATCATTTGATAGCAAACTATGAGCTAAGATTAACTAAGCTAGGCTAGGAGCTAAACTAAGGATTGCACTAGGTTAGAGTAGATCTAAGGTAGTGTTGTGTTGGTCGTGACCCTTCTTTTTTGTAACACATGCACTTAGAAAGGGATTGAGACAAGCAAAAAGGGATGTTTGGCTCTTGTGTTGATAACCAAACAAGAAAATTGTCCTTGTGACAGACTGACTTTGGGCTTGGGCTTCAAAAACATTCATTCTTTGTGAAAGACCCAATGTTCCTTTCCCAAATGCTCAGGTTTGTTTTTCCATTTTGATACAAACTTTGGTTCCTCCTCTCCACGTGTCACTTCCAAAAGTCCCAAGGCAAGAAGTTTATTGGATGACAACATGTACAACACTATGTAAAAGCCATTTTTTACTTATGTTTAGACACATTCAGCTTTAGGCTGTTGAAATGTCTCAAGAGGTGACGTTTTCCCACTGACACCACCAAGCCATTCCTTTCTTGGGATCTGGTCCAATCCATTGACTTATCTTGTCACTCATTTTTTGTCTGGGCCATTGTTTAGACGGCCTAACTTAGGTTTTTCATAATTTTTATCTACCTGACGCTTGGGCTATCCCTCAAACTTAGCTACCTATCCCACCAGCGTGCTTCTTCATAGCCCAATTGCGACCTACCATATTAGGTGCACAAAAATGGAGTTAACATACTTCTATTCTATTAATGGTCTTAGTGGCAATTTTCAAGACAACACACCAATAATATAAATAAGAAGAAAGAACAGTTCTCACAAGTTCCATTTTTCGTGTTAAAGAAAAGCTCAGAGAACTCCAATTGCTTATTTTGGCAGCAATATGGTCCAGTAATTCCTTACATTCAAAGTGTCTAATAATTCTATCAATCATAAGAAGTCCAAGATAGGTAATTGAAAATTTACTAACCTTTCTGTTCAAGCTTTTAGCCATCTTTCTAAACCTTTTAACTAGGGGTGCAACTTGGGTTGGGCAACTCGAACCCAACCCGAGCCCAGTCCAATTTTTTACAGGCTTGGGCAACTATTTTTACAATTAGGATTAAGCTTGGGTTGAAAAACCTCAACCTGAACTTAATTAGGGTTGGGCTTAGATTGAGATGCCAACAACCCGAGCCCAACCCAAACCCGAATTGTAATATTATTTTTATACATATATTTATTTTAAATATATTATATATAATATTCAAATTATGATAACCTTTTTCTTTTCAACTTCCTTTATTTAAATCTTAATTTATTGTATGTTAACATTTTGAATAATTAATTTCCTAAAAAAATGTTTGTAATTTTTTAGAAATTTGCATTAAGTTCTAAATTTTTTTGTGTTTAGGAGTAATCTAATGTGAAACTTATTAAATATCACTTTAAATTTTCAACATGGAGATTGGTGATATAGATAACCCAAATTAACTCGACTTTCTAAACCAAAATCTCAACCCGAGTTTTAAAATTTAAGAATGGGTTGGGCTAGGGTTGACTATTTAGGGTTAAAAGTCGGGTTAGGGTTGAACATTTCATATGTAAGGTTGAGCCTGAGTTATACCTCTAACCTACCCAACCCACCCGAGTTGCAACCCTACTTTTAACATATTTTGGGAAAAAATATTTAGCTCATCTTAAAATTGATAGCAAGCATAGATAAATCTTGAAATTTATACAGAGATCATCAGTGCTTCTAGCAGTCCCTCTATGAGTTTTTATAACAAAAACTAGGTCATCTGCCAAAAAAAAAATCCAAACCAGTTTTGTGCACAACATTAGAGTCTGCCATTTTTCACCTCCTTTTAAGGCATTGTAAAACAGTATTTAATAATAAGAGTGAACACGATAGAAAGAGTGAATCCCTGTCTAAAACCTCTATTTGGTTGGAAAAATCCAACTAAGACCCATTAACCATAACTAATAACTATGTTGAAGACAAACATTCGCTTACCCAACCAATTCATTTGTGGCTAAACCCAAAATGGTACAATAGATTGAACAGAGGTGACCAAAAAATATAGTCATATGCTTTTCTCAAATCAATTTTCATCATTATAGTAGGTTTGATCCTTTTAGAGTTAAACCCTCTGACCAATTCATTAATAAGGATCACATTATCCTGAATTTTTCTTCCTTCAATTAAGGCACTTTGCTCTGGCCCAAACAATAGAACTAAGTCTGTTTGCTATCAACTTTGTAATGATTTTGTAAATCGTGGAACAAAAAGAAATAGACTTAAACTCAGTAACTATAGAAAAATTATCCTTATTTGGAATTAAGGAAATAAAGGACGAATTAATATCTTTGCGCATTTTAGAGTTATCAAAGAAGAACTTAACAACATCAACAACACTCGTGCCCACAATATTCCAGAAATTTTGAAAAATACTGGGAGGAAATCCATCAGGCCCTGGACTTTTATTAGATCCCAACTAGAAGATAAAACTGTCTTTATTTCATCAGCAGTATCTACTTCATCTAAGCTCTGGACTTCCTATTGAGATAACATGTTCCTTGGATCAATGGTCAAAGGCTAAACCTGATTAATCTAAGTATCCTAAGAATTATATTCAAACTAATTCTGATAAAATTTCACATACCCTTCCCTAATCAAGTCGATACCAGTAGTCCATTATCTATCCCCATTTTGCAGAGCAGTCACAACACTCATAACTCTATCTTGAGCAATCTTATGATAGAAAAGTCTTATACATCTATCATTATCTTTCAACCATCTCACCTGGCCTTTTTTGATAGGATTGTATGCCCATTCATAACACTGTTTGGGTTGTAATGACATTTGTTGCCTAATGAATTTTTTATTTTAAATCATATATATACATTGTGAATGCTATGTATTGGTCGATTCATAAAAATGAATCGTGATTGTTCATTTGATTATGCAGTGATTTAGTATATATGTATGATGGGTGTTCATGCAAAAATTATATATATCATGGGATGAATGTATTGTCATAAATAGTTTAAATTCGGTGATAGATGATGGACTCTCTATCAATGTAAGAATTGAACTGATGAATCGACAACAAGTTGTAAAAACTCTAATGGCCATCATAGCAACTACTACTTGTCAGTGTTATGGTGATTTAACTCTCAAGCATGAGAGAGATATGAATCATTGCCTTGGTTAGTAAATACTTTGATTTATTCGGTGGATCTTAGGGTCTAAGATCCAGATACTTTGGGTGTTTATTGATCATTGGCTTTGGAACATATTATCAAGATTGCATCTACGCTAGCTAATTTACTTTTGCTTGATTAATTTGATCACAATAAAATGAAGCTTTTGGTGATACTTTGATGAAAGGACTAACAATATATACTTGACAAATGTATATTGATTTTATCAAAGTGATTTTCGATCTAACAGGAATAATCAAGTGGGCTAAATAAATGTCAATCATTGAATTGGATTGATAGTTATTATTTATCCATATTTGATTATGCGTAGAGGGTCAATTTTTTTAATTAACACAGTGGTTTAACCATTCTCAAATTGGATTGGAGCCATTCATATATAGTGGAGTTATGTTATGGTTAATGGATTAATTAAATTAAAATCATGAGCAGTCCAATTTTTATTCCATTGGAACTAATGTGAGTTTGGGCTCAAATAAGATCCTCACTTCTAGTCTACTAGATTTATGTTAAGTCATGGGAGTGAAAATAAATGAATAGTGGTAAAGTTTGCTTCGAGCACTCCTAACCAAGTGATATTGTGGTACTAGTGACACTCCAAGTTGTTGGATTTGTTAAGTGTACCCATGTGCAAAAGGCACTCCTAAGTCGTCAAAGAGTTGCTTAGGACACATATTAAAGAGAACAAAATAAGTTAGTTAGGGACACTCCACTTTGGTGGGATTGTTTATAGCACTTGTTTAGCTTGCTTATATAATTGGGTGCACTTAATTGATGTGACTTCATCTTCTTCCTTGTGAAGAGAAGCTTTCAAGTTCTCTTTAATGGCTATTCATTACTCACTAAAGTTCCCACAAACTATATATGGCTTAGAGAATACATCACTAGGGTCATAGAATTGAGTCATTGGGGCATTGGAATCAAGAGAGAAGGAGAGTGAAGGACTTGTAGATCCAAGCTTGCAAGACTCCATAGCCAAATGAATTCAAGTTTTGAAAGCAACGAGGATACACTTACTCCTTGAAGGTATATGATTCTTTACCTTTGTGTGTGCATTACATGCATCTAAAAAATTTTAAAGTCCATGGATTAACACAAGGATTTTACAAATCCTTGTGTTGCTGAAGCTTCTTGGTTAATTAGGATGAACAAATGAGTTCCACTGATAATTTGAACTTCCCAGGCTTGCTTGATGATGTCAAACATATATATCCCCTCCTGTAAAACACCATACTTTCAAGAATTTGAAAGGTTTTGGATCTTCAGCAACTTGATTAGAATTTTTGACTATCGTGTCATGCATAATGATTAGATATATTGGCTGTAGATAAAAATACTTAAGAATTTGGAAAAGAAACAAGTCATTCTTGAATAATTTAATCTCTATCCAATTTGGCATAAAAAAAACTGGACTTTATATTTTAGCACAATAAAAAGTCAAAAGATAGCCACTAGGAATCCTGGTTGAGGTGCCCTTCAAACTCTCTTTTCTCCTAATTTTCTTTTAACTGTGTTACTTGCTTACCAACTTGAGGTAAGTCTATTTATGACTTGGCTTTAATGTGCTTCTTAAAATACCAATTAACAAAACTGTGACTAAATTAATTGACACATTAACTATTTTTTATTTTACTAAATAAAAATAGTCAACTACTCCAAGTGAGAATAAAATTACAAAAATCTCCCAATGTGTTAAACTACAAATTAGAATATTGGACAAATAAAATATAAACATCAATCCAACATTTTTTAGTACTTAATTTTTAATTTTATCAATAGAAACAATTTTTTTTAAATTGTTAATCATTTCCAAATATTCCTCATCATTGTCAGTGTTGATAAAACATTGGGGCCTAAAACCTCAACGAAAAAAAGTGGTTCTACACAACACAAGAGCCTGGAAGCAACAACTCTGGACGTAACTACATGGATGGAACAAATTGTCATCCTTAACCCTATCTTTGGAGAAATGAAAGGAAAGTACTATATCACTATGAATCAGTTTGAAAGTAGACAAACAAATTTTTTTTTTTCATTTTTTGTTACTAAAACAAAGGACAAAGTGGACAATTGTTTAATTCCCTAATCATTCCCTTGTATTTTCCCTTCACTTGAATATTTACTAGAACAATGTTCAAAGAACTCTAAGACAACAAATTATAGTTGCTACACATCACATGACTGACATGGTATCACAATTTAATAAATAAAAGCCATGTAATCTAGCCATATTCCTCAAACACGTGGCTTGCATCTATTAGACAGTGACATCACTTCCCCTTTCTTCAGTCTCCTGTTGCTTTTATTTTCCTCATTTTTAGCCTGAACATGATACTAACTTTCCTTTCTTGTCAACACACTGTCGCGGACACGGACACGGACACGGACACGGACACGGACACAGACACAGACACAGAGTGAGAACGTAAATTGTTGGAGTGAGGGAAAGGGGAGCGAATGATTTTAAAATATTAGCAACAAAGAATCAACTTTTTGCTCCCCTAAATGTTTTTACCTCATTACAGTTGTTTTCTAAAAAAATGAAAAGGATGAGAATTCATATCAAACACTTCTATTCATTGACAAATTCAATAGCAATCATCCTTCATATCTGTTCTAAACTTCTGACATCAACTCAATGTTGAAGAATTTTGATCCTACCTTTGCTAACTAAAAGGCTGTGATTTTTCTTCTTTTCTGTTGCTTCTTTTCTTCTGGACAGTGTAGATAGCTGTAAGTCCTCCATGACTGATTATTCAAAATTTTGGGCAGTATTTGACAAGCATGGAGTCGATAACCAATCCAACCGAGTTCTGTGATTGTGACCAGCTTACAGGTATTGACTTTTTCACCCTGCAGGCTAAAATTTGGTTCCATGCAAAACAGAGAACACCATGACAGGTTTGGTAATTAGGGGATCTATTGAGTTACTCACTGTATCACGTCGTCTATTAAAAGTATGTCCAAACTATTGTGATATCTTTCAGTGGAACAATGCAGCTGTCAGGTGTATCCTTGGCATCCTTCCTACTGTCTCCAATAATAACTGAATTGCTCTCTTCGCTGCTGCTGCTATTGTTCTCATTCTTGTTATTGTCATATAAGTCGTAAATTGCCTGGTCCAGTGTTCCTTCTCTATAAACAAAGATATCATCACCTTCTTTCATACGCTTCCATGTAACTTTTCGGTCATGAACACGACTGAGTGGCATTCCCCTGAAATACAAGTAAATCCATACACATCAAACCATGTAACCTTTAAGAAGTTCAACATATATATTATACCACATTCAAATATAGACAACAAGGGTTTAGATAAAGCCTTGAAATATTATCTTCTGTAATGGTGAAGTAAAGTGCTACCAAAGTATTTTTCTTTTTTGTGAATTTATAATGATTATCAAATTTTCATATTAAATATGCAATTGAAATAACAATATGTTCAAGTCTTGTTAGCTACAAAGAACAAGAAAGATAACAAGTTTCCAATACTCATTCCTAGAAGTCAATATTGAGAGGAAGTAGAGTGGGAGCCCATCGGAGCCAGGGCATGCAGCTTAGAGATGTTACCACCCAATTTCTAACAAAATTAGCTACTCCAAGCCCTAAAAAACAGAAAAACTAGCCTCAGACAAGCACCAAAGACTTTTATAATACCGTCACTAACAAAAAAGGAGCTTTCAGTTTCATGGATGATAGCACCAGCAGTTAGCATGAGCAGTATCTCCTATCACCTAAAAGGGAGGTACAAAGTTCAAGTTCAAATTGGGACATTGATGTGCATGCCTTATTAAATAAGAACAAGAATCACCATAGATGGTAACAGAATAGAAAGAACGATATTTCATTAAAACCTGAACCGTTACACGTGCAGATATTAGCAACATTTATGCAAATGCTACACAAAATGCACAGACTAATTTGACATACTAAATAAATGCTCTGAAGTGATTCAATATCCATGGAATATTGATGTGCTCATAATCCTATATGAAATTGCTTTTTCTTGGTTTTTATTTCATAGATGTCAATCACCGTTTAACAATAATGGGTATTCTTTTTCTTTTCTTTTTTTGACAAATAACAATACTAGGTATTCAAAACAGAGAAGAGAAGGATAGTCAAAAAAGCCATCGATATACCGAAGTACCAGAATCAGGCAAAAAGTTACTTTGGGATTTTCTGAAAATACTGTGGTCCAATTAAGTAAATGACAACTAACACAACACTAACTCATAAGTCATGACCACTTGAACACAAATTGGTTTTAACTTATAAGATTGATTTTCAAACTCTAGTATTCCAGTAAACTTTCTTCATCATTAAAGAGAATTCAGTACAATAAATCATCTAGAAGAACATTTTTATTCATTATGTTATCTTTAGCCAAGCCTCTTAAGATTTGACCTTGTTTACATGATTCATATCTTGTTTATAACATAGTGCCGTTAATAAAATAAACACGCTACCAAGGATATGAATCAAGACAAGTCTTGTTTTGGACACTAATTGATTCTACAGGAATAAAGTCCAACAAGGATTAGCATTGCTCCAACAAGAAGTCAAAAAGTTTCATTTTTCTACAATGGCAGGTAAATGGTTGAAAAAACAATAACATTCTAATTTGTCACACATATTTGGAAGTAAAATGGAAATGACTCTGAAATTATGCTACAATTTGTCAGAAGTGCAGGAGTGGAACTACAGAAAAATACTAATTTAAACCGAGAAACTAGACCTTCGTGACACTAGTTAGAAGTGATAATACTGCTGACGTAAAATTGCTTCATGTCCCAACTCCTTTCTATTTCTGATTGCCATTTTTATATTTATTTCTCCTAAATGCTCAATCTTTTCTCAAATTGAGTAAATTCGGAAGATTTAAATTCCTAATCTCTTGCTCATCGATATTTACTTTTTTTGCTCTTATTCTTTTATATTTGAAGCTTAACAAGAAAAGCTTTCAAAGAAGAAGATATGTATGAACGTTCCTACTTAGAACATATAAGCTTTGTGGGAAACCACTTCTAGTCAGGGTCTCATGATTTATCTCAAGCCATGCTTTAGCACGTTACAATGCTGCTTAATTAACTCAGTTAAATTAAGCTTAAGTTTCGATGGTCAGAATGTTACATAGTTATTCTGCGAATGTGTGCCTGAACATGCTTATGTGGATTTTCTAGTTGAAGCATGTTAAATTTCATGTTTGTATGCCTTTTACTATGGTGCTCGTGTCATATTTCAAATGATATCCATAACCCAGAAAGATGAAAACATTCTAAATATGTGTTATACATATGTCATATGCAAAAACAATTGCTAAGTTACATCATAACTATTCTAAGATCGGATGTGGTAACGAGGGAAATAAACCATAGTTGATGTGCATTATAACAAAATGTGACATTTACCGGAAAAATAAAACAAATAACAAAACACAAGGGTTGCCCCTCTTTCCAGAAGTTGCTTTGTTCCATCCACAAATTTATCAATTCTTTAACATCCAGCAACTAGTACATAATATATGGCTAAAGTTGAAGTTAAATAAGATAAATTTGATTTCCAATTCTTTCACAATTCAATTCATTCTGATTTTCCTCTTGTCATCATTATTATTCCCGGTTGCCCACATTGGGTGAACTTTGAAAGATTTATTAATTACTGAATTTGTTTCTGAAGAATATTTTCCTTTCCTTTCCTTGTCACCTATCATTGTCAAGAAAACAGAGGGAAAGAAATAGAAATAGAATACAATTTGATTTTGGGGTTGACATACTAGGAAAAAACTCTAATTCATCCAGACCAAATCAAATTGATACAGTTTCCTTGGAGTCCAAGAAATGAAAAAGAAAATATAAATCTAATTCTTTTCCTTTTTTCCAACAAATTCATTCCTAACCCAAATAGAGGTTTAGTCAAACTCAACATCCCAGGATTTCCATTGATTCAATTTTAGAGAAGAAACCCATTTTTGGTTACGATTATAATTTCAAGAATTAATATAAAAATCATCGATATTCCAACTATGAACACCCACCCACCCACCGTGAAAGTAAACTCAAAAGAACATAGAAGATAGCATAGAATCGTAAAGTACACAAGCACTGGTGAGACAGATTACAGAGATACAGTAAGAAACAACAAATATAATAATGGAAAAGGGGAAATGGAGAGAGAGAGAGAGAAGCGTTACCGAATGTGGAAGAGCACAGAGATGTCACCCATCTCGAGGTAGAAGTTGATGGCATCCAAGAAAGCCCTGTAGATGGAGACGTGGAGTCCGTCCAGTCTTGGGTAGGGAAGTCGGGGCCTCGGCGGCGGTGGCTCCGACGGCCACTGATTCCGCCACCAACCCGCCGAATGCGTGTACTCCTTCCATTGGGTGGTGGTGTCAGGGGAAGCGCCACCGCCGTTGGGCTGAGGGGAAGGAGGAGCGGCGACGAAGCCGAGACTGGCCATGATGGGTTCGAGCTCGTCGTGAGCAATGAGGGGTTTGAAGGTGCGCGTGTACCAGAGTGCCAGCTTTCTAGTAGATGCCTTTACGCAATCCTCCATATATATTATATGCCTTCTCTCTATATGTGTGTGTGTATATATATATGTCCGCCTTCTCTCTCTCTGTGGGTTTCTTCTCTTTCTTCCTCAGCTTTCTTCCTTTTTCACTTACAATTTTTCCTTTTTCACTTGCAATTTTTCATTGTATGCCTATGTCTCTCTCTCTCTCTCTCTCTCTCTCTCTCTATATATATATATATATATATATATGTATATGCATATACATATAGAAACGGACAATAGAGGACGATTGTAGAACTTGGAATAGAAGTTATTCAAGACTCGACAACTTCAATGTAGGGATTCGGTTTGGATTTTGGAGGGTGGATTTTGAAAAGGTTTATTATTTTGACACCGATGTTGCTCGATTCTACTTTGATACCAAATAAAAGAAGAAATTAAATATTTTTCCCTTTAAAAAGGTTTTACTCCCAAACAATAATTACGGGAATTAAACTAAATAAAAAGAAAAGAAGCATTTATATTTAATATTTATTGTTTAAGTGATGTTATGCTTTTATTTATTCATAAACATGAGTGTTATTTGATAACGAAAAAACGTATGGCTTATTTTAAAAATTATAAACAAAAAAATATGTTTGTTAACTTTAAAATATTTTTTTTTATAAATCAACACATTAAATTGTATAAAAAGTCAAGTTTATGTTACAACAAATATATATAGCAATAACAGAGCACGAAATATACATAAAAAAAGAAATAAATAATATTGGATTACATATATATCTACACAGCAAATGATACTGTAAAATATGACTCACAACCCAAAAGGCCCTAACAAGTAGGGGGATGCACACGATTCGGTTCTTTACGGTTATTGGGACAATTGGAACCAGAACTGTTCCTAACGGTTCTTTAATTTTGAAATCAAAATAAATGAGTTCAGTTCAATTCGGTTATTATGGGAGTTGTATTTAACCTTATAATAGTTATAATAACTTCATTATTTAAAATTTCTTACATAACAAAATATTATTATAAATAAATAAATATATATATTCAACGGTTTCAGTTTTGGTTCCAAGGTTTGAAACTAGAATCGTGGTGAACGGTTCCTAAAATATAGAGCCGAAACCGGAACCGTAGTGAACGGTTCGGTTCGGTCCAATTTGTATGGAGTGAGAAGAGGGATGTGAAGGGTATACTCTTTCTCTTGAACTTCTTACGTTACTACTTTCTTTTTCATTTTTTTTATTTCTATTTTTCTTTCAACACTGAAAATGAATATATGATATGAGTAAAAAATACCATTCTTATTTTTTTGACAAGGTGATGGTTGAGACTTCTATGTTTTTTTCTCAAATAAGATTTTTTATTTTAGCATGGGTCCCCTAAGTAACTATTTCTTATTATCAAGTATATAAGTAATTATTCATATTATACCTAATATTTTTTTCTCAAGGCAATTGATGCTCTTTAATTCTGTCCACACTTGATAATTCTAATATTTTTATCGTTGTATCAAATAATAATCTTTTATAAAAAAAATTCTTTTCATTTTCTCACTTTTAGTTTCAATTTTTAATTAAAATAATATAATCACCATTTTAGATAGAAAGAAAAAAAAAGTTTTTTTTTTAATAAACATAAACAATAAACATCATTTTGATGTTTATGATTTGAAGGCTTAGCTACAATGTTGTTTTAAAAGCGTTTTGACAATTTATAAACAAAACAAAAATTATCAAACATGTTTATCGTAAAAATTTGTTTTGATAAACAATTAACACTAAACATAAACGGTTACCAAACAAGCCCTATCAATTAGGACTCGAACATCTTTGTTGTGATAAATCCAAACTTATCAGGAACAGAATACATCAAGAAGTGATATTTTCTTTTTGTTCAAAATAAATGTTAGAAGATTTAAGTCTCTCTAGTAGTATTGTGAAAGTTTCTTATCAAAACAAAAAATAAATAAACTTTAAATGCACATAGTTAAAAAAATCTACTAAAAATACGAAGTGCACTCATATCACGACTCAGGAGGCACATACACTATCATGTTGAAAACACCCGCTCCACAAGAAGTCGCAAAATCGTAGCAATATTGCATACTAACAACAAATCCTTCACTAAAAGTGTTGTATTATTCATACACTAAACAATGCCCCCGGGACGAGCAACACATGCACGACGGGTGGAACAAATCTTCTAGGCCCACTAAAACCTCCAAGGAAAACTTTCGAGTCTAAAACCCTGGAACAAACTCCAGTTCTATTGAAATCTCGAGAGACCACGCTCGAGTCCAAAACCTTTAGACACACTCTTAGATCTACTAAAACCTCGAGAGACTACCCTCGAGTCCAAAACTCTAGGACACCCTACCAAGTCTACTAAAACCTCAAAAGGTAGCCCTCAAATCCCAAAACATTGAGACACTCTCTTAGGCTCCTATAAATTGCGAGAAATAACCCTCGAACCCAAGACCTTGAGGTACCCCCCTCAGGTTTACCGAAATCTTGAAAAAATAATTCTCAAGGGCATGCAACTAAACGTATATGTATGGACTATCACATCCTTATAAGTCGCACACTAGGACACTTAGAAGAATTCTGGAATGGAGGATGAGAAGTCAAAGTCTTCCCAAGTGCTCGAGTGTTGGATCTAATTTAAGGGACGATGACCACATGTTATGACAGAGAAACTCACCATTACGCTAAATATATTTAATGCTAAGTCTTGGCCATTTAATGCTCAACTACCATTGTTAATGACTGACCGAAGTCATTTAAAGTAAGGCCTCTACTAACCCTAACGGAAAAGCAAGAATTTGATCTATTAGCCATACATGAAGATAACTAATCCAATCATAACCTTGAAGCCTTAGGTTCTGGGTAATACCTAACAGGGTCTCGATCCCTCGGGTATTATCCAAAATCCTGAACTATAAATAGCAATATCGCTGAGTATTAAAGGCCAAGCACAAGTAACCAGAAATCACCATAGCTCTAAAACTTATTTATTCACCCAACATTTTTACCATTAATGTTATTGCACTTGGTTTGTCTACTCCTCCTCCTTCTACATTACCATTCTGGTCTCTTATATACCTCACTTATTATCATTTATTGTCCTTCCACGAACCCTACCAAAATAATAGAAGAACTTAAATATTTTTTCCTTTAGAATATTATTACTCTCAAACAATAATGATGGTAAATAAACCAAATAATAAGAAGTGATTCACCAATCTAACTTTGAATTCACAAAGTTGAAAAAGACACTAATAAGTTATTGATGAATAATGAATGTGTAAATAAGCTATCTATTTATGAGTAAAGAAATTCTAATAACAGATTCAACCCTAAAAACTGTCAAGTTGACACCATCTCTAAGACCCACAAAAAAATAAAAACAAAAACTTAATCACTAAAATAAATAACTACCAAATATCACTTGAATCCAAATCTAGTACGACCAATAACCAACAAAATAAGTTATCTTCCTATCTCATTAAAAAAAATGCGAAAACGAAGCTCTAAACAATATAATATGGCCAAAATTGATATAGGTCATAAACAAAGCTGGTGAGTATTTATTGTTGGGCTCTTTCAATTAGAAATAGGTCTCCACAAATTAAAATAGGCTCATCCCGCTGAACTAGAATATATTTTAACATCAAGATTTATTATTTTGACATTGATGTTGGTCAAATCTACTTAGATACTTTCTTTTCTTCTTTTTTTCTCCAAAATGTTATTACTCTCAAACAATAATGACAGTAATTAAACCAAATCAAAGAATAAGAAACAAGGACTCAATAAGGAACAAATCACAAATATGCTAATTTGAAAAAAAGATTAAAAAAATTAAATTATCAAAAGACAAAAATTAAGAAAATAAATTCAAATTATTATCTTATAACAAAGCATGATATTAACTAATAGGGAGACGATATTCGCACTCCCATTTTCTACGTTTGCACTCCCATTATCTCTTTTGACAAGATTAAAAAAAAAACTAGTAAAGAAAGTGCTAACACCTAAATTATGGCCAAAGTTTTTAAGACACGTGGCCAAAATTTTGAGACCTAGGCCTTATGTTAGATCATGGTCATCTAAGCAACCCGCCTAAGAGTCTCGACGACTAGTTGCTTAAGATTCTCGACGACTAGTCGCCTAAACGCATTTTGATCAAGTCACCTAAGAGACTTTCGACCTCATCGCTTAAGACTCTCGATGACTGGTCGCCTAAAAGCATTTTGATAAAGTCGCCTAAGAGACTTTCGACCTCATCGCTTAAGACTCTCGATGACTGGTCGCCTAAAAGCATTTCAATCAAGTCGTCTAAGAGACTTTTGACCTCATCGCTGAAGACTCTCGACGACTAATCGCCTAAGAGCATTTCGATCAAGTAACCTAAGAGACTTTCGACCTTATCGCTTAAGACTCTTGACGACTAATCGGCTAAGAGTTTTGGCCAATCATGGTCTAAGGAGGCCTAAAGATAGTCGCCTAAGAAACTCACCTAAGAGTCTCGACGACTAGTCGCCTAAGCAACCCTCCTAAGACTCTCAATGACTAGTCGCCTAAAAGCATTTCGATCAAGTCGTCTAAGAGACTTTCGACCTCATCGCTTAAGACTCTCGATGACTAATCGGCTAAGAGTTTTGGCCAATCATGGTCTAAGGAGGCCTAAGGATAGTCGCCTAAGAAACTCACCTAAGAGTCTCGACGACTAGTTGCCTAAGTAACCCGCCTAAGACTCTCGACGACTAGTCACCTAAGAAACTCGCCTAAGAGTCTCAATGACTAGTTCCCTAAGTAACCCGCCTAAAAATCTCGACGACTAGTCACTTAAGAGCATTTTGATCAAGTCACCTAAGAGACTTTCGACCTCATCGCTTAAGACTCTCAACAACTAGTCGCCTAAGAACACTTCGATCAAGTCGCCTAAAAGAGTCTTAGCTAATCATGGCCTAAGAATATATTGATCAAAACTCACCTAAAACTCCTGATGAGAGTCACCTAAGAGATTCTCGATCAAGTCGTCTAAGGAAAGAGTCCCCTAAGAGTCTCAACCATTTGTCGCCTAAGACTCTCGACGACTCATCACTTAAGAGAGACACCTAAGAGCTTTTCGGCCAGTCATGGCCTAGAAGTTATGACTACGCCTAAAAGGATTAAGTTTGGGCGAAATTGAATCAACTTCTTTTTAGGCCTTGAAAACTAATGAAGATTTGATCCGAGTCAAAGTATAACTAGCTGCGAATTCCAAAGGCCCGAAAATTCAAAAATCAGGTCTGAAGACTACGAAAGCTAAAAATAGAAATGACAACTTGATCAATTTCTAAGGTTCAAAGACTCAAAGCTTCAAATGGGAGAATCTCACCTACCTCTGATGGAGGAATCAGAATGGTCAAAGCACTCCAACCTAGGCAAGAGTCGGACTTGGTGGTTGAGGAAAGTTATAAATAGTGAGTAACCTAAGTCAACAATCTGAAAGATCCCACAAGCCAAAGCCAAAAATGTCATGCTAGATAGACATCTTTGTCTGTCCATGGAGAAGTGTGCTAATATGCCAAAATAAGCTCAGCAATGTAGTTGGGAGACCACTTTCAACCTGCACCCATTTATTGTCTAGAAGGATGGACTGAAAAGGACATGATCAGACCAAGAGCCTTTATAAATACTGATGCAAATTCCACAAGAAAGAGGTCCCAGCACCAGCATCTAACATGCCTTTGTTATCTATCTTTCTCATCTTATCTTAACTTACAGTTTTTACTTTCACAATTCTATCTTTCATAATTATCTAGATCTTTAGCTCCTTAGCTTTATTTTAGTAATTTTAGTTAATTTAGCTTCTTAGCTTTAGTTCAGTAATTTTAACTAGTTGTACTTTATCTTCTCAGCACCTTAGTTCTTTAAATGCAATTTGTTTTTCAGCATCAATGAAATTCATTTCTTCATGAATGTGCTGAATTTTTTACTCTGCATTTTATTTCTAGTCTTGTTATCAATCTCACATTCAAGACTGAAAGTCCTTGTCTTCAAGGCATTGAGAACCTAGCAGGGAGGGCCATTCCTACTCCCCTTCAGTCGCTTGATCCTTAAGAGGACCGACTCACGGTCTGAAACAGGAATAGTTTTGTTTACCCACACTTGTATTCGATGGAGTACTAGCACACCCGCGCATCTTACCCAGACCCATGTTATGAGCCAACCAATCTTGGCTTGCCACGTGAGAGTTAGCATTACGAGCCAAACAGAAAGTAAAAAAGGTAAAAAAAATTATCTCTTTTAATAAGACCCAAAAAAAAAAACATAATAAAGAAACTAAAGAAGGTAAAAAAGAGTTTAACTTTATAGCATTAAGGGTAGTTGTGATATTATAAAATAAGGGATGATGTATTAATTAGTTTATGAACTTTCTTGTCATTTTCTTTAAAAGAAAAAAGTAAGTGGAGTGCAATTGTAGAAAAAGGGAGTACAAATATTGCCTCCATAAATAATATTATTAACATATAAATATTCATAACAAATTTATATACATGAGTTCATGTGTCATATATGTGTGTTGTGTTCTACTAGCCCTAATACAATTGTCAAATATCGAATTGTCAAACAAGACACAAAACCTGTGAGCCATCAATGTCGAAGAAGACACAAGACCTGTGGGGTCCCTCAGGCCTTATGTGTCTTGTTCGACAGTTCGGTATTCAGCTAGACATTCATTTTTTGGTACAAAAATCATTATTCTGCAAAACAACTTCTGTTTATCTATCCAAACTATAACATCATAACATGGGTTAAGATGACTCATGAAATTTCTAAAGGAATGCGGAAAACACCCCTGCTCCATAGGAAATCGCAAAACTGAACCGACATGCACTCTTTGTGGAGCTTGCAATGAAGACTTCGCCTCAATAAAATAAGGATCTATGATAGGCAATGTCACCTCAGCGTTGTAATTCCTCGCTCTGTGTCCTCTTTTCCCAAATAGGGTGCCTTCTGCCACTCCAATGGTGGCAGAACCACACGACAGTTGCCCTTTTTCACTCAATTCTATTCTCACCATCTTTATTAGACACGAGAAAATAAACAATAAAATAAGGATCTATAATAAGCAATGTCACCTTAGCGTTGTAATTCCTCGCTCTGTGTCCTCTTTTCCTAAATAGGGTGCCATTCGCCACTCCAATGGTGGCAGAACCACACTACAGTTGACCTTTTTCACTCAATTATATTCTCACCATCTTTATTAGACACAAGAAAACAAACATATAGTATTCAAATACTCACATCAGCAATATCACATTAATGCAGAGTAACAACAAGAAATCCTCCATTAAAAAATCAAGTGTTGTATTTATACACTTCAAACAATGGTACTACAAATTTTAACGTTTTGTTTTCTGTGCTAGAAATAATGCAACTACAATAAGGATAAACGACTTAAACCATCGTCTCATCTGAAAAAAAATGGTTGCCCTTATAAAGTCCCCCCTCCCTAAAGCAACACATACGCAAATGGCTAAATGCGGGTGTTGCCTACGCGCCATTAACATGGCAAAATCCACAAGTCATATAAAAACAGCCTCGTTAACTACAAAGAATGGCCACAAAAACCATAAGGAGAAACCCTTGAGCCCAAAATTGTGGAACAACCTTCTAGGTCCACTAAAAACTCTAGGGAAAACATTCGAGTCCAAAAATTCTTGGAACAAATCTTATAGGTCCGCCAAAACCTTACAGGGAAACCCTCGATTCCAAAATTCTTAGACACCTTACCAAGTCCACTAAAACCTAAAGAGGCAGCCCTTGAGTTCCAAAACCTTGAGACCTTCTCTCGTCCCCATTTAAAATGCGATAAACAACTCTCGAACCCAAGACCCTGAGGTACCCCCCTCAAGTTCACCAAAACCTCGAGAAAATAATTCTCGAGGGTGCGCAATTAACAGGGATGAAGAAAGACATAAATATGTGTGACTTGAGAATTGTCCCTTGAGGGGGGGGGGTGAATAGGGACTTTAAGCAAACAATGGAACTTTTTCAATTTAGCTTGTTTTGACAAAACTAAACTTGATTGAACTTTTGTTAAACACTTGGTGCGTAGATTGATTCAATGAGTAATCATCTTATTGCACAAAAATAAGTCACATAAACGTGTTCAAACATTTAAGCATGCATTTATGATTAAGGTCAATTCATACGTTCAATGCATATTTATTGTGCAATCACAACATATTCAATTCAACCAATCAATCCACCTATCTTATCCTCATTTGATTGAATATAATTATATCATCAAAAATTCTCATAACACTCATAAAATTGCTTATAGTGTGTGGACATGTTGATAGCACATTTTATTAAATACATGATATGCAACTTAATTGACAAATGAATAACCAAGTAAGTCCTCAATCAATCAACATACTCTAAGCATTCATCCCATCCTCCTCATATGAATTAAAACATTTAAACTTATAGCATTTATATATAAAACATATGAAATTGAAACAAATAAAATGTTATCAAATAAAGGAGTTTAAGGATAGAAAAATGTACACCAAATGACACCATGATTTTTACATGGTTCGGCCCCTCTTGCCTACATCCATGCCTCAAGAACACCTCTTGAGGTTTCCACTATAGAGCCTTCCTTAATGGTGGAAAGCAAACCGTACAATTGCCAAGTGAATTACTTGGGCTTCCTTGCTCAATGACATCCTTACCAAGACTTCTTTGCCAAGCTCATGACTTGGGCTTCCTTTCTCAATGAACACTTCACCAAAACTTCTTTGCCAAGCTCATGACTAGGACTTTCTTTGCCAAGTGTATCACTTGGTCTCTTCTCAAAGGTAGATAGGTAGTTTGATTACAATGAAGAATATCCCTCAATGGATAGATTCACAAATGATAGCTCAATGGAGAGTATCCCTCAATGGATAGATACACAAATTATATCTCACATAGCTAGAGTTAGCAATGAAATACTCAATTGAAAGCTCTTCACTAGGATTTTTGCCACTATGAATGATATGCACGTGTTTGGTTCAATAGTGGTGGCTACCAATGGATGAAGGATATGAAGATTTAAGCTTTAAGGTAGCATCTACCAATAATATATGATCATAAAAGGGTTATGGTAGTCTCTCTCATTTGTATAATGCATATACAAGGTGTATTTATAGTGCAAGAATAAATTATGGCCGTTTGGAAATGGTTGGAAAGTATTAAGTGCAAAAAATAGTCGTTGGAGTTTGAATCTCAAAGTTTTGGTCAACTGAAGCAATGCTTCGGTCGGCTGAAACCTCCCCTGTTTTGTAAAGCCTACTGGAATTCATTTCCAGTTTCTATCGGTCAACTGATGAAGAGATTCGATCGACTGAAAGGCCTCTATCAGTCAACTGATGGGTTCATCAGTCGACTGAAAGTCCCCAAGTCAGAATCTGTTCTCAGACTTAGCTAATTTCTCTTGCACAGTGCATTAATACATTGCACACTTAATTACATTGAAAATGTTTAAGTAAATTTCTCATAAACCATTATATTTCTATTTACTTTAAGTTATTCAATGTAATTAAGCAAAGTACCCCATATTTGGATTCAATAAAAATAGTTTCAAAATCAAATTCTAAGTGAATCAAAATCTAATTTTTTAATTTTAGTAAAAAATAAATTTTCACAGCTTTGACATAACAATTTAACGTGCAATATGAATGACCAAAATCAGTCATTTGCGGCTAAAAAAATTCATGTGATCATGATAAATCATTGGGTACAATCACCAGGACTTTTTATGTCAAGATTCATTAAAAAAACTCATATTTACGTTTTTGCCCCTATAATCCAACACTTAACCAAATTTCTGCACTAAGAACCCGAAACAGTAACTGTGCATGACACGACTTTATATAGTGATTCATTTGAGTTCAAAGCCTAAGTCAATGTAACTAAGAACCATAAATGATATGATTGAAAGACATGGTCCTAGTTATAGCTTACTAGTTGAGTTCTTCTAAAGCTTATGATGACTTGAACTAACTCAATCATAGTAACGGCCTCATGATGTTATAAGTGAAGTTCATGGCCTATCGCTTATGGTTTAAGGACTCATGGATAATATGAATGATATGCATTGGTCCTAAGGTCCACTAGGTCAATAAATGAGCTTTCAAAAGAAGTTACTTCATAAATAATTTTACATTAAATCTAGCACTCACCCAAGACTAGCCTACCCAAGTTTTTTGATATTCAAATCTTTAAGCTTTGGGGTTCCTTCATCATGTGGCTTGGATTCACTTCAACTTCGCCATTGATCTTGATTATTGATCTTTGAGTTCCATTATTATGTGGCTTCATGTATCTTCTTGTAATTCTTTTTGAAGTCCAATGTCTTTAAGATACTTGAGATAATATAATACTTTGTACTGCACACTTAAGTAAACTTATTAAATCTACACTACAATAGGTTGTTGTCATCAAAATCACCCAAATAACCTTGGGTTAAAACCTTGATGTCAACAATATGGATCGCCACATCCCTACAAGTCACACCATGGTTCACTTAGAAGTATTTTGGAATGGAAGATGAGAAATCAGAATCCACCTGGGTACTTGAGTGTTGGGCATGACCTAATCCCCCTTAGGTTGTTCATCGAAACTTTGAGAAAATAATTCTCGAGGGCATCCAACCAATAGGGACGAAGAAAGACATAGGTATGGACCACCATATCCCTACAAGTCGCACCATGGGTAGAAGAATTTTGGAATAGATGATGGAAAGTCAAAATCCACCTGGGTACTCGAGTGTTGGGTCTGACCTAAGGGACAATGGTCACATGCTATGATAGAAAAACTCACCATCACACCAACTACATTTAATGTTATGTTTTGGCCATTTAATGCTCAACTACCATCATTAATGACCGATCGAATCCATTTAATGCGTAACCCTCACAAAAAGGGAGAATCTGACCTAGTAGCCACGCGAGAGGACTGCTAATTCATAGGTCTCCATGAGTTAAAATTGGTTTGCTCAGCTGAATTGGAAAAAGTTTTAATGTCAAAATTTATTATTTAGACACTGATATTGCTTGAATCTACTTAGATACTAAATAAGAGAACAATTAACCTCTTTCTTTTTTTCATTTTTTCCTTCAAAATGGTATTACTTTTAAAAAATAATGACAATAATTAATCCAAATCAAAGGACAAGACCTGTGCAAGTCAATGTTAAGGACTCAATAAAGAACAAATCACAAATATCCTAATTTGAATAGATCGTATAATTTTTAGTTTTTTCTTTTCTTTTTATTTTTTTTAATTATTTTGAAGGCTTTTGATTAAAAAAATTTAATTATCAACATACAGAAATAGAGAAAATAAATTAAAATTAGGATAAATATCACTTACACCCCTTCAGTTTAAGCAATATTCCAACTAGACCCCCTCTAGTTTTGATATTCTCAACTACACCCCCTAAATTTTGAGTTTATGTATCAATTTTTTCCTTCCGTTAGTGTCACATCAGTAAACAAACAGAATTTTCTAACGTCAGTAAGAGAGAATTGACGGACGTTACTGACAGGGAGTGTAGTTGGAAATATTGAAGCTAGAGGGGGTTTGATCGGGATATTGCCTAATTTGAGGGGGTGTAAGTGATATTTACCCTTAAAATTATTATCTTATAACAAAGCATGATATTAAAATAACATCATTAACATGCAAATATTCATACCAAATTTATATATATGGGTTCATGTGTTATATACGTGTGTTGCATGATATTAGACAAGAGAATTCATATAAACTAAATATATGATAAATTATTATTAAAAACAAAATATGAAATTAATTATACTTTTATGTGACCAATAAAAGTGTGAATGAAATAGATATTTTTTAATAATTTATTATAAATATGTGACTTCTTATTCATTAAAATATGTTTATTAAAAACGAGAATGTAAACTAACACAAAGGAATAATTAATTATTAAAAAAAATAGGTTATTATATATCATATTTATTTTTAAAAGTATATATAAAAAATATACAACAATTATTTTATAGATTTTGGATTAAGAGACGACCCTTGAATTTTTTTTCTAAAAAAAAACCCTTGAAAAACAATTAGGTATCATTTGGATTGAATGATTTGGAAGGATAAGGAGAGAAAAAAAAAAGAGAGGATAATGCGTTTTGTGTTTAGGTACTTTAACCGTTTAGATAAACACAAGAGAAAAGAAAAGAGAGAATAACATTAGTTATGATAGAAATGAAAGGAGTGGAGATGACAACAATAAATTTTATTCATGTTTGGATAAGACAGGATAGAGAAATGATAACGACCTTACTATCAACAATTTCTCTTTCTAATTGTTGATGACATTTCAGAATTATGAAAGTACTACTAAAACACTATCATTTCCCTTATATTCTTCCCATTTTTAGGAGAATGGAATATGAGATATCCCTCCTTATCCTTTCTTTTCTTTTAGTGATGCATATCCAAACACAACATGGTCAATCCTCTCCTTATCCCTCCAAATCTCTCATGATGATGCGTTTGGTATGCGAAAATAAAATGAAATGCAACTGTGAATGGAATGAAATGGTCATTCTCATTCCATTGTTTGGTTGCAAATATGAAATGAAGTAGGAATGAAATAAATTTTAAATCAAATTCTCCAAAATACCCATCCTAATGACAAATAAATTAAATCAACAAATATATGATGGTAGAGGAAGGTGGCAATGTGGAGGTGGTGGAGGTGGCAATGGAGGTGGTGGCGATGTGGAAGTAATGGTGTAGTGGTGGAGGAAGGTGGTGATATGGAGGTAGGGGTGTGGTGGAGTAAGGAGGTGGCGGTGTGGAGGTGGTGGTGGTGGTGGTGGAAGCGGCGGCAACGGTGGCGATGGTGGAAAAGCCAGTGGTAGTGGTGGTGGTGGTAGAGTTAATGTGGTGGTGGAAGTGATGGTGGTGGCAGTGGAGGTGAAGGGTTTGTGGTAATATGTTTCTTTTTTTTTTAATCTTACTGGGAATGGAATACTCATTCCATAAGTTTAACTATGGAATGAATTTTCATACCTTGGAAATAGATTTTTATTCCAATGGAATGACCATTCTCACTTTAAAATTCATACAAAAAAAAAATGGTTGGAATAGACATTCCATTCCATTCCTACGTACTAAACACACCATCATGTCTTATCCTTCCAAAAATGAGAAGATTGAGAGAGAAATGATGGTGGGTTAAGTAGCACTTTCATAATTTTGAATCTGTCATCAACAATTAGAAAGAGAAAATTGTAATTTCACCCGCGTCCCACTAAATATAAAAGGGTATGTTAGTAATTTTGTTGTTATCTTTTTCTTTTCTCTCTCCTGTGTTATCCAAACAAGAATACTATCATTTCTTTTCTTTACTTTCCTCTCCTGTTTATCCGAGCATAAATTGAGGTTATTGTTATCATTCTCATTTCTTTTATTTTATTTTATAACTAATGTTATCGTCTCAGGCTATATTTGGTATGCTGGAATGGAATAAAATGCAAGTGAAAATGGAATAAGAATGAGAATGAGAATGGTCATTCTCATTCTATTATTTGGTTGTAAAAGTGAAAATATGTAGGAATGGAATGAGCTTCAAATTAAATTATCCAAAATACCCCTCTTTGTGATGAATAAATTAAGCTAACGTAATAAAATTCTTCAATAATTTTTAAAAAAGAAATAATGGTGTTGGTGGAAGGCGGTAGTGGTAGTGGTGGAAGGCAATGACAGTGGCAGAAGACGGTGGTGGAAGGTGGCAGTGGTGATGTTGGTGGAAGGCGGCGGCAATGGCGGCGGTGGTGGAAAACAACAGTGGTGTACATGGTGGTGGTGGAAGGCAGTGAAGGTGGTGGAAGACAACAGTGGTGTAGGTGGTGGAAGGTAGGTGACAGTGGTGGTGGTGTAGGCAACGACGATGGTGGAAGGCGGCGACAATGGTGGTGGTGGAAAGCGAAAGTGACATAGGTAGTAGTAACGGTGGTGGTGGAAGGCGGTAGTGGTGTAGATGGTGGTGGAAGGCGATGGCGGTGGTGGTGGAAGGCGGTGGCGATGGTGGAAGGCAACGACAGTGGCAATGGTGGTGAAAGGCGTTGGAAGGTGGTGAAAGGCGATGGCAGTGGTAGAAGGTGGTGGAGGTGACAATGGTGGAGAGATGAAGGTGGCAATGTCGTTAAAGGCTTATTGGGAGCATCAAAAAAAAATCTGGATAAATTACATTTGGACCCCTTAAGGTTTGTCGATATGTCAACCTGAACCCCATGTTTGCAAATCTTCATTTTCACCCTCTATCAATAGTTTTTGGCTGACTTTGGTCAATAAAATGCTAAAATGACTAAACTACCCTACATATACACTGTACTTATCCAAGATTTATTTACTCCGCCTCCCAAACACCCATCCACCACATCACCCAAACACCACCATAACCACCACAACCTGTGACAGTAGCAACCACCCGAACATCACCACCACCACAACTTACAGGAGCAGCAACCACCACCGTTCACCACCAATGACCACCGTTCGTCGCCACTGTCCATTACATCTATATATGCACAAACAAGAAATTAAATTTTTTTTTTTAAAAACCTGAAACCTATCTCTGATTTGTGTGAGTGTGAAAGAGAGATGATATATATATATATATATATATAGTTACCTTTCAAATGAAGTTGTTGATGGGTGAAATGGATGACTTCCATGTAATGGGGATGCTCAAGCTGACCATTTCTATCACATCCTGATTTTCGATACCCAGGAACCGAGGGTGATTATATAATAAACCATTAATCCCACTATAGTACCATGCTTTGATACCAAGTTATCACGCCCCGATTTTCGATACCCAAAAATCGAGGATGATTATGTAATAACCCACCTCAATATCGTAGAAAAATTATTGCGTACACATTATTACGTATGCACAATTTTACAACACTCATCTTAGTGGGCCTACGCATAGCCACACATACACATAACCAACCTCACTCTTATTTTCCAACTAGTTGTGGGCTATATTCAAGTTCAGCAGGCTGAAACTACAATTTCAGTCGACTGAAGAAATGCTCAAGAAATAGTTATTTCATTCTGTAATTTTTAGCAGCCTCAAAGTGAACTTTCAGCAAGCTCAAAGTGAGTTTTTAGTCGGCTGAAGAAGTGCTCTAGAAATGCTTATTTCATTCTGCCACTTTCAGAAAGCTCAAAATGGAGTTTCAGCAAGCTCAAAATGAGTTTTCAGTCTGCTCAAAGTGACCTGTTCATGGATGATGTTCAGCAACAATTATAATGAACCTATATGTGTCAAGGCCAAATCTTAAGGACACCATTCATGCATAAATAAACAATAATGGAACTATATACCATTATTCTCGGTCCTCACCTCACTAATTGATCAACACAACCATTCTTATAAGCTCATACTTGTGGAAAATAGACATAAATGAGAGTTCATCATTTGTAACATCAAGCATTAATCATGTTCAAAATGTGCGTATAGCGTATAAAATTATAAATGCAACTACAACATGTTCTTGAATTATAAAGACAACATATTAAAGTCTAAGTTTCTATACACATATCAATATGCACTAAGTCCACATCCCGGACGTGCCAAATAGCAAAAATAACAAGATAAGGAGTTCTAAGACTCCAAATCCATATCATGGATGCTCACCATCCATCACTTCCTTATCATGTCCTGAAAATGTTAATGTAGGGGGATGAGCAAGTTCAACAGTTCAAAGTAATATGTTGTGCAATCCATTCAAGTCTACATTTCATATAATTGCATAAAGATAATATCAATGCAAGGTTTAGCTACGTGTCATGCTTCCTAGCATTCTAGTCAAAACTATACGTTCATTTCCATCGCTTACACATCAAATACCTTTGTCAACCACAATTCATAACATGCTTCATTTTACAACCCATCATATCTATAACATATGATACATTCGAATTTATCCACAATTTCACTTATTTCATATAAATCACATTACTTCACATAGGTCAACACAAAATCACATTGTACTCGGAATTGAACTCATACTCACATCACACACCTAAGATATGTACCAAAGTCCCACATCTTAATTTTCTTTGGCTATTTCGGGCTACTAACCCATCTGGTCACCACCCACTTGCGCAAGGTAGAGAACTTTCAACCCCAAAGATGATATTTTTTCTTTCTATATTCTATGAGTCATTCCCGAGTATTCATTACAAACACAAAATATTTCACATTTTGCACGTATATTCGCACATTTGGATGCATTACACTCAATACATGCCCTATGTCCATTCTAGCAAAATCATTCAATAATTTGTAATGACACAAGTATACTTTCAATTCCCAAACTCAAGCTTTTCAATAAATTCACCAAAATTCACATATGCAACCAATATATCAATTTGCACAATTAAGCAATTCATGCATTCAATAACATCTATCAACCATTTCTAATTCAATAAGACATATATCATCAATTTAAATCATATATGTAACATAAATACATCAAATTTATGCTAAAAATATAAAATTAAACTTGAAATGTAAGACACAACACACACCCCTTACCTCAATAGCTATAGTTTCAAGCTATTCCTTACTTCACTCAAAAAATTTACTTTCTTGAAAATTAATTTCGGACCGATCAAACTTGAGTCCTCATCGCGTAGATCGTTTCTTCCTCCTTCGGCGAACTCAAATTCCCACTCGAAGTCCCTCTAAATTGATAAAGAAGAGAAAAAGAAGAAGTTGCTATATATATATATATATATATATATATATATATATATATATATATATCTAATGTTGCTCACAGCTGATGCATTTGTGAAATAAGGGCTGGGCACTCTCTCTTTTGATTTATAGAAAATGACCTACTCTTATTTATAACATTGCCATTACTTTTCCCTAAACCCTTTTGGACTCGTTTTTGAAGTTTCGTAACTCTGATTGATGCAAAATCGATTCCGTAGCGTATCAAATATTTTATTTAAGCTACTCTCCGAATTTGAAGTCATTCTGACACTTTTGGATTTTTTGGGTCTACAGGACCCGCGCCGCTGAGTTAACCAAACCCGAAAAAGTCAACTTTTACCAAATACTCTGAAAGTTTTTTCAAATCTTAGATATGTTATCTAAACATGTATTTCACATTTAAAATACATAAACAATCATTTAAAATACTAATATGATAATTAAATGAAAATGATAAAAAATCGAGCAAAAGTGGTCACGGTTCTTACAATTTTGGTAGAGGTAATACACAACTTTGGGTGGGTTCATTCGCCGAAATATGCAGTGGTGGTTATGTTATGGGCATGGTGGTGGCATTGGTTGTGGGTATGAATGGCGGTGATGGTTTCATTTTGGGGGTGGGAGTTGAGGATGGTGGTTGTGATGCAATAGATTATGGTATTTGAGGCTAGATTTCTAGCGACTACCATGGTTATGGGTAGGTTCATTCATCGGAATACGTAGTGGTGGTTGTGGCGTGGGCATGGTGGTGACTATAGTTGTTTGTATGGATGGCGGTGGTGGTTGTGGAGGTGGGTTCATAATTTCTGAATTCCCAAATCTGTTTTTTTTCTCATTCCCCAAACACACAGACCAATTGAATCATGGGTATGCAAGGGGATGAAAAAGTAGGGACGACGACGAGCCAAGTGGTCAGAAAATCATCTATGTTCAGGTACAATTCGCTTCTTGTTCAGGTGGGTCTGATCCGATTGGTGTGTTTCTGTTGCCCTGGCATGCCCTGTCGGGGATGGGCGGTGGATGGCAGGTCGACCTCACGGTGGCGAATAACGCCAACATCGCCCTCTATACCACATTTCTCAACCCCACCCCCAAAATGAAACCACCATCCCCACCTCCACAACCACCACTGCCTCTCACTTTTCGACCCGACGGTAGCCCTGCCACCATCCCCACTCCCATAACCACCACCACCACCACCACCACAACCACAATCCCCAATCCATAGCCACAACCACAACCACCACCATGCCCACACCACAACCACCATTGCGTATTATCACAACCTGTTGTCGATGATGATCTATCTATATATATATGTATGTGTATACATCTATATATATATATATGTAAAACTATTGGATTTTTGATGTATTAGACCTGGGTCGATGTGTAAATTAAGAGTCACACATATGAAGAATTGGGGCTAAATTGTAGAAAAGTATTTTGAATATTTTTTAGTTACTGTTTGCTTGATGTAAGCAATCTGACAATTGACAATGACATTAGAGCTTAAAGTGATGTATAATTTCAAACATCAGAGTTGAAAATGAAGATATACAAATATAGGGGGTTAGGTTGATGTATCAACAAATCTCAAGGGATTAAAATATAATTTATTCAATGTTTTTTATTTTACTTAAAAATGGAACAACAGGTTTAGTTATAAAATAGATTTTTATTTTTGAAATGAATTTTCATTTCAAAAGGAACGAGGATTCCAACTTTAAAATGGATACCAATCAAAAGATAATTGGAATAGGCTTTTCATTCCTGCCCAGCATCATTTCTTTTTTCTATTGTGTGTCCAAACGAATAAGAAACGACCGACTCCACTTTTTATATACATACAGCCTATACAGAGGTTGCCCATTTTCATCTTGTTGACTATCGACTCCCGATATACGGGTCTCAGCTCCACTTCAGTGGTGAGTGTGAGTAAGCGAAGGGAGGTGATAGTGATAGTGATAGTGATAGTGATAGTGATAAGAGAGAACCAAAAAATGGAGATGATGAGTTTCAGAAACTTCCCCTGCAGTTGCCATCATCTTCTTCGTCTTTACTTTCTCTCTCTACTTTTGTTGACTCTGACGGCGTCGGAAGATCCATCGGCGATTATATCAAGATTCCAGCACTACCTCCGAATCAACACCGCCCATCCAAGCCCTAAATACCACGACGCCGTCGATTTCATCCTCTCCCAGGCTAACTCCCTCTCTCTTGAGTCCCAAACCCTAGAGTTCGTCAAAGACAAACCCCTCCTCCTCCTCAAATGGTCCGGCAAGAACCCTAATCTCCCCTCCGTCCTCCTCAATTCCCACACCGACGTCGTCCCCGCCGAGCACTCCAAGTGGACCCACCCTCCCTTTGACGCCGTTCTCGATCACACCAACGGCCATATCTACGCCAGGGGCTCTCAGGACATGAAGTGCGTGGGCTTGCAGTATCTGGAGGCCATTCGCAAATTGAAGAAAGCCGGGTTCGAGCCGGACCGGACGGTTTATCTGTCGTTCGTCCCCGACGAGGAGATCGGTGGGCATGATGGTGCAGGGAAGTTTGCTGACTCGGAAGTGTTTAAGAAGATGAATGTTGGGATTGTGCTGGATGAAGGGTTGGCCTCGCCTGATGAGAATTACAGGGTGTTCTTCGGGGAGAGGTGTCCGTGGTGGCTGAAGATCAAGGCCACTGGAGCTCCTGGGCATGGTGCCAAGCTGTATGATAACACTGCAATGGAGAATCTGTTGAAGAGCATTGAGAGCGTGAGGAGGTTTCGGGCTTCTCAGTTTGATTTGGTTAAGGCTGGATTGAAGCCAGAGGGCGAAGTCATTTCTGTTAATATGGTCTTCCTAAAAGCTGGCACCCCATCGCCTACTGTAAGTAATTTGTCTGCTCTCGGTCCATGATATGAAGTTATAACATGACTAGTGAAATCTGGCATTTTCCCCATGTTAATTATATTTGTTTGTGGCATTTAAATCTAAACTGACAAATTATGGTCAATTATGGTGGTGTCGAGCCTCTTAGAGCATCCATAGTCCACCACTGAGCACATGCAGTCCCCCATCCCACATGCACTGGGCAATTATCAGTAAATTCTCTTGGGGTGGTCCTAAGGGAATTTGAACTCCTAATCTCCAAGATGTGAAGTGAGATCCTTAGCATTAAGCTGCCCCTTAGAGTTTCCAAGATTTCCCTTATAGGTGGCTACAAATTAGATGACTGGTAGGCAGTTGAATCAAAAGGTTATACATGTAATTGAACTCATATTATTGTGCAAATGCTATAGATTCAATTGTTTACAGGGAGAAATATTGATTTTTAGTTAATGTTTTTACACATAGTTTGGTTGGATCCTATTATTTTCTTCATCAAACGATATCCATTCCTGACATTTGGGAAACATACTGTAATTAACAATTAATCTCTCTATCAGGGATTTGTCATGAATCTGCAGCCATCTGAAGCAGAAGCAGGTTTTGATATTAGAGTCCCACCAACCGCTGATGAAGCATCCTTGGAGAGACGAATTGCTGAGGAATGGGCACCTGCTTCACGTAACATGTCATTTGAGGTAGTAAAAAAATTATTAAACTAGTTCCCTTTCTAAACCAAATTAGCAATACAAGAAAAAGATGGTTTCTTTGATAACTTCATTGAATTGTCATTACATGTTGCTTCTATTGCAAAATGTGTAATGAAAATATAATTGTTTATTCTATTGACAATATATCATGTGTTTTGTTTTATTCTGTTTTGCTGCTTCTTTTCAAAATTGATTTTTTTTTTTTATTGAAAAATGTTCTAGATAGAAACTAGTGAATTTCTGCACTTTAATTGTATCTCAGGTCCCTAATTACTTATTTTCCTCCAGTGTTTTTGTTATTTTACTAATTAAATTCATGTCATGAAATATAAATATTAGAGACAAACCATTGCAACTTTGCATGTATATATTGTTGCATTCTAAGAGGAAAATGTTTTAAAAAATGAATACTGATTTCTCTCTCTATCCCAAAATAAGTGTCATGCTTCCCTTTTTGGGATGTTCTAAGGATGTTCTAAATTTATATTTTTCCAAATTGTCCTTGGGTTTTGAAATCTTTTTCAAATCAATAATGTAAATGTTCAAACTTTGTTGGGTTAGTTTTATAATTTTTAAGGGAGACAACGCATTAGATCAATGTTCCCTTAAAAAGTTAGAGTTACAATGGGTGGCACTTATTATGTGACGAAAGGGAGTATGATTTGATTCTGTTGCTTATGTGATAACTGACTCAAAATCCCCCTAGATGGGATTGGTTAAATCTGTTACGAACTTATTGACCATCGATGTTGGAAAAGGAACATTAAAGATACTTAGTTTTCTGAATCGAATATTTTGCAACTCTGAAGTGAGGAGATCTTGTTTGTATAAAACAGGAATAATTAATGTGTTCAGCAAGACAAGGGGTTGAATGTGTAAATGTTTATCCTTGCTTCAATTAAATAAGATATGAAAGTATAAAATTGTTCTCTTTGCTTATGGGTCTGAGATGCACATGCTGCTTATATGCATTTGATGGCCATGAGATTGCAGCCTGCTGCATTGCTATGTTACATTGTTACAATTCAAAATGCGTGAAATATCTGTGTCAAATGCTTAACACTTGGACATGGTACGGGATATTGTGTTTGACACATCTAGTTGGACATAGCAAGCATATTTGATAATTCAAGTTTAATATAAAATAGTAAATAAAAGTCTCTTACTATGTTTCTGTTACTATAAAGAAGAAGAAGAAGAATATAAATACTTAGTCATATCCCGGTGCCCTTGGGTTTGGGGATTTGATGAGTCTAATGCCTATGTGTACCTGAAACACCAGTTCATGTAACATTGCTGAATTGTAATGATAGGGAGAATAAACTAACATACTTATAAAGTCCTATTATGTAGGCTTATTGAAAATATGGTCTTCCAGTGTTATATTGACCTATAGGTGGATATGTATGCCTTTCGTTTAAAAAGTTATTTTGGAGTACTAGAATGTTTTTCCGTTATCAATTTTCCTAACTATGGGGTCAATGGGCGCAATTGTAAATCTGTTAGGGAATTTGTGGATTTTGTTGCTAGTTTAAAGTTATAGGTGGCCAGTTTTGGCTTTGCGTGTTCTCTTGGGATGCGCTCCCCTTTTGAGCGCTTTTTATGAAATTTTACTTATCAAATTAAAAAAAAAAAAATTCCTAACTATGGTTGTAGCTTGGGCAGTTTAAGCAAAAGGTTTCCGTGTATGACAAATTTGGGAAGCCAATCCTCACAGCAGCGGACAGTTCTAATCCTTGGTGGACTTTGTTAGAAGAAGCTGTCAAGAATGCTAATGGAAAACTTGGAAAGCCAGAGATTTTTCCTGCCTCAACAGATGCTCGCTACTTCCGGGAGCGAGGCTTGCCAGCAATTGGCTTCTCACCAATGGCGAATACTCCCATTCTACTTCATGATCACAATGAGGTGAACTCTTAGACTCTTTTTTGGCTGGTTTACATTGGTAGTTTCTTTTTTCCTAGTTGTAACTCACCCACTTTTTGTTTCCAGTGGGACTTGACCCTCGACCTTCCCTTTAAGAAGGTAGAGGAGATACCACTAGCTACAGCTCTTGGTTGTTACGTTGGTAGTTTCATACAATGAATATTTACATTTGCATTGCTTTGACTTATTCTGAAATATAAAACTTGTATTGCTATTCCAAAATATAAGTATCAACTTATGAATTGATATCATTTTGAAAAATTTACAAACATCAATAAAAATATGGATCAAGTGCAAAAAATCTCTTTGCTATATAAAAAATGTGCAAGAAACACCCCTGCTATTTGGTATGTGCATATAAATCCCTATAACTTCAAAAATTGGAGCAAATTGCCCCCTCTATCAATTCTGACAAAAAAAATGCTGAAATCTCCAAAATGGCCTTTTAAATGACTAGAATGCCCTCACAGCCTTCTCTACATCTCTCTCCACTCTCTCTCTCTACAGTAGCCATTTTCTCTCTCTCCCCACCCACGTTTGAATGCCATATCACCCAAAGTTCATCTTCTCCAATCGCCCAAACAAGACGACCCATTTATTTTACATGTATAAATTGAATTTACCACATTCGCAATGAATCAACCAGTGTAAAGAAAATAAGAGTGATACACATAACATGGACGGGCCATAAACAGGACAGAAACTATTCTTAAAGTACTATTAATTACCCAATAAATGAAAAGAAATAAAAAATTAGTAGTAAAGTAGAACTAAAACCACAAATCAACGATAAAGATCAAACAGCGAAGCCACCATTGATGCGAACGATCTGACCATTGACCCACTCGCCAGCATCACTGGCCAAAAATCCAACAACCAGAGCCACATCCTGAGTCGACCCACCAGGCACTGATCCACCACTCTCGACTTGTTCCTCCGATTCCTTGTGAGCCAGCTGTGACAATTGTGACTCGGTCTTGGAGCGGAAGTGATTGGATTGCTTGAGCCATGAAAGAGAAGGTGGTAATTGAGATTAGGCTAAACTCGCTGACCTGACAATCTGTGATTCATAGCATCTACTGAGCGTGGTGGGTTTATGACTAGTTCAGGGAGAGAGAATTTCCCAACCCTAAACCTCCACTCGATTCACCGACCCCATTGTTGCTGTTGATCGGAAACGGCCAAATCTCAGTCAAACTGTATGATGAAGGATTCTTGGCTGAGAACGAAGTTTCATTGATTATGAGAGATCCATTTTAGAAACTCGAAGATCATTCAAACTAACACATATACGTATATACAGACACACACACACACACACACACAAAACTTCTCTCTCTGTGCAACGTGACTAGCGCTCTGTTTGGTTCAGTTGCCTTATTATCTTAAAGGCTAATTTAGTCATTTCACATTTTGTTCTTTTTTTATTTTATTATTATTTATAAACTATGGGTTCTTCAGTGATTTCTTGCTTAATTTGAAGATTTTTCCTAATTTGCACAAATTGAAAAATGTAAAGGGAGTTTTACGAACAATAGGAAAGGTCTTTGCACATTTTCTATATAGCGGAGGTGTTTTTTGCAGTTGATCCTAAAAATATTTGTGAAATGGTGTGAAGAATTTAGGTTTTGGATGTATATCCGTATTACTTATTTATCTCAAAAATATTGGATACTTGATTTACCGGTAAGATATTTTTAGATAATTATATGAATGTGGCATACTAGAAACTCAAAAGATTAGCCGAAAGCGGAGATCCAGTCAACCATTACAGACTACTTGTTGTATGACTTTTGTTTTTCTCCTATTCTGACCGGAAAAATGAAATTAAAATGGTGAAAGTAGAAATGAGTAAATAAATAGTATGTGAATTTTCATTTTGATTTTGATGATGTTGTTAAGAAATTGATTAGTTGCAGCAGGCAGACAGACAGACAGGATGATGCAATTGCAATCTAATTGTGAGATTTTGCATTGTGTTGCAGTTTTTAAACAAGGGGGAGTACTTGAAAGGAATTGATATATACGAGTCAATAATCAAAGCTTACGCATCTTTTGTTGATCATACAAGAGTTGAAGCTTCCAGAGATGAGTTGTAAGAAGCATATATCAGTATAATGGGAGTCGGGAGGACTACCGTCTTCCTTCCAGTAGTGAGCCGTTTCTTCACATATACTTACTTGCTCTCTGCTATTTGTAACCATAAATAAATATGGAGAGATGAGCAAGTAGGGATCATATGATATGAAGTGCTATTTGTAACCATAAATAAATATGGAGAGAGAGCAAGTAGGGATCATATGATATGAGGGGTGTGTTTACATAATTTTCCATTTGAACTGAGGGAGTAAAACCAACTCATTTCACATGTTGCCCCATCAAAATGATTTGAACTAGTTTTGATTATTCTTGCTTTATCACTCACTCACTCTATAACTTGCATGTCAAGGAAGCCATACTATACCATACCATACCACACCACAGGACTTGTACTGCACCTTCTATTTGGTTGATCAATCTTCATCTACAATTGCATTGTAATTGTAATTTGTATATAACAACAATTGCACTGTAATTGTAATTTGTATATAACAACAATTGCACTGTAATTGTAATTTGTATATAGCTTCGCTTCCAATATTGCAATGACTTGGTTAGTACTGTAGTAGATAAATGTGGAGGTTTAAACTGATCATAATCATACATGGTGTCACGCAACGTTTCATGTTTTGCACAGCACAAGTTATTTTTTACGCCAAAGAGACTTCAATGCTTTGGTGCCAATGAAAAAGAAGAAAAATAAAATAATATGTTTTTTTCTTGGTAATTCGGTGTAATTTGAGGATATAAATTTTCGGACAAACTAGTCGGACATGTGATAGTTCATATATTTTTTTAATTATGTTGGGAGAAAGAGAGCAAGGGAGATTATTTTAATGAATTTATCATCCATTCACATTTAAAAGATAAATAAATATACAAGTAATAAAATAAATATAAAAATTGTGTTAAAAGATGGTTCAAGTCAAAGGGAAAAAATTTGAAAACAAAAAAATACGACTGGTTAAAACTTCCATAAAAGAAATGAAATGGGTTTTAGAAAAGTTTTATTAAACTTTGTAACTCATTTTTTCTATTTCTTTTTATTTTTCTTTTTCTCATTTTTGAAAAAACAACAAAATCAATTCATCATACTTGATTTGTATTTCTTCAAATCGGTCAATTTTCTTCATCATGCTTAATTTGTATTTCTCCAAATATGTCAATTTTCTTTCTTTTCCCTTAAAAACTTATACCAAACACAATTAACAATTTCCCCCATTTTCATTTCTTTTATTTTCCTTGGGTTTCTCTCCAACCAAACTGATTCTTAACCGCCGCTAAAAAGACGTGTGACTGTGAAAAAAGATAAAATAAAAAAGGAAAATAAAATTAGAGATAGGCTGTGCGGACTGCGGAGTGAGGTGGAGAGAAGAGATTGGTACGGGTATGGTGGGGGCGAGGGTACTCCACTTACCAGAGAGAGAGAGAGAGAGAGAGAGAGAGAGAGACTACCAAGTCCAAGAAGAACCAACTCAACTAAACTAATGGTCTCAATTCGTTAGTGAGTTCTCTCTCTAGAGTCTAGACTATAGTTGAGTTGTATTGTACTTGTCTTCCTAGTCCCTCGTCTATCGTTTGCATTATGATTATGAAAACCAACCCATAAACCCTAATATTGAAACCAATCATCATCAGATTATTCAGATTCAGATTCATTCATTCACCACATTAATTTACCCAGCAGAGTAATAAAAAAAAATAGTGATATTGATATTATCGATCATGTCGCTTAGGATAAAGGCAGTGGTGGACAAGTTCGTGCAGGAGCTGAAGGAAGCCCTGGATGCGGATATACAGGACAGGATGATGAAGGAGAGAGAGATGCAGAGCTACATCCAAGAGCGCGAACGCGAGGTCGCCGAGCGTGAAGCCGCCTGGAAGGCTGAACTCTCTCGTCGCGTCGTATGTATTACTACTAAATATTACTTAATTCCTCTCTCTCTCTCTCTCTCTCTCTCTCTATATATATATATATATATATATATATATACACACACACACATTTGTTCGTGTTAGTAATTTATACTACTACTATTCTTTTTATGTACAGTATGATGTTGTTTAGCTCAAATTATCACCCTGGAAGGATAAGGATAGAGGAGGGAATGACAAAATAGACTTCTAAAAAATGGTGGTCACTACAGCTACTTGAAATCTACAGTTTTATTGAGTTGAGCTAAGACTGTTAGTGAGTGAAATCAAAGGGCGTGCAAGATGTATAATTCCAGATACATCATATATATATATATATATATATGTATATATATATATAGGTAAAAATATAATTAGCAAAATCAAATTACTTCCCATAATGTTTAATATTACTATATATATAGGCCTAGCCTTGCCCAAGGGAGTTTCTGAATTATAGGGGAAAAATTTAAGAAAAAAGACTCAAATGGGGGGTTGGGCTGTACAAGCTCAGCTTGGATCGGACTTGATTGGAGTTCAATTGGTATAGGTTTGGTTTGCTTATTATATATATATATTTGGCCAATTTTGGAGCTCAATGAGCATAAATAATGTGTTTAGTATTTGAGTGTTACACGCACACACACACACACACACACACACACATATATATATATATATATATATATATATATGAGAAACAAGTCAATTTATTTCAAAATCTCTAAGAATTAAGGTGATGCAGGAAAGGTTGGAAAATATAGAATTATGTTGCCTGTGAATGATTTCATGGTCTTTAATAGTAAGGAAAATTTATAGGTTTCACTGTATTTGGAATGCTGGTATTTGGAATTGAAAATGAAATTTCTAGCGTTTGGAATGAAAGGAATTTAAAATGGAATTGGATTTCATGGGATTTGAAATGCCAAAGTATAGTGTTGTCAAATCCCATGAAAAAGGGTGGAATTTGTAAACTAGTTATAGTTACCGAGTTTCCTTTGGTTTGAGTGAAATGTAACATTGCAATCCAATTAATAAGGGTAAAATGGTAAAAAAATTCCATTCCTTTGCTAGAATTTTTAGAAATTTATTTGGTTGTTGAAATTTCTTGACTGTGATTAGTGTTAAATTAAAGCCAATTAGTCCTCTATTCTTAAAGCAGCAACGTACATTAATTCATCACTTGAAAACACAAAGCTCCTTTCCAACCTCTTGAGAATTTCTACTACTGCTAGTGGCTAGTCGCTAGTGCTAACCAACATGATTAATGTCTTCTCTAGAAAATACTTGTTTCTTTTTTTATTTTTTATTTCTTAACGATTGACACAGACACATGGATGGATACAAATGTAGAACTTCCTGAGGATGTTTATGTTGCTGTTTACCAATTCTCTTCATTTTTTTATATATTTTTTATTTTCGTATTGGCTGTAAACATAATGTATATTTTCAGGCAGAGATTGCGCGGCAAGAAGCAAGGCTGAAGATGGAGAAAGAGGAACTTGAGAAAGAAAAAAGTGTGCTAACAGGAACTGCATCAAATCAAGATTTCCAAGATGGAGCTCTCGAAATCACCGTGGGTGGCGAAAAGTACAGATGCCTCAGGTTTGCTAAGGCTAAAAAATGAGGCTTTACAGTTTACTCTACCAGGAGGAGGAGGGGTTTCATATGAAAGAAGGGAACTATTTACATGCAATAGCCAGCCAGTTTGATGATAAGGATTTTGATTCATGTTGAATGGCATTAGTCTTGTTTCTATATATATATATATATATATATATACATGGTTTTAAAATACTAGTAGTAACTGGTGATGCCCACCCAACCCAAGGGGTTATATGATCCATCCACCTTAGAGAAGAAGAATGAAAAAAGATCCTTGATTAATGAAAACAAGATGGTATTGTACTATTGTTATTCTTTTTTATTATTATTTTATTGATCTATATGATAGAGAGAGAGAACCAGTATGTATGCTTTGATGGTCATTCTTGAAAAGAAAACAAAAGTTAGTCTCCCAGTAAGTAATGTGGTTGAAGATTATTTAATCAACCTAGTTTACAACTTTAGACTGAAGATTTGTCTTGCAGTGGGTCATTGTATATGTACACAAAAGTATATATATATATATATATTAGGAATTGTTGGTTCATCATGTGTGGCACGTACACATGAACCAACAATTCCTGATGCTTTTCAAAGCATACTCTGTATTATGAATATTCCCCATTATTCTCTAATTTCGTAAAATTTTGTTCCTTGTTCATTCATTTTAAGGCCTAAATAAGTGGAAGAAATGAAAACCATTCATACATGTGGGTCCATCATGGGACGGTTATGTGATGTAAGATGTAGTAGTGGGGAAGTTATGGACAGTTATGTTTACACTCCCCAACTCCATCCAAATGCCCGCACTTTCCAATTCACTTCCATAAAATTTTCAAACCTCCTCCCTCCCTCCCTCCCTCAAATATATATATATATATATATATATGCTTAATTTTGCTGGAAAATTACTCCAGAACCCCACATGACATGAATATATTTAGAGGAAAACAAACAAGGGCAGATTATTTGCAGAGCACGAATTAGATAAAAACAAATTAAAAGATGAGCACTGAGAGTAGTGGTTTTTTCAAATTGGTCTTGTTGCTTGCCGCTATGTCATTGAGCCTTGATGGTACTACTGTTCTTGTAAGAGGAGGAATTGCTGCAGGTTCAGGTGACCTCAAGCAACGTAGCTCTGCTCTATTCAATGTCAAGAGCTTTGGTGCTCGAGCCGATGGCTGTACTGATGATAGCAAAGTTAGTTTCTTCTTGTTTAGACAAGGCCAATAAAGTAGATACACACACACACACACAGCTTGCTTTTACATACAGTAGCATAATTTATATATATATATATATATATGCCCATTAATCGCTGCTTAATCTAACAAGATGGATTAACATACAAGTGGTAGTTGCAATTAATCCAGGCCTTCATGGCAGCGTGGAAGGAGGCATGTGGATCTGAAGAAGGTACAGTATATCTTCTGATACCAAGAGGAACATACCTCATAGGCCCTATTCAATTTTCAGGCCCCTGCAAAAATGTATCATCACTAATTGTTAGAATGAAGGCAAGTTAGTTTTCAATCTACTTAATTCACATCATTCTAATTGTTGCATATATATCTCTCTCTCTTTTAAGTACTAAAAGATCAATATATATATATATATGAACTTGCATGCAGGGGTATTTGAAGGCTACAACAGACTTGTCCCAGTATGGGTACGGTGCTGGCTGGGTTGAATTTGGATGGGTAAATGGATTAATGTTGACTGGTGGTGGCACTTTTGATGGCCAAGGTGTCAAAGCCTGGTCCTTCAATACCTGCTTCACCAACTCCACCTGCAAACTTCTTCCCACTGTATGTACCTCTCAGTAATATATATATATATATATATATATATATATATATATATATACAGTAATCCTACTGTCGTCAGACTTGGCCCTCGGCTTGAGTCGATGTTGGCTAGCCCATTGATAATTCAGTGACAGTAGAGCTGCACAAATTCAATAGGCAGCATGCATCATGCTGCAACACATGCAACGACAGCGATAATGTTGTCCTCTTGAAACAATGCTAGTGTATGATCCATTACTGCAGGCTTCATTAGTTTATTATTGCCTTCAAGTAGTAATGTGGGTATGTATATCTTGGATGGTTCTAACTATATATATAGATATATATATATATATAAGATTTGGATAAGAGTATAAGGAGCTTTGTTGAAGTGCATAATAAGTTGCTAGAGTATGTATGCCTAAAACCTCAAAAGAACAGAAACCATAAAAAGGAAAAACCAAAAAGCACTGATGAGTAAATTAACGTATGTCCTTTTTTCAGAATCTAAAGTTTGTGGCAATGAATAAAACGGTGGTTCAAGGAATAACATCACTGAATAGCAAGTTCTTTCACGTAGCTCTGGTAGACTGCAAGAACTTCAAAGGGAGTGAAATCAGCATCTCTGCCCCTGCAAACAGTCCCAACACTGATGGCATCCACATTGAGCGAAGTTCTGCTGTTTATTTTTCTCGATCACTTATAGGCACCGGTGATGATTGCATATCTGTTGGACAAGGGAATTCTCAGGTCACCATTACAAGCATCACTTGTGGACCAGGCCACGGCATTAGGTAAGTGTTTCCATCCTCAATTGCAATTGTAATTTCAATCTTCTATCTATATATATTTAAATGTTAAATTTAGCCTAACACAGTACTGGTCATTTGATTTGGCTGATATATATATATATATATAGTGTTGGAAGTTTGGGAAGATATCCAAATGAAGGAGATGTAAGTGGACTTGTGGTGAAAGATTGTACCATGAATGGAACTATGAATGGCATTAGGATCAAGACATGGCCCAACTCTCCTGGCTGGAGCACAGCCACTAATATGACATTCGAGAACATTGTCATGAACAACGTCACCAATCCAATTATAATTGACCAGACATATTGTCCATTTGCTTCTTGTGCTTCCTTGGTAAGTAGTTAGTAACTACTGCGTACTCATTTTAAGGTTGAAACATATGTCTGTCTAGGCTTACTTATACTGATGAAACTCCTATTGGTAACCGAGTGCAGGCACCATCTCGAGTGAAGCTAAGTGACATATATTTCAAAAACATTAGAGGAACATCATCGTCTGCAGTAGCTGTGACATTGGAGTGTAGCAAAGGGATCCCGTGCCAGAATGTTTGTCTTGAAGATGTCCACTTGGATCTTTCATCAGGGGATCAGAAACATGCGGCCACTTCCTCCTGTAAAAATGTTCGAGCCAAATACATCGGAACCCAAATTCCACCACCTTGTTCTTAGGAGGTTCGATAATAGACAGGCACCTTCATGGGCTGGCTAAATTCAGATCAAGTGATGGTATATTCTACAGTCCTAGTTATATCATTTCCTCTTGGATGGGTTATGGATTTGAAAGAAATTTTGCTTTTATAGCACAAACAAATATTGGATTTTTTTTCTCAATTTGAGTTGCAGTGTACCATGTTTGGCAAATGTGCATTGCATGCACACTCTTATTTTCTTCTTTATGTGTTATTGTGCACTGTGGATTTTTCATTAATAAAAGAATTTTTAAACTGCTTTGTGTTTTTTATAAATGAGGGAGGTGATAATGACAACCATAGACATAAACAATCTTCTAAATATGAAGCATAGGATAGTAATCAGGTTCTACAACAGTTTGCCAGAAGCCTTCAACCTAAAGCCCTTTTTTCACATGCCTTAGAACATAAAAGGTCCCAGATTTGGGGTACTATCAACATGTGTATTTGTTTTGAATACCATCATTCTTTTATTTTCTTTTTTTTCAGTCGTGCTTCCATCTTCCTCTCTTCCTCATAACAGCCACTGAAAATTCTATAGAGCTGTTCCTGAATCATACACATCAATACAGCCACGCATGGTCACACATCACAACACCCCACCAAGGCAGGGCATACACTGGTAATCCCCCTTAAGTTCTCTGTTTCACTTTCTTCTAAACTATACTAGTACATATAATAACATATAATATGTTCTTCTACCAATCCCACTAATACATAAGCAATATAGAACATTAAGGTTTCTCTTGCATTCAGGAAAAAAAAAGAAGAAGGCATCTCTTGTACATGCCGGGCAACTAATCCTATGAGCAACACAAAAAGTTGAGGGATTAAATTTTACCTAGAAAATTTACTGCAGATAAATTTAAGTTGCTCCCAAGCCCAACAAAAGATGCCACCTCCATGTCCAATAAAGCCAGCTATTGATATCCTGCAGGGACAGGATGCAACAATATTGAGGTCCCAACAAAGAAATAATTATTTTGGATATCCACCAACATAAATTAGTAATTCCATCACAATGAAATGCAATTTAAACATTAATGACACTATATAGTAGAGAAATAGAAAAGGTTCACTGTCATAATATTAATATCAATATTAATGAAAAAAAAAAAGTTCTCATAATAGATATTTTTCTAGGTATAAACATTCAATAATGCATATTATCAACCTCTAGTTCCTCCTCCGCTTACGCATTATCCACTGCTTCAGTATATGAGATAGTCCTTCTCTCAATGTTGCTTTCCTTCCTTCTCTAAAATTCCACAGCTCTGGTATTGTGTACCTTCCACTAGGGTTATACTCATTCATCTCCATCAATGCAGTTGTCACAGCCACATATACTTCATCATCAAACTCATTCTTTAGATCTTTCAGTTTTTCATCCTCTTCATTGATAATTTGCTAAGCACCCACGCAAATTAACCATATCAATAGGTAAACCATAAAACAGAGAGAGAGTTTAGGAGGGATGAGAAGTTGTAGAGACACGCAAGTTGCTAGTTTTCTTATCAATCTTATATTTAATTCAAATCAAGGCTGTACTATTGTTTTGATCCCTTCATATCTTTTAATAAATAGTAATGAGTGAAAGAAAAGTATCCTTTCCCATTCATACTCACACAGATAAGAAATTAACAATATCTATTGGAATGATCAAATGAATTTAAAATTTTAAAATAGGTGCCTATCCAATGTTTTATCAGTGTGCAGCTGCAGAGGAAAAATTGGCAACCAACAATTCTACTTGAAATGCATAAGCATGTTGAAGAGGGAGATATATAGTCCATTAATAAAAACAAATAATTGCAAATGTTACTCAGAAAGGCATACCTTATGGTCCTGACAGCCTTCAACTGTGATGATCTTAAATGAATGCCAGCTCGGATCCCTTAGGTAATCCTCCCACAATGAACAAAGCTCCATAGCCTTCTCATATGCATCTTGTTTAGAGTATTTTCTTTTGGCTGAAAGGTGGAATGAAGTACTGTCAAGCTCTCCCATCCGTTTCACACCAATAGACTTACAGGAAGACTGGTCCTTGAAGAACTGCCAGGGAAGGATATAACTTGTAAGCCACATAGCAGAAGGTGTCACACAGGAATTCTTTTCAAGGATTCAACGTTTTCAGCATATGCAACTAAGAGCAACAAAACACAATCCCTTTTCTTTTCGATTTATGAACTACATCATGGTTAAAGATTCATAATTAGTGAGATGTAAACATCTTGTGAAAGACATCTTATGAATCAGTACCGGTAAATTCAAATCATGAAAAAGGGTTAGAACTTGTAAATAGATTTGCAAGCCATTTTATAGAATTCATCTCACTCATTCCAAATTCCAACCTTGCAAATCTTCTTTCCCATAAGGTGCTGACATAAACAGCAAACTGACAATCTTTCACTTTAAGTTTAAAATCAAAGATATGAAGATTCAGTGATACCAACTACTGTAGCAGATGAGCTCGAAATCTTTACTACATCTTGTGAGTGACAGATGGGTCAAAAAATGAGAAAATGCTTACAGAGAAAACAAATCAGAACGAAGCTACAGTTCATTAATCCAGTGAATATATGCATTTTAGACATACCAAAAGAGACTGTCATCTACAGAAAATTCCAAATACCTTAACAGCTGCCTCATTAAAGATGGCCTCTTCTGCATAAACTAAATTCCCATCAGCCATAAATTATTGAACAAAGGCTTACTGGCTCTATAATGGCTTATCAACTTGTTTTAACATCTTGCTTCTGGATAAACCTATGCACTCATTGGATGTCTTTTATGGCATCTTATTCTTAAATTTCAGCAAATATGCATTTTCAGGTATAATGCACTTAGCAGAGAATAGAGAAGCAGGAACCAGTTGCTGGGCAAGTTCATGCACAAGTTCCCCATGCTGCCTTAGTTTAATGTTTTCTTTGTTGGTCACTACAATGAGCACTGATTGCTAGCTGTGAAATTTGGCTGTAAGAGATAGCAAAAAGGATGAAGAGGAAAGTAAAAGAGGAAACTATCTCAGGGGTGTTCTGCCACCAGCAAACCTGAAATTATACTATTAGTAGTTTAAGGCAAGACAAAGATCTAGCTATTTCTTTTCATCTTCAGTTTTCTAGCCCTCCAGAGTCCTCAAGGTTGTGTTCTGGAACAGACTAGTAGCAGATCGAGTATTCAACATGTCAGAGCAACTTTAAATTCCTTATCTTGGTTGTCAAATCTAAAAAACATAGGACAGAAGAAACAAGCTAAATTCTTCAACTCTCCAACTTTTCTCTACCATAAACCTTCAATCAAATAAAGTTCGTATATAGCACCATGCATTCATGCAAGATATGGATACTTCAAAGTTCACTCACCACACACAGAAAAAAAAATGAATTAAATGTCCAAAATAACTTCTACTGAGCTATGAAGTTGCTCCTCCTTTCTGTTGTGAACTGTCAAACAATCACACTGGATAAATGTTCAAAATCAGGTGTGCATGTTATTGCACAAGTCATACACATTTTCACATCACATTTTACACATTTTTGAAGTGAACATGTATCATAACAATGCTTGAGTTCGAGTTCTTTGAATGAAAATGAATAACAAGGAAATTTGGCCATGTGTACGATTAATGCCAGGAAACAGAAATGCACGAGTTATGAGAGATCCTTGGGAGTTTAGAATTGAAGGTTACTATCAAATGATTTCTGCATTTTCTGACTAGAAACATTTGCAGTTGCAAGAGAAATGTGAAGAAAGAAAACCACTACTTACGTTAATGAACTCCTTCCGGGCTTATTGCAGCTCATCATTGCTTTTGCGCTCCTTGACAATGAGAGCTTGATTCAATTCTTCTAAGCCTTCAAGTTCTTCTTTCTTCCTCTGCAATTGAAGTCACAGTCACATTATAAAGTTTAAAATTTTCTATAGAATCATTTTTTTTCCTGGTGATTTAAGTCAAAACAAAAAATGGATAGAATACCTTTTGATCTTCAGCCAATCTTAAAATGTTTTCATCCACCTTCTTTTGCTCCAAGGTAGCTCTCGCATTCTAAAAGAACAAAGCAAATCTGTTACGACTGTTGACAAATTTTCAAATGTTTGTGATGTACCCCACTGCAACACCAGCCAATACCTAGGACAAACTCCAGGATACACCCCCAATCTCATAGTAAGATCCGTATTTTTATGTGCCAAAGGAAAGGAACACGTATCGGAGATATTGAGTTTCAATACCAATGCAAGTATGTACCAGTTTCTGGTACCTTTTGATCAAATCAAATCAGCCCACTACTTAAACAGTTCAGATGTATACAGAACATTTTAGTTAAAATCTAAATAATTAGACAAAAAAAAAAAACGAATATGAGGAAGATTTAGTATCGATATCCAAACTGTTAGCTTTCTTTTTTCCTTGTAAGTTCTAGCATCTGCTGAAATGGTTCAAACTTTGTATCTAAACTTAGTAAGCCAATTGAGTTTGGTTTGCCCCTATAGCACTTCCAAAAATTCCCAAACAATACCCGAGAACCATTTGCATACTGTCAGTTTAAATCAATGAGTGGGTGGGGGTGTAATTCTTTCATTCAATTCTACCTAAAATGGAAGGAAAATTGAATACAAAATGCAGTACCAATTTCTTCTCACAATAGAGCATCCTTGTCTCGTTCTTGTTATGGATCTCCCGTTCCATCAATTCCTTCTCACACTCCTCGAGTTCCTTGCTCCGAGCTTCCAACTGCAGTGTGAGTTTTTCATGCTCCTTGGAGATCCTTTCAAGTTGATCCTGTGCATTCTGCTGCATCTTTTGTATTTCTAGTTTCATCAAGTTAAAAATAATACTGTGAGATTGGTAATGAAGAACAAAAGATATGGAAACAAATTAGTTGTTGCATTGCATACTAGTGGCATAATCAGGCTATTTTCCTAGTGAAGTACACTAATTAAAGAGTATGTACCTTCATTATAAGTTCGGTGTTGAGTGATCAAATTGCTTAGGGATATTGTTGTTTCATGATATTTACACTCCATCTCCTTAAGGTGCATATTTTTCACCTCAATAACATTAGTCAGGTTGGACAAAAGTTTTGTAGTTTTTCTTTTGTCTTCTGCTTCAATATCAGAAATTGTTTTCAGATCCCAATTCTTTCAGAGGAGATACTCACCAATGTTACTTTCGGAATAGAGGTCACCATCCCGTGCAACCCATCCGTACAACTTGTCTCCAAGGCATTCTGATCCATAATAATCTATCTTCCCCCTGTGATCTGCTTCAAAAGTCTTCTCAAACATCATTGTATTATTGAATCCGTGCCAATCTCTGTGAAACTCTACTATTGCATACCCTGAATGACCTCTATAGTTCCAAAGAGGTTGAACCCTCACAGGGTTAAAACCTTCCTTGCAAGATCTACTCTAAGCTTTAACCCACTAATTTTCCCGGTGTACCTTCCATCCTTCCACTTAAGGGGAATGTTAGCTAAAATTCCCACCCAAGGCCAAACAAACAGCTCGTTCACATATTCACTATTCTGTCTTGTGGATTCTGGTAGTGACCCCACCCCCCCCCCCCCCCCCCCCCCCTTCACATCAATACACTTTTCCATATACCTCCTGAAATGAAACGAAAACCATCAAAAGATAACCAAACTCCATTTGGTTACTGAGAAAACTGTAGGGAAAAAAGAGAACGGAACACTTCAGACTCAATTGTTTAGTGTTTCCTTAACTCATATTACTGCAAACCTAATCACAGCTAACCAGTATAGTAGTAGCATATAGGGTCAGATGAATGTAAATTTATAATTTCTTGTCAGATATATTGCAACACTGAACTATATAAGACTCAATAATTTCATTCCTTCTCTTCAACCACACATTCTCAGCCCCCAAAACAAAGCACATAGAGAGATTATTATTTTTAGCTTAAGGCTGACCCCATTCATTTGGGATAAAGCAAGGATGATGATGATGATGATGATTTTTTTTTTCTTCAAGTAAATTAAGAGAGGAATTATTGTAGACAGTAAATAAAATTTTACATTAATCTGACCCACAGATTACACTAATCATTTATGAATCATTTCACATTAGACATGAAATATATTAGACAGTATTCCTTAACTCATATTACTGAATCATTGTACATTAATCCTCTGTTTCATCGAGCAAAAAAATTGGGAAGAAGAAAGATAGGAAACCATAAGTTTCGTAGGAGAATGAAAATGAAATAAGTATTCATAAGCATATCAAAATGAAGTGCCCAAATAGGCGATATAGAAGTATTGATATCATTGATTAACATGATTAACATTTGTATTTTCTTTAGTAGCAAAAAACAAAAACAATCTCTCTCAGAACATAAATTTCTTTTAATCCTCTAATTTTCTCTGCAACCAAACAGATGAGATAACTCATGAAACAAAACAGAGCAGCAGATACATCATGAGTATTATAGACGACAAAAAAAAAAATCAAAAATCGATATATATATATATATATATGCATTTGTCTGTGTAAGAACAGAAATGCAATATTGAATCTACTCACCTTTGAAAAAATGCATTAACCAAACAGATGAGATAACTCATGAAAAATCGAAAATCCAAAAAAAGAAAAGAAGACAAATGAACATAGATATATACATACATTATACATATATATGTGTGTAATTTGTAGAGACTACCTATATATGTGTAAAGACTGGTCTATGAAGAGAAATGCAATGTTGGTCTACTGATCTTTGGAAAAATGCAAATAAGCTCGGTTGTTGGAAAAATGATCGATCACACAACCCTAATAACTTCTATCCGAAAGAGAGAGCTCGTGAGTTGATAAAAAGCCAAGCAATCGCTCGAGGGTTTTGCAGAGAGGGAGAGAGAGAGAGAGAGAGAGAGAAGAGAAGGTTGTTGTCCCTGCTGCATATGCTGGAACGAGTACGGCTGCTCTGCTCAATAGTGGCGTTGACGACAGCATTTGTTTTGTTGGGGTACAATTTTGGTACGTATACGGTGACCTCTACCCGAATAAAAAGACGTAAGTCTACGCGCCCTCCAGTGGTGGTATATTAGTAATTTCGCGTTAAATTCTCGGCGCGTGTTTGATATAAGAACTCGATTGCAAGTAGTGATGTTCTTGCCATTTTAGGAACGAGTATTAGGATTGGACTTTTTAAATATATATATACGCGCACACACACAGAGGTAGAGATATTCTACATACTGTGCAATATGGCCATTATCTAATTCTAAAACAACAAAACCATTTTTTCATCAATTTTAAGATTTTTAAACTTGTTTGACAAAATTGAAAATTAAGCACCAAAAGAAATTTTTTAGTGATAATTAAAAAATAAATAGTTTTGATATTTTTTTATTTTTTAGCCTTCATCATTCTTTTCAAGCAAACAAATGTGTTTCTTACCCAAAAAAAAAAAAAAAGAGAAAGGATTTTACTGCAAGTGATGTGAGGTGGTGTCATCGTGCAAGTGGGGTTTTAAAAAGCGTCTTAGACTGCTCAAACCAACGAACCTTACATTAAAATTAGAAAAATAACAATTTTCAAACTTATTTCAGATAAGTGTATCACAAAAATAAATAAATAAACTATTTTTAAAACTAAAATTATCAATATTCAAAGAGAGAGATTATACTTGATAGGAGCTTTCCTCTTTTTCTTTGTTCTCTCTTTTGGTTCTCTTCGAGCAAAAAATCACAATTGTTTAATTTTTTTTTCTTTACGTTTTATTTTTCCTTCGTTCTTTCCAATTTTAAATTCTCATTTTATATTCAATTTGTCCAATAACAAGAAAATCTTACAATAGCACCATCTCGAGCAATGGTAACTTCAACTAATTGTTCCTGATAATGATGTTAAAAAATTAACTAAAGAAAAAAAATTTAAGAAAAAAAATCATGTTATATTTGATTTATAAAGAAATTTTGATGCACTTTTTAGATAGCATGCTCTCAAATTTATGTAAATTTATTTGTATTCTTGACATTTTTTTAAGAAATATCAAATTGAAAAATTAAAATAAATGAAAATAACGCATTTATTAATAATCATAAATTTAATTCATGAAAAGTACTTGTATGGTGTATGCATGGATAAGAGTTAGTCTGGAAGGCTACTTTGAAGGAGACAAACTGCCATATATACTTCTTTTTTCTTTTTTGAGTGGCATGCCGCATGCATTAATTTAATGGGTCTCTTTATTGTTTGGCGAATGAAAGCCCTTTATGCTATAATTTAATAACCAAAGAGACTTAGTGTTGTTTGATAAAAATGAAAGTTAAGTACTGAAATTTTTAAGAGCTGAATTTTAAGTGTTAAAGTTTTTAAGTGATAGTTAAAAAATAAATATTTTTTTATATCTTTTTAGTTTTTGGCGTTAAACATTTAATGTCTCTATCACTTAAAATTTTGTCACATTTTAAGTAGCGCTTTCTATTTTCAGCGATATTCAAATTGCGTTATCAAGCACACTTAATTGGATAAAGGTTTAATATGCTCAAAATTAAGTATTGAATTGAGTTATCAAACAGTTACTTGATTTACAAATAATAAAAGATGCTTCAAATTAATTTACTGAATTTCTTATCTCGTGTCATTATAACTACTCTTACCCTTGCACCAAAATATATTCTTTGGACCTGCTGCAAGGAGCTATTTATTACATGGAATATCTTCAATTAAAGAAGATAAAAAAAACCTTGGGGCTCCAATTTTGAAATGTTGCTAACTATTGATTTTTGGTTGGTCTTTTTAATGCATATTTTTATCATACACCACAAGAGAAAAGACATACAATTTTCTTTAAATCTTATGTCTCTCTTCTTTTGATTTGTGACCATTTTGTTATGGTGTATGCATGCTACACAAAAACATATATGGTTTTGTTGTTTGTGTTGAAATATATTAGTATATTTTAAATTTAACATTTTTCATATCTAATTAGGCTTCCTATGTTTGGGGACTTATCATATATAGGATAACTTACTCTCCACTCACCCATCTCTTTTCCTTCTCCTATATATATATATATGATCTCATTGTATATATATTGTATTCATACCATTCATTAATATAATTGAGAGAGATAATTCACTCTCTTTTCTCTTATTTCTAACATGATATCAGAGACAGGGTTTTCAAAACCCTCATTTTCTTCTTTCGTTTAATTGTTCTCATCATCCAAAGAGAATTATTTTCTATTTGGTGTCAAAAATTCATCTTCTGGAACTCCGTTTGATCTTCTGAAAATATCAGAACAAAGCCCTCAACTAGAGACCAAGTCGTCGCAAAAATCAGCCCGAACGAAGTCTCTAAGCGCTGCCAGAATATTCTGGTTTTTATTTCCGGTGTCACACGCGCCAAGTCAGCATTGACTCAGCTTTTAGTACTATGTCATCGCCATGTCGTCAACAACTATACATAATATTTGCCACGTCATCAGCCACATCAGCAACACATCATTTGCCACGTCGACAACGCCTGAAAAAAATTTCTGAGCCTACCCCGCTTGAAATTTCATGTTGATTCTAATTTTTCAGTCTATTTTATCATTTGAAATTTTTAAATGGCTCAAAATAAGATTTCTCACCCCATTTCTGTTACACTTGATGGGGACAACTATATTTTTTGGAGTCAATCTATACACAACTTTCTTAAAAGATGCAAGATATGGTCCTACATCACAGGGGATTGAAATCACCTGTTAAGGATACCAATGAGAAAGATGAAGCCTTTGTTTCTCGTGTTGAGGACTGGGATAGTAATAATCACAAGATTATCACATGGCTCCGCAATACAACTAATTCTTCCATTAATATGGAATTTGGGAGTTATGAAATTGCCAAAAAGGCTTGGGACATGCTTGTTTTTTGATATTCTGGCTCTAATGGGGCTCGCCAGTATCAGTTAATGGTCTACCTTTGTCATTTTAAACAAGAGTCCGGTCAGAGGATTAATTAGTGTTTTTGCTCGCATAAAGTGTCTTTGGAATCAACAATCTTTGTCAGAACCATTATAGACAATTACCTCAGAGAGGAAGAAATTTTATGAGTATCATGATCAGATACACCTTTATCAATTTTTGATGAATCTTCATGATGATTATGAACCTGTCCGTGATCAGCTTCTTCATCGGTCACCTCTTCCATCACTGGATCAAGCTATTAATGAGCTTGTTTGAGAGGAGGCACTTCTGCAGACCATTGGTTTTACGATTCAGACTCATCTCCTTGTCTTGTCTACACCATCTGCTCCTTCTTTGTTTGAGCACCCATGATCTTCACCATCACAGTTTTTTCAATATGGGCCTTCACTCAACAGATATTCTTCGTCTGGGCCTTCACTCAACAGATATTATTTTTCTTTTCGTCGCAATGGCGGTAACAAACAGCAAGCACAGTCATTTCAACCAAAATTAGTGAGCGTTCCTGCAGATATTGTTACAAATCAGGACATACAATTAATGACTGCTACAAACTTACTAGACCTTGCAATGCTACATCTATAGCTACCACGGAGACAAGGTCATCTCATCATTCCCTTTCTACACCAGTTACTACTCCTTCTAAGAAGTCCCCATCTACATTTTCTACTGCTGATCTAGAGGCAATTCTTAGTTTATATGAAGCCTCCTCCGGGTTTTGATCATCTACCTCATCAGGTTTGTCAGCTTAGTATGCTCTTAAATAGGCACCTCGTGCTTGGTTTGTCAAGTTTAGTTCTACTATTTCTCACTTTGGGTATTTTACCAATACATATGATTTAGTTTTATTTCTCCAGTGTACTGCCAATGGTGTTATTTTTTTTTTTGCTTTATGTTGATGATATGATCATCACCAGGGATTATACTTAAGGTTTTCAGGAACTTAAGCAATTTCTCAATCATCAGTTTGAAATGAAAGATCTTGGACCTCTCAGTTATTTTCTTGGCCTAGAAATTACTAGAGCTACTGATGGCTACTACCTTAGTCAAGCAAAGAACTGTTTGATCTTTTTTCCAAAGCTGGCATCACAGGCAACAAGATTGCTGATACTCCACTTGAGCCTAATATGAGACTCACTCCACATGATGGTGAACTTCTTCGTGATGGTACTCTATATTGTTAGTTGGTTGGTAGTCTGGTATATCTTACTGTCATTTGTCCAAATATTTCTCATGTTGTTCATATCGTTAATCAGTTCATGGCTTCGCCAAGATCAGTTCACTTTGCTGTTATTCTTCGTATTCTCCGCTATGTCAAGGATACTATATTTCGTGGGCTCTTTTTCTCGCATCGGTCTTTACTAGTGCTTCGTGCTTTTTCTGATGCAGATTAGGCTGGAGACCCAACAGATCACCGTTCCACTACATGATATTGTTTCTTTCTTGGTGACTCACTGATCTCTTGGCGTAGTAAGAAATAGTCCGTTATTGCTCGATCTAGCACTAAGGCAGAGTATAGAGCACTTGCAGATGTTACTTCTGAGCTTTTATGGTTACAATGACTTCTTCAGGATATGGGTGTTTCTTCGTCCACTGCTACTCCCATCTATTGTGATAACAAAAGTGTTATTCAGATTACACACAATGATGTGTTTCATGAGTGGACCAAACGCATTTAGATAGATTGTCATCTTGTTCATCATCATCTATTTCAAAATATCTTGCAGTTACGGTCAGTCACTTCACATGATCAGATAACAAATATTTTCACCAAATCTCTTCCACCAAGGTGCTTTCGAGAGCTTGTTTTCAAACTCTAGATGGTATCGTATAACTCACCTTGAGTTTGAGGGGGAGTGTTGAAATATATTAGTATATTTTATATTTAACCTTATTTCTAATAGTTTGGTTGGGAGGTCTAATTTAGAGGGGGAAAAATGAGATGCACAAATCGTATAAATGTGAACAAAAAAAATTTGACCCTGGTTCATGAACACTAGCTGTTAACACTTGATAACTTCATACTAATTAAGCTTTTTATTCCTTTTGGCAAAATTGTTAAGGTTTCAAGTAGGGGTAGAAACCCATTTTATAAAACAAAATTGACCTACAGTTCACTCTTATTCTTTTCTTTCTCTCTCTCCCCACTCAGCACCAGTTATTCCTCCTCCTCCTCCTCCTCTCTCTCTCTCTCTCTCTCTCTCTCTCTCTCACACACACACACACACACAACATAAATATGACAAAATAATTATGGTTTAGTAAAATATTAACAAATTCAGGTATTATTGCAAATGTACGGATCCCTTAAGCTGCTGAAGCATTTCTCGTGTGTGAGATATGTTATTTTATAATTAGTAAATATTGGTGTCAACACTTGTTGATTTGAGTTGTCATTTGTGTTTAATTTTGTGTTTCGATCTTCAAAGCTGAACAAATAGTGTCTCGATATATGTTAGTGAGGACAGTATATTTGAATTATGGGAGGTGTTAGGACTTTGAAAAATGAGTTTTCAGTGAAAAATATGAGTTTTACAAAGTCTAATCGGTCCAACATTTCTTGGTTTCTATGCAGAATTCAAAACCTGTAGAGAGCAACCAGTTGCACTTAGCTGATATGTGCATAAATTTTTCTTTAGTCCGATTATTGTTCCCATATCACTATGAAACTTTATAAGTAGTGCTAGTACAATTTTTAACTTGTTTTCCAAGCAAAATTAGGACTCTATATGTTTATAAATATCTCTTATTGATTCAATTGAATATATGCTTTTAAGAGAGACAATTCAGAAGAGAAGAAAAATATTTTTGGAGCTTAGAGAGTTTATGAGAGCAATTCTTTTCTGAAATTATTTTTGATAGCGCACACATACGAAGTGTTTAAGTTATGATATTATTCTTAGTCTGATATGTTACCCAAGAAGTGTATCTAGACTCCTAGGGGGCCGGAGTGAATAGAGACTCTAAGAAAACAATGAAACTTTTTTGGTTAAACTTGTTTCGACAAAAGGAAGCTTGTTTGAACTTTTGCAGAACATTTGGAGAGCTTATATATTTAACAGATGGAAGTGGTCATCTAGGTGCTACATCTAAAGCCTATAAAGTGAAGATTATGTTGATTGCACATTTTATCAAACACTTAGTGTGCAACTAGAAAAGACAATTATAGAATCAAATAAATAATCAATCACTTCAACCAACATCCACAACATAATCCATATAATCCAAACATTCATCACATCCTCCTCATATAAAGAATTTAAACAACATTCATTAATTAAAGCAATGATAAAATAAAATGCTAGCAAAATAACGGAGTAAAGGGTTAGAGAAATGCAAACTCAAGACACCACGGTTTGCATAGTTCGACACCTCTTTTGGTCGCCTATATATGTTCATGCCTCAAGAGCACCTTTTGAGGATTCCATTAAAGAGTTTCTCTTATGGGTGGAAAGCAAACCTTTAATTACAAGTATTAAGTGAATCACTTGGTTTTCTTTGCTTGGTGAACACCTCACCGAAACTTCCTTGTCAAGCCCATGACTTGGGCTTCCTTGCTCACTGATCTCGTGGGTGGAAAGCCAACCTAATCATAACCTAATCATTCTTCTTATAAGATAGAGAATAAAGCCAACCTAATCATTTGTTTGTTTATCAATTGACGGATATTATTTATTGTACCTAAACTCCTATTCATCCTATTTGAGAGGAAGTCTAAGAGATGCTCTTAGCAAAAGGGATTACTTCACCCACATGCCTAGAGTTAGCAATGAAATACTCAATTGAAAGCTCTTTACTAGGATTTTATCACTATAAATGACATGCAAGTTCTTGACTCAATAGTAGTAACTACCAATAAATGAATGATGTAAAGGTTTAAGCTCTATGGTAGCATCTACCGACAAGAAATGATGAGAGTTGTGTATGGTGGCAGAAGATACATGTAAATATCAATTACAATGTATATTTATAGGCCCCTAAAAGGATTGTGACACAGAACGGAAGTATAAGGGGTTACCAGAAACTGGAATCCACCAGCACAATTAATTGTAAACCAAAGTATAACTTTATTGATAAATTGATTGATTTCTGTCCTATGGCAGTACATATATTTATAATAGAGAAATCATAATCCTAACAATACTAGAAAACCTAAAAATAAAGGAAACTTGTAGAAATTCTAATCCTAACAGGAAAAGAAAATCTATTTCCAAAGGAAACGGAAAAAAAAAAAAAAACTAAAACTTGAACCTTCCGCCAGACCGCCTTAGAGTGCGAATTTGAGGATGAAAACGATCTCAACCGAGCTCTCAATCATCTTTCCGAAAACATATTATAATAGTTATTCTGACAACCGAGCGAAAAGTTATGTCCGTTTCTTCGGACCAGCGCGTTTTGCCAATTTTCGGTCAATCTCTTCTTCAAACTCCAAAACCAATTGTCCTACATCAGATTGCGAAGATGCCACATGGACACTTTAGTGAGAGTTAAATATTAGACAATTATTTTACATTCCAAAGCAAGCTCGATCAGTAAGGAAAGTAGATGAACCAAGAGTGGTGATCTAGCTTGCATTATCATTTTAAGATTGAAACATATGTCTGTCTAGCCTTACTTACACTGATGAAACTCCAATTGGCCGGTAACTGAGTGCTGCAGGCACCATCTCGAGTGAAGCTAATTGACATATATATTTCAAAAAAATAAGAGGAACATTCGTGTTTGGCGAATGTGCATCACACTTTTATTTTCTTCTTTGTGTTATTGTGCACTGTGGATTTTTCAGGTAGTCCATACGTGACACATTAATTAGTACATTTGATGATATTAGGTTGTAAACTTAACTTTAATATAAGATTCTTAGGGCTTCTATAGTTCCATTTTCAAGAACAAAACAGTTTCAAGAGACTTGAAAAAAAAAAAGATTATTTTCTAAAGTTGAATTTTTTAACTTCGATTTAGATAACAATTTTCATAAAATAATAAACTAAAAGAAATTTTAACCTGCTTTGTGTTTTTTATAACTGAGGGTGGTGATAATGACAACCATAGACATAAACAATCTTCTAAATATGAAGCATAGGATTGTAACAGTTAAGTAGTTATAAGTTTCAGCGGGAAAAAAAAAAATTTGAAGGAGTTATAAGGCTACGACGAAGTACTATCAGTCTATCAATATTAATGAAAAAAAAAAGAAGCTGAGTTCTCGTATTAGATATTTTTCTAGATATAAAAACATTCAATAATGCATATTATCAACCTTGTATCACTAAGCCTAGGTAGTGTCATTTTATTATCAACCTCTAGTTTCTCCTCCGCTTATGCCTTCTCCACTGCTTTAGTATATGAGATAGTCCTTCTCTCAACGTTGCTTTCCTTCTTTCTTTGAAATTCCACAGCTCTGGTGTTGTGTACCTTCCACTGGGGTTATACTCATTCATCTCCATCAAGGCAGTTGTCACAGCCAAGTATACTTCATCACCAAACTCATTCTTCAGATCTTTCAGTTTTTCATCCTCTTCATTGATAATTTCCTAAGCACCCACACAAATTAACCAGAGAGAGAGGGAAAGTTAAGGAAGGATGAGAAGTTGTAGAGACACGCAAGTTGCTAGTTCCACATCAAGGAAGTTCATATTCACGCAGATAAGAAATTAACAATATCTATTGGAATGATCAAATGAATATAAAATTTTAACATATGTGCCTATCCAATGTTTTATCAAGTGTGCAACTGCAGGGGAAAAATTGGCAACCAACAATACTACTTGAAATGCATTAGCATATATGTTGAAGAGGGAAATATAAAGTCCATTAATAAAATGAAAAAATTGCAAATGTTACTCAGAAATGCATACCTTATGGTCCTTGCAGCCTTCAACTGTGATGATCTTAAATGGATGCCAGCTCGGATCCCTTAGGTAATCCTCCCACAATGAACAAAGCTCCATAGCCTTTTCATCTGCTTCTTGTTTAGAGTATTTTCTTTTGGCTGAAAGGTGGAATGAAGTCCTGTCAAGCTCTCCCATCCGTTTCACACCAATAGACACACGGGAAGACTGGTCCTTGAAGAACTACCAGGGAAGGATATAACTTGTAAGCCACATAAGAGAAGGTATGATACATGAATATCTTTCAAGGATTCTACCCTTTCAGCATATTCAATTAAGAACTACAAAACACATTTCCTTTTCTTTTCAATTTATGAATTACATGATGGTTAAAGATTCATAATTAGTGAGATGTTAACATCATTGTATTTTGGGAAAGACATCTTATGAATCAGTACCGGAAAATTCAAATCATGAAAAATGGGTTAGAACTTTCAAATAGCTTTGCAAGCCATTTTATAGAATTCATCTCACTGGTACCAATTTCCAACCTTGCAAATCTTCTTTCCCATAAGGTGCTGACATAAACAGCAAACTGACAATCTTTCACTTTAAGTTTATAATGTGGCAGATGAGTTCGAAATCTTTATTACATCTTGTAAGTGACAGATTGGTCAAAAAAAAAAATTAGAAAATGCTTACAGAGAAAACAACACAGAACGAAGCTATAGTTCATTAATCCAGTTAATATATGCATTCCAGACATACCAAAAGAGACTGTCATCTTACTTCTGGATAAACCTATAAAGGCACTCATTGGATGTCTTTTCTGGCATCTTATTCTTAAATTTCAACAAATGTGCATTTTCAGGGTATAATGCACTTAGCAGAGTATAGAGAAGCAGGAAGCAGTTGCTGGGCAAGTTCATGCACAAGTTATGCTGCCTTAGTTTAATGTTTTCTTTGTGGGTCACTACAGCGAGCATTAATTGCTAGCTGTGTAATTCGGTCATAAGGGATAGCAAAAATGATGAAGAGGAAAGTAAAAGAGGAAACCATCTTAGGGGTGTTCTGCCATCAGCAAACCTGAAATTATACTATTGGTAGTTTAAGACAAGACAAAGATCTAGCTATTTCTTTCCATCTTCAGTTTTCTGGCCCTTCAGAGTCCTCAAGGTTGTGTTCTGGAACAGACTAGTAACAGATCGGGTATTCAACATGTCAGAAGCAACTTTAAATTGCTGATTTTGGTTGTCAAATCTAAAAAACTTAGGACAGAGGAAACAAGCTGAATTCTTCAACTCTCCAACTTTTCTCTACCATATACCTTCAAGCAAATGAAGTTTTTATATAGCACCATGCATTCATGCAAGATATGGATACTTCAAAGTTCACTCACCATACAGAGAAAAAAAAAATAACTTCTACTGAGCTATGAAGTTGCTCCTCTTTTCTGTTGTGAACTGTCAAACAATCACACTGGATAAATGTTCAAAATCAGGTGTGCATGTTATTGCACACATGTCATACACATTTTCACTTCACATTTTACACATTTTTGAAGTGAACATGTATCATAACAATGTTTGAGTCCTTTGAATGAAGATGAATGATGAGGAAATTTGACCATGTGTACGATTAATGCCAGGAAACAGAAATGCACGAGTTATGAGATATCCTTGGGAGTTAAGAATATAAGGTTACTATCAAATGATTTCTGCATTTTCTGACTAGAAACATTTGCAGCTGCAAGAGAAATGTGAAGAAAGAAAACCACTACTTACGTTAATCAACTCCTTCCGGGCTTCTTGCAGCTCATCATTGCTTTTACGCTCCTTGACAATGAGAGCTTGATTCAATTCTTCTAAGCCTTCAAGTTCTTCTTTCTTCCACTGCAATTGAAGTCACAGTCACATTATAAAGTTCAAAATTTTCTACAGAGTCATTTTTTTTTCCTGGTGATTTAAGTCAAAACAAAAAATGGGTAGAATACCTTTTGATCTTCAGCCAATCTTAAAATGTTTTCATCCACCTTCTTTTGCTCCAAGGTAGCTCTCGCATTCTAAAAGAACAAAGCAAATCTGTTACAACCGTTGACAAAACTTCAAATGTTTGTTATGTAGCCTACTGCAACACCAGCCAATACCTAGGACAAAATCCAGGATACACCCCCAATCTCATAGTAAGATCCGTATTTTTATGTGCAAAAGGAAAGGAACACATATCGGAGATATTGAGTTTCAATACCAATGCAAGTATGTACCAGTTTCTGGTCCCTTTTGATCAAATCAAACCAGCCCACCGCTTAAACAGTTCAGATGTATACAGAACATTTTAGTTAAAATCTAAATAATTAGACAAAAAAAAAAATGAATATGAGGAAGATTTAGTATCGATATCCAAACTGTTATCTTTCTTTTTTCCTTGTAAGTTCTAGCATCTGCTGAAATGGCTCAAACTTTGTATCTAAACTTAGTAAGCTAATTGAGTTTGTTTTGCCCCTATAGCACTTCCAAAAATTCCCAAACAATACCCAAGAACCATTTGCATACTGTCAGTTTAAATCAATGAGTCCACCAGAAGGAGGGTGGGGGTGTTGTTCTTTCATTCAATTCTTCCTAAAATGGAAGGAAAATTAAATACAAGATGCAGTACCATTTTCTTCTCACAATAGAGCATCCTTGTCTTGTTCTCGTTATGGATCTCCCGTTCCATCAATTCCTTCTCACGCTGCTCGAGTTCCTTGCTCTTGGTTTCCAACTGCAGTGTGATCTTTTCATGCTCCTTGGAGATCCTTTCAAGTTGATCCTGTGTATTCTGCTGCATCTTTTGTATTTCTAGTTTTCATCAAGTTAAAAAAAATACTGTGAGATTGATAATGAAGAACATAAGAAATGGAAACAAATCAGCAACAAATTAGTTGTTGCATACTAGAGGCATAGTCAGGCTATTTTCCTAGTCAAGTACATTAAAGAGTATGTACCTTCATTATAAGCTCGGTGTATCTCATCTTTTTGAGTGATCAAGTTGCTCAGGGATATCGATGCTTCATGATATTTACACTCCATCTCCTTAAGGTGCACATTTTTCACCTCAATAACATTAGTCAGGTGGGACAAAAGTTTTTTAGTTTTTCTCTTGTCTTCTGCTTCAATATCAGAAATTGTTTTCAGATCCCAATTCTTTTGGAGATACTCACCAATGATACTTTTGGAATTGAGGTCATCATCCCGTGCAACCCATCCATACAACTTGTCTCCAAGGCATTTTGATCCATAATAATCTAACTTTCCCCTGTGATCTGCTTCAAAAGTCTTCTCAAACATCATTGCATTATTGAATCCGCGCCAATCTCTGTGAAACTCTACTATTGCATACCCTGAATGACATCTATAGTTCCATAGAGGAAGAACCCTCACAGGGTTCAAACCCTGCCTTGCAAGATCTTCTCTAAGCTTTGACCCCTTTCCCCCAATGTACCTTCCTTCCTTCCACTCAAGGGGAATGTTAGCTACAATTCCCACCCAAGGCCAAACAAACAACTCGTTCACATATTTGCCCTTAGAAGATTCACTATTCTGTTTTGTGGATTCTGGTAGTGACCCCTTCACATCAAGATACTTTTCCATATACCTCATTAAACCTAAATGCTTCCCTTTCTCTTTTATACCCTTCTTCTGTGAGCCCTTCCCAACACCACTTGCATGCTCTAGGAGGTCCTTGTATGCATAATTCTGCTTATTCCCATGACAGTATGGGCATCTGTATTTTTCATCTGAAATTTCCACCTTAACACTACCATTCTTCAACTGCTCATAACATTTATCAGTATATTCCCCCAACTCCGACTCGCTAATATCTGTTTCTTCTTGATCTGATGAGTAAGACATTTCCTTCAAACAGTCTGAAATGAAACAAAACCATCAAAAGATAACCACATTCCTTTTGGTTACCGAGAAAACGTACTGTAGGGCAAAAAAGAAAATGGAACACTTGAGAGTCATATTACTGCAAACCTCATCACAGCTAAAATATATAAGATCCAATAATTTGATTCCTCTCTTCAACCACACTTTCTCAGACCCCAAAACTGGCAAATAGAGAGATTATAATTTTCTTACATTTGGGATAAAGGCAAGGATGATTTTGATTATTTTTTGTTCAAGTAAATATAGGAATTATTGTAGACAGTAAAAAAAATTTGGTTAAGTTAATAGAGAGATTATATTTACCACATTATTCCTTAACTCATATTACTGAATTATTTTACATTAATCCTCTGTTTCATTGAACAAAAAAATTGGAAAGAAGAAAGATACCAAACCATAAGTTTCATATGAGAATGAAAATGAAATAAGTATTCATAAGCACAAATATCTGTTCATCCCCACATATTCAGAGCTACCAAGCAGAGCAAATACAATACAAATGGAGATGTTATCGAAAATAAAATAAAATGGAATAGGTTTAGCTACTTGTTGTACGTAATGAAATCGTATCAAAACTAAAAAATTCGTAAACAATGTCAGAAGATAAGCAAAGCTGTATCTTTTTATGCCATCCTCTGGTCTTCAAGATAACATATAGAAAATCAAAATGAAGAACCTAAATAAGCCATATAGAACTGTTAGTATCATTGATTAACATTTGTATTTTCTTTAGTCGCAAAAAAGGAAAATACTCTCTCTCAGAACATAAATTTCTTTTTAATCCCTCTAATTTTCTCTGCAACCAAACAGATGAGATAACTCATAAAACAAAACAGAGCAGCAGATACATCACGAGTATTATAAGCCAAAAAAAAAAATCGAAAATAGATAAAAAGGAAATAAATAAAAAAACACATATGAACATAGATATATACATACATTATACATACATATGTGTGTAATTTGTAAAGACTACCTATATATGTGTAAAGACTAGTCTAGGAACAGAAATGTAATGTTGGTCTACTCACCTTGGGAAAAATGCATAGAAGCTGGTTGTTAGAAAAATGGCCGGTCACACAACCCTAATAAGTTGTGTCCGAAAGAGAGAGCTCATGAGTTGATAAAAAGCAAAGCAATCGCTGGAGGGTTTTGCAAAGAGAGAGAGAAAGAAAGAGAGTAGAGAGAGAAAAGAAAGTTGTGGTCTCTGCATATGCTGGAACGATCAGAGTACGAGTATACCTGCTCATTAGTGGCGTTAACGACGACGCTTTGTTTTCTTGGGGTACAATTTTGGTAACGTATATAGTGACCTCTGCACGAATAAAAAGAAGTAACTCTACGCGCCGTCGAGTGTGTTAGTAGTAATTTCGCTAAAATTCTGAAGGTACCAAACGTGTAATGAAGGCACGTGGTGGCATATCTCAGCGCGTGTTTGATATAAGAACTCGATTTAGGGATGGCAGCGGGCCACGGGTTTGTCTAAACCTGTCCCCGCCCCACTGCCTTCAACACTATTATCAAATCCGTCACAAATTTGAAACGGGATAGAATTTTAAAACTCATCCCCGCCCCGTTGGGAGAAATCCCATCCCATCCCCGCCATGTTTAAAATTTCAAAAGGGGTGGGACGAGACGGGGTGAGGCGGGGCCCCTTCCCCCAAAATTGTAGTCACATCAAACATCAATAAAATTAATTTTTTCAAAAAATACGAGCCTAGTGGGTAGTGCCAAGTTTGATACTATTAAATTCAAAATAGTATAACCCCTGTTTAAAAGTAAAATGATAAGATTCTACAATTAAATAGCCTATTACAGAAAATATATTTCACAACTAAATGACTTAGTAACAAGTTTGATCCAACAATTAAAGAAGTGTTAATACAACAAAAAGATAAAATGAAAACATAAGTCTTAATACAACCACAAGTAAAATTATAATTTGTATATATATATATATATATACACACATATAAATATATTTATAATAATAAAATATATAGGCGAGGCGAGGCGGGTTATTATAGAGTCCCGAACCCGCCCCGTACCTGCTGCGGGTTTTGATTTTTTTTCCCAAACCCGCCCCTACGAAAAAAAAAATGGCTCTCATACCCGCCCTAAACGGGGCGAGACGGAGCGAAAACTCGGCGGGGCAAACAAAATTGCCATCCCTAACTCGATTGCTTGTCCCACTTTAGGCCGCTGAACAGTCTTATTAGTGGTGAGATTCTTTAAAACACAAAATTTGACATAGATTTCGAAGTTTAGACAGGTTTCCATTTTCACATACCAAAAAAAAAAAATAGTAGGATATATATAATTAAGATTTTAAAAGACTTTAAAATTCAGCGAGTATTCAATTCAGACTTTTATAAATTTTTAAAGAGTGCAAACAAATCTAACAGTATTCAATCCAGACATTTATAGACTGTTTAAAGAGTCCATATAAATCTGACGGTATTTAATTATGATTTTTAAAAAGTTTACAAAAGTCTAGAAATATTGTTATAAATTTTTGAATAATTTCATTAAATGGTGGATTTTTGTGAATTTGAGGGTGAAAATTATAAATACTGAAGCCCATAACAAATCCAACATTTCCCCCACGTATTTTGGTAGACTTTTTTTTTTTGCGGAATACGAATAACATTTCTCTATCTCAAGGTACACTCAATTTTTATCTCTTGGTTTTTCTCTCTCTTCGCAGATTCTCTATTTTTCTATTAAATTAGGATTTTAAAAGAGTCATAATACAAACAAAACTAAACGAATTACACAAACAAAACAATCAATATATCAAAGATCATCAATGCCAAAACTCAGTTCGATATATAGTCCAATTTGTACCGCAACATCGAAACCAAGAACCGAATTTTAGAGTGTGCAGTGGATCTTTGATCTATAAACAAAGATATCAATTCTTAAAATAATATATATATACAAAATAAGGTTTGTGAGGATGGTATTACCTTGTCGTTGAAAATAATGGTTCACTGAAGGCATGTACTTTCCATACCCACAGTCCACACTGTCTTTAATATGAAGACAGTTATTCAAAAGTTGTACGGATTTACATTTTATATCAATGCATATACACTCGTACAGATTTACTCTTATATAGATACTTATTTAACATAATACAATGTTTATATACATCTATACATATTTACACTCATATGTATACTCATTTAACAGGTCATACATACAATAAAACAAATGTCTATATACCTTTTAAATGTACAAAATAAATAATAATAATTTTTTATAAAGAATTTCATATGAAAAATATTTTATGGGGCATCAAAAGTAGATATTTAGAATATGTTTGGTTTAATTTTTTTAAAAACATTTTTATGTTTCAGATAAATGAAAATCCAAAAAGTTGTATAAAAAAAAATTTATTTTGCTGTAAGTTTTATGAAAATTGTTTTCTAAAAATTCAGTTACAAAAAAATTTATTTGTAGAGAGCTATCTTTTATAATTTTTTGAAAATAATTTTTTCAAACACAAGAGCAACAACAAAATAATGCTAATGAATGGAGAGTTTTAGTATATCTTTAAATATATGGAGAGATGTCAGGCACAATGATAACAATGAGAACTAAGGATATTGAGTAATGAATGTTAAATATTTTTCTTTAAATTTTGCTTTCAAACTTATTATAAACTTGTTACTATACTTTTGTGAATGTCAGTTGTTTTGCGTTTGTTATAACTTTTGCTTTTCGTGAAAATTATGGTATGTGCCACAGTAGCATAGTCTTTTTTTTTTCTTTTTTATTTATAAAAAAATGTTTATATATCCTATCTATCTAATACAGTGTGGCAAAAATTAAAAAAATATGAAAATATTCCATTTACTGTGAACATAACTTTGTTGTCATTAGTTTAACATATAATACGAATAAAATAACAAAAGAAGGAACATGATTCAGTCCAATTCAAATTATACGTTCAACTTTTCTTTTGACATATATTGCTTAATTATTTTTCGCAGTGTTATCAGGAGGGATATATGTAACTTTGTATATATTCTTAATAATTCGATCTAATTCTAAATAGCATAAATCATAAATGATAACTTATTCATTTTGTATTATATCTGCCCCTTGAACCATTGGTTTACTTGTACACAAAAATATAATTCAAGGATAAAAATAAATAAAATATATTTAAGAAATCATTACAAGTCCATAAAAATCCATCAAAGGAAAAAGGAAAAAATGAATTATAAACCAATGAATTCTACTTAATCCTTCATTTCGTAAAAAGGAAAAAAATTGAATGGAAATGAGAAAAATAGGGATAGATGAGACATCCTTATGAAAGAAATTTTGTAATTTAAAACATTTATAATAGCCTTACATTTCTTTTTTCTTGTCTTTCGTCTAAATTTAAAGGGGTGAAATTGTGAAAGATAAATAAATTTGTTTCTTCCCTCCACCCCCTCTTCCTTCCTTCCTACCAAACGATATACATATATACACACACGTACATACAGTGAAGTATCAATCCTTCGATTCATTCATTAAAAATCAAGTAGATAGATCAAGTGATTAGGAAACAGCTTCTATATACATTGCCATCAACAGATGGTATTTTAGTAATTGAAATGAAATTCATCAGACAGATGAACTATCGTATTAAAAATAACATGGAGAATGATTCACTAGTTTGAATTTATTTAGCTCAAACATATTGGATTCCATTGTTGATAAAAAAAAAAACTCTTACCCCGGCGTTAAAATCAACTTCTTCTACAGCTAAAAAGGAATCTTTAACTAACCCACCCCTTAATTTGCATGCTTGATATCACCATTATTCTGAAATAGCATAATGCCACTATGCTTAATTTTACCGCAAAATAGCATAGTGCATTACGTTGTATTAGGAAGGAAAGATTAGAGATAGATATAACGTTTGGTACAATCATACATAAATTTTGTATCATTTTTTAATAGTATGGATGAATTAAAAAAGTCATACGTGTTCCATTTTGAAAGTTCCAACCACAACTTTGGACGTTGTATCTTACAACCAATGGACATGGCTAATCAGGACAAGTACGTTTTGAAGTTCTCATTGCATCTCACAAGTTCTTGGGTAATTTAAATAGATTAAAATGACACCTGCCTACGATGGCAACGGGGCGGGTACAATATGAGTTTGCCTAAGCCCGTTTCTGCTCCGTTAACTTCAACATTATTCTCAAACCGCCCACGGGTTTGGAACGGGACAGAATTTTAAAACCCATCCCCGCCCTGTTGGAAGAAATCCCACCCCATTCCCGCCCTGCCTTGTTTAAAATTTTAAAAGGGGCGAGACGAGATGGGGCGAGGCGGGGCCCCTCCCCACAAAATTGTAACCATATCAAATATCAACAAAAATTGATTTTTTCAAAAGATTTAAGCCTAGTAGTTAGTACCAAGTTTAGTACTATTAAATGTAAAATAGTATAACCCCTGTTTAAGAAGTAAAATAACAAGATTTTACAATTAAATAACCTATTACAGAAAATACATTTCACAACTCAATAACCTAGTAACAAGTTTCATCCAACAATTAAAGAAGTTTTAATACAACCAAAAGATAAAATGAAAACGAAGTCTTAATACAACCAAAAGTAAAATTATAATTTATATATATATATATATATATATATATATATATATACAAATTATAATTTTACTTATATATATATATATATATATATACATATAAATATATTTATAATAATAAAATATATAGGCAGGGTGGGGCAGTTACGGGGCGAGTTATTATAGAGTCCCAAACCCGTCCCATACCCGCGACGAGTTCTGATTTTTTTTCCCAAACTCGTCCCTACGGAAAATAAATGGCTCCCATACCCATCCTATATGGGGCGGGATAGGGCAAAAATCAGGCGAGGCGGACAAAATTGACATCCCTATACCTGCCTTCTATGATTGCTAACATAACTGTAGTAATTGCTGTTTTGCCTTGGATTTATTTCTAGATCCCTAAAGAAGGTTGAAGATTCAAAAGTTAAGATTAAGCTTTAATAGAAAAGATTCATAAGTTGTCCTTTTCACTTGCAAAGGATAATCCTGGAGTACTGTTGTTTGTTGCCCATGCATGTACAATTGAAGGTATAAATAGAATTTTAGAATCGCTTGCTCAAATTGAGGAGCCTGATCTATATTTATATACATTGAAAATGTTACATGAAAGGAAATAAATAAAATGAAACAAAAGAAAAAACTGAAAGGCAAACCAATCCCTTAATTGCAGGGTCATAATTGATGCGATCCTATAATTATGTATTGAGTAAAATATAATCTCTAAGACCTCCCCTCAAGATGGAGCGAAGATGTTAATCAAGTTAAGCTTGACTATGGAGGACATCAAGACTGATGGACCAAAATACTTGGTGAACATATTTGTTGTCTGTTATGAAAACGAAACAAATGAAGGAGTAATAATACCAGCTCGAATTTTCTCCTGAATAAAGTGGATATTTACTTCAATATGTTTCATTCTTTCATGGAGAACTAAGTTAGAAGCAAGGATTATAGCAGACTTGTTATCACAGAACAAGTGAGAAGAATATGTCTGAATAAATCCCAACTCAGCAAGTATAGATCGAATCCAAAGAAACTCACATATGCCTTGTGCCCTAACACGATATTCTGCATCAGCAGAGGACTGAGAAACAACAGCCATGCTTCTTACTTTTCTATGATAAAAGTTGTTTACCATAAGAAGTATAGAAGCCAAAAGTAGATCGTCTATTCGTTTTAGACCCAGCATAGTCGGTATTTGTAAAGCACGAGATTCCAAACTAGTTACCTCAAGCATAGAATAATCCAAGGTCTAGGCATACCTTAAGGTACCGCAGAATGTGATAGACTGTATCCAGGTGAGCTGTTTGCGGAGCATATATGAATTGACTCACAATACTAACTGCAAAACCTAAATTTGGTCTAGTATTGGTCAAATATATGAGGTGAGGTGGCCTACCAAACACTGGTATGAAGTAGAATCATCTAGTAAATCCCCTAACTCTGCAGAGAGCTTCTGATTTGGATCCATTGGAGAGGAAGCTAATCAGCATCCTAGCATCCCTATATCTGACAAAAGATCTAAGAAAATTAAATAATATTATAGACACTTGATTTATGATAACTATGAAATTTTAATTAAATATTTTTCAAAATATATAATAACTATATTTTATGACATTTCACATATTAAACTATATTAAGACAATATATTATTCATTACAATATACAGTATATTTTATATGGTTTTGTAATATCAATTATGTTTTCGACACAGATCATATAAAATAACTACAAAGATAAGATTATGATAATAATATACTATACATGTATAAATATATTGTTATTATGAGTTTAGTGTATAATAAAAACAAAGCACAATACTTAATATGAAAAAATAGATTAACCATATAATATATTGTTAATAATAAATATTTATGTATATGATACCTAATATTATATCATCAATAAATAAAACAATCTAATTAATATTAAATAATATTATAGACACTTTATTTATGATAACTATAAAAATTTAATTAAACATTTTTCAAAATATATAATATAATTTATAATTATTGGCATTATGAGTTAAAATTTACAGTATAATTTTTTAAATAATAGATAAAGCTATATAATAACTATATTTTATTATATTTCATATATAAAACTATATTAATACAATACATTATTCATGACATTATACAGTATAAATTATATTTCCAACACAGATCATATAGAATTTCTACAAAGATGAGATTATGATAATAATATATTATTCATGTATATATCTTGTTATTATGAGCTTACGTGTATAATAAAAACAAAACATAATACATAATATGAAAAAATAAATTAACCATATAATATATTGTTAATGAAAAATATATATGTATGATATAAATAATAATATTATATTTTGTGTATTTCATTACATATATCAATAAATAAGATATTAAATAATATTATTATATTTTTATGTATTTTACTACATAAATTTTATCCAATTACATTAAAAATGAAAACTAATTTAAGATATTTCACATATTAAACTATATTCATACAACATATTAGATAATAAATTATTTGTTATATGAAACCTAATATTACATCATCAATAAATAAAACTACCTAATTAAAATTAAATAATATTATAGACACTTAATTTATGATAACTATTAAATTTTGATTAAATATTTTTCAAAATATATAACAAATATATAATATAATTAGTTGTCATTATAAGTTAAAAATTACAGTATAATTTTATAAATAATAGATAATGTTATATAATAACTATCTTTTATGATATTTCACATATTAAACTATATTAATACAATATATTATTCATTACATTATACAGTATATTTTATATGGTTATGTAATATAAATTATATTTCCAACACAGATAATGTGGAATAACTATAAAGATGAGATTTAGATAATAATATATTATACATGTATAAATATCTTGTTATTATGAGTTTACGTGTATAATAAAAATAAATATTAATAAAAAAAAACTTTAAAGAAAAAAGGGAAATTGAAGTTGGATCGACCCATTTCTTTTGGGTCTTTATATATATATCGGTTTCCACCGTCACTGGAGATCTTTTGCCGGCACCATTGTCATCATCTGATTTAATTAACAAGCAACACAAGTTACATAACCCACAGTCCAAAACCAAAACATAGTAGCACCACTTGCTCTTCATCTCTCAGAAAGAAAATTCACATATTAGAAAAGAAAGGTAAAGAAAGAATAAGAAAAAAAAACACCACCATGGCTTCCCCTTCTTTCCTTTGCTTTCTCTCTCTACTCTTTCTCTTCCATCTCTTTGTCGCCCTCCACCATTACCATTCCTCCACCAAAGGCTCACCCATCTAGCATCCACTTCCTTAACCAAAGCCCACACCTCAAAAATAAAAACCCCAAATGTGTCTCTCTACAACCTCTCTCTTCTCTCACGGCCATGGCAGCCAAGGAGGTTACTCCATTTCACTCAGCTTTGTCACTACCGAGTCAACTCGACCTCAGGAAGTTCTCTTATTGCCTACTCTCTCACAAATTGGACGATACTAATGAAAGCAACTCGCCTGTGTTAGACACTGAATTGTGGTTTCTGCCTTGCTAATTAATTTGATTCATAATCATGCATCCATCATCAGTAGTCCAGGAGACTAGAATTAATTTTAAAAAGCCACAAATCGGCTCTAATAAGTCGCCTGTTGCAGCCAATGTTTTTGTCTCCAGTGACGGCAAAGCCTCTGGTTTCTTCAAGGTTTAGGAAACTGAATATATATATATATATATATATATATATATATATATAAAAGAACCGGAAGAAATGGGTCGACCCAACTTTTATTCTTTTTTTTATTAATAACCCAATGTGCCGTATGGAAAAGATTGGACACATGATCAGTAGATATCATCTACTCACTACTGAATAGGTAACTATTATTCAAAATAAATTAACCATATAATGTATGGTTAATAATAAATATATATGTAGATGATACCTAATATTATATCATCAAAAAACAAAATAATCTAATTCATATTAAATAATATTATAGACACTTAATTTATGATAACTATAAAATTTTAATTAAATATTTTTAAAAATATATAATATAAATATAATATAATTTATAATTAGTTGTCATTATGAGTTAAAATTTACAGTATAATTTTATAGATAATAGATAATTCTATGTAATAACTATATTTTATGACATTTCACATATTAAACTATATTAATACAATATATTATTATGACATTATGCAGTATATTTCATATGGTTATGTAATATAAATTATACTTCCAACACAGATCATATTGAATAACTACAAAGATTATCTTATGATAATAATATATTATACATGTAAATATGTCTTGTTATTAGGAGCTTACATGTAAAATACAAAACATAATACATAACATGAAAAAAATAAATTAACCATATAATATATTGGAAATGATATATGTATATATATATATATAAGATATAAATAATAATATTATATTTTATGTATTTTATGTACTTCATTCAATATTTCAATAAATAAGATAATAAAAAATATTATTATATTTTTGTTTATTTCACTACATAAATTTTATCCATGTACATTAAAAATGAAAATTAATTTAATGATATTTCACAAATTAAAATATATTTGTAATATATTACATAAAAAATTATTCGTTATATGAAACCTAATATCATATCACCAATAAATAAAACAACCTAATTAATATTAAATAATATTATAGACATTTAATTTATGATAACTATGAAATTTTAATTAAATAATTTTTAAAATATATAATGAAAATATAATATAATTTCTAATTAGTTGTCATTATTATTTAAAACTTATAGTATAATTCTATAGATAATAGATAATGGTATATAATAACTATCTTTTATGATATTTCACATATTAAACTATATTAATACAATATATTATTCATGACGTTATACAGTATATTTTATATAGTTATGTAATAGAAATTATATTTCCAAAACAGATCAAATGAAATAACTACAAATATGAGATTATGATAATAATATATTATTCATGTATCTATATCTTTTTTATTATAAGCTTACATGTATCATAAAAACAAAACATAATACATAATATGAAAAAAATAAATTAATCATATAATATATTGTTAATGATAACTATATATGTAAGACATAAATAATAATATTATATTTTGTGTATTTCATTACATATATCAATAAATAATATAATAAATATCATTATTATATTTTTGTGTATTTTACCATATAATTTTTATCCAATTACATTAAAAATGAAAACTAATTTACGATATTTCACATATTAAACTTTATTAATATAATATATTACATTATAAATTATTTTTTATTTGAAACCTAATATTATATCATCAATAAATTAAAAAACCTAAATAATATTATAGACATTTAATTTAGGATAACTATGAAATTTTAATTAAATATTTTTTAAAATATATTATATAATTTATAATTAGTTGTTATTATAAGTTAAAATTTACAGTATAATTTATAGATAATAAATAATGCTATGTAATAACTATATTTTATGACATTTCACATAATTAAACTATATTAATACAATATATTATTCATGACATTAATAAATTAAATTTCCAACACAAATCATATGTTATAACTAAAAAGATGAGATTATGATAATAATATATTATACATGTATATATCTTGTTATTACGAGCTTACGTGTATAATAAGTTAAAATTTATAGTATATAATTCTATAGATAATAGATAATGGTATATAATAACTATTTTTTTTTTTATCATATTTCACATATTAAACTATATTAATACAATATATTATTCATGACGTTATACAATATATTTTATATAATTATGTAATAGAAATTATATTTCCAAAACAGATCAAATGAAATAACTACAAATATGAGATTATGATAATAATATATTATACATGACATAATACATAATATGAAAAAATAAATTAATCATATAATATATTGTTAATGATAAATATATATGTAAGACATAAATAATAATATAATATTTTGTGTATTTCATTACATATATCAATAAATAATATAATAAATATCATTATTATATTTTTGTGTATTTTACCATATAAATTTTATCCAATTACATTAAAAATGAAAACTAATTTACGATATTTCACATATTAAACTTTATTAATATAATATATTACATTATAAATTATTCGTTATTTGAAACCTAATATTATATCATCAAAAATTAAAAAACCTAATTAAGACATTTAATTTAGGATAACTATAAAATTTTAATTAAATATTTTTTAAAATATATAATTAGTTTTTATTATAAGTTAAAATTTACAGTATAATTTTATAGATAATAAATAATGCTATGTAATAACTATATTTTATGACATTTCACATATTAAACTATATTAATACAATATATTATTCATGACATGTTTAAATTAAATTTCCAACACAAATCATATGTTATAACTAAAAAGATGAGATTATGATAATAATATATTATACATGTATATATCTTGTTATTACGAGCTTAAGTGTATAATAAAAGCAAAATGTAATACAAAAATAAGAAAAATAAATTAACTATATACTATATTGTTAATGATAAATATATATGTATATGATACCTAACATTATATCATCAATAAATAAAAACAACTTAATTACGATTAAATAATATTATAGACATTTAATTTATGATAACTATGAAATTTTAATTAAATATCTTTTAAAATATATAAAAAAATATGTATTTAATTTATAATTAGTTGTCATTATAAGTTAAAATTTATAATATAATTTATTATTTATGACATTAATATATTATATTTCCAACACAGATCATACGAAATAACTAAAAAGATGAGATTAAGACAATAAAATATTAGACATGTATATATATCTTGTTATTATGAGTGCTAAAAAAACAAATTAATTACATCAAATATATGTAATTGGAATCTATTAGGCTATGTTTGGTAGAATGAAAAAGAAAAGAAAGGATAAAATTAGTAATGAGAGAAAAAAAAAAGAAAAGAAAGAAAATGATAGTATTAAACTTTTATCGTGTTTGGTTGATTAGTAAAGGAAAAGAAAGGAAATAATAGTTAACATGTTTGGAGAAAAAAAGGGAAAAGAAACTATTTAAATTTTTTACCATTATACCCTTTTATATTTAAAAGAACAAATTTTAGCTTTTATAAAAAACAAGGACAAAGTTGGTATTAACAAAGTTTCATAAAAAAAGGTTGCCTTTTCTTCCCTTTCCTTTTATTTTTTCCCATTTTTGGAAGGATAACAAAACTATTATTCACCCTTAATTTATCCCTCCAAATCCTTCCATTTCCTTTTCTTTCCTTTAAAAATTTCATACCAAACACACAAAACCATAACTCTCCAAATCCTTTCTTTTCTTTTCTTTTCTTTTCTTTTTTTCCCTACCAAACTGACCCTTATAGTATATATAAATTTAAAGACTGTGCTAGTATATGGCGACTGAAAGATTGAAACTACCATTCTCATAGTCTAATGAAATATATAGCCTAATCACCATAAAATTAACCAAGAATTTGTACATGAATCTTTGTCTTGATTAGATTAGATATGAAGTTAGGAGAATTGTGCAACTTATAGCTAGGGATTTATATATGGTCATGCCCACTATTTGCTAAAAGTTTCTTTAAAAAGTTAATACTAGTATCAATCAATATATAGTGTATACACACATTTATTTGCAGCATATACCATAGTATGGCCTAAAAAGAAATAGTGACAATTTACAAAATTTTACACGGTACCCTTCCCTCAGTCTCTCTCTCCCGAGGTGTGAATAGAAGAAGCTCCTTTTGGTTGGTTTCGGCGACTGGTCAACAAGTAATCTATCGACTATCGTCGTCACGCCAGTCCCCTCTCTCTCTCTCTCTCTCTCTCTCTCTATATATATATATATATCTTGTGATTCTTAATCGAACCAACACGAATTTCCCATACTAGACGATTTATTGTCGTTCGTTTCTGCATTTGCTGAGGAACAATCAATCAATCGAAGAGAAGAGAGAGAATGGAGAGCTCGAGCGAATTGGTGGCATTTCCGTTGCTGATTACTCCGATCGAGTCCAATTACAGGGCATGCACTATTCCTTATCGATTCCCCTCCGACAATCCCAGAAAACCTACCCCCACTGAGCTCGCCTGGATCGATCTCTTCTCGAATTCTATTCCCTCTTTCCGGTAACTAAACACCTTCTTTTACATTTACATTTACATTTACATATATATTTATTCTTTAAATTTTGCAAATAGCTGCTTATATCTTTTTGTTTAGATTCTTTCTTATTTACAGCACCAGCATAGCATTTATGAGAAATCTAAATGAATATTGATTTAAATTAGTAATTAATTTTAAAAATTGGGTGGTTTCAGAATCTTTTACTTGATTTTTTTTTTTACTTTGTACAGTTCATGCATGATATTACTCTGTTTTGATTTTCGGTTCAGTAAGTTCCCTTGTGGTGTAAGTACGTGTTGTTATTCATGTAGTTTTGTTGTGGTGCAGGAAACGGGCAGAGAGTGACGAGACAGTTGCCGAAGCTCATATTAAAGCTGAAAAATTTGCTCAAAGGTATTTATTGTTTTACTTGCCTTGTGGTATTGTAATACATCATATAACATTTTCTATTCTTGCTATGATAATCCCGAGGACTTCCTAATGATTGCCTTACTCTAATCTTTTTTTTATAAGAAAGAATTGGCATGGAACTTCTTGATGGAATGGACCTTTTGTAGTTCAGCAAATTTAGACGATTGACATTTATTTAAACTTGTTGAAATGATGGTGGGCTCGCTAGAAATGTTTGTATTAGTACAATTGAGTTGCTCATGAATCTACTTTGTTGAATGTCATGGTTTTTCACTTATAAATTCCAAAAAGCCTGTGCTGCATTATTGAACTTGAACCTTGAGGGTCCTTGGTAAAGATTTCAATTACTTGCTCTCTCTCTTAAGATTTAGGGTTTAGACTTTACTTTAGCAAGAATATATTGTATTTGAGAGACCAAATAGAAGACTCCACATCCTCAAATCGCCTCCTATTCCTCTCTTGCCACAAACCCCACCATAAACAAACTTTATATCTGCTCCTAGATATTTATATATAATGGCAATAAATATTTTATTTTTATGTTGTTATAAATTGAAAATATCACTGAGTTCTTATTGCGCTATTATAACTGTATGATTTTTTATCATTCGTCTAAAGCTCAAAGCTTGAACTTTTAATCTTACAATGCTACCTGGAAGCAGGTGGATGAAACTATCATTGTGGACATAGATAATGGATGATGTAACAACACCCCTTGGATTTCTCCCTCCCCTTTCCCGAAAAATAAAAATAAGTAAACCAGGCTTACAGGTTCATATAAGTTTACATAACAAGGACTTGGCCATTTTCCGTGACTTGTCTCTCCTGTGTTGATGAGCTGGACAGGGGATATAAAAAGTATATACTGGTTATTTTGGAAGCATCACTCTTTTGGAAGGTAATCTTTATATTGCCCACCGGACATGTATCTAACCTCCTGAACAGATAATTCTTGTAGAGGACAGGAAACTTTGCTTGCAAGCTTAGGTGTGATTGGATCAACCTGGTTGGTGTCGAGTGCCAGATAGGAGGCAGTAAAATATACTCAATGAGTCATTTTTTAGATATGCTTCCACAGAAAATACTTTTCTTGTACATATGGTCTCGTCATAGTGGTTCTGTTAACCATAAAGGCTTTACTACAGCATTCAAGATTCATGTCTACTTTCCTCATGGACACGGAAGTGCTCATCTGCTGTTTTGGATTTTATACTTTGTCCCAATGTTCATATGCATGTTCATATTTAACAATTTAACTGGTGTTGGTTGTCATCTTAGGTACACTGAATTACTCGAGGATCTTAAGAAAGATCCTGAAAGTCATGGTGGGCCACCTGATTGCATTGTGAGCCAATTTCATCTCATTCTGAATTTCTTCACCAAATGATGCATTCTTTAATCTGGTTGATAAGATCATAATACTATGAAGAAGCTGAATATTTATCTTTTCTTCGGATAATTATAGCTTCTCTGCAGGCTTCGTGAGCAAATTCTTAGAGAATTGGGATTCAGAGATATATTCAAGAAAGTTAAGGTAGCCATGAATTTCATTTCATATTGGAGAAATATCATAAGATAATATTCCCAGAGGGTTTGGGTGACGTCATTGTCAATATCTTAGAAATGACTGTCATTTATAATTGGGGAAAACAGGACAACCAGAAGTTGGGTTGGTTGAGGAGGGGGGCTGATTTAAAGATAGGCCTGCATCCTCCTCTGTCTCTCTCATTTTGGTCCAACGCTTTTTTTTCTTTCTTTCCACTGAAAGAGCAGATTCTTTTTTGTGTTCACATGCACTAGGATGAAGAAAATGCTAAGGCTATTTCCTTATTTGAGGATGTTGTTCGTATTAATGATGCTATTGAGGATGGAGCCAAGCGTGTAGAGAATCTGGTTAGAGGAATATTTGCAGGGAACGTATTTGATCTTGGTTCTGCACAGGTATGTTGTGCTTTTAGCTGGAAAGAAATGTGAACTAAGAACATATAGCTTATGAATTTCTTTTGATCCTGTCTTTTTAATTTTTTTTAATTTTTATGTTTAATAATTTATCAAACCCAATGGAAATAGCAGATTTCAATTGATTGTTAATTATCAACTCATCATAATTTGTAACGAACTATTAAATAATTTATCTTTATGAAGTAACCTCTCTATCATTTGTGCAGTCCTTGTGTCTTAATCTACAATGTATATGTTATGAAAGGATCCTCTCCCAAACTTTTCACAGCCAGAGGTGGTTTTTGTAGAAAACAAAAAACTGAAAATTCTATATTGAAGCCGGAAAACCCCTCAAATCTTAAGTAAATTGTATTTTTTAAGCATATATTGAAACTAAAAAAATAACTATTTATATGAACAAAGTTAGTCAAATTAGCATGGCCAATATTTTGATATTTTATGCACAAAGTGGCTTCCCTGATATACTAACCAGTGCTCTCATCCTTGGAAACCTGAGCTTTTACGATTGTACCAATGAAGGCCACTTGAATATCGATTATACTGACCAGAAATAATGACTTTCCAACGTATCAAAAGAAATAAGTTTCTCTACTCTTCTTTTAGTTTTCCAATTTGAGGATACAATTTTTAGACATGTTGAATCACACAATCATGGAATAGCATTAGATAAAGCTGATAGTAAATTTAATACATTCGCACAAGGACCCCAAATTTACACTAAAAACCCTATGGGGGAAAAACCACAGGACGCTAGGCTAGGAAGAAACAATCCACTATGAAGAAAAGGTTACAACCCTAGATATGATTCAACCCATAGAATCACCTAAATTACCTTCGATCTAGACTCACACCTAATGTTAATCAGGAACTCTGCTGCTGTCTATCAACAAATCCATTCTTCATGCAATTTACTTCTTCTTCCTTGGTTGTTCTCCTTTAGCTAGCTGTCCCTCATAATGCTAACATGCTTGTGTTCATAGTAAATGTGTTTTGAAACCATAGGAGTATTTATGTATGCTTGACCAATTAGGAAACTTTCCATAGGGTTCTATGGATCCATCCTATGGATCCATCCACAGGTTCGATCAAACTGGGACAATGGGGTCCAATTGATGAAATTGATTGGTCAAAGACCCTGTTCAAATAGAACTTGGTTGTTCAATTCAAAAATTGTTTTGTATGTATTCAAATAGTGTCGGTGATGCAACCTAAGATGAATGATGTAGATGCATAAATCAAAACCCTAATTGGTGAGTTTAAAACTTGAGAGGTAAATTTACCTTGAACTCTGCTGCTGTCTATCAACAAATCCATTCTTCATGCAATTTACTTCTTCTTCCTTGGTTGTTCTCCTTTAGCTAGCTGTCCCTCATAATGCTAACATGCTTGTGTTCATAGTAAATGTGTTTTGAAACCATTGGAGTATTTATGTATGCTTGACCAATTAGGAAACTTTCCATAGGGTTCTATGGATCCATCCACAGGTTCGATCAAACTGGGACAATGGGGTCCAATTGATGAAATTGATTGGTCAAAGACCCTGTTCAAATAGAACTTGGTTGTTCAATTCAAAAATTGTTTTGTATGTATTTAAATAGTGTCGGTGATGCAACCTAAGATGAATGATATAGATGCATAAATCAAAACCCTAATTGGTGAGTTTAAAACTTGAGAGGTAAATTTACCTTTTTATCATTGTCATAACCTTGAATCAAACCTCATTGAAACTCTTGGATCAAAAGGTAATACCTCACCCTAACTAAAATTTACAGACTCCATTTTGTAACGAAATTTGCCAACCTAAGTTCTAATAGCCTAACAATTATTGATTTGTGGGGCTCATTATTGATGTGGTTTACTGCTCTTTTTTTTTTTTTTTGGTTGATGTGGTTTAATAGAAACTTATTGCATCAACCATGTTGAATCCCACCTAGCAACATTCACTGTAAGAAAACTTGAATGGAATTTAAGTTAGTTAACTCTATTGTATGAAGAAGCTTTTAGGACTTCAACAGAGTTTTATTCTTTTCTTTAAGGGATCCCCCATGTTGGAAGACTTCCTTTATTTTTAGATAAATATACGAGCTTACTGCCTGCCAAACCAATCACATTATTTCCTTGTGAAAGACTTGATCACAAATGTAATCATCAAAACAATTATCTTTCTTTTTTTCGTAATTAATCCATAAGGATTTACTGGGGATGTAAAATGTGTTACAAGGAGCTTATGCCAACAAATTATAAGTGTCGAGAAATATACTTGTCTATATTCTTTCTCTCTTTCTTTTTTTTATCATAGTTGACCTTGGTCTCTCCTACTCTTCAATCAGTTTTTTTTTACTTGTTTTTTTTATAAGTATACATTGAAGGGCGCCCAAAAGGGGGACGCGGCCCAGAATAACTGCACAAAAACTATAGCCTCAGGCTATTCACAAAAGACAAAAGAATCTCCTTAGATTTACAATTAGAGCTCTGAACCCAAACAAATAAAGAACTAAGAACAGAAAATCTAACCAACACCCAAGGAGATTCCAAGCCATCAAAGGATATCTTACTCCTCTCCTTCCAAAGAGTCCACCACAAGCACAGGGGAGCTGTCCTCCACGCATCTCTGACTTGGGGGCGCACACAGTAACCTCCCTAAGCATCAATCAAGCTCACTGCAAACTTGGGCATGACCCACTGGATCCCAAAAAATGGTTCAAAGCAAATCCCAGCCATCACTAGCTCTAGGGCAATGCAGAAGGAGATGATCCACTGACGACTCGGTCCGCTTGCACATTCAACACTAATTGACAATAATCTGACATCTCCTTCTCAGATCATCAATGGTTAAGATCCTCTCCAAAGCCGTTGTCCAACCAAAAAAGGCCACCTTCAGGGGTACTTGCAAACGCCAAATTCCTTTCCACAGAAAAGACATCCCTTGAGTTTCCATCAAACGACAATAGAACGAGCGGACCTCAAATCTCCCATGTCTCAATCCTGCCCAAAGCCACTCATCTATCCCCTCTCTGGATATAGCCTGACTATAGAGCAAAGCCAAAAACTCAACCATCTCCTCCACCTCCCATGCAAGAATCTCTCAAACTATACATCCCAGGATAGTCTCCTGCCATCAAGATGATAGCAATGAGCAACTATCATCTGCCTATCAACCGCAATCCCGGCCAGTCTCGGAAAGACACTCACGAGTGGTCCCTCTCTGCACCATGGGTCATCCCAAAAACTGACAAGGTGCCCATCCCTCACTCTGAAACGAATATGCTTGGAGAATTCATCCCAACCCTTCCAAATGCTCTTCCCCAAGCTAACTTCTGCTGGGGCCCTCGACAACAACGAGCACCACTCGCCTCTAGACTCACCATATCTAGAGCAAATGACCATCCTCCAAAGCCTTTACCTCTCCACCCCAAAACTTTACAGCCACTTGTCCAACAAAACTTGTTGAACAAGTCCAATCTCCTCACTCGCAAACCACCCGCTTGGATGGGTCTACAGATTTGCTCCCACCCCTCAATTGTTGTCATCTCTGGTCTTAAAGCTAGCTTACAAATAGTTAAATACATTCAAATGCCAAGCTCTTTTTGCCATATTTGCTCTATAAAAGCTGCAAGGAACTTTACACCCTTCTTTGTTTTTTGGTTAGGTAAATACTCACACACACTCACAAATGACCAATATGGGGCTCGAACCCCTCACCTCCCCTTTGAGGGAGGAGAGGTTATACCAGATAGGCTAATGGTCCTTCTTTGATATCCCTTTCCCTCCAAATCTAGTTTGGTCTTGCATGGATCTGAAAATATTTGAGTCGATCTCTTGATCATCATTTACTAATTTGCTCAGATGATTCAATTGTTTGGTCTATCCTTCAATCTTGAGGTTCTTGGAACTTAAAAACCAAATTTAATATAACTACATCTTCTATTGACATTTTGGAGTACATGCTTAAACATATAATTGTCGGAGCCAAGAGAACCAAAAGCCGCCTGACTGGTGCTCTATCTTGCTACAATCACATCAACTACTCGCGTCCATAAATTCCTTTTGCTCTTCATTCCAAGCCAAGCAAAGTAGTGTGAAAGAAAACACTGATTACAGAGTGCTTTTAGGAAGCCTTGTGTAATATCCTGAAATTTTAGTAGACTTCTTAGTTAGTTAAATTATTTAAATGTAAAGACTCGGGGTTTTGTGGGAAACATGTAAATTGATGTAATATCTTGAAATTTTAGATAATACTTGTTAGTTAGTGAAATAATTTAAATGTAAAGACTTAGGGTTTTATGAGAAAACTTCTAAATTTTAGGAAGTTGAAGGGGTTGAATACAATAAATAGAAAGCATTTATAAAACAAAGGACAAGTGACATACATGCATGAAAGGCTCTGTATGTGTTTACACTAGGTACCAAACGTGGTCTTTTAAGACCACATGTCTGAGACACTTATTAAAGTATAGTATAGTTATATAGCTATGTGTAATTGATATGTTATGATTTTTAGGGAAAAGAAAACCGTAAGCTGACATTATATATACAAGGAGAAATCGTGGGCTGGCTTTGGGAAATGCAAAGGATGGTTGCACGAGTTTGACAAATGTACAAGACAATGGGCATTTGGCATACATGCATGAAAGGCTCTGATGTGTTTACACTAGGTGCCAAACGTGGTCTCTTAAAACCACATGTGCGAGATAGTTATTAAAGTATGGTATAGTTATATAGTTTTGTGTCATTGATATGCTGTGATTTTTAGGGAAAAGAAAACTATGGGCTGGCATTATATATACAAGAAGAAATCGTGGGCTGACTTTGGGAAATGCAAAGGCTGGTTGCATGAGTTTGATACATGTACAAGATAATGGGCATGTGGCATATCATGCACCATTATAAGTGGGTCTCTGAAAGTGAAAGTGGGAAAAGTAGAAAACTAAAAGTGAAAAGTAATGTCATACATGAGTGCCAAATATCATTGTGCATGCAAAAGCCAAAACACATGTAAAGAAGTTGTTCAATAAATTTCTGCATATTTAATATAGCTGATACATATAGGAAAAAGGCGAATCAACAGCCGTAGTCGTGTGGAAGAGAGCACAAGGAGAAACGGCCAGAGAAAAAAAGAAAGAGAGAGAGGAGGAAGAAGAAGAAGAGGAGAGAGAAGATAAAAAATTTAGGACTTTCACTCGAAGGCAAGTTGTTCTTGCCTTGTATTTTTATATATGGTTGTGGTTTGAGCTGCTAAAATTCGTTGAAACTATTTTTCCATGTTCTAAGTCAATTGAGGTTATCATCCTCGATTGGCATGGCACACTCTACCACCTTTGAGTATTTGGTTAACCACTAACCGATCACCAGCCTCCTAATGTTAGAAGTTAACCCCTGAGCGAATGGAGACCATCTACTTTTGCTTTCCTTGTGTATAGATTTTTTTTGTTGTACATAGTTGATATACGTAGTTGATACTCGTGTAATGAGGACAATACTTTCATGGTTTTTTTTTGTATAGATGGTCTAATGTAATGAATCTGTTTGTATTAATGGAACTGCTGGTTGGAAGGTTGGTTATATTTAGTGCTATAATGGATGTTGCATATAAGTCTCGCACCAGATTTAGATATGGAACGAGGGTTTCCTGTATTTAAATTTGGGGGGCGACAGTTTGGTATTAGATCCTAGGTTACGAGTACCTGGTTAAAGGAAGTGGTATTTAGAATTAGAAATGTGTGATTTGTATTGATTATCTTATCTTCTTTCTTACCATGCTCCAGCTTTAAGTATGATTAATTGTTAGACTAACGATACTTCCATTCCTTATTGGAAAATAGGATGTCTGGAGTCAGTAGAGGTAGAGGACGTGGTTGCACTGGTCGTGGAAGAGGCGGCTGTGGAGTTAGGCAGATGGAGGCACTTTAATGCTGAATCCAGATGTAGGATAAGGTTCTATATCTAACCTTATCGGAGAAATGAGGAAGTTGGGGGCGGTTTACTTTAATAATGCTATCGATCCCCTTGATGTGGAAAAGTGGATAGAATATATGGAGAAGTACTTTGAGATTGTTGGCTGCACTGAGGTGTAGAAGAGAAGGATAGTCGGTTTCTATTTGTCTGGCGATGCTCGCCAACGGTGGAAGTCAGTGGCTAGGTTTTCTAGGGATATCTCACACATGAACTGGGATGAGTTCAAGAGCCATTTCTATGACAAGTATTTCCTACGTGCGGTGAGGGAAAGGAAGACAATTGAGTTTATACAGTTGGAGCAGGACACCATGATGGTCAGTCAATATGAGTCCAAATTTGCAGAACTCTCTCGATTTGCTCCCTATATGGTTGCAAACGAGGAGAATCGAGCCAAGAGGTTCGCTCAGGGGTTAGCTTCTAACATTAGGAGGTTGGTGATCAGTTAGGGGTTAGAGCGCGCCATGACAATCGAGGATGATAACTTTAATTGACTTAGAACATGGAAAAATAGTTTCAACAAATTTTAGTAGCTCAAATCACAACTATATATAAAAAATACAATGCAAGAACAATTTGCCTTCGAGTGAAAATCTTGAATTCTTTATCTTCTCTCTTCTCTTCTTCCTCCTCTGTCGCTCTCTCTTTCTCTCTCTGTGGCCGTTTTTCTTTGTGCTCTCTTCCACACGGCTACTACTGCCTATTCCCCTTTTCTCTATATGTATCAGCTATATAAATATCCATAAGCTTATTGAAAAGCTTCTTTACATGTGTTTTGGATTTTGCATGCACAATGACATTTGGCACCCATGCATGACATTACTTTTTTACTTTCCCCACTTTCACTTTCAAAGACCTATTTATAGTAGTGCATGATATGCCAAATGCCCATTGTCTTATACATGTGTCAAGCTCATGCAACCATCCTTCGTATTTTCCAAAGCCAGCTCACGGTTTCTCCTTGTATATATAATGTCAGCATAGTTTTCTGTTCCCTAAAAATCATAGCATATCAATGACACATAACTATATAATTATATTATACTTTAATGAGTGTCTTGGACACATGGTCTTGAAAGACCACGTTTGGCACCTGGTGTAAATACATGTAGAGCCTTTCATGCATGTATGCCACTTGTCCTTTGTTTTATAAATGCTTTCTATTTATTGTATTCAACCCCTTCAACTTCCCAAAATTTACAAGTTTTCCCACAAAACCCTGAGTCTTTACATTTAAATTCTTTTACTAACCAAGAAGTCTTATCTAAAATTTCATAATATTACACCCTGCTTGATCTAGGGTTCGGAATGTGTTGGCTAAGTATTCGAGATGTGTCGGCCAAATGTCCAAGATGTGTTAGCCAAGTGTCCGAAATAATAAAAATTATTTTTAAATTATAGACACACATGAAGTATCGGACACGTGTCCATGAAGTGTCAGTGTCCAACACCGACACAACACCTTCTAGAAGTGTCCGTGCTTCTTAGATGGAAACCCTGTCGAAACCCTCTGCTTATGTTATATTGCAAACAAGAAACTAAATCCAAAAGCTGGCTGAAGATTCAAACCAACTTGAGCCTCTCTTTTTTTTATTTTAATCAACACTTGCTACAAATCTAATTGCGTGAAATTGATTCTCTCTGTCCTCACCCCCGCCCCCTCTTGATAATGAAATCCGTGCAATGAACTGTTTGACATTTTCCTTCTGTACGTGGCTCAGTTTATTTTGACAATTGACGTAGAAGGGCAAGAAAATCAAGTTGTCTTGCAACCTTATATTCATGGGCTGCTTTCCTAGTTTAACCCATCCTTTTTGGTGTTGTAAGATTCTAGATTTTTAATCTGAGCAGAAAAGGTTGAAACCTATGGCGTCAAGGGGAATATGTCCTTTTATAAGTAATTTCTCATATGGCCCTAACAGGACTTGCTAGAATTCTTATCTAATTTGAAGAATCCAAAATAATTCCTCTGAAGTTGTGGAAATTCTTGACGAAGTTCTTTGTATTGGATACTAATAACAAGGGGGCCTACTGTATCTTCGAAATTTGAGAACCCAATTGAAAATTTCTTATTTTTTACAAATGTACATATATTTGAGTCTTGTGAAATCAGACATCTTGATTCTTGAACTTCATAGTATTTGCGGTATGTTTAAATTCAAACAAGTAGCACTTACTTTTGTACTTTCTTCCCCAATTTTTTAAGCTTGCAGAGTTATTCTCAAAGGATGGGATGTCTTTTTTGGCTAGTTGTCAGAATCTTGTCCCTCGGCCTTGGGTTATAGATGATTTAGACACGTTTATATTAAAATGGGGCAGAAAATCTTGGAAGAAGGCAAGTTCAATGTGTGGTTTATTTAGTGGATACCTTTTTTCTTCCAAACAATTTACATTTTTTTATCAATATTACTAAAATTATCTCCCATTTTCTATTTTTTCTTTTCTGTACTAACCAGCTCATTTGTTTTTTTTTGTAACAGGCTGTCATTTTTGTTGATAATTCTGGAGCAGATGTAATTTTGGGTATATTGCCATTTGCGAGAGAGTTACTCCGACGTGGGACACAGGTTTGATTTCAGAACCATTTACTTTTTCTGCTATGTGCCTAATTTATTTGGTCGAACATCAGAAGGTTTACAATTATAAAGTTGTAAATCTTGTGATTCTTATAAATGAAACATACATCTAATAAATGAAGCTTTAACTGTTCGGTTCATCATAAATAACATAATCTATTGAGTAAATCACAAGTTTCAGATTTTTCTTCCACATTCTCTTCTTTTAGTGGAGTTTGTTATTTAGTTGTTCTGTACAAGCACAAGGATGGCTCTCTCTCTCACTCTCCACTCGCAATTGGAGACTGATGCATCACGTACTGGCTGCTTTTACAAGAAAAATACTGTAGTATCTGTGATTTGTTACTGACAATTTGTTTTGTTTACTTTCTCGTTTACATTGTTTAGTTGAAGTTTTAAGCATTTGAGAGGTCTTAACTCTTCGGATGTACCATCTCAAACTATACCAGAGTCAAATCCATATATATATACTGACAATTTGTTTTGTTTACTTTCTCGTTTACATTGTTTAGTTGAAGTTTTAAGCATTTGAGAGGTCTTAACTCTTCGGATGTACCATCTCAAACTATACCAGAGTCAAATCCATATATATATATATTTATATTTATATTGAGATTGTGAAATCATCCACTTTTTTATATGGTTGCCTTGTTTATCCTATTTTAACTTGAGTGCTCCTGCGATGCAGGTTGTTTTGGCAGCTAACGATTTGCCTTCTATTAATGATGTAACCTACCCTGAACTAATTGAGATTATATCAAAGGTGGTAGAAAGTTTTTCTTTTTTAATATCTATGATAACTACTGATTCCATAGTTGACTCTGACATCTTAAGGTGTAATTTACCAGTTGAAGGATGAACATGGGCAGCTTGTGGGAGTTGATACTTCCAATTTGCTGATTGCCAATTCTGGCAATGATTTGCCGGTAAGAGATGGCTAGTGCCATACTTGATTCCTGTGATTGGTTAAATTTGTCCTTTTTGATGCCTTAAACTCGTTGAAAGATTCCTATCTTATAATAGCCTCATTATTTTACATCTTACGACAGGTTATCGATCTCACAAGAATATCACAAGAGCTTGCCTACCTGGCAAGTGATGCAGACCTAGTTATTTTGGAAGGAATGGTAAGTGCTTAATTTGTAAAAAAATTAGTTGATTTTTTAACTTTTGTTGTTGAACTTTGTTTTTCTTCTTGCCATTTCTTTCCTTCGGAGGACTGCTCGACATTGGATAAGAATACAGCCATAAGATGATCTGGACAATACTAATTTTGTTTGACCTTTGTTTATTTTCTTTTTAACCTTTTTTTTTTACCTTCTTTTTGATCATTCTTCCCTTCAAAGGACTGCTCAGGATTGTAGTTGAATAAGATTACTGCTAAAAATTGATCTGGATAATACTGATATATAATTCAGGATCACCTAACTACAGTTACATTCAAAGATGCTTTTCTTTTATGTTGATTGTTTGAAGACAGAAAAAGTTCTTCATCTAGTTCAAGTGTAAGAATAGATTTGTAACTGTACCTAGTTACTATATGAGGGAGATGGAGACTTCCTGAATATCTGATGGGGTCCCAAGATTGTATGCAGCTACTAGAATTGAGTATTTGGAGTTTGAAGATTTCTTACACTCTTCCCCTGGAAAGAAATTGATTTTTAGGGAGTTTGTCTACTAACCAACAAGCACCTCACTGAAAATTTCTAGGAAACCTCATATTGATGATGTTAGGGAAATGAAGTGGGAAAGCTTGAATAATTTTGTTAAAATTTCTATTTTGTCTCCAAAAGGCTTTGGTACTTCACAATTAGATGTATTTTGGAAGATTGTAAAATAGAATTCCCATTGTTTTCCTTTATTTTAGTTTTTGGACCTAAAGAGACGATGGGAAAAGAAGAGAGAGAAAGAGAGGAAATTAATAGAACTGTACACAACTATTCTGATTTTGAAAAGTTGTCACATTCCAGATACCTATTTCTTTTACTCTCTTTACCTTGCAATCAAATGAAGTAGGTAAATCTCTTGACATTTTGGTTTTGCATATCTATGCTTTATTGCAGCATTCTTGACAAATAAGTGATGAACAGCCCATAACTCATAAAGGAGGTCACCTACAAATATTAGTAAAACATTAATCGCAAGTTTTGCAACTTGGATTGCCTGGACCATTGCTAAATGGGTTGAATTTTCCAGCATTATCTTTATATAATCTTCATTTCTTTTGGCAGGGTCGTGGAATAGAGACAAATCTTTATGCTCAATTTAAATGTGATTCACTCAAGATTGGAATGGTAATGTTTACTTAATGTGTAGAACTTTCTTTCTATTTGAGAATTTCAGTTGATTATTACTGGAATCCATTCATTTTATGCCATTTTTAGTTCTCATTTCCCCTTTCTATTTACAGGTTAAGCACCTAGAAGTTGCTCAGTTCCTTGGGGGAAGGCTTTATGATTGCGTCTTCAAGTACAATGAAGTTTTGAGTTAATAATGCATTCTCCTCAGTATTCCTAACCTAGTTATTTACATTTGATCATTTCACACATAGAATGAGGTCTTAGTTCTTGTGGAAGTTCTTTATATACTTTAAAACTGCTGAAGTTATTTATGTACTTCAAACTGCCCAAGTGTTCTATTTTTTAATAATAGAAGTAACATTGCGAAAGTGTTCACATCCACAAAAAGGTTTCCCACCTCCAGCCCTCTCCCTGTGTTGGTGTCTGAAAAATGTGTAACTTGCAGAAGATGAGTTTTCCTCTGTTCCTGCTGTGTGTGTGTGCGCACGCTTGTGCATTTTCTTTTAGTATGCCCTGTGCCTGCTGTAGGTGCATCAGGCTAGGATTGTTTTACATTAAGACTGAGATTTCATTGCAATTGTTCTAATTGTGGTGTACACTACATACAGTAATCCTTTTTAATCTCGTCGTTTTATTGATGGAGGATTGTAATTTCATTACTTCATTGTGCCTCACTATTTATGGGACACAACAAAAAAGAATGAAAGGCTGTCATTCAACAAGGAAACCCCATTTGAGAATATTAGTTCTTTCTTGTAGGATAAGAAGCCATTTTGTTGATACCTCACAGCCCTTCTGATCTTTCGAGTGTTCCTCTTCATCCTTGTGTACTCTCATTCTCCCAACGAATATGCATACACAGTAGGAGTGAAGGTCTGCTTGATGTACTGAATGTGCATCAATTGTAGCATTTAGAGATGCTAAGGACTAAGAAATAGTATTAGAACAGCTTATCCCACTGTAAAATTTGAAATCTCTACCAGAAGCTTCAACGGCAACACTGAGGCTGGCCGGTGAGCAACTGCTATCGCGAAATTTTCTTCATCATTCTCTGGCACATTTTCATAACCACTGATGGTCAGTACCTCCATATTTTCCAGTGATGGACAAGGAAGTTAGATTTCCTGTGAAAATTTAGTTTATGCCTTCCAACAGCAGCAACTGTTGAAAATGCCCAATAACTGCCTGCATGTGGAGAAATTGAATTGTTTTATAGTATGTGTTGTTGTTTGAAAACACAATTTAGTACTTAATTTTGAATAAATTTGTTGCTTATTTAATTAAGTGCGTTAAATAACACCAAGTATGGATGCCACTTAAAAAGGAATATAATTTTAAGTCAACGAGACTTTACTTGTAACTAAACACTTGAAATTCAAAAAAGAATCAAAGAAATTTTCTGCTAAAACTTTACAACTTAAATTCCAGCTCTGCTTAATTTTCACTTTGATCAATCTTAATTTTAACAACACTTGGGTCTTTAAGATGGATTTCTTAGCAGGCTTTGATTCCAAGAATTGCTCATTGTTTAACAGAAGCTGGGTTTTTGGTAGAACTAATTAATGGATGATAATAGAAATCTGTGAGTTGCATTCCTCAGCGCAGCCAAACAAGCGTGTTCAGCTCATGGCACACACCAGATTTAACTGCCCATCCAAAGATGTTTGGGGTACCAATAACACCACAATTCATTATTCTAACACATCAGCCTTGGATAACTATTCAATTTTGTTAACTAACATCAAGATAACATTCAGTACATAAAAGCAGCTCAAATTTGGTAAAACAACTGCACATGGTATTGTAAATAAAATCTCACCATAATCAATTAAATTTATACTCTTTTCAACCTCAGAATGACGCTCACTATGATATTTAATTCAATGGTGGCAACTATTACAGGGAAATATATCATGCTAATCATATATTAATTATCCAAACTGATGAATCCATAAATTCAAGACAATCAATTGAAGAAGCCTTAAAAAAGAAAAAGAAACAAATCACAGAATATTAGCCTTTCGCCTTTACATTGATGCTCAATTGGCTTTAGAAGAAACGAAATGTCATCGCTATCTCTGCAGCTTCCCAATGGAGTGTAAATATATTGAGACAGAGACAACACTGTACACATGTAAATGGAAAAGAAAAAAAAAAAAACCAGAATTAGTAACAAGGAACTAAAATTTAAACATACCCACCATAATATGCTCCCTTTTTTTTTAATCTAGTATTGCACCCCAAATGCTCCATCATTCCTCTGGATGCCTTCTTACATTTTTGGACTAAAGCTAACAACCATACTGGAATGGCTTTCACATTGTAACTTGTTTCAGAGTAAAAAAGAGGCCTAGATCCAAAGCATGGTACACATGCAGAAATTGAGGACAGACAGATGTAAAAGTGTCTTAATAAACATCTAACTTGTAATCTAGCTCTATTAAATACTATCCTACTTTGGTCCCAGTGTCCCAGCACTACACATTTGCCATGCTATTCAAATAGGCAGAAAAGACTGGTTTGCCTAAAATCTATTGAGTTTGCAACAACGAGGACCTGAAAAATAAACATAAAGGTACTTACATGGAGCCAAGGAAGAAGGCAAGGGAGAGATGAAACCCAAATAAGAATACAGAAACAACTGCCGTCAGCAGCATTGCCACTGAAGTAGAATACACCTGCAAAATTTTGGCCAGCTAAATAAGCAGTCTAATACAATCTTAGAAGTTCATAATGCATGCCAAATGATCTCTGAGATGTGTCATTCACGTTGATGTATTAATATAGAAAAAAATTCATGTTGCTAGGATGCTTATGTAATATAGAAAATGAAGGAAACATTAACATCAACGTCGTTGTTACTGATATTTTTTCTTCATTTTTTTATATCTTATATATATATATATCTATATATATATATTTTTTTGTTGAGAGATGAGGCATTGATAAATAGCTATTAACCAAAATACAAATACCTTTCCCTAGTATTTTATGATGCACAAAGTATTTCTTATAAGAATTGTTTGACCAGGCAATTACAGAGGATCCTTGCATCATGCTTTTCGGAGTACCATGGTATTAACAACTTAACCAAAAAAGAAAAAGAAAAGTTAATAACCAAGAGAAGTAACATTGCATAGAATGCCAGACTCACAGAAGCTTTGGCTTCAGTCTGCATTGCTATGAACTGATTTTCAAACTACTATATTTTCTTTAAAAAATGTAAGTTTTCATTAAGCATTCAAAAATCAAAATTTGCAACCTCCACCCCCAAAATTCCACCATCACGATAATGTAGGTATGTGGTACTGGATCATTCTCTCATAAGTGAACATGGTAAGAGATCATTTAATGTTACAAGATGAAGTAACAACCAAGCCATTTTAGCCAAAACATTCAAGCATTTTCTTTCAATTCATTAGGAAAAACAAAATGTAGCTGAAATATGCCCAGGCATAATAATTGTAGCATATATAGATGTAAAAGATGTGAATTAGTACATCTATCATGATTAAAAAAATAATAATTAATCCTGCTATCTTACCTTCACGATGTTGTCAGCATACTTCATTACCATTGATACAGCAATGCCACTGCATAAATAACAAACTAATTTACGCTTAAAGAATTAAAAAAAAAAAAGAATTTATATGCACATTCAGTCAAAAGCACAACTGAGAACAAATATAGACTATTTCAACAAAATATGAAGAATAGCCATTAATTCCGATTTGCAAGAAACAATTTATGGAGGATATTTCACATTTTTTGCAGTCTTCCTAAAATTTTGATCCAAAAGGAAAATATTTAGCTGAAAATCTTTTACAATATTTGAGGGCATAACAGGAAACATTGTTCAATTAATCGGGATCTGAGTCAATTAGAAACAATTAAACTTGATGTATAATTCAACTCAATGAAGCTTTATCCCAACTATTTGGGTTGGCCGACCCCATTCATATGGGATTAAGGCAAGGATGATGATGATGATTTGGGTTGGCTACCTGAACTTTATGTGCTGCTTTACTCTTTCCAAGGTCCTCGTCTTAGTTAAATCACATGTTATCCATTCTTTCCTTACCCGTGTTACCCCAGGTAATTCACATCTCCCCTTCCACTAGCTTCACCATCAATGTGGACTACATTTTTCTTTACTGGTACAGTTATTGGTCTTTGTTGTACATAGCCAAATCATCGTAGTATTTTTTTCCCCTTTGTGTTCATTCGATAAAACCATCTTAGTTCGTTCTTCTCATTTTATCTACCATAGGTGCTCCTTACACCATCTCACAAAAAAATTTATTTTAATTATAATGTTTTTTACCGTATCACAAATCTATTTCAGTATCGGTATTTCAACCATGCTCATTTCATAATATGTTTCCACCCAACACTGTTTTATAAATCATGACTGGTTTATAGACTAGTTTATAGAATTTACCCTACAATTTTAAAGGCAAGGAGAAAATACACTGACCTCCCCTGAAATTTAGAGATCGGCATAGAAGTTTGTAAAAAGTTGCACTGTACTCCCCTAAACTTTGGCACGTGGTAACAACTCCTCTTCTGTCCAAATTTTCATTTGCTCCGTCATAAACATTGAGTATGCTGACCAAAATGCCCTTCAACCCATTTGAAATGACCTTATTACCCTTACAAATATATGAAATTACAAAAAAAAAAAGTTTTATGTTCAATATACATCTCTCTCTCTCTCACACACACACTCACACACACAACCTATTCTCATCCTCTGCATATCTGCCCATTAAACAATGTTAATGACAGATTCCTAACAATCCCTTTGACTCAGGAAAACACCCATAATTACACCCAACAATCAATTCTTTCCATTTGGCAACTAAATTGGCATGGAAAATATTTACTCTGCTGGAGCCAATTGGGATGATTCTAGGGCTCATTTGTCATCGCATTTGGGAGCCCCATTTACCTATATAATGCAAATGAAACCCCACCACCTGACATACATAAATATTTATCATAATATAAGAGATAGAAAAAGAGGTGAAAAGCAAGGGTTTGGAATACCTCATCACTGGATTCAACTTATAGAAAAAGAGGTGAAAAGCAAGGGTTTGGAATACCTCATCACTGGATTCAACTTGTTGATGAAATTTGATGGAGTGTATAGGTAGGCAAAATTGGGTGTCAAAAGGACTAGAGTACTTGGTGCGATATGTCTCACCCACATACAGGCTAGAGAAATTACGGTACAGCAGTTTTCGGTTGTTGATCAAAACACCAAAAAACCTTTATCTTCGTCTTCATCAGATTATTATTGTTAAAACAGTTGCTAATTGTTGTACCCCCTTTTTTCGGCATACAACGGAAAGCCAGCATGGTTGTGGAGGTTGGAGAGGCGAATAATAAATCATTTTCCAAACGCGGCCTAGTATACACTAGGAAGCACGTACACTTCTACAAAGGAGCCATACCCATGTCGAATTTGTGTCGGACACCGACCTCCTTGAATATGTGTCTGACACTTCATGTATGTGTCTATAATTTAAAAATAAATTTAATTATTTTGGACACTTAGCCGACACTTGGCCGATACTTCACAGATATCTCCAACACAAGTCTTGTATAACACAAAAAATCTAGAGTAGCCATGTTCGGCGTTCTCGGAAATAATATGAACACATTTCTAAGTATGAGTATCCAACTTATTTCTTTCAGAAAAATTGGCATTATACAGATGCTCACAAGTGAAGTATACACTAATACCTTCTATAATTGTAGTGACAAAATAGTTGAAAGGGAGAGGAGGGAGAAATAGAGGTGGTAGTAGTGGTGGGCCTACAAAAGGCTATTATGATGATTAGTATTTTACTTGTTTATCCACCAATTGTTGTTAACTACAGCTTCATCATATATACCTTTTATCATGTCAATATATCTATTTCCAACTATTTTTCATTTAAAAGCACATCATATTATATTTCTAGGATCCTTTAATAAATTGATAATATAGAAATATCAAAACAAGATATCCTTACATCATTTGTAGAACATAATGTTTGGACCTTACGAAAGATTAAAAACCATTCAAAACCCAATGGTCCACTTTTTCTAGGAGGAAAAAGTGGGAGGAATGACAGGGTTAGAAGGCAAGTTGGAGGGATGAACAGATTTTCATTGATCTTGTAGGAGATAAAGGGGAATGAAGAGGAACAGATGGAGGAGCGCTTGTCCTCTAGGCCCACCAAATATTTTTCTTTTCTTTGCAATAGTGGGAGGAAAGGAGGTTGAGAAGTGCTCCCATCAATTTTTAAGTTTTTACCCAAAGGAAAACTAAAAAAAGCATATAGCATTTGACTTTAAGCAAAGGGACCAAAAATTTGATTTATTCAGATTTTATTTTTCAAGTGCATTAAAATTAAGCCATCATATACTTATACTAAGGTAAAATAACATATTTTGTACAATGAAATTATAAACTGAATTGGGAAAAATGACGAGGAAAAAAGGATATTCACAATTAATGGTGCACAACATCATGTCAATTGATGTAATGTTCTAGAATACCTTACAGGTCACAGTCACGCTCCCATTGACACAAACTAACCTATAATATTATATATTTTAAACCCTAAACATACGTAACAACCAATTATAAGTTCTCATCAATAATCCGAGATTATAAAATAAAAAATAATTAAAAAGAGAAATCATATATATCTCTCAAACTACAAAAATCAGTGTTGAAAAAGGTTTGTTAGTACCGCTTTTCATTAAAATTCAGGGACAACAATAATTATTTAGCGTACCTAAATTGTTTACCGATTATGCACAACATGCAACCAATAAACATATCCTGAGACAGTTTTGATTACAATTCACATCTTTTAAGAATAATATATCCAACTGCGATCATGATTCATGAAGTTTGAAGCAAGATTATAATGACCACAAAATCTCAAAGATTCACATTCTTATGAGAGTGAACTCTTGCAAAACAGAAAATTAGAAAGTAGAAAGCAAATAAGCTACTGCTGAACTATATTAATTCTGAAAGGAGAAATATATTACCTTAGTGCATGATTAAGAATCATGAGGACTGTAATCAATGAGTACCCGTGGAAGAACCCTCTGTATAAGAAAATATTTACCAGTAAAACATACAGGAGTGATGTAATCTAATTGTAAAGAAAATTAGACTTTTTCAGTTACAAATCAGTGATAGTAAAGCTTCCTATTTCAAAAAGCATATTGAATCTGCTAACAAATTAATGCTTACAAGAAGAAGAACAAAAGGAAAATACTACTATCCCATTTCTCTGAGAAGAATTGACCAATTAGTTTCTCTTCTGCTCTTCAATAGAAGAAAATATTTACTGAAATAAGAGAAAATATATATATTCCCATCAATAAGGAAACCAAGTATCACCCGAATTACTTAATTTACTATTTTCAATATAATGGTAGATCCATATGGAGTATTACTATTTCCAATATAACCGCAGAACTATAGGGTGCCAGTGTAACCCATATAAATGTTTAATCTGCTGTGTTTTATGCTCAGCAGGCAAACTCAAACTTAGTAAATGTTAAATGTCGTCTAGAAAACAAACATGAGTAAAACTGAAGGAAAGAGCAGCTCAAATTACTCGTTCATGACAGCATCAAAATCTTGAATCACTATTGCAATAGCATTGAAGGCCATCCCGAAGACATACAACCAGAAGTTCTGCACATTTATGTTCCTTGAAGGACGCTTTTTAATTATAGCCTGCAGAAAGGAGAATGAAACTCATAAACAGAAACAAAAACAAGTACCTAGATCATTTGATTGAGATTTCCCACTTTTTTTTCCTTTTTGCATAGCATCAACCAATATCCTCTATGGGGAGTTCTAAACTATTTACCAACCAGAATCAAATAAATCCTGACAAATTTTACAGAATGAGGAATTTATCTGAGCATAAATAATGTTTTAAATATGACTGCATATCCTGATCATAAAGAGCAAAATGGATGCTTAAAGAATATACCTCTGTGTACACTCCTGCAAAACCACTTAGAAGGGCCATGACCTACAAAGGAATTACTGACTGTTACAATAAGAAGCATTTTCCTAGAAAAATCGAATTTTCACTTCAACTTGATGGATCAAACTCAAAATGTCAATAACTCACAATTGCCATCACCCAACCTTGAAAAGGAGTTTGAAGAACATGATCAGAACTGCACAAACAATGTCATTCTTTAAGAAATAGCAATAAATGAAAAAAAAAACAAAAAAGAAATTTTAAATGAGGTTAAAAAAAAAAGACATCTACATCAGAAAGGGGGAGGAACAATGTTCTCCTCTTCTTATACACAGAACAATGTCTAGAAACACTGATGAAATGTTTAAAGTAATTAAAGGAAGATTGTAGGTTTAAGTAGTAATGCGGAATGATTCATATACATGCATCCCTTGACTAAAGTCAGGCTGTATATTAGAGACATGCAATCAACATGCCCATCAAATTGAATTATCCAATGATACTCACAAAGAGATTTTCAAGGTCAATATGCCAAATAAACCAGTAAAATCAATGTGGCTTAGACAACCAAAAGAATCAAAATTTTGAAACCCCACAAGAATGCAATTATAAAGAAATTTCATAATCATTCTTACGAAGGATTAAGTTGTGCTGTGGTGCACCCCGCACACAACAGAACGAAAGCAGCCCACTGAATCTCACTTAACCTGGGAAAAAAAAAAAGATTTATCAGAACATAATTTCTAACAAAAGTCTCCCCACAGTCCTGTCTGTTGGGTGTTTTTTCTTGTTAAATGTTGAATTTTGGAAAACTATTCTTCCAGATTAATATAGTAGCTCAGTTCATTGTCCACAGTGGGCAAAGAACATAAAAGTTACTCAGCTCCTACGTGCTCTTATTCGTGGATTTTAATTATGATCCACAAGAAACAATTTTGGATTTAGAACATTAATGGAAAAGCATAAATATACTGTAGCGGTTAAAAGTTTTTTTTTTTCTTTTTGTGACAAAGGAGAACGAACAAGAAAAAATATCAAATGACATTCCTTTGCTACAAGTGCCTACAAGGAATAATTTGTCAAGGGGTTCTCCACTAATCTCTCAACGCATAAAGGTATCTAACATGGCAGAAGGACTAACTTCTTCTTGAGAATAATTCGATATAAGACACCGGTGCTGATAATATTCAGGTTCTTCAGTATCTGATACCCCGGAGCATCCACATATGCAAAGATGTAATACTGCCACATAAAATGACGTCTCAGAAAACAAGAAGGCCAAAGCAATTAATAACTGTAAAAACCAAACAAGAATACGACCTACCTGAAGTAAGTTCTTGACAAGGTAAAGAGCTGCAGGAATGGGGTAAACACTAACTTCATCAAATGTTGTACTCAACCTAAATAATAGCAAGGCATACATCAAGACAGGAAAAAAATTGCATCTTCTAAATTTATTAAGGGTTCCTCAATTAATAATACAGTGAACCTGGTTTGAATTTAAGTAAAACATTCAAATAACAAGGATGGAACAATTAGTCAACAATCCCACTGTGCAAAAACTCTTAGCATGGTGAATCTTGCTTATCAAAAAATAAAATAAAATAAAAAAACTCCTAGCACATTGATAATTCCAACTCAAAACCACATATTCCTGAGTTTATACAGAGTTACAGAGTAGAGACAATAGAGCAGGAAAAAAATTTCAAAAATAATAATGCTAGAATCACGTGATGATAGAACTCTTTTCCCAGAAAAAAAAAAATTGTACTGGGAGAGTTAACAAGATAGGGAACCGCAAAATGGCGATAAGAAGTTCCTCCCTAGGTAAAACCAATTGAATTTTGGGGCTAAATCCTTTTATGTTTGCATAAATGTCAAATGAAGCATCAACTGTGTGAATGTCCCATGAGATCTGCATGACAGAGTCATAGACTTTATGCTTGATATTGAAATTTCATTCTAGCACATAATTGTTACAATTTTAGAAAAAAAATCTAGTTGACTACCATTGCAGATCTGTTAAATACAAGAGCGCCATATCCTAAAGGTAGTGTAACTATTACAATCTGCAAACAAAACTGAAGAAAATAGAAAAGGGAAAAGATGATATAGTAAACCTGTTATCATCGGTAACACCTTCATTACTCCAGATTCTTCCCAAGGCTGCGAGAGAGAATGCACATTTCAAAGCCTCCACCTGATTCCAAAAGGAGGAAACTAAAGGTCAACCTTAATTTCTATGGGAGTTGATTCTATTACCACCCTTAGCATTATAAGGTGAATAATTGTCATAGATTTAACATTTTGAGACTATTGTACTTGTATAACTGCTCTTACAGTTTACTTCATGCCTTTCATTTTATTCCAAATGAATAATACTATCTTCTCACCAAGAAATTTGCAGTTGTAACACTATACTCGTATTTTCCAGCTCTCTTTGACCAGACAATGAGTATTGCTTGTGAACTCGTAAGAACAGTCAACGAAAGTGTGACAACTGACCTATTTTAAATGGGAAAGAGTTAGAAATAAGAAATTAGATATCATTTCTCTTTGTTTTATCCAGTGCACTAGACACCACTATAATTTGAATGATATGTCTTACTTGCGCTTCCACTTAGATCTTTCGTTAGAGCTGCCTCCAAAGATGGCCACATTACCTACAGTAAATGCAACGTCAATGGCTATTATTAGAACTAGACAGATGCAGATGGGTTCATGATTCCCAGAAGGCATGATAGATTACCCAGTGGGTGCTGCATCAAGTTCAAGGTTGAGCTTTAACAAAAACATACCACCTGAAAGAGCTTTCCCATGTGAGCTTTCTATATCATCGTCAGCTGCATTCCCATCTTCATCCTATAAGTTGCATATATTAATCAAAATATGAGTGTGAGTTAAATGCAATCAAAAGAACCAATTTTCAATTTGCAGTACAAGATCTACAACTCACATGTGCACAATTTCTAAATACATAAGGAACATGATAGATAACACACCCTATTTCAACAAAGATAATAAAACTTAAATAATTGGTTCTTAACACATCTAAACAACTACAGGTGAAACTGACTTGGCTGAATTTATACAGAAATAAAATGGAAAGAGTTCGATCTAAAGCTGAAAGTTGCAGAAGTGACGGAACAGAGAATCAAAAAGAAAAGACTTGAAAATTAGTTGCACAAACTATAAACTGTATGATGTTAGACAAAGCGGACAGATCAAAATCAATTATAATCAAGATATTTATGACATGGAATTTACGAATGCCTGAGTTAAAAATACACAGATAATAGTTATAATGATGATAAGGAATCCAGAACATTGACAAAAGATGGCATCGGCAAAATGTAAAAACTCAACCAAATCTCAACGGTAATTCAATGGCATTGAATTTTATAAAAGATAATTGAGAAAAAACATAAAACCCACATAAGATTTCAGGTAAAAGACCCAAAATAGCTAACCTGATCTTTGATTTTTCTGTACTCCATTAGCGAATCTCCAAAACTTTCAAACAAGTTCTTTCCTTGTGGTGGTTGTGGTGTTATCTCACTCTAAAACTCTTTGCTTATTCTGTATATCTCTGTTCACAAGACATCAAAGAACGCCAAAGGTGCGAAGGAGCTCAGTGCCTTGACATCGATCAGTGAAGGGCAGAGTAACGGGGAGGTGCTGTACGCCTGTACCCGTGCCGGAGAGAATCCGACTAGGAAACGACCTCGTTTTACTTTAGGCTATGTTTGATAAAATGAAAAAGAAAATAAATGACGAGAGAAAAGAAAAAGAAATAATAATGGCTGATTAGTAAATGAAAAGAATGGAAATAATAGCTGACACGTTTGGAAAGAGAAGTGAAATGAAATTATTTAAAAAAAGAGTAATGTTACACGTCATGAAATTATTTCATGAATTTGTATCATGAATGATGTGGCAGGTAACGTGGAGAGTTAGTATTGGTGGGATTCCTCCATACACAGAGTCCCATAATATTATCACTGAATTCCACCAATACTAATTCTCCACGTTACCTGCCACATCATTCATGATACAAATTCATGAAATAATTTCATGACATTTAGCATTTCTCAATTATCATTATACCCTTTTATATTTAAAAGAATAAATTTTAGTTTTTATCAAAATAATGACAAAGTTGGTATTAACAAAGTTTCATTAAAAAATTGTAATATTTCCTTCCATTTCTTTCCATTTTTTAAAGGAAAATAAAAGCTATTACTCATTCTTAACTTATTGCTCCAAATCCTTTCATTTCCTTTCATTCTACTAAAAAAATCATAGCAAACACAAAAAAAACATATCTCTCCATTTCTTTTCCTTTCTTTTCATTTCATTTCATTTCTTTCCAACCAAACTGGGCCTTAGTCATTAATGATCTGTTTGATTGGAGGGATAGAAAAATGGATGGATGGAAGGAAATGAGGGATGGATGAGACATCTCTAGGGAGGAGAAGGGAAATGGAAGGTGGTTCTGTCAATTTTTTGTTTGATTGGATGAAAGGGATTGTGGAAAGGAATGGATAGGGTGACATATATATTTATTTTTTTGGTTGGAGGAAGGGATAATAGAAAAGATTGTAGAAGGAATTTGAATTATCGAGTTGCTTTTCTATGGTGAACTCACAATATGATTTAACAAGAAATTTTGTAATTAATTGAATGTTAAATTAGGTATTTTATATTTTTAGGTCAATTTCTCAGTCTTTCCTTCCTCTCTTTCACCAATTTTGGACAAATACAAAATTGACGGTTAGGAGAGATATTTCATCCCTCCTTACTTCCTCCCTCTTATTATTTCCTTTCAATCAAATAAAAAAAACCTTATCCATCCATCCTCTCTTCTATCCTTCCTCAATCCATCCCTCCAACCAAACATAACATAAATTTCTATTTCCTTTTTTGTCTCTATCCTTTAGTTTGTCTTTTATATTATAATATTATATTAATATTATATAATTGACACATTATCTCTTTCTCTTTTTGGATGTAAATCTAAGGAAGCACAAATATTTCTACTAGAGTAACGTACTCGTATCGTGTTCGTATCAAATACCGATACTCTTCGGATACTCATGAATACATGTTCGATACTTCCAAAATGTCTTCATAATTTAAAAAAATATTTTTTATTTATTTATAACTGATACTTATCTAATTCTTTGACCACGTATATGATGTTTCTCAGATATTCCAGAACATTAAAATGTAATTTTTCCAACAAAAATAGCATAGTATTAATGTTAAGAAAAGTTTAAAATTTATTTTAAAAAAAGTATTGAGATATATATCATGATTTAGTACAAAATTTATCCATGTAAATATGCAACTCTTAACTCTTTTTATTTACTTATTGATCTTAATATTTTATAAAGAAATGTTAATAATTTAATTTTTTGTACATATAATCTTTATTTATTATTTTTATATTGTCAGATCATATCATCTTTAAAAGTTTAATTACTCTAATATCAGGAAAACAAATCTGTACTCTAATGCTGCGTTTGGTACGTGTGAATGGAATGAAATGACCATTCTCATTTTATTGTTTGGTTGTAAATATGAAATGAGGTGGGAATGAAATAAATTTTAAATAAAATTCTCCAAAATACCCCTCTTACTGACAAATAAATTAAACAACAAATATGTGGTGGTGGAAGAGGAAGGTGACGATGTGGAGGTGGTGGTTGAGGAAGGTGGCGATGTGGAGGTGGAGGTGGTGGAGTAATGTGGTGGCGGTGGCGATGTGGCGGTGGTGCAGTAGGGGTGGTGGCAGCGATGTGGATGTGGTGGAGTGGTGTGGTAGGGTGGCAATGGGGCGGTGACGGTAGTAATGTGGAGGTGGTGGCAGTGGTGTGGTGGGGGTGGTGGCGTGGTAGTGGAGGTGGTGGCGGCGACAGTGGTGGTGGTGGTGGAAAAAAGTGGCGATATGGAGGTGGTGGTGTGGTGGAGTAGGAATGTGGCAATGTGGGGGTGGAGGTGGTGGAGGCAGTGGTGGCAGAGCCGGTGGTAGTGGTGGTGGTGGTGGTAGAGCTGGTGTGGTGGTGGAAGTGGTGGTGGCGGTGGTGGTGATAGAGGTGAAGAATTTTTTGGTCATATGAATTTTTTTAATCTTACTGGGAATGAAATACCCATTTCATAGGTTTAACTATGAAATGGATTTTTATTCTAGGAAATAGATTTTCATTCCAAGGAAATGACCATTCTCACTTTAAAATTCATATCAAACAAATGAATGGTTGGAATGAGTATTTCATTCCATTCTTGTGTACCAAACGCAACATAAAAGCTTTAGTTATTAGATGATTTAATTTTAATATTTAAATCCTTCTATGGCACCGCACATTTATGCATGCACGACTGAGATTCACCCAATCTTTGTAGTTCTTCTCTGCGAGGCTCTATGAGGACCACCGTTTGGTTATTCATCGTCAGCTTGTCTCTCACTGCTCAAAGGAGTTGCAAGAGTTGTAGTTGGGTCTCTGTCTCTCTCTACACGTATATGTTGTTTCTCTCTCTATCTATGTCAATATAGATATAGAGGTGGGTTTCATACAGAGGACATGTTGTTAACACCCAAATTGTGACCAAAATTATTATAACTCGTGGTCAAGATTTTAGAGGTCTAGATCTTATACTAGTCTATGGTCATGATTATGAACTCTCGATCAAAGAAATAAAAATGAATTCTTAATCTAGATGGTAGGAATTATTTAGGATCTTCAGCTCAAAAGTAACCTAAGAGTTTCATCTACTAGTGACCTAAGGGTTTCAGTCACTAATGACCTAACGATTTCATCCACTAGTGATCTAACGGTTTTAGCCACTCATGGCCTAAGAGTTTCAGTCACTAGTGACCTAAGGGTTTCAATCACAAGTGACCTAAGGGTTTTATCCTCTAGTGACCTAAGGGTTTTGGCCACTCATGGCCTAAGAGTTTTAGTCACTAGTGACTTAAGGGTTTTATCCTCTAGTGACTTAAGGGTTTTGGCCATTCATGACCTAAGAGTTTTAGTCACTAGTAATCTAAGGGTTTCAGCCACTCATGGCCTAAGAGACTTTCAACCAACTCACCTAAGAAAGTAGCCTAAAGAGAAAGTGGCCTAAGATACTCTCGACCAACTCGACTAAGGATAGTAACCTAAAAGACTGGCCTAAGAGACTCTTGACTAACTCGCCTAAGAGAGTGGCCTAAAGAGAGAGTTACGAAAGAGATTCTCGATTAACTCACCTAAGAGACTCTCAACTAACTCACCTAAGGAGAGTCGCCTAAAAGACTGGCCTAAGAGACTCTCGACCAATTCACCTAAGGAGAGTCGCCTAAAAGATTGGCCTAAGAGACTCTCGACCAAGTTGCCTAAGGAGATACTCGCCTAAGAGAATCTTGATCAACCATGATCAAAAGTCTAGGCCAAGATATATTCAACATCTTCTTATGTCATGGGCCATTAACGGAGATTTGGTTTGAGTCAAAGTATAACCAGCCACGAATTTCAAGGGCCTAAGAACCCAGAAGTTAGGTTTGAAGATTAATAAAACTAAAAATGGAAAGGACAACCTAACCATTTCTAAGGTTCAGAAACTCAAAGCTACAAATACGAGAATCTCACCTACTTCTGATGGAGAAAATCAAAATGGTCAGTGGGCAACCTAGGTATGGGTCAAAGGTTGTTGGCCAGCATTGTAGCTGGTTCTGTTCTTGCTGGGGAGCTCTCTCTCATGTCTGCCATTGCGGCTGGATAGCTTATCCATAACCACATAAAATACAATAGATCAAACAATGATGTTTATAGAGCTTCATCCTAAACAACAGAAGTGTTACCCACAGTCAAAGGTATCAAAGCCCCAAAAATGGTGTAAAAAATCAAATGTCAATTACTCATGGACAGAGAAGATTGTTAAGGTGGGGGCAAATAAACAAAAGGCTAACCCAAATATAGATCAAACAATTTGTTTCTTTTTTTTTTTTTTTTGTAAACAATGCACATTGTGTATAATGAGGGTACAAAAGTGCCCAGTGTTCAAGTTTATTCTTAATATATATATATTTTTTCTACAAAAGATTACATCAACTGCAAGTTTAGTGCTTATCTTGTATCATCTACTTACAATCAATGAAGGCATCTCAATTTGGATTCAAAAGTTAAAGTTTGCTCTATTTCTATGACTGTTGAGTAGAGTTAGCTCCAAAACCCTGTAAAACGTACATTTATGAATGATGGGAGGAAATGAGTACTTGGTCTTATTAGCATGATTGCTTGTAAAAAATGTATTACTCAATTTAGAGAACATGAAGTATTTGATGATTTGTATTTTCTGAGGTGAGTGTCGAGGTAAGACACAAGCAGAAGAAGAGTACCACAACCTGATTCTAAATGTGAAAAAAAAAAAACCGGTAAAAGTAACATTTTCAGTCTATACTCGCAGTTTTTCTAAAACTGTCAGTGATTTACCGACAGTTCATAGAAAACTGCCGATAAAAATTAACCATTATTGGTACTTTAAAGGTATTTACCAGCGAATAAAACCACTGGTATAATTTCGGCGGCTGTAAAAAAATTGCAGGTAATTACTGGCAGTTTAGAAAAATTGTCGATTTTTCAAGCGATTTTTTAACCACCGGTGAAGTTTTTTCTGGCAGTTTAAACTGCTGGTGATATAAAAAAATCTTGTGGTGTTACTCAATCTACATCTCCTTCATAATTTCTTGCTCTCGGCCTCCTCAAATCAGTCCGTCTGTCTACATCTCCCTCGCTTTCTATATCCCTCCTTGTTGTCTCCCTCCTTCTACCTCCCATCTTTCGATGATTCAGTCTCGTAATTCTTTGCGCACATTAAAAGTCTTCTTGATTGAAGAAAAGAAAATTCAATAAGGAGTTTCGTATTCTCTCTCTCTAGTCAATTTCCTAATCCAACACAACCTTCAAAGGATATATTTGTGTTTGATCAACTGTTTACTACATCGAGTTAATATCACGACTCTGACACGTCCACAAACGCTGACAATTCAATCGGTCTACCTCACTGATTAATTGATACTGAACAGTAGGTCTAAAGACATATAAATGATTTAGTTACACCTAAACAACAAACAACAGTACTTCAATTATTTTTGTGGGAGTTGATTGTTTAATAATCAATTCTTTTGTTGTTTCCAATCTATTCTGATTCTTTTGTACATATTTATTTCGTTTCTTTTTGTTTACATGATTTTTTCCTCCACTAATTCACATTAATTTATTGTATATAATAAATAAATGAATCTATAAAGAGGAGTGTGATGTGTATTTTAAAATAGAAGATATATTAAGTATTAAATAAAGTTGTACCTACTCTAACACTATAATAACATTTTAGAAGAATTTGTTACTAGCAGCATGTATCGTATTAGAGTAGTATAGTAATATTTTAGAAGAATTTGTTACTTGCATGCATGGTATTAGGGTAGAGTAGAGTAGAGGGAGTACTGCGGTACAATTAAATGTTTGATAATGAAAATTACATGTAGTTAGTATTCGTCAATCAAATAATATTTATTATTTTAATGTAATTAGCCTATATGGTGGTGGCCGGGTCGCAATTACATTTCAACTGCCGTGACAACTGCACGCATGAAGCCTGTTATATTGTTTTAATAAACATGAAAGCATAGTGCACTTATAATTTGACCAAATCAGAGTTTAAAATTTTCATTATAAAATATATATATATGAAAGTAGTTGAAGAAGCAAAGTAATGTTCAGCTAAAAATATAATCTTATGCAAGTGGTTTATAGATGATGAGTCAGTCATTTAAATATATCGTAAGCAAGAAGCACAAACTGGATCAAAAATAATTTTTTATTCTTGGAGGGCAATTGTTGACACCCAAAAGTGGCGAGACACGTGATGACTGCTTTGGTGTTGATATGGATAAGAAATCAGTACATTCATGGAACGGGAAACAGATTAGCCAAGAGATATTAGTGGAATTGGACCCTATTAAGAGATCATAAAAATGATGACTCTAAAGGCTAATAAGAATAAAATCATAGATGTTTTGGACTCTTGAAGCTTCATTATTGACTTTGGATATGTGTGGACTATATATATATATATATATATATATATAGTTGATCAGTTTATATTGAAGATGGACTCTTACAAGGGTATGCTATATTATTGGGAATGTATTTACTAAATTCTGGACTCTGTGAAGGCTGACAGCTGTAAACAATAGACTAAGGACTTTGATAATCAAGATACTAGCGTAAAGTTGGCTATACAGAATATACGTGTAAACATGATGTGTGTATATATATGGATTAGTTGGTATTGCACAAGTACTCCTATGAATTTGGACTACATTGGAAGACTTTGGTGAATCATGAACTCTGTACAAATGAAAGCTGCATTGAGGATGAATTTGATTGGAGCTTGGACTCTTGGAAGGTTAACATGAAAGGAGTTACATTATTGGGGCTTGAAGACACGTGCATTGATAGACATTTTATATTTCTTTTTATTATAAATTGTTTATTTCAAAATTATCTTGTAACTTAGGATTAGATATAGTGGTGTAATCTTTTTTCTATAAATAAATGTAAATAACTTTGTATTAAGGGTTTTCACAACCACAACAAACAATTGCATCACGTGCAACTTATCTCTCTCACAATATTCTCCCAGAATATTGCTCTGATTCTTACACTACAACATATTTATTTTTTTCTAGCTGTTTTTGACCGGCGGTACTGGAAGTGCCAAAATTTTGAAGTTATTACCGTCAGTTTTTAAACCGAACTGCCAGTAATAACTAATAATTTTGGCAGTTTATTTAAAACCGTCGAAAATGACTAAGAATTCTGGCGGTTTCTTTAAAACTGCCAGAAATAATTGGCCATTACCGGTGGTTTTGTGGAACCGCCAGAAATAATCAACATGTTCCACCCCTTTTAAGCCTAGCCCAACCAAGCTCAAACCTAAGCCCATGTTCTGAAAGCCCATCTCAATTACTCTTAACCCTAGTCGCACGAGCCCGCACTCATCTCTCCCTACATCCTAAAGGCTTGTTTGGATAACCCGGAGAGAAAAGAAAAGAAAAAAAAAGAAAAGGATAAGATAAGTTATAAGAGAAAAGAAAAGAAAAGAAAAGATAACATGTATTCATGTTTGGATAAATTATAAAAGAAAAGAAAAGAAAGGATAACATTCTTGTTTGGATGAGTTAAATAAGAGAAAAGAAAAGAAACTACTTTAAACAATTTACTATTATACCCTTTTTCAACTATACATTCCAAGAGATAATATTAGAATGGTTTTAACTTGGCCATTTCTAATATCCATATTAGTATTTGTCAAGGGTATTGCAATTAAATTATTAGATTCTCATATTTGCTTGTTAATATATATATGTGTACAGGTAGGTACAGTTGGAGGTGGTTCTGTTCTTGCTGGGGAGCTCTCTCTCATGTCTGCCATTGTGGTTGGACAGCTTGTCAATAGCCACATGAAATACAATAGATCAAACAACAATGTGTGCAGAGCTTCATCCTAAATAACAGAAGTGTTACCCACAGTCAAAGTCATCAAAGCCCCAAAAATGGTGTAAAAAATCAAATGTCAATTACTCATGGACATAAAAGATTGTTAAGGTGGGGGCAAATAAACAAAAGGCTAACCCAAATATAGCTCAAACAGTTTGTTTCTTTTTCTTCTTCTTTTTTGTAAACAATGCAAATTGTGTATAATGAGGGTACAGAAGTGCCCAGTGTTCAAGTTTATTCTTAATATATATATATATATTTTTCCTACAAAAGATTACATCTCAATTTGGATTCAAAAGTTAAAGTTTGCTCTATTTCTATGACTGTTGAGTAGAGTTAGCTCCAAAACCTTGTAAAACATTTATGAATGATGGGAGGAAATGAGTACTTGGTCTTATTAGCATGATTCCTTGTAAAAAATGTATTACTCAATTTGGATTTGGAGAACATGTAGTATTTGATGATTTGTATTTTCTGAGGTGAGTATTGAGGTAAGACACAAGCAGAAGAAGAGTACCACAACCTGATTCTAAATGTGGGAAAAAAAAATAACTTTTACCGTCGATTTTTCATTAACCGCCGGTAAAAGTAACATTTTCAGTCTATACCGGCAGTTTTTCTAAAATTGCCAGTGATTTACCGGCAGTTCATAGAAAACTGCCGGTAAAAATTAACCATTATTGCCACTTTAAAGGTATTTACCGGCGAATAAAACCACCGGTATAATTCCGGCGGCTACAAGGTAATTCTCTACTAGCAGGATATTTTTTAGCAGATTTTTTAACCGCCGGTGAAATTTTTTTCGGCGATTTTGAAGGCATTTTTTGGCGGTTTAAACCGCCGGTGATATAAAAGAATCTTGTAGTGTTACTCAATCTACATCTCCTTCATAATTTCTTGCTCTCGGTCTCCTCAAATCAGTCCGTCTGTCTACATCTCCCTCACTTTCTATATCTCTCCTTGTTGTCTCCCTCCTTCTACCTCCCATCTTTCGATGATTTAGTCTCGCAATTCTTTGAGCACATTAAAAATCTTCTTGATTGAAGAAAAGAAAATTCAATAAGGAGTTTCGTATTCTCTTTCTCTAGTCAATTTCCTAATCCAACACAACCTTCAAAGGATATATTTGTGTTCGATCAACTGTTTACTATATCGAGTTAATATCACGACTCTGGCACGCCCACAAACGCTAACAATTCAATCGGTCTGCCTCACTGATTAATTGATACTGCACAGTAGGTCTAAAGACATATAAATGATTTAGTTACACCTAAACAACAAACAACAGTACTTCAATTATTTTTGTGGGAGTTGATTGTTTAATAATCAATTCTTTTATTGTTTCCAATCTATTCTGATTCTTTTGTACATATTTATTTATTTCGTTTCTTTTTGTCTACATGATTTTTTCCTCCACTAATTCACATTAATTTATTGTATATAATAAATAAATGAAAATATAAAGAGGAGTGTGATGTATATTTTAAAATAGAAGATATATTAAGTATTAAATAAAGTTATACCTACTCTAACACTATAGTAATATTTTAGAAGAATTTGTTACTAGCAGCATGCATGGTATTAGAGTAGTATAGTAATATTTTAGAAGAATTTGTTACTTGCATGCATGGTATTAGGGTAGAGTAGAGTAGAGGGAGTACTCCAGTGCAATTAAGTGTTTGATAATGAAAATTACATGCAGTTAGAATTCGTCAATCAAATAATATTTATTATTTTAATGTAATTAGCCCATCTAGTGGTGGCCGGGTCGCAATTACATTTCAACTGCGGTGAAAACTGCACGCATGAAGCCTGTTATATTATTTTAATAAACATGAAAGCATAGTGCACTTATAATTAATTTGACCAAATCAGAGTTTAAAATTTTGATTATAAAATATATATATATGAAAGTAGTTTGAAGAAGCAAATTAATGTACAGCTAAAAAAATAAACTTATGCAAGTGGTTTATAGATGATGAGTGAGTCATTTAAATGTATTGTAAGCAAGGAGCACAAACTGGATCAAAAATAATTTCTTATTCTTGGAGCCTGCCTCGATCTTCTTTGTTTTGTAATGGTATAGGAACACCACAGGAGCTTCAATGAACAAGGTGAGAAATATAAACTTATGCAAGTGGTTTATAGATGATGAGTGAGTCATTTAAATATATCGTAAGAAAGAAGCACAAACTGGATCAAAAATAATTTCTTATTCTTGGAGCCTGCCTCGATCTTCTTCGTTTTGAAATGGTATAGGAACACCACAGGAGCTTCAATGAACCGGGTGAGAACTCAAAGCTGTATGGGTATACCTCACTGCTCCAATCCTGGGTACGCTGTGTGTGGGGGCAGCAGCTTACTCTGTTGTCAAGTTGTCAAGTTGCCAGAGGAATACGTCAAGCTAGCTTTCAAGAGATGTTTGGTGGTTGACTTTGTTAAATAGGGGATCTGAAAATGTGGGTGATTTTATTTTTTTTTTCCTTTTTTCTTTTTTGCGTTGTAGGTTCTTTTTATTGGGGTTGAAATTTTAAAGGCGGCTTTAGCTATAGTATTATAATAATTATGCAACATATTTATAGTCAGTGTACTTTTTGATTTTAAGCATGGTTGCTGTTAATTGCATTCCTTGCATTTATCATTTTAGATGTACACTCCAGAGAGGAGGGAAGAAAAGTGAACATAAAAGAGATTTTTTTTGCATACTTTCTTGAACTAGGGATGTTTTTTTTTATGCACTCTAACCTTAAAGTAAATATAAATATCAGCCTACCAACTACTACAACTTCACCAAAAAAAACTCCTCCTACAATGCTGGATTCGTTTCACATCCTTTTCTCACCTCGCCGACTTTTCTTTTTTATATCATGCGATGGAGCCCACAAACATGAGGATAAAATAGTGAGTGAGAGCTCATTAGCTCAAGCTTATTGCACTGCTTAATTTTTATTTTTTTTAAGCTCTTTCAATTTTGAGCAGTTGTTTTGGAGATAACGATGGAATCTGAAGACATTGCTTCAGCCCAGACACAGAGAAGTATCAATGGCAGAAGGTCCCTTAAGAGCTCCGAGATTGTTGTAGAATTGACCTTGGAAGAGAGCAGATTGCCCTCTCTCCCCTACTCATTGCCACCTCCTTCTGTCACACTTGTACGAAAGGTAAGAGAGAGAGAGAGCTCCCAAAACTAAGTGCAGATGGGAAGTCTTTGATTGAGTTTGAATGCATGTTAATTTTGAGCAATATATACATATATATATATATATCCATGTTTTTTTCTTTTGTATTCTTTTATAATGCGTACGTTGATGCCTAATTAAGCCAAGAGGGGACTCTTTAATTGTATATGTGTGTGTGTTCTTTTATGTATATAAAACTGGTTGATTGCAAGAGCAGGTGGGAGCTGAGTTCATTGGCACCTTCATGCTCATCTTTGCTGGAGCATCCACAGCCATTGTGAACCAAAAGACACAAGGCTCTGAAACCCTTCTCGGCCTCGCTGCCTCCAATGGCCTTGCCGTCATGATCATCATACTGTCAACCGGCCACATATCCGGAGCCCATCTCAACCCATCTGTTACCATTGCCTTTGCTACCTTCAAACACTTCCCATGGAAACTTGTAAAATTTGCTCCACTAAAGCCCTATATTACATATATGCATTTCCCTAGCTAGCTAGTTTATCCTAGAAATTAATTTTCTAGCTACACTGACAATAGGGTTCAATGTCTTAATTGGCAGGTGCCACTGTACATTGGAACACAACTGATGGCATCATTGGGTGCAGCATTTGTACTCAAGTTGGTTTTTCACCCCGCAATGGGTGGAGGAGTCACTGTACCTTCAGGGAGCTATGGTCAAGCTTTTGCTATGGAGTTCATTATTAGCTTCATTCTCATGTTTGTTGTAACTGGAGTGACCACTGACAGTAGAGCTGTAAGCAAATTCTTATATATTCTATAGAGTTTTTTATTTTATTTTATTGCGACAACTTAATTGCCACTCCTGACCAATGATGTAGCACTATAATATCGTGAAATATGCTCCAATCTTAATTATAATAAGAAAACAAAATGAAGAGAATAAAAATGGATTAATTAATAAAAGCCCTATCCCTATCTAGTGTGACTTTTTGTTTTATCAACCTCTATCTTAATTCTTATTGGTTCTTTTTTGTTAATGGCAAACTCTTCTTTTCTAAAACCATATTTTCATCATTTTCGCACTACAGGTCGGAAAGCTGGCAGCACTTGCCGTGGGATCTACTGTCATGCTAAACGTATACATTGCTGGGTAATATCAGATCTCTTACCACTCAAACCTAAAAACGAGATCCATTTTTTTTTTTGCAAGCTAGCTCCTAATTTTTAACTCTCAGACTAATAAAAATAAGTCTTGATGTTTTATAGGATATCTCTCTGTCTATGATGAGTTTAGAACCTAGCTCAAGTGTAGGTGTACGTTGACACCCAAAAGTGGCTAGACACGTGCCGTGACACGTGACAGCCACTTTGGTGTTGATATGGATAAGAAATCAGTACATACATGGAAAGAGAAAAAGATTAACCAAGAGATATTAGTGGAATTGGAACTTATTAAGAGATCATAAAAATGATGACTCTGAATGCTGATAGAAATAGAATCATGGATGTTTTGGACTCTTGAACTTCATCATTGACTTTAGATATGTGTGGACTTTATATTTATATATATATATGTTGATCGGTTTACATTGAAGATGGACTATTACAAGGGTATACTATATTATTGGGAAAGTATTTGCTAAATTCTGGATTCTGTGAAGGTTGACAGCTGCAAACAATAGGCTGATACAGAAAAGCTGGCTGAGTGCATAAGTCCAAGTATGACTTAGACTTTATAGGGATGTAGGGGATAAAGTCATTCACACTTTGGACTCTAGATTAAGTCTAAGTATTGGTGAATTTTTTATGAATAAGGACTTTGATAATAAAGTTACTATCGTAAAGTCCGCTATACATAATATACGTGTAAACACGATCTGTGTATATATATGGATTAGTTGGTATTGCACAAGGACTCCTACGAATTTGGGCAATATTGGAAGACTTTGGTGAATCATGGACTCTGTACAAATAAAGGTTGCATTAAGGATGAAGTTGAGTGGAGCTTGGACTCTAGGAAGGTTGACGTGAAAGGAGTTATATTATTGGAGCTTGAAGACATGTGCATTGATAGACATTTTATATTTCTTTTTATTGTAAATTGTTTATTTCAAAATTATGTTGTAATTTAGGATTAGATATAGTGATATAATTTTTATTATAAATAAATGCAAGGAACTTTGTATTATGAATTTTCATAACCACAACAAAATAATTGCATCATGTATAATCTATCTCTCAAAAAATATTCTTTCAGAATATTGCTTTGATTCTTACTCAATCTATATCTCCCTCATAATTTCTTACTCTCGGCCTCCTCTAATCAGTTCGTTTGTCTACATCTCCTTTACTTTCTATCTCCCTCCTTCTACCTCCCTCCTTTCTACGATTCAGTCTCGCAATTCTATGCGTACATTAAAAGTCCTTTTGATTGAAGCAAAAAAGAACTCAATAAAAAGTTTCATATTCTCTCTCTCTAGCCAATCTCCTGATCCAACACAACCTTCAAGTGAGATATTTGTGTTCGACCAACTGTTTACTACATCGAGTTAATATCATAACTCTGGCTAGCCCACAAATGCTGATAGTTCAATTGGTTTGCTTGACTGATTAATTGATTCGAATAGTAGGTCTAAAGACATATAAATGATTTAGTTACACCTAAACAATAGTACTTTCAATTATTTTTATGAGAGTTGATTGTTTAATAATCAATTCTTTTGTCGTTTCCAATCTCTTCTGATTCTTTTGTACATATTTATTTCGTTTCTTTTGCATGATTTTTTCCTCCACTAATTCACATTAATTTATTGTATATAATAAATAAATGAAACTATAAAGAGGAGTGTGATGTATATTTTAAAATAGAAGATATATTAAGTATTAAATAAAGTTATACCTTCTCTAACATTATAGTAATATTTTTATAGAATTTGTTACTAGCATGCATGGTATTAGAGTAGTATAGTAATATTTTAGAAGAATTTGTTATTAGCATGCATGGTGTTAGAGTAGAGTAGAGTATAAGGAGTACTCTTGTACAATTAAGTGTTTGATAATGAAAATTACATGCAGTTAGAATTCGTCAATCAAATAATATTTATTATTTTGATGTAATTAGCCTATTTGGTGGTGGCCGGGTCGCAATTACATTTCAACTGTTGTGACAATTGCACTCATGAAGCATGTTATATTGTTTTAATAAACATAAAAGCATAGTGCACTTATAATTTTACCAAATCAGAGTTTAAAATTTTCATTATATATATTTATATATGAAAGTTGTTGAAGAAGAAAATTAATGTCTAGCTAAAAATATAAACTTATGCAAGTGATTTATAGATGATGAGTCAGTCATTTAAATATATCGTAAGCAAAAATCACAAACTCGATCAAAAATGATTTCTTATTCTTGGAGCCTGCCTTGATCTTCTTTGTAATGGTATAGGAACACCACAGGAGCGTCAATGAACCCAGTGAGAACGTTGGGGCCAGCTATAGCTGCAAATAACTTCAAAGCTGTGTGGGTATACCTTACTGCTCCAATCCTGGGTACGCTGTCTGGGGCAGCAGCTTACTCTGCTGTCAAGTTGCAAGAGGAATAGGCCAAGCTAGCTTTCAAGAGATGTTTGGTGGTTGACTTTGTTAATAGGGGATCTGAAAATGTGGGTTATTTTATTTTATTTTATTTTTTTTGTGTTATAGTTTCTTTTTATTGGGGTGTTGTTGTCTCTGAGAATAGGAAGTATCACCTTTGTGCCTCTTCTTTGCACGATTATCTGAATAGGACCCTGTGATCTTAGCCTAACCCTTGGAGTCCAGAATCTTTTGGGCATCCCGTGTGTCTTCCTAGATTATCAAATCCCTTTCAACAACTACAACGTAGGTCCTCAAGTCCAAGATCGACCCCCTATTCCTTATGGAGATCCTAAGTCCCATCACAAATTTCTTCGCTTTTAAAGCCTCATCACCACCATCTCCGGTGCAAAGCAAGCCAAGGAAATGAACTTGATCTCGAACTCAAAGACACTCATGTCACCTTGAATTAAATCTATAAATTTTTGTCTCAACTTGTCATTCACCATTGTGGGAAAGTACTTTCAAAGAACAATTCCTTGAAGGCGTCCCACTCCATTGCCTCAGTATTGTGGGGGTTCCCAATGAAACTCCACCAACGATCCGCCTCTCTCGTGAGATGTAGTGCGACAATGTTGACCCTTAGGTCTGTCTCAATCTCTAGCATGGTTAGGAGAATTGCCACTTGGTCTATCCAATCCTCCGCTATCATCATATCAAATTTGCCAGCATATGAGGGTGGGCTATACTTCTTGAATTCTTTGATTGTTACCATCACCCGATATATTGAGAGCGCCTCTAGGTTGCCTTTGTTCCTCATCTTGGGTTTCCTTAGCAATTTGCCTCATAGTATCAACCATGTCTCTCATAAACTGTGCTCCATCGATAGGAGCTTGCGGAGCATTAGTAGTTCCTCCTCTAGCTCTCCTAGGTGGCATCTTTGCTATTGGAATAACAAAAAGAAGTTTAATCACATATAAATAATTGATCAATTCATATCACATAAGCACATCACATTCCATGACAATTCACATGTCGTGTGCTAAACATGTAACCTCAAGTATACGTGTGATCAAACCCTACCCCATCGTCCTAAGGTATTCGAACCTAAAGCTCTGATACCATGTTGTCACGCCTCGATTTTTGACACTTGGTTTAGAATGAGGGAAATGGAGGTGATTAAAGAATCAACCATTAACACTAATCAAAACTAGTGAATGTCAAACTCATAATCTCATAAACACGGAAGCATACTTATATATAAATGCAAAAACATACCTTAAATAACTCACACTAGTGGACCCCTCAATAGGTTACATGTAAACATAATCCTAATAATCAAATGCACAAGTCTGCAGTGCAATCTGATTTATCGGATCAGTGGATCCAATCGATCAAAATAGATAAATCCGATTTATAGGATTGGAAAATCCGATCTATCGGGGATCGTTTGGAACCTACTATATTGTTTGGCTAATTTATGCAATTCAAATCCATAATCTATCCAGGAATTCTGATCAATCGAATTGGGGAATCCGATCTATCGGATTTTTCCTGAGGGAAATTCCAGCTACTTCACACTTGACTATTTTATGTCCAATGGTCAACCTTTCTTGTGCATACAATCTAAAATGTTCAAAACTTAATTAAAATCATCGATATCATATATAGGAACAAGCATCATCATAAAACATTGGATCATAGTCCATTACATGTCCAAAATATACATCCTGGAGATGCGCATTGTGAAAGTGGTTGCAAAAGTTAGATTTAAAACCTATAGGGGGTGATTAGATTTACTCGCTTTTTACTTCATCTTTTAGATTATCCAATTTTAAGTCCAATTAAAAATTAAAGCAATCCCACAAAGTAAGTAAATAAAATAAAGTGTAGTAAAGTAAAGAATGCAATAGATATACGTGAAAAATCCATATCAGGAAAAAATTACAGGTGAGGCTTTGTAGCCCCGGAGAAGCAAATCCACTATATATTGTCGAAGCAAAGTACAATAGACTTTATCCCAGACTCATACCCATTCTACTCTGACAAGAATTCTGATGCGGAACACCTCAGGCTTACAATTGCTATTACCTCATCCAACTGTTGCAGATTTTTGGCTAACATCAAAATCCTCTAAGAAGGGTAATTGGAAGAACACGAACACTCAGTTAGTGTTATGTCTCCTTCATAGCTCGATTTGCTTCTCCTTCCTCACCAACGAAATAGTTGTTGAAGAAACCAATCCAGTAACTTGATCACGAAGAAATCTTCAATGCAGTCTTTGAACAGTTGATAAACCAAATAGAGACACCCTAAATCACTCTGTGAATATGTGTGTGCTCTTAAAAATATATATAAATAATTGAGAAAAAATCATTTGCTAGAAAATATCTCAATGTTTTCTCTCTCTAGAATATAAATTTCTGTTATGTGAAAAGCGTAATTGAGAGAGAAATCATATGAGGTTTTTATAGAGATTAAAAACCCTAGTTTTTCTTTAAAAACAAGTTAAAATCCAATAGGAAACAAGTCCCCACTTTTTTAGAAAGTTCTAGGTCAAAACAGGACTCTACAAGACAATGTTCGCCAATACAAAAGCATGGACCGGTCCAGCTAATACTTGGACCAGTCCAGACTCTTGTTTGTATGAATTTTGGGTCTTAAGGCCTCTTGGACCAGTCCATCTAATACTTGGACCGGTCCAACCTTGAAAGATGCCTGATTTTTCTTAAAAGCCCTTCTTTTCAAGGTTGAAACCTCCTGATTTGAAATATATGTGTTCTCACCACTTTACCTGGACTATGTGACTCTTATATATGATTAACGGTGTCCTCAAGCATTCGAAACCATCTCAAAAACTCAATCGATTGAATCCTTGTTCAGACCCTTGATGACTTCTGTCAAAGATTCAAGCTTCATTCTTTGACGAACCCTTGCATGGTTGGTGTAGAACTTCATGCTCACTCTGAGTCTTCAATTACATGATTAATAACAAGAATATAACTTCAAAGACTACAATTCGACCATGTTTGGTTTTGACACTGAAGATTGCCAATTACAAAAATACACGTCACACATCCATCCAATATCAATACATACATGTTCTTGATTTAAAAGAGAGAGAAGATTAGATAGGAACAACATCCATGATATACATTTCATAAGATCTTCATCCTAACATTATTGTTCCTAAATAATATCCACATTTCCCCTTGAAATGCCCAACATGACATACATAAGCAAAACTAGACAAAGACTCAAAAATAAAGTGCTCCAATCCTTAGCACTCATAAGTTTCCTCGGTCACATGCGCCTTATCTGTAAAAAAGTTTTTAGGGAGGAGGTGAGTGACAAATTGCCTAATAGGAATGTACAAACCAACTTAAATAATGACTCAGTCAGTCATGGATGTATGTAACATATATACATAGCAATATGATATATATATATTCGTCTATATGGCATACTTCTCAAATGCATGTATTATCAACATTGAAGCTAAGCAACACATGCTTTCACATTCACATCAAGCAAAGCTTATTCTACCGCATAAGCAATTATGATGCCATTTAAGACAACTCAAAGCAATAAGTCCAATTCCAAATCACATTCATAATAAGACTCAAATATCAAGTCAAGATTCTGAAATCAACCAAGACGGGAGTAGATGCAACAACCAAGTACATGTCATTTGGGCCAAATACTCTATAATCATGTTTTACGAGTTGCTAACCTGACGGTAACAACACTTGGTTGGCCAAGTTTTGGACCTTTAATCCAAAGGTTCTGGGCCCTTGTTGCTTCTCGCGACATCCTCTGAAAATCAACACCCAACACATTGATTTTCAAGCATACCAAGCACAACCAATACAAAAATTTATCAAATTCATCACAAATGATTTACAAGCCATTTTAATCAGGGAAATGCTAAACTTCACAATTTTATTTCACGAATTTTAACTCGAATCTATGTGGCAGGTGATAATACCACAGGGACTCCGTGTATGGGAAAAATCCCACCAATAGTAACTTATTATTTAATTTTATCTCCTAAAATAATGGACTATATAACCTGCCACATAAATTCGAGTTAAAATTCTTGATATTTATTCGAGACGTGTAGTATTACTCTTTTAATCAATGTATATAAAGTCTAAACCATGCATACTACTATAACATGATGCATTGATAATTAATTTGGAATAGATATCATTGATAATTAATTTGGTTAGTTTCGCTAAAGTCGATTTTTGTCAATTTCTGGTAGGCTAGGTTAAGCTTTCAAAAATTATCGATAATAATTTTTTTGATCACTTTGTAATTGAAAAATAGTATTATTAAGGTATTAAAAATATTCTTTCTTACAAGAAAACTGTGAGAATTATGTCTATGGAACCACAAATGATCTAAAATAAGCTGTTGTTCAGAAATGACTTTATTTCTTGTGCGAAACTGTTGATTAGGATTTTGAATAATTAAAAGGGGAGCTGTTGTTCTAGGGACTAAAGTGTAACTTTAGAAGTTCTTCTGCTCTATATTTGCAAATTAAATATCCATTAGTAAACGAGATAAAATGTCAACTAAATAATTATCTTTACCTTTAACATGTGAATCCTTTACATGTAATACAATCAATAAAAGAGATCTATCTTTTGGTTGACATTTTTTGTTATTTTTTATTGTTTAGCTTTATTAGCAATTTTACTATGTTGTCACAATCTGTTCTCATTCAAAATTCTTTATTTAGGTAAATTTGAAATTTTTTGATTGAATTTAGGACTCCTAATATTTTCAGGCTTGTAGATGGAAGGGTTGCTTGTCTAGAGGATTCTTTTGTGGGTCTTTGTAAAAGTATTCCTACCCATCCTATGGTTGAAACATTTGTCTGTATTATCTTATATGTTGATTCTAAAGACAATTGTAAAGATTTTAGATGTTTTATCTTTTCTTTAATATTTTTTAGGACAAATTACACTTACTAGATTGACTTTATTACAGTTACCTCCCCTCTAGTTTGGCATATTACGCTTACTCCCATCTCAGTAATAGATTTTAACGGTTCTTAACGAAAAATGTAAAATTACCCTTATGCTATTTACACTTACCTCCCTTCTAGATTGGCTTATTACACTCACTATTCTTGTGTTTTGGAATATTACACTTATCCCCCTCTAATTTGGATGTTTGTAGCAAATACCCCTTTATCATCAATAACACTAACTGTCAGAGATGGTCAATCTTAGTGTGGCCAAATTTGAAGATTTATATGACGAATATGTGAAATTATGATTGTGCCCTTATTATTATATAAATAATTTTAATTAAAAACTATTTGATCACAATTACATTAAACGTACCCTCGCACATATTTCCATAAATCCTAAAGGTTGAAACGTTTCAAAGGACCGAAATGCATTTCATTTTGTTCGAAGTGTCTGTCAAACACTTAGAACAAAGATACACTCCAAAACCTATTAGTTTTTATCATTCATCATTATGATGTCATTATCTGAATTGATAATCGATATAATCGAAAGCGAACAATGACTAAAACTAAAGGATATATTGATGGACATATAGATATAAAATTGGCAATAGATTTAGAGAGAGAAAGGGAAGATGAAAGACGAATAGGTAGAATAAAATGATCTATGTATTTTCTTTAGTTAGGGTTAGATTTGTCTTTTTGCACAAGCAACATAGGATTTGAAAAACTTTCCTACAAATATTTGAAGAGTATTTTTGTTATATAAATCTTTAAATTTGATCACACTAACATTGACCATCGCTGACAGTTAGTGTTGTTGACAATAAGGGGTATTTGTTATAAACATCCAAATTAGAGGAGAGTAAATGTAATATTCCAAAACAAAGGGACGGTGAATGTAGTAAGTCAATCTAAAGAGGAGGTAAGCGTAAATGACATAATGGTAATTTTACATTTTTCGTTAACAACCATTAACATCTGTTACTGAGAGGGGAGTAAGTGTAATATGCCAAACTAAAGGGGAGGTAATTGTAATAAAGTCAATATAGAGGGGAGGTAAGTGTAATTTGCCGTATTTGTTACTAACTCAATGTCTTTGGAATTAAAATGTTTTTGACCATTTTTTTTCTAATTTTGAATAAAGAGGTCCTACTAATTGTCCTAGTCTTGGGATAAAATTTATTCTGTAGTTTAATAATCCTAAAAATGCTTGTAATTGTTTGATTTTTTTAGTTTATCAGGATATTCGAGAATCTTTTGAGCAATGTGGTTGTAACTCTATTTTTCCTCCTTTTATGTATAACCCAAGAAATTCTATTTCTTGTTGTTCTAATTGCATTTTCTTACTACTAATTATTAAACCTTGTGACATACATAAATTCATTTGTGGACTTCTAGGTGACTCAGGAATTCTAATGTATCATCTAAACAATTACCAACTATGTTTAGGTTTTCATTATTTTCATTTTGGAGTTCGTCATCTAAAGTTAGTAAGGAATTTAAATAAGGGATCCACCATGCTTCGCAATCGTACTCTGATTAGTTGATGAAATAAAAGTTCCCTTTTTAAAGAATTAGAGTCTGGTAGGAGTGTATAGGAATCCTCCCGTTAAGGAATGGATGAAATTTAAGCAGAGAATAAAGTCGTAGGTACTAGGTGTACTAACAACATAAGTTTTGGCATATTTTTTTTTTCATTATTAATTATAATAGGTGTATTTTGAATATAATGTGTGATAAGTTTTCATATTGATTTGCCATGTTATAACCTTTGGTTGAAATAGCTATTTTAATATGCTTGCAAAATTCTCTAGTTGCTAATGTAAATTGGGTATACATCCTACCTAGGAAGCATGGACACGGATACGGACACGAACACAGACACGGGACATAGGTATGACACGATCCAGACACAGCGATACGAAAAATTCTAAAAAAATAGGATACGAACACGGCGAGAATATGACTATAAAATAATAATATAATATATTAATATATATTAATTATTCAAAAAAAAATACTACATTACTTTAATTTATCATCAAGCAACTAAGAACCAAACAAACTTATAAACAAAAATAAATAAATAGATTAAAGAACCAGACTTATTTAGTCATTTACATATATATAGCTAAATTTTTAATCATAACTTAATCGCATATAATTTTCTTTCGAAATACTTGAATATATATCACTGTTATGAAGTGTCTGACACATGTTCGAGGAGTGTCAAAGGAGTATCCGAGTAGTGTCCTAAAAAGAAAAATGTCAGGACACTTCTACGAAGTGTCAGTCACGGTGTCCAAATGTCCGACATGGGCACGACACCCTTGGTGAAGTGTCCGTACTTTCTAGCATTATACTATTGTTGCATTGTTAACGAGATCTATTTATGTGCTAACTATTTGAGCTTTTTAATGATTAGTCCATCTATCATCATATATATATACTAAGACTTTTTGTTTTTGAAAGGTATGTATACTAAGGAGGGTATATTCAATTAGGATTTGAAAGGATTTTAAAAATGAAGGTGTATTCAATCCAGACTTTTAAAGAGTCCATACAAATCTGGTGATATTCAATCTAGACTTTTATAGACTTTTAAAGAGTCCATACAAACATGGGGGTATTCAATTAGGATTTTTAAAAAGTGTACAAAAGTCTAGGTATATTAAAAAAGTCATAGATTTTGAAAGATTTCATTAAGTGGTGGATTTTGATAAATTTGAGGGTGGAAGGTATAAATACCAAAGCTCATAACAAATCTAACATTTCTCCCATAGATTTTGAAGCGTATCAAACAATCCACTTTTTTTTTTTTTTCTTTCTGCAGAATACGAACTGACTTCCTCAACCTTCAAGGTACACTCATTTTTTCTCTCTTGATTTTTCTCTCTCTCTTTTCTTAGATTTTCTCTCTATTGGATTAGGAAAACTTATAATAACAGAATCTGTATATATGATTTTACATACGTTTATTTGGGTTTCCTATTGTTTGTGTGTATATATATATATATATATATTTTCTTTTGGTAATACCAATCATTGATCTGGAGACTAATCTAGGTGATAGTACAAACAAAGCCAAACGAATAGCACAAACAAAACAATCAATATATCAAAGATCATCAATGTCAAAACCTAGTTCAGTACACAATCCAATTTGTACCACAACACCAAAACCAATAACCAAATTTCAGGTGTTATTGACATAAGGGATGTCGTTTCTAGTGAATCTCTTTCTATTTCTATATATAATTAAAAAAATCATCAATTAATAATCCATAAATTGCAATAGAAAAGAAAAAGGGAGGTTTGTGACGATTTTAAAATATTTTCTATTAGGTAATCTAGTATCCTTATGCATGAAGATAATCAATTCTGTCGTTGTGGTCAGACTCTATTATGGATTTATGACTATATTCTCCATGGTCTTTAATATGAAAACAATCTATTTAATATTTTTTGTTTCCTTTACACTGTCTTTAATATGAAAAAAGTTTATTCAATATTTTTTGTTTTCTTTCTCTCGTAATCGAAGTTCTTCCTTTGCATATTAGTGAGGCATAAAAATCATTGTAAACCAATTAGAATATTATTTACTTGAAAATTTTACAAATTCTAAAATAGACTATTTGAGAACCATAAATCTTTATAGGGAATTCTTGTACTGATTGGTATTTTAATCATGATTGTACAGGGTTAATTCATGGATATTATGAACTTATGCACCAAATCCGACTTGAACTCTGAAAATATATTGAAGAAATCATTACAAGTCTATACAAATTCATGAAAGTTTGTAATAGAAGTCTATACAAATCCATGAAAGTCTGTAATAGAAGTCAATAAAAATCCATAAATTATACTTAAATCCATAGAAATTCATGAAAGTCTGTCAATTAAAAAATGGCTTTCAAAAATCCTTTAAAATCCTAATTGAATACACCCTCTTAAGACTTTAGTGCCTACTTTAGATCTATTAAGACCTACAATTCCTGTCATAATTATTGCTAAAAACATTAACTCTAATTTTTGTTTTTTTAATTTCTTTTGCTGCTTCTTGAGTTATTAAGGTCTATTTGGATTGACTTTTGAAAAACGACTTGATTTTTCAAGCTGAAAAATTATTTTGGAGAGTGTTTGGATTGATAAGACTAAAGAAAGTTTCGAAATCCAAAAAGAGCATTCAAAGGAAGTCAGTGGGTACTAGCTTCCTCATTTAACTTCTGCTTCTTTTTTTCTTCTGCGTAAAAACTGAAGCAAAAACTTTATCCAACAGGGCCTAAAGATTACTTCATTGTTTACTACACTAATTTTTCTTTGACTATAATGATTATACATTTTACTTTTAAAATCAAATAGATTATTAGAATATAATCTCACTTGATTTGTTTAATGTCATTTTCGATATATTCTTGCACATCTCTTTCACTATTATATATATCTTCTGCCCTAACAATCTCTTTTGACTTTTTGGTAATAAGGATCATTGTTGATATGGCTGAAATAAATTAATTCTTTCTTAAGGGTTACTCCTGCTTCTATTGCAAGTTTTTTTTGTTTTATCTTTTATTCTACTAGAAATTTCTTCAAATTCCTTATTAGTCTGTTTAGGAATACTTTCTTAGATTACTTCTAGTTTATTTACTTTTTCTGTTAATTGAATTAGAAGTTGCTTAAGTATATTATTTTGTCTAATAGGAATGTTACTGGATTTATGGTCCGTCGAAAATTTCAAATATTCTATTGGGTTCTTATCGTATCTATGTTGAACTTCTATATATTCTGGATTACTACTACTCATAACCTACTGCAAGAGTCTTTGAGGGTCTCTTTGTGGCAACTCTATTAGTTGTTTTAAACTGGCTTGCGTTTCTTTAATTATATCTAACTCTCGGTATAAATTTTCTACTAATTCCTTTATTTTAATCTCAATTTCTTTGGACTTATTATCCATAGCTGCTATTAACTCCTTAAATTCTTTTTTATGTGAATTTTTTTTAATTAAATTCTGATTATGATTTTGTATCTGTTCTTTGATATAGTCTAAATTATCACCTATTCTTCTAATGGATTAAATTGGAGAGTGCTTTTTGTATCTTTTTATAATTTGTTTGTAAATTTTCGGATGCACTAATTATTAGATCTAAAATAGTATTTTCCACTGAAGGTTGACTTATGTGTAGCAAATGTATTCTTTCTGTTTTAGCGAAATAACAAAATAATTTACTATTATTTATTAGAATTTTTGATTTTTTTAATTCTATTAATTCTAGATTTAAATAGTCTATTTTATTCATAAACTATTTATATCTATTTTTCTTGGCTTCTAGGAGATTTTGAATAATAATTATTTTAGCCCTAAGTTCTATTTTGAATAACTATTCTATCTTGTAAACTTTGTGTTCTATTTCCCCGACTCAAACAATTTATAGTGATTTTGTAAAGCTACTTGATAATATGCGAGGGTTCCTGCTAATTTACTTATAGATAAATTATGCATAAAATATATTTTAGGTTTATTTGACTCTAATACCAATTTTGGATAGACGATATATAAAGTTTCGGTTAACTAATAGTATTTATAATAACTTAATTCTGGTATAACTTAATTCTAGTATTTATAATATTGATAAAGTTTAGGGTAATTTTATATTTTTCTATAGATACTTAGGAACTACTTACCTACTAGATTTTAACTTTTAGTATATGATGTGGAGGGCCACGGAGGACTCCGAATGCTGTTTCGCTGGGCTGAGAATCATCTCTCTTTTTGTTAATAGAAAAACATCTCATTTTGATCTTTCTATTAGTGGTGCCGGGCCACTGGGCCAGGCAGTGAGGCATCAATTCCCGCCAAAATTTTACATATATAGAGACCCCAATAAAAGATATATATATATATATATATATATAGAGAGAGAGAGAGAGAGAGAACAAAATTGTAGGGTTTGGGTGAGAGGGAGAGCCAGTCCCTTGTAGGAGTAGAAAAGAAGAATCCCTTGGATTCCTATTTTAAGACTTTCCGCTGCCCCTATGTCTGCCACTAGCCAAAAACCTATCTCTCTCTCTCTAGAATGGAGCCATATTGAATTGAAGGCACCATCTTTTTGACTCTCCTTTCCCATATCCCGCCTAGGAAGAACCGAAGAACAAAAGGGTTAGGAAGAAAAAAAAAGAAAAAGAAAAAGAAAAAGAAAAGCCTGTAACACACCCAACACAGCACATTAGCACAACCTTCGTGTATTCTCCTCTCACCACAATGTGAACTGAGGACTCTTTAGTCGGCTACAGTCAGTCTGTCACAACATCTTGTGAACTAGCAGCTTAAGCTCAGGAAATAGATTGACACCGATCATTTCCCTCTTCCTGCTCCCAAAGAAAAAGCCAAAAAAAAAAAAAAAAGGAAAGAAAAGAAAGGCTGTCTTTTACCTCCCAATCCTCTACAATCCCCATAAAGAAAGGAAGTGGAAAAAAAAAACAGAAGAAAAAGGAAAAGAAAGTAATAGGAACCATTCATTCAGGTGCAAATCAAAACTTCACAGAAACCTTTCTGGTCTCAGATGGGTGCCCTTAAGGCCACACTTGCCTACTTGGTCTTGGTTTTATTGCACAAATACGCATACGGGGCTGCTGCCCAAGCCCAACATGCTGAATGGAAGTCTGCTACTGCAACATACTCTAAACAAACAGAGAACTCAATAATTATCGGTATTTTTCTTGCTTCTTTCTAGTCTCAATGAGTTAACATAAGAGTGCTTTCTTTCTGTTTACAGTCTTTTAACTTTAACTGCATGTACCAGTGAGTGAGTTCACAACAAACAGTTTATGGTTTACTATTGCAGAAGGTGCTTGTGGTTATGGAGACCTCCACAAGACCAGCTATGGAAAGTACAGTGCCGGACTAAGTAGTATGTTATTCGACAGAGGGAGTACCTGTGGGGGATGCTTCGAGCTCAGATGTGTTGATCACATTTTGTGGTGCCTGCGGGGAAGCCCCTCTATCATCCTAACTGCCACTGACTTCTGTCCCCCCAATTATGGGCTTCCAGCTGATTATGGTGGGTGGTGCAACTTTCCCAGATCGCACTTCGAAATGTCCGAGGCTGCATTTGCTGAAATAGCAGAGCCAATGGCTGACCTAATTCCAGTTCAGTACAGGAGGTAACCAAAACAATCAATTGAATAAATAACCTTGGTTTAATTTCGCTGTATGCCTGTCTTGTAATACGTACCTTCATGTCCTGTGGATATTCATTCTACAGGGTTAAGTGTGAGAGAAATGGAGGGATTAGATTCAAAGTGAAGGGGAGTTCATTCTTCCATCAAGTCCTCATCACCAATGTAGGCTTGGATGGCCAAGTGGTTACAGTCAAAGTAAAAGGATCAAGGACAGGGTGGATACCCATGGGTAGGAATTGGGGCCAAAATTGGCAGTGTAATATCAACCTTGCAGGACAGCCTCTATCCTTCGAGGTGACAACGAGCACTGGGATAACTGTCGCATCCTACAATGTTGCTCCAGCAAACTGGAGATTTGGTCAGACATTTGAAGGGAAACAATTCTAGGCATTGGAAAGCTGAAAAACTACAATTTACAAAGTCAGGCAGCAGATAATCAAAGAGAAGAAAGGTATGCTCATCTGAAGCATAATCCAAATTCACAGTCATTCAGTGAATTCCAGTTCATGGTCAAAATAGATGGAAAAGTTGGAGAACAAAGTCTGAAAAGAACACAAATTGTAGGTCCCAGTTAGACTTCTTTGTGATATGTTGAGAAGAAAATATACGAGTTGGTGGAATGTGTAATTATGAAAAAGCAAAAGTATGTCTGCCTTAGAATTGCATTCTTCTGCTGTATAATTCTCTATTCGGGTTTCTATGAGCCTTAAAATTTTCATAGATAGTATATCTACATGGCTTCACAAGAGAGAGACCAATTAAACACATATAGAATGCTCGCATGAAAATGTGGATCTATGAGATACTGATGAGTTCAGTATGTTCCTAATTTTTGAGGTGGCAAGCAGTAGATATACAAGAGATGCAAATGATAACCTTAATAAAATTTTTGGAACAAGACAAGGGAGTTAATAATTATCTGTTTTGCTCCTATTTCTAATAATAAATGGATCTTTAATTTTCTAGTCTCATTGTCCATACTTAGTTCATTAGAACATTTTGGAGATCCAATTTCATAGATTCTTCATAGCATGACTCGACTCTTTTTAGGACTAATTACATTGAAACAACTTGGTTAACATGAACAGAAACCTGAATTTGACTTCCTGCGGATTTAAGGTTAACAATCTACACATAACCCATTATAGAGAAGTTCGACAATATAATCCAACATCACCTCGCTTGTAGCGTCTAATAAGTAGGTCATCCATGTGAATAAATTACATATTATTAGAAAATAGGAAGCTATAAGCTTCTTAGGACTTTCCTGCCCTAATATTATGTTAGCAATTAACTACTGCAAAAGCTTATGCTTTTAATGTAGTTACTATTATGATACACTTTGCATGAAGTTAATTGATGCAGAGAATTTTTATCCTTCTCTCAAAGGTAAACTGATTCATCAAATCTTTTCCCTTGGCAACTGATTCATCAAATTGACCAACTGCCTCTGAGGTGGCTTATCCCCATACTTGCATGTGCAGCATAACCATCAATCTGAAAAGTAAATGACATAGCTAGCTTGTACTGTTCCAATGGATGTAAATAAACTATAGATTATCTTTTTATAAATAGTAAATTATCTTTTCTATGTCAGAAACTTGTTAAGCACATATTAATTGAGTAATCAAGAGCAACCTAGTTATTGCTAGTTTGGGCTATATATGTGTTCGTGTGTGTTTGTTACTAAGCAAACAGAAGAAACAAAGAAAGAAACTTAGAAGAAGAGAAACTGAGATCCCTATGCACAACCTGGACTGATCTGGGAAGCGAGTCAGGGCCAAAGAACCTTGGATTCTTTTGGGTTAACCATAAAAGATTGGAATCTCAAAGCTTTAGGCTCCAAAGGTTAGAGGAACTCTGACATGCAGAAACAGCAACCTGAAAGTCGTTTTCCCTTCCACTCCAGTTCATAGGCTTAAAAAGTCACAAATTTAAAAGATAATTTGCCGAATTTGAAGCTGAAGACATCTGAATGCACACTCTAATAACAGAGCCTTCATGATTTCTAGCAATACAAGCTAGGCAGGAGGAATTCTTAACTTCAGGATCACAGTTGGGGAGGGGGCCCACCAAGTATTAATGAACTATGGAAGAGGAACTGAACTGAGAAGATGAAGTTATTAATCAATTGTCTGGAAGATGCTGAGAAAGGTGGAGTTCCAAATACACAAACTTAATAACCAACCCGCATCATTCTATGGAAGCTAAAAAATACTCTGCCAAAACACTGAAAATTTGCAGGCTACCCTTATGCAGTCACAGCTACACCAAAAGATCCTATGTCATATAGGAATAGCAAAAGGTCTCATGCATGAAACAACTCTTCAATTGGGATTGCAACAATGCAAGTTACACAGTCACTAACCGTTCAACATGCAAAAGCGGGCATGATATCTCACTTTTCCATGATGTGATTAAATCATTCATCCGGCAGAATCAATTTTAACTCAAATTTCTTCATTCTCCTCTAGGAACTCTAAAGATTCCCCATAACATTTCTGAGCTTCTAGCCTTACAATGGCTGAAAAACCTGTTTCTCCCTTTGATTCTAAACCATTTATCAATATTCTAAATGATGATTTATCTGGCTCGCATCCTGTTGTTTTCATTAACTGAAAGCACTCCATTGTCATTCCAGTGAAGCCATTTATCACCAGACTTTCCAAAATTGCATTAAAGCCCTCAGTATCAGGCTCTAAACTACTTTCCATTTTCAATTGCATGAAAAGAAGTTCTACCTTTTCAAAAAGCCCATTGTTTGCTAAAACTGATATGATTTCAGCGTACAGTGAGGCCTGAGGCTTATACCAGTCCTCTTTCCGAACATCCTCAAAAACCTAAATCATTCAACGAGGATAATTAGACGAAGGTAGTTGAACAGGTTTTGATTATCATACAGATACAGAACAGGTGTAAGGATATGATTTACTTTAATTACAGAAATCTTTGAAACTGTGAAAGAAATTAGATAGGAATTCCATCATTCATTCAAAAACAATTCACTCAATAGTTAGTAAGGCATTTAAGACATCTAAGAACACCCAACATCAAAACTGAGAAAGGCGAAAAGCTAAGAATGGAAGAAATATCACCACAAGACTACTGTGCCATAACAAGACAACTGCTGAGAACATATTATTGCTTGATTTATCTCCCTTTTCAGAATTGGAAAAGAAGTTAAAACATTTTATACTGGTGGTGGCATGTGTAGATAAAAAACATATAAACTGAAGAAGTACCATGTTCACATAATTTGCTCTTCTATGGATTTGTCCAAATTACAAAGAATCTGTTTATGAATGCGCAATGTCACTGGACTGGTCTGATATAAAATGAGATCACAAATTCGGTCTTCCTCCAGAAGCAATGTCAACACATTTTCAATTTTATCAATAAAAACAAATTTATTGTATGAAAGGAGACATATCACAACCATTAATCGGCCGTGATTTAAGTAAGCAATTTAGCATGTCATCTAGTGCAAATATTACTGTTGATTTTGACAAATTAAAAGGTAAAACTGTAAACCACAAATGCAACTTTCACATGTTATTCTCTTCAAAAAAAAAAAAAACAAAAAAAAAAACTTTCACATGTTATTTGGCTAGTTTGACCGAATTGTAATGCTATAAACTTGCAAAAACTTGTAACAAAACAGTGTGATGGAGGATTTGAGTCACCCGTGACATATATATACATAGAAGTGTAGGTGTCCTTAACAATGCAAACACACGAAACAACCACGATTTGAGGATGCAAGTAATATACATACATATAAAAAGCGATGATTCTTTCTGCATATTCAATTATTTGAATTTGAATAGTGAAAACCGATTGAAGTGTTATAAAAGTATATGCTAGTGCTAGTGCTAGTGCTACAAAAAAGAAAAGAACAGAAAAGAAAAGAAAAGAAAAAGAACCTTGAGGGCCAAAAGGCATTGGTTCTGGCGGAGGAGTTCGCGAAGAACGGCCATCATATCAAACTTGAGTAAACGCCTGAGCTTAGAATGGAAGACTTGCTCCAAAGAGTCTGATGAATAATAATTATCATAATTGTTGTTGTTGTTGTTTAAATTATGGGTGGCTGAGGCTCGTTTGAGAGCCTGAACTGTTTGGATTGCTTCGATGCTGAGGTTCCTCCCTCTCTGTAGCGGCTTCCGATTTTTGCTTCTGTCCCTACTAATAATAATTATTCCCATCTTCTTTTTACTCGCAAATTGCGGTGGTGGAGGTAAGAACCGTCCAATTTCTGGGAATCGGCGATTCTCATTGGAATTTATCCGATTTAGGGTTTGGGACAGAGGGTTACAGAGAGTATGAAGAAGAGGCGTTTGAGCTGCTGCTGATGATGACGACGACGCAGACAAGAAGTTCATTTTCTCCCCCTCACCTCACCTCAACTCAAGGGTGTTTGTTAACACTGTTTTCCTTTCTGAATAATAATATAATGAACGGGTTTTTCTTTTCTTATAAATATAAATATAAATAAATCAGAATTGATTTCGATTTCTATGGGTTCGTTTTTGTGCTCACACGTGCCAACTTAACCTAACGGCGTATATATTATTTCTATCATCGTATTCTTATCGTGTTTCGCCTATCGTAGAAGCCAAGCAGTGCATCCGCCAGTAAATAAACAATTCGTAGTTTTGGTTATCCATATCCCAGTTTCCAATTCAAAATGGACTTGTAGCCGTTTGCTCATCAAAATATCGGAGGAGATTTTTGGACTTCTTGTTCAAGTTCAAGCTATCTATAATTCTATATCCAAAAGCAGGGATATATATCTATCTATCTATATATATATATATATATATATAATATATAGATGGCGACACTGGTGGGTTTTGGAACGACAATTGGAGAGTTTGCTCCGCCGCTATTCCGCCGATCATATATTTCCCGGTGGCGGAGGACTTTCTCAGTCTCCGCATCATTATCATCTGAATCCATGAAGGTCGATGGACAAGTTCGAGTCCGATTCGCCCCTTCACCCACTGGTAATCTCCATGTCGGAGGTGCCAGAACGGCCCTCTTCAATTACCTCTTTGCTAGGTTTGTTTCTTATTTCTTTGTCCTTTTAACGAGTTCGCATTGCAGCTGAACCAAAGATTTCAAATTATTCAGACATTGCTCATGTCAGAATTATTCTCCTTCTTTTTAGGTCTAAGGGTGGAAAGTTTGTTCTCCGAATTGAAGACACTGATTTAGAGAGATCCACAAGGGAATCTGAGGAGGCCGTGCTACAAGATCTTTCTTGGCTTGGTCTTCACTGGGATGAAGGTAGTACCATTCCCCAATTAACGGAGATTATTGTTAATTTTGGAATGTGTGATGTATGTTTAGAGTTTGAAATTTGAATCCATGCTTCAACTATCTATTATATACATGTATCCTCAATTATGTTGCTTAGGTAAACTTAATAGGGTTGATAGTTTGTTCAATGCTATTCAAGATCGTTTGATTTTATCTACTACATGTATGTATCAAATTCTTGTGGCATATTTCACCTGGCAAGTTCGTTATTACTCCTTTACCTTGTTATTTGTTTAATTCTTCATTATATTTCTACTTTAAAGTTGTCCACCTCCTCATTTACATTCAGCAAATTGCGTATCTCTATTGTACTTATTAGGTTGTTTTGGTTGACGTTTTCACCCTTCTTCTTCAGTAAACCAGTAATTTTAGAGTGATCAGTTTGCATTCTGCCATTATAATGCCACAATCTGTGGCCACAAGGAAAAAAAAAGAGAAGAGAAGAGAAGCTCATCCTATGATTGTTCTTTTTAAATGCCGGTTGCTTTAAAATTTGCCAAATTGCAGGAACCCCTTGTTTTCAGTAAAGTTATTTCTCGAAGTTAAATAAATTATATGACCTTCAACTCCAATAGAAGTGAGTGGCAACTATAACTGGTGGTTGTGGTCAACTAAAGAAGCCAGTTGGACAAAACTAGGGGTGGCAATTCGTGTTCCCGTGTCGTATTCGTGTCGTGTTGATGTATAAGTATTATACTAAACAACTCAATCCTAACCCGACCTATTTAATAATCGTGTTAGAGACCCTCAACACTAACCCAACCCGTTTATTAAACGTGTTAATCGTGTCGACCCGTGTAACCCGTTTAATAAACATTGGCACGACTAATTCAATAACTTTTTTAATCCGTTTAACTTATATCATATGAGTTTCTCTACCCCTAAAACTCTCTCTGAAGATCATATAAAAAATAAAGTACATATCAATACATAAGTCCTAAAATCAAACTATATTATAAATTTTGTATCTATATATAAACTCTTTTAAGGTGATTCAACCACTTGGAAGGCACCATAATAATCTCATCCTTGCGTTTTATGGCTACATCAGTCCTATAAACAAACAAATATATTACAAACAATTACAATATAAAACCATGTATATATGAATAACTTGTGTCCTATATAACTATGTATATATAAGTTTATATAAAACCATAATATAGGAATAACTCATGTTATAATCGTATTGTAATCGTGTCACAGGTTAGACAGCTTAAACCCAAACCCAACCCAATTTTTGCGTGTCGTGTTCGTGTTGACCCATTTATTAAACGTGTCGGCTTACCTCAAACCCAAATCCGCTTAATTCGTGTCGAGTTCGAGTCGTGTCGTTGTGTCGTGTCCAATTTTGCCACCCCTAGACAAAACAATGAATCATATTTGGCGGCTCAAATATAATTTTGCTGATTCCTCCAGTTGACTGTCTAATTACTTGCTTGTTTCCCACATTCCTGTTTAAGTGATTCCATTCATTCACCGTAATGCATGAAACATCTAAGGAATTACACTGACGAGGAACTGTGGTAATTATATAGGCCCTGGTGTTGGCGGAGACTATGGACCGTATCGGCAATCTGAAAGAAATACTTTGTACAAGCAATATGCAGAGAAGCTTTTAGAATCTGGTCATGTTTATCATTGCTTTTGTTCTAATGAGGTATTTTTGTTTAAACTTCAACCCTCTTCTTTCATGACATTAGTTCTCATAATTTGGTGCTTTGAAAGGAAAAATGTTCAAACGAGGTCATTGTGTTTTAACCTCAAAACTTTTTTTTACTGTGATGTTTGATCTCATAATTTAGTACTTTGAAAGGAAAGCTTGACATTTTAATGATGACAAATCAAACAAGACTTTGGATAATTTATAAAATATGCACTTGTTTACTGCTGGAATGGGATTCCTTGGCCATACTGCATGGTGTGGGATGACACTTTGAACTCTCAGATTCCAGATTCTTTTGTGAATTTTTCAAAGTCAAAATGCTATATTTGGTAAATTATTTGAAATAGGAAGGCAAGGGTACATACCTGAGCCCATATTCTCTAAACTGCGTGTAATAATAAATTAGACTTGGCCTGGGATAGTGCTCTCAATATCCTCTCTTACCTTTACTTCATTGCTTTTATGGTGAGCTTTCCATTATAAGGCACGGCACGGTTTTTTCCGGGAATGCTAGATTTGATTACAAGTGAGTCGATTTCTAGAGATTGCTTTGCTGCAGGGGTGCTCAACCAATTTGTTTTTAGCTAAACTTTTCTTTGGGATGCCAAAATTTAGGTTGAAAATGATTTTCATTTAAGTTTGTAACTTTGTTTAGGTTCCTATCCACAAATTTCGGGTGGCTTTTCTGCTAGACAATCATGCAAGATTAAAATCTGATAATTGATCACTTTGGTGCTAGGGAATGAGAGTTTCTTTATGGATATTGTATGTGCAAATGGGAGTTGAACTCAATGGTCATCTTTCTCAATTCTCGTTTATTGTTCTTTGGCCCTCGAGTTATAATCTTCTTGTATTTTATTCTTGGGATTTACTGGTCTTGCCTTTCACTATGGCTGGTCTCATTCATCACCTTATTGTTTTCATGCTGCTTCACTGTTTTATTTGGTGCATTTGTAAGTAGCAAAATAGGAGGATTTTTGACAATTTTGAACCCTCAGCTCAGACTGAAGTCTGTCATGTTACTTATTTTTGTGGTTTTCTGCTAACAAAGGTAGTTGAGTGCTGGTACCTGTAGGTCTGACCTTCCCTCCAACCTATCATCCCAACAGAAAAAAGAAGGGGGAAAAAATGGGATTTGAGTTGTCTTAGTATTGTTTTGTTCTATTTATTAATATTATTATTATTATTTATTTATTTGTCCTGACAAATAACTCCCACTGATAGAGGATTTAAATATTGAAGTTACACTCTCTCGAACAGCTTAAGCTTTTAGAATAGATGGTGGTTAATTTGAAATCGGAGCAGGTAAGGTCATGAGTTCAAAACCTCACTGTCACCCTGATAATTAAAATTGAAACACGTGTTGGACTAAAAGATGGCCACACGTGAGAGGGCGTGTTAGAGGATTTAAATATTAAAGTTACACTCTCTCTAACAGCATAAGCTTTTAGAGTAGATGGTGGCTAACTCCCACAATGCTCTTAGGGAGACTTGAACCCTCTACGTTTCGCTTTGAAAGGAGAAGAGATACCATTAGGCCACATACCTTCATGAGGTGTCTTAGTTTTGTTGGTCTCCAATGTGTGTGTTCAGATGTGTAGGCAATGTTACTTTGCACTTGCACACATATAGAGGCGCACGACTTGCCAAGATGCAAGCATGGTTTATGTTGATGGAAGCGTGGATAAGTCTCCTGTGATGCATTTCTGCAACTCTGCACAATAAAATAGTTAAAAAGATGATGTCAGTTTATGGATTTTATAAACCTTGTAAGCTAGGATCTTTTGTTACAAAGTTGACTTTTTCTTACCTTCACTAGAATCATTGTCAGTAGTTCCACATAGTATTTCGTATTTACTATTATCTCTCTGAAATTTTTTTTTAGTTCCTTTTGGTGGGTGGAGACGTTGTACTTATAGGAGGCTTTTATTATTACTTATATAGGAATTAGAAAAAATGAAGGAGATTGCAAAGTTAAAGCAACTACCTCCAGTGTACAGTGGAAAGTGGGCCAATGCCACAGATGAAGAAGTACAAGAAGAGCTGGAGAAGGGAACCCCGTTTACATATAGATTCCGTGTGCCTAAGCAAGGGAGTCTGAAAATTGATGACCTCATTCGAGGCCAAGTAAGTTCTGTTTTTGAATTCATTTTTCTGCTATATACTTCGATGCTATTTGCTTTCAATTGATATTTGCTGAAAACTTGGCGTTTAGTAGTTGTTATGCTGATATATTTCCTAGGACTGTATAACGATAAAAAGAAAAAAGATTAAATTTTCTATTTTACTTTTCCCTCTGGGAACATGTAAACTGCTATTTTCTTTTCCTCCCTTTTGTAACTCTTTTTTTTTACTGTTAAATTCAATTTGCAACACCTAAGTTTGACCTCCAAAAGATAACGCAACTGCAATATCAAGATTGTAAGGTTTTTTTTTTTTTTTTTTTTTTTTGGGTTGACGGTGGAGGGGCTATATACGGATGGTGGGCCCTAGAATGTCTCTTTTGTTCTTTTTTCCCCAAATAATCAGCCTGTTCTGTTTGTTTGATGATGTTTTTAGTGGATCTGGCTTCTATTCTAGGTCAGTTTAATTTGTTAGAAACCAGTGAAAACTAAAGAATACTTATTCATTTGACAGAACTATCAAATTTTGCTTGTAGTTTTAAAGCTAGATATCTTGATTTAGGGGGGAGAAAAAAAAGGAACTAAGAATTTGAGAATAAAGTTCAATACACGTATTGTTCATAGACAATTTTTTTGCAAAATGAGTGAACATTCTTGAGGAAATAATGGATAGATGCAGCTAATTCTATAAATTTAATTTTCATTTAAACTGGTTCAGAAGTGAAGTCAGTCTAACTGCAAAGTGAATTAGGCATTCTTTGGTGTGACAATTGTCTAGTTCTATCACATGGATCAACATCTCTTCAAATGATTCTTAATTTGTATAGATTATTAATTTTGCTTGATAGTGTCATGAAGGTTAGCTGGAACTTGGACACGCTCGGAGATTTTGTGATTATGAGAAGTAATGGACAACCTGTTTATAATTTTTGTGTCACAGTTGATGATGCTACCATGGGTATTTCACATGTTATAAGGTAAAGTTTGTTCCTTTTACCATTTGTTATGATCAGCTTTTGCCAGTCTTAAATGTTTCACTATATTGCTGCCATTCGCTTTACATTGTTTCTTCTTTATAGTGACTTGTTATTTTTTCAAAACTTTGTTTTTCCAGAGCAGAAGAGCATTTGCCAAACACTTTAAGGCAAGCATTAATATATAAGGTAGGTTTAGCTTACCCAAATTTTTTCTTTTACTTCCCCCCTCCCCTTCCCCAACATCCTCCTCCCGTCTGCGGGTGGGTTAGACTGCTTATGTAATTTATATAATGCTCTGCCACAGGCTCTCAGTTTTCCGATGCCTCAATTTGCGCATGTTTCTTTAATTCTTGCTCCTGATAGGAGCAAACTATCGAAACGGCATGGTGCAACTTCAGTGGGTCAGGTATTAACGATTTTTAATATTTTGGTGCTTTACCTTGGTAAAGTTAAGTTCCCTATACCTGAGGGCATTCCGCCACTCTCCCCTCCCACCCATACACAAAATCTTTCTTATCAAGTACGTAAGACCTAGATCATTAACTTTGATTATCATCTAACAGTTCAGGGAGATGGGTTATCTACCTCAGGCAATGATAAACTACCTAGCACTGTTGGGTTGGGGCGATGGTACTGAAAATGAATTTTTCACCCTCAACCAGCTTGGTTAGTTAATTCTATTTTGGTTATATCTTTTCATAGAACTTGTTAATCTGCATAAGCTGATGGATAGATGTCAAAATGTCATTGGAATTGGTTTTTAACCTTTTTCTTGTTTTGCTTTTCCTTGTATATTTTCATGCGGTTTACAGTTGAAAAGTTTTCAATTGGTCGCGTCAACAAGAGTGGAGCAATTTTTGATCTTACTAAGCTAAGGTGATGGCCTTCCAACCCCCTGAAACCCTTTGTTTCTGTTGCTTTTGGCAAGTGTTCCCTGATTTTATTTGCTGGCATGTTTAGCTGTGCTTGTGAATCTTATCTGATGCTTCATTACTTCCAGTTTTGATTTTGTTGATTTATTCAGGATTATGGCCGTTAACTATCATGATTTAGGCTACTTACAGTATACATGTTTGTTGGACTGTTGACGCTAGTTTCCTAATGCTTTTCTCTTACATATAAAGGTGGATGAACGGTCAGCATTTAAGATCTCTTCCGTCAGAAGAGTTGACCAAACTTATTGGTGAACACTGGAAGAGCGCTGGCATCCTCACGGAATCAGAGGGGCTATTTGTAGAAGTAAGAAATATTTCTTCCACATTCATTTGATTTGTCTTGTGATTTTGTTTTCCAGACACATGTTAGTTTTCCGTGCTAGTTACTTGATGATTAGATATCTTCAGTATTCGAGTATCAAAGATGCTTTTGCTTTAGTTTACGAGTGGACTTTCACAAAGTTTTTGCTATCCAGCAATGGAAAATTTACCAGATAGTGTTGTACCCGAATAATTAATATAGCCAGTTGTCTTGCTGGTGAATATCCATAGTGTTTTTGTCATGGGTCTAAATTGCCCTTGCCTAAATACAAAATATTGTTCCAGGGAAGTGATAAATAACTATAAGTGGGTCTATTGTTGATTATCATTAAGAGTTGCTGCTTAATCTATGGAAAAAGTGAAAAACTGTGCCAAACTTGACCTCCATTTTGGTTAATTTCCCTAATGTACATGAATGTATGATTTGCAATATCATGTAACCATGAAAGGGGATGCATATATAAATACTGACTGAGTTTTTATTTTTTTATATATATATAAAAGGAGGCTATTGGGCTCCTCAAGGATGGGATTGACTTAGTAACGGATTCAGACAAAGCACTTTCAAACTTGCTGTCTTATCCTTTATACACAACTTTAGCAAGGTATTCCTGAACTTCTTTGTGCCAAAATTTTAGTTGCATGAGGCTCTCTGGCGTCTTTTATGGGCTGAGGATCTCTTTCTTTCTGAATACCATCTTTGAATATGCAGCCATGTTAGTCTTAGATATTTTGTGGACTATGCTATGCAATATATGTAAAAGAGGCCATAATGTGCCTTAACTGGTTGGAAGAGACCAGGCTGTTCCAGTTCCTAGTTGATTCCTTTCCACCTTTCTATCTATCATCAGAAGTAGGGTGTACAATCTTGAGATCTTACCAGACTTGCACACTAAATGGTCCTTCTTTTTGTAACTTTTTTGAATTCAAAGCTCCCATTTCTTCCACCAAGTAGAAATGATTTAAGAAATTTGAATGACATAATCTAATTAAAACAAAGAAGAGATCAAGCAAACAACAAATGCAACATGGATTTTGTTAGGAATTTGAGGTTATGGTTAATGGCACTTTGAAACAAATGTTGAAATGAACAGGCTTAAAACACAAGATTCTATTTGGATTTTTGACAAAGCCAAACTTTATGCACAGCTTTCACCTTTCACTATGAAGATGACATAGAACATAACGAGCCCAGACAAAGTAGAATGCCATATTCTTCTCATACTCCATCAAAGTAAACCAGCATAGCATCAACTCTATTTTTGTGAAAGAACTTGACATGTTGAAATATGAGTAAAGCAACAGAAAACTGCTCATTATGTATTGGGGAGAAAAAGGAAAATCTATATCCATTGGTGCCCTTGATCATCTGTTTTTACATTTCCGATAAATTGTATTTCAGAAACTTTACAAACCCTGCATTATTGGTAATTCTCATGTGTCTTTTGAGCAATGTGGCTTCACAAGATCCAGATCCTGCTTGGGCCTCTATCAGTTTGGAACCTATAAATCATCAGTGAAAGCTGTTAATTTCGCCATGAAGATTACTTAGTAAATAAGATTCTCCTAGGCCAACTCAGGAAACCAGCATATAATACCAACTCAAGCATTTTTGTAAAATTGACCTAAGATTTGATGGTCACTCTGGATACCCTTACCCCCCATTCATGCAATATCTTTTGATAAAGAACAGTTTATGTTTTTTTTTTTTTTGAAGGTTAAGAACAGTTTATGTTGTTCATTTATACAATGTTATTTTTTACCTACTGAAAAATGGCAGATACCATTTCACTCTCTATATCTTAGGGGGAAAATGAATTTCGTAGGGATCAGAACCTAGACACCCAAAAGGCCATCCTACTTGGATACCGCCTAAACATTGTGTTTAGTTACCTAAGCAGTCTTAGATTGTGCCCTACATGACCTTGATAATTTGTTCTTCATAATTTCGAGGAACAGGGTTCAAGGAATTTTATGAAACCCTGCATTATTTGTAGTTCTCATGTATAATTGGAGCAACATAACTTATCCATATCTCATTTGAACCTCTTTCATTCTGGCTTTGTGGAAGTATCAATGTTTTGTGGCTGATCACTACTTTGATACTGAGAACAACCAAAATTCCGTTTACTACTACTCATTTTTTACCCTGCCTTCGAAATTACAACTGCTTTTGTGGCCTTATTATATGGGGCGTTGCATGGTGGTATTGCTAGTATATGATGATCATTCAAGAGGACAAGATTCTGTATTTTAGTTCAATTTAACTGTTGCGATCTTATTATATAGATCAATTTTGAAGGTATATGTTCTTCTGTTCATCAGGGTAGCACATGAGCCATGAGCAAAATATGTAACAGGATTTGATTAAAATGATACATTTTTTTTTATTAGTAGAAAATATGGCAGTGATATAACTTCTTGTGTGCCATTTGCAGTCCTGAAGCTAAACCCCTTTTAGAAGATCGGCTTTCTGAAGTTGCGGCCAGCTTGTTAGCTGCCTATGATAGCGGTGAGCTCATTGGAGCATTAACGGAAGGCCATGCTGGTTGGCAGAAGTGGGTGAAGAACCTTGGAAAATCACTTAAGCGCAAGGTTGGTTGTAACTAGATAGACTGATTATTGATTATAAAAATCTGATAATTCTGATCCTACTCTCCTGCTGTACTTATCAACGCAACTGAAAATTTGCCCATTTCGGTGCTCATGGCAGGGAAAATCTCTCTTCATGCCCCTTCGGGTGTTGCTCACGGGAAAGCTTCATGGCCCAGATATGGGTGCTAGTGTGCTTTTGCTCCATAGAGGTGGAACCTGTGGTGTCGTAGTTCCTCGAGTTGGTTTTGCGAATCTAGATGAAAGGTTCAAAATTCTGAGAGAAGTTGATTGGGAATCATTTGCGAAAGATCAACCTGTCTTGGAGTCTGCTGCCACTCCATCTCACTGAAAATTTCCAGTTGTATCTGATTAAATGTAGAAGATGCCTCTTGTGCCTTCTCCAGAAGCTTTTGATAATTTTGAATCCTTCAGAATAATATGAGGTTTGACCATGGGTATGTCAGGAGGGGGATTCAACACTTTAAGGAAGATCCAACTAGAGTTGTTCGTGATGAAGGGAGCTTGTCACAAATTTTGAATTTACTACAATTTGGTGGTTCGACAAGATGGTTGGTTTTTGTGGAAATTTTCATATCTAATACATGATAGGCTTGACTGAACTATAAAATGTCTATGTTTTTGACAAAATCAACTACTGTAGTAGTTTTTTTATTTTTATTTTATTTTAGTGGGTAAAATTGCGAGGATGACAAGGGTTTTGAGGATTTTCCTTATTTTGTAGAATAAGATGGGTGAATTGAGTTGCACATTCAAAGCATCTCCTATTTCTTAATAAGATAGTAGTTAAAAAGGAAAGAAATTGAGAAACCCATTGTAAATAAAAAGAGCACAACAATACTTGAATAGAATAGCAGATGGAGCTTTAAGATTTATACAAAAGTTTGTTTCTATATATGCATTAGGGGTGGCAAATTGGGTGTCAACCCGCCAACCCGCCCAGTTAAAAATGGATATGGGTGACTTATTTTCTTATACGGGTCATAAACGGGTTGGATAAATATAAACCAATTAATTAGCGGGTTAGATGGGTTGAATATGGGTTGAATATGGGTGCCCAAATTCAACCCATCTTTCACCCATAAAACAAAATGTGAATTAAAGTTTCTCTCTTCTATCCAACCTCTCTCTCTCTTTGATCTCACTTCTCTCTCTCTCTTTCCTTTCTCTCTCTTCCCTTTCTCTCTCTTCGATCCCACCTCTCTCTCTCTTCCCCTTTCTCACTCTATACTTGGACAATATATATATATTTTTTGAAAAAGTATTTTAGTAAGAATTCAATTTTTTTAAAAATAATATTTTTTCTTTTTAGTAATTATTGTCGAATTTTACCATTGTAATTTCTTAATTAAAAATAAGAAGAATATATAATTTAGACACAAACTTTATAGTGCAACAACAATTTTCATTGGAGCATTATATATATATATATATATATATATTCATCATTCTTTAGATTTTTTTTATTAATTCCAAAAAAAAAATGACTCATTGAAAGGTCACATATTTTATTTTTTCAACGGTATTTTTATTTTTATTGATTAGTTCCAAAAGACCCAGACTCATCCAAAAGTCACATTCTCTCCCCCTATGCACAGAGTTCATTTTGTATTAAAAAACAAGAATAATTGAATTTTCAAAAGTCACCTTTCTCTATCTACAGAGTCCATTTTTGTGTTTGAGTACCTTTCTCAATGTTTTAATTTTAATTATATTCCATGTGTTTCTGTGATTTGGTAGGTCATTTTTAAAATTGCCCAATTATGAAGATATAATTGAGTTAGTGTTGAATACCTTTTTCAATTGAAATACTTATTATAATTGTTTGCTTATGTTTTGATTTTTTTAAAGAAAATTTATGCTGACTAAGTTACTCGAGACTCTATACTCTTTTTTCTCTTTTACTATAGATTCATAAATGTAATTAAACACTAGATTGCAATTAAATTCTTATATTCTTTTACGCAATCAGCTCTTGGATAAAAAAAATAAAAAAATTTTGCTAACACCCAAAAATAAACAAACCATATAAATAATATCAGTATGATTAGCAAATTATAGTTTTTTTGTTTGATTATAGACCTTGTGCATTCCATTTTTGTGTTTGACGCCTACCTACTGTCGTGTCTAGTCGGGTCAAATATGGGTTAACGGGTTGATCCGACCCATATTCAACCCGCCCATATTTGACCCGCAACAAACGGGTTGAATATGGGTCACAACCCATATTCAACCCGCCCATATTTGACCCGGCCCAAACCCGCCCAACCCGCCCAATTTGCCACCCCTAATATGCATCAAGTGGTTGCATGGAATTGGGTCCAAATTCATGGGGGGTTTGGAACCGAACATAAGCCAAGTAAGCATATTTACAAATGAAAAGAACAGTTTTAAAACTACAATGATTAAGATTACCAGTTATTAGACAACTGAGTAAAGAAATATCTCAACTGTGGATCCACACATATGAAAGAGGTGGAATTGGATATTAAATAGACCTGTCACTTGTACATATCATTTTTGGACATTTTATTGTGGCATGGCTTATGGACCTGTATTACAAATTTATAATGCAACTAAGACAACGATAGAAGCCGGTTACCAAATGTACCGGGGGATAAAATATACTGTAGTAAATTAAGAGGCATATCTCTGTCGGCTGAGGCAGCGAGTGAGGCGAAAGAATTTGCCGCTAGTAGTGAGCCCCTGAAGATTCTTTCGCTAGTAGTAGTGAGCGAGCCCCTGAAGACGAAGCCCTGCCATACCATACCATACCATAGTACATACCATCATACCCATCATTTCTGTTACGTTCTCTTTTAAGAAAAGTCACTCTCCTACCATACCAATTAATTTCAATCCTCTCCACATTCTTCATTCTCGTCGATCTTCTTCTATTCTACTACTGGCCTGGCCGTCGTTGTCCACCACCTCGCATTTTTCTCTCTCTCTCTCTCTCTCTCTCTCTCCCCGCACATTTTCTTCAGTCGGAATAAGAATTCATACATTTGATACATCAACATCCGCTGACTGACAACCCCTCTCTCACTCTCTCTCTATATATATATATACACACACAATATATATTTATATATATATATACATATAGTAATATATATGTTTAGAAGAAGAAGAAGAAGAAGATGTCAGCTTCGCAAACCCTAGGAGGCCTTTCCCGCTGTGGCCGGGTTTTGGGGCCATCGCTCGACAAGATCATCAAGAACGTTGCCTGGAGAAAGCATTCCCAGCTCGTAGCTGCCTGCAAATCTGTACTCGACAAGCTCCAAACCCTCTCCGACTCCTCCTCCAACTCCGATCCGTCCTCCCCGTTGTACGCCCTCTCTCTCTCCGATGCTGAAATCGTCCTCCAACCCCTCCTCCTCGCCCTCAATTCCGGATCTGCCAAGGTCGTCGAGCCTGCTCTCGATTGTGTCTTCAGATTGTTCTCCTCCGGCCTCATCCGCTGCGAAATCGATCGTGCCGATAACTCCCTCGTATTCCGCATCGTGGAAGCTGCCTGTAAGTCCTGCGGACTCGGCGACGAGGCCCTCGAGCTTGGCGTGCTCAAAGTCTTGCTTTCCGCTGTCAGATCCCCGTGCGTGTTGATCAGTGGTGATTACTTGATACACATTGTTAGGACATGTTACAATGTCTATCTTGGCGGCTTGAATGGAACCAACCAGATCTGTGCAAAGGCGGTTCTTGCTCAGATGATGATTATTGTTTTTACCAGAGTTGAGGAGGGCTCGATGATGGTTAATTTTAAGAAGGTTTCTGTTGCAGAATTGTTGGAGTTTGCGGATAGGAACTTGAATGATGGGAGCTCGATACAATTTGTACAGAACATTGTTAATGAGGTTGTGGAAGTAAATGAAGGGGTTTCGGATTCAAAACCATCGCTAGAGTTGCAAAATGGGAATCTTCCGGGGGCGAAGAAAGATGGAAAAGTTGAATTGGGTGATGGGGAGTCAAACGATGCTGCCAATTCCAGTGGTGGCAGTAAGATTAGGGAAGATGGGTTTATGCTTTTCAGATATTTGTGTAAATTATCAATGAAATACTCATCACAGGAGCATTCCGAGGATCATATCCTTCTTAGGGGGAAGATATTGTCTCTGGAGCTGCTAAATGTAATCATGGACAATGCGGGTCAGATTTTGCGCACTAATGAGAGGCAAGTTTGAGTTTTCCCTCTCATATATAATCTCATCTTGACTTTCCTTTTTTGAGTTGAATGTTTGTGATTTAAATTGTGGCTAGTGTTTCTTTTTTCCTTTTTTATCTTATGTTGTCTGATAACTGTCAATGTTGGTCATTCAATGGGCTTATTGTAGTTTCTGTTACTATGAGAATCTAAAATTATGGCTAGAAAAAAGGGTGAAAAAAAAGCTGAGAATATAGTAAATAACAAGCAGTTGAGTGATGATTTCATTAAAGGAATAATTGGTTTTGACAATAAAGATGCTGAATCAGGGTGTCTGACTCTATTGCCGCTCTACAGGATTTTCTTAAATTTGGTGTAGCTTCCATTGGTGAGAAAATTAGAGAAAGTATACTTAGTTTAGGCGCATGTATAAGAGACCTAGAGGTGTGCTGGTCAAATGAGAAAGACTAGTTGTAATAGAAGGTAAGAGATAGAGAGGGCACCCAAAAATAACATGGGATGATGTTATTAAAAATGACTTGAAAAAGTTAAACATGGTAGGGGAAATGACATGTAATAGAAAAGAATGGAGAGAGAGAATTCATGTGGCCGACCCCATTCATATGGGATTAGGACAAGAATGATGATGATGATGATGTTGTTGTTGATTGTATAAAATAGAAATTTAAAAGCACTTTCTGTTCAATCATCGCACTTTCATGCGATGGATATTGCCATTTTCATTCTGCAAAGCTTATAGAAATGATTCAGGAAAAAAAAAAGCTTGTAGAAGTAAGTGCCGTTTGAATTGCATGTGTGAAGCATATGACTGAAAGCTCTGAGTGCCCTTTGTTGTTGCATTATGTTAAATTCAGTTGCATAGCTTGTAGAAATGTCCTTTGCACTTGTCCACATCAGTAATTTTTTTTCTCTCCTAATGATGTGTGTAAAGTATGAATTTTTGGGCAATTGATTGTTTTAGTCCTAGAATAGTTGGTAACATCTACTATAAATAGCATTGTAGCTTTTAAACAATACAAATGAGTAACTACAAACATTTACCACCTGAGCTAAGAAAAAGTTTTCGTCCGTGTTCTGAATTCTAGTGTTCATGTGCTTAAAACATGATCTTCTCTATATTTCAATGATGCTTTATCCCCATTAATAAAAGCAGGTGGTTTCCGCACTTATCAGAAAACAAGGGAAGAATAAAAAAAAAAAAAAAGATGGGGCACCCTTAATAGTAAATTTGGTTTTTTAAATCTCACGTCAGCTCTCTGATTTGCGATGCCCCTATAATGTTTCTAGCCTTTTTGTTCTTTATTTGTTGGGAAGACCTGTCATTTTTTTTTTAGTATAGTTGTTTGGTAACAATTGTGTTTTTTGCCCAATTTCAGTCAATTTTTTCATGAAAAGTATACATTTATCTCATTAAAATATAAAGACTAACCTTTTCTTTTCTTGGTACAGGTTTCTCAATTCTATTAAGCAGTATCTCTGCTTATCATTGTTAAAGAACAGTGCAGTGTCAGTTATGACCATATTTCAACTTCTCTGTTCAATATTTAAAAGCTTGCTATCAAAATTCAGATCAGGGTTGAAATCAGAAATTGGAATTTTCTTTCCTGTCCTCATCCTTCGGGTGCTTGAGAATGTGCTTCAGCCTAGTTTCTTACAGAAGATGACTGTCCTCAATGTACTTGAGACAATCTCCCAGGATTCACAGATTATCATTGATATTTTTGTCAACTATGACTGTGATGTGGATGCTCCAAACATCTTTGAAAGGTATTTGGGATGTCTTTTATATTTCTTCCTTTCTCTTATGTCTTGACTCTTGAATGAGCTTGTGGAATATGACATCTCCCCTCTCCAATCTCATACCTTTCTGGTATAGCTTGTTGATACATATTTAAGTACACCCAGTGACAGAGCTAGAAATTTTGTTGAGGGGGGGCGCCATCAAAGAATAATAAGATAAAAAATTTCGATGATAAATTTTTTTAAAACAAAATAATAAATATAAAAAATTTATATTGTGATTGATAATATTTTCATTTGTGACATTTACAATTGTTCTTGATGAATTTTTGTATTAAGCAAGAATTTCTTACAAGATTGAAGAGAAAAGCTATGTATATTTAATACAATTATGAAAAATAAAACAAATTCAAATGTGTGCTTGTATTCCAGTGTATATCTGATTCTCTCTTACAATGTATACTATATAAGACTTTTCAAATAAGTCAAATTAGCTAAGACTTAAGTACTTAACAAATCTAGAGAGTCCTTACTTGCAATAGTTTAAAAATTAATGAATGAAACTTGTTTTTGTATTTGAAAGTTGAACTATTTTCAGGTAGGTTCTCCAAATCAAAAATTAATTTATAATTATATTAAATCAAATAAATGAAGTATTATGTGCTGTACAATATGGGTCTTCACATTGTTTTAATGGGTGCATATTCATGATTTTAATATCATATACAATAAAAGAGTGTAAAGAGAAGTAGACAATTATTTTATTTAGCTTCTTTTTTTTTTTTTCATACCTTAGAGATTGTGATCTTTCATTAAAGAAAAAATAGCTGAAAGAGAGCTGTGTGGCATAGGAAAAGAGAGGATTAAAGATGGAGATATGAAGTGTCCAATGATGAGAGAGAGAGAGAGAGATTAAAATTGAAGATAAAAATTAGAAGTATGGGACAATTTTAGAATTTATAGAATTCTATGTTTACAAAATAAAAAATTGAAGAGGGCAATTTTATAATTTTAAATCTATATATGTAAAAAGAAAATATAAAATGAGAGAGAGAGAGAGTCCATTAGGTCATATCCAAAAATATTAGTGGGGGCAAATTTATATATTATAATTTTTTCATAATATTAGTAGGGGCACTTTCAAGATTTTACATAATTTATAAGTATATAATACAAATAAAAAAGATCACAGATCCGTCCCTGAGTAGACCTGCTAGCTTAGCAGTTCTGGTGGTGATAACTGTGCATTGAGTTGATTATCCTGATTTCCTGCTCTTTTTATTTGTTGCTTATATATCTTTGAGCCTATACCTTACCTTCTGCATTATATAACTGTTAAATTGCCTAGGGTTTAAAATATTATTCTTCAGAGTAAGATCAGCGTATTCAACTTGGTGTCGCAAAGGACCAATCTGATATTGAATCATGATACTATAATAGGTGAGTTGATCTTGAATCAATGTTAAATTAATTTGGATTGAATGGATTAGTTGAGATTTTGCTTGCATTACGATGTCTCAAGGTATAACTCCGCATTAGCGAGTCATATTGCAATAGAATCTTTGTCTCCTTTGGTAGACTCCAACTAGATTTCTCTCATTTAATATATTTTTAACATTTTTTGTGACCCCTCAAGCCTCTCCACCATTACGATTCTAGAAAAATCTCCCTCTCACTTTATTTTTCTTCTTACATTTCCATCAAGTCAATTCAAGGAAAACTCATTGAAATTCTGAATTGGAACATTTTGTTTCTTAATACTTGAATAGGATGTATGTATTATTCTCTTAAACATTTCAAATTTAATTTTGTGTAAAACTTATATATTGTAGATCTTGGTGAAACGTGTGTGTATATATATATATATATTAAAGATGTAGGTGATTTATATTAGATCTATTTGTTTATGTATAATTGTATATCTGGGCTCATCAAATTATATTTCCATTTTTAATTTTTAAATATTTTGATTTTTAGAGAAGAAACTCAAGTTTTCTAATTGTAGATCCTGTTGATTTGGATTCAACCCATTACCTCAATTCAACTCTTCTACCCGAATCTCTCTTCTAAATTATTCATTAGCACAAAAAATATAAAAATAGAAAATAGAAAAAAGGGATACAAATACAAGCCTCTTAATAACTAGAAGGAAAAACAACGCAGTAGAAGATTTCAACTCTTCCAATTTAATAAGCCTAAATCTATCACTTGTCCCGTTCTAAATAATAAAATTTTCATTATTTGTTCTTCAAAACAAGGCAATAAAGAGTCCCTCTTCTAATGATAGATTGAATACTGACAAGCTGCCAAGCATAATAAAACTTTCAATGAGTATAAATAACATTGAAACTCATGGTATATATAGAATCTTTTACTACAAAAAAGTGTATTCGACTATCATAGAATATAAACTAGTGACTTTTCTATGTTGACACACAAGTATTGCTAACCTTGACCAAATCAAGAATCCGAAAACAACAATAATAAACCTTTCATTCTGAACCTTTACCCAAACCTAGAAATACAGAAAACCCATAAACAATAATGTCAAGATACGAACAGATTCACAAAGTCATCAACTTTTTTACTCAAAGAAACACTATCACCACAAGAATCCAAGGGAGTGCAACAGTGAAAAAGATATCATTACAGTAATTCAGATCTCACAGATTTAGAAAATGAAAGTACTTTAAATTGAATCCATCAAAAAGCATATGAAATGAACAGAGAAATAAACTGGGTTTGGGAATGTTCAACCCATCTGCTTGTAAGAGACATGTAGAGTAGGGAAGGAGAGGGAGGGAGGGAGGGTGGGAGGGAGGACTTAACGGTTATGGGTTACACCTCTTATAAGAAGCTGGTTGAAAATGGGTACCCAAATTCAACCCACTTTAACCCATTATTTAAGCTGGTCCAATTTTCACAACCCAAATTCAACCCATAATTTAAAAACTTTCACCCAATCCTGTCTATATTATTACTGGGTGGCTTTGGGCAGCTTTGCGGGTCTGGGTGATTTTTGCTAGGCCTACACAAGATGAGTAATTACAAGATTGCATGATTTAAAAAGCTCGTAGTTGGAGCTTGGGTTTGGGCCGATTGGTCCACCTCTGGTGTGCATCGGTCATCTCATTCCTTCTGTTGGTGATGCTCCTGGCCCTAATTGGCTGTGTCGTGCCTCCGGCGCTGTTATGATGATTATGTAAGTAGTAGAATTGGAATAGGTTGGACAAAGTGGAGGAACACTAGTGGGGTTTTATGTGATAAACGAATACCAAATAAGTTAAAGGGTAAGTATATAGAACAATCATTAGACCGGTTATTTTATATGAAGTGGAATGTTGGGCGTTAAAACAGAAACATGAACAACACATTCATATGGCGAAATGCAATTGTTAAGATAGATGTTAGGAATAACTAGGAAAGATAAGAGTAATAATCAAAGGATTAGGAAAAATTAGTTGTGGTGCCTATTAATGAGAAAATAAGAGAGAGTAGACTTAGGTGGTATGGACATATTTAACATTGACCTATAGATGCACTAGTGAGGAGAGAGAGACGGATTTGCATAGAAGGTAAGTACATAGAACATTCATTAGACCAATTATTTTATATGGAGCGAAATGTTAGACGTTAAAAAAAAAAACACAAATAACGCAGCCATATGGTGGAAATGTGAATGTTAAGATTGATGTTATGAATAATTAGGAAAGATAAGATTAATAATCAAAGGATTACAGAAGAATTATGTGTGTCACCTGTTAGCAAGAAAATAAGAGAAAATAGACTTTAGGTGGTATGGACATATTCAACGCCGACCTATAAATGCACCAGTGAGGGGAGGAAGATTGATTTGCATAGAAGGTAAGAGACAAAGAGGTCAACCAAAACTAACATGGAATGAAGTTATAAGAAATGATTTTAAAAATTTAAATCTAGTAGGAGAAATGGGTTGTGATAGAAAAGATTGAAAAAAGAAAATCCATATGGTCGACCCCATTTGTACAGGATAAAGGCAAGGATGATGATGTTAAGATTGCATGATTGTGAACCTTAAATGTTGAGTTAGTAATTCAAATGGAAAATTTACCCTTTATTACCCTTTTGATCTTCAATTGTCTTCATAGTCCATGGATCTGGTAAACTCTATCTCTAACTAACTAAACTAACTTAAGTAAATAGGATAAATAAAACTAAAAATTATAGACTTTGGTTTTTTGTTACGAAATTTGTTAAACACTAAGTTCTAATATCCTCCTTACACATGGTATTGACTTTAGCATGTAACTAATTCAAGATTCAGTGATTAAATTGTTATATGTAGACTGTGCTGTTAGTCCTCTGATTCTCCCCCATCCCCGGCGCATGCAGAAAGTAGCTCCTATACTATTGAGTTACCATAAATCTTGGCCGGCAAAACTTGACTATACTTTATTCGCCTTAGAAATGATTCAAGTTATACAAAATTTCTCAAAATAATGTACGAGTTACACAAAATTGAAATTAGAATTCCAAATAAGTAATAAGATCCTATAATCACAGTGTTGCCACAGCTAATGAAAATGAGATTTAAAATGAATTTCTTTGAAGTTGCCTGCAAGAATTAACCTTGCCACCTCTTATAGTTCTGCATTGATGATGGAGGAGCTTTTGGTTGGAATTATTGTTGTAAATTGTCTTGGCAATTTTATCATTTTCTCCCAATAGATTTTTTTTTCTCTTCTCCCCTCCGCCCACACCCAAATAAGCGTGTGTGTTGTTGGTGCGTGGGCGGGGGAAGAAGACAAAGATGTCATTTCAGTTTGCTGGAAATCACAAACAGCTGGTGGGGTAGTTCCTAATGCTGGGCCCTTCATGCAGGAAGTTTGAAACTTTTTTGAATCTTAATTGAGCCCTATTTTCTTACTTCTGATGAACACTTTTTAGACATGGGGCTACTTAAGAGAGTTTATATCAACCCATGATAATCCATTGCTTACATGATATGAATTGGCATTCTCTACTTTTTGTCTATGGATTATCCTCCAATTACATATGCTGCAAGAGTCACTTTTATTTAGTTCGTTCTCTCTCTCTTGATCTCTTATATAAGTGCTCAATATATTTTCATTTAACATTTAATTTATGATTTCATTTTGGCATCAAGGTTTAGTAAAAATTGTATTTAAACACTTTTAATTCCATCAGATATTTGCAGGACTGTCAATGGCCTTTTGAAAACTGCTCAAGGTCCACCTTCTGGTTCCACTACCACATTGTCTCCAGCCCAGGATATTACATTTAGGCTTGAATCAGTAAAATGCTTGGTTAGAATCATTAAGTCAATGGGAGCTTGGATGGACCAACAGCTGAGAATAGGGGACTTCTATCTGCCAAAGAACTCTGACAATGACCATTTGATTGATAATCATTCAACCCTGAACGGTGAAGATGGAATTGTCCCTGATAGTGAGCTTCATCCAGAAGCAAATTCTGAGTCCTCAGATGCTGCTACTCTTGAGCAACGTCGAGCTTATAAAAAAGAGCTTCAGGTTAAGTAATGATTTTATATGAAGAGAGAAAAATGACCATTTCCTTATCAATAATAATATTGTCTTCTTTTTTAATTTTAGCTCGGGAATGCTATGGTTTAACCTGTAGTGACAATATTACTGGGTTAAATGCAGAAAGGTGTTTCTCTGTTCAATAGAAAACCTTCCAAGGGCATTGAGTTTCTAATAAGCACAAAAAAAATTGGTGGTTCTCCAGAGGCCGTGGCTTCATTTCTGAGGAACACTACAGGCCTAAACGAAACTATGATTGGTGACTATTTGGGTGAAAGGGAGGATTTTTCTTTAAAAGTTATGCATGCTTATGTGGATTCCTTTAACTTTGAAGCAATGGATTTTGGCGAAGCAATTAGATTTTTCCTAAGGGGCTTCAGGTTACCTGGGGAGGCACAGAAGATTGACCGCATCATGGAAAAATTTGCTGAGCGCTATTGTAAATGCAATCCAAATTCATTTTCTAGGGCAGATACTGCTTATGTTCTTGCTTATTCTGTGATAATGCTCAACACGGATGCTCATAATAACATGGTAAAAGACAAGGTGAGCTTGCTGATATTTCCCCATTTAACTTCTACCACGGTGACAGAACCATGATTTATTTGGTTTTTTTTTTTGGCTGTGATAACTATTAAATCTTTAACATATTCATGTTTTATATTTCTTAGTTGCTTCTTCAATGAAATTAAAAAAGCTGCTTATTTAAGAGAGTATCACCTTTAAAATCATTTTGCACTTTGTTTTTAATACCTTGCTGCATCTGATAAACACAGACAGATATTAAATAGTCATTTTTTTTTCTCAGATAATAATTTTCTGCAAAGTATTTGGATACTTCACTGTTATTTTATTCTGTGATTTTGTTTTAAAATTTAGTGGGACCTTGGAACATGAAAGTGTATGCTGGAAATATAAAATATGTAATCAACTAAGAGAATATGAAATAAACATATCATTTCCCATATTTAGCATTCAAATTTTCTCCGATATTGCAAACTTAGGAGATTCACAATATGCAAGTATTATTGGCAAATGTTGAACTAATAGATTCCATTCTGACTTCCACTCTGCTCTGGGTTTTGCTATTAAGATGAGCAAGGCCGCTTTCATCCGGAATAATAGAGGGATCGATGATGGCAAGGATTTACCAGAAGAGTTTTTGGGTGCCCTTTATGATCAAATTGTTAAAAATGAGATCAAGCTGAATGCTGAATCTTCTGCACCAAATAGCAAGCAGGCGAACAGTCTTAATAAACTATTGGGATTGGACAATATACTCAATCTTGTTTGGAAGCAGACAGAAGAAAAACCTTTGGGTGCAAATGGGGTTCTTATAGGGCACATTCAGGAGCAGTTTAAAGCAAAATTGGGAAAATCAGAGTAAGTATGATATAGATCTTGTGAAGGCCTTTATAGTATGTTATTGTGGCTTTTGTCTGTCATTTACAAGCATGGTCAACCTGTTACACTCTTGAGCACAAGCAGGGGATAGGGGTGTTGCAATTTTAGGGCATAAAATGTTTCCAGTTGGAGATCTTTTGATTCATCAATTTGTTTTGATTGGATAATCATTAGTGTCCTCCATTCTATGCACATGATTCTCCTACTGGACCAATTGTTGTGATATTGGTGTGGATCGATGAATCTTAGGGATGCTGCTCACCTTATATCTCTTTCGTTGAACCTTTGTCAGGTTTAATAATAATAATAATGGAATCCCTTTTTATATGTTGTTGCAGGTCTGCTTATCATACTGTTACAGATGCAGTGATATTGAGATTTATGATGGAAGTCTGTTGGGGTCCAATGCTTGCTGCATTCAGTGTAACTCTAGACCAGAGTGATGAGAAGGCAGCTACTTCTCAATGCCTACAGGGCTTCCGACATGCTGTGCATGTTACTGCAGTAATGGGTATGCAAACCCAGAGGGATGCCTTTGTTACTACTGTAGCTAAGTTTACTTACCTCCATTGTGCTGCAGATATGAAGCAAAAAAATGTTGATGCTGTCAAGGTAGTTTTTTTTTCTTTTTGTGGGTGTGTGGTTGTTTGAGTTTTTCCCTCTTTCTGGATGGATGACTGGCACTGTATATAACTAACATCAAGTGAATGTTTATGTTTCCCACGATGGACATTTGTTCCCTGCTAGATCAGTTAGAAATGCTTGCATCAGAATGTTCACACAAATAGCCTCCCCTATATTTACCACATAAATGGAGCTTATTCACATATCTTTATGCCTACTCTTTCCTGATAATTAGCCATCTATATCTTTTCATACATAACAGTGATATTTTGGCGGTGAGTTGGTCCAGTCAGATTTACTTTTCGTTGGAGTCAGTGTCTGTGTTGCATTGTTGTTCCTTATCCTAACAGCATTTAACATATGTATTTTGCAAGCAAGTCTTTTTTTTGGTTACATCTTTTATAACTTATAACGCTAGTGTAATATTTCACATTGGCAGGCAATGATATTGACTGCCATTGAAGATGGAAATTATCTTCAGGAAGCTTGGGAGCATATTTTAACATGCCTCTCTCGATTTGAGCATCTTCAACTGTTGGGAGAGGGTGCACCTTCTGATGCATCCTTTCTCACTGTATCTAACATCGAAGCTGACGAAAAAACACTGAAGTCTGCCGGTTTTCCATCTTTAAAGAAAAAAGGATCTCTTCAGAATCCAGCTGTGGTGGCTGTTGTTCGAGGGGGATCATATGACAGCACCACTCGTGGAGTAAATACATCAGGGCTGGTAACGCCAGAGCAGATTAATAACTTCATTTCAAACTTGAATCTACTTGACCAGATTGGGAACTTTGAGTTGAACCACATATTTGCTCATAGCCAAAGGTTAAATAGTGAGGCAATAGTAGCTTTTGTGAAGGCCCTATGCAAAGTTTCCATGTCAGAATTGCAGTCTCCAACAGATCCTCGTGTATTCAGCCTCACAAAATTAGTCGAAGTTGCGTAAGATTCTATTCTCTGTCTCAAATATATTTACTTTCTAGGGAATTTTCATATCTTTTGAAAGATTGAATAAGAAGAATACTCTGTTCCTTCCAGGATATGCTTGTCTTGCACTAAATTGCTTTTTGTCACTTTTGCAAAATAAATGAGTAGTTTGCAGTTGCAGGAGATTATTAATTTTCATTGATAACTAAATATGCAAAGATCCATCTTCTCTCCTTTATTGGATTTTGATTTTCTGGAGGGATGCTTCATCCCTCCTCTCATCCTTCCCGTCTTTCTCTCCCCTTTACCTAACAACAGGGTCTTGCTCCATCTCTCATCTCTTCCATCCCTCCACCTTCCTTCCCTTCAACCAAACGTTAGGTTAGTGTTTTTTTTTTTGTTAATGTCGGAAAATTCTTGATGAGATTTTTGTAACTTGTTTGTTTTAATCAGGAACTTCCAGATAAAAATGTGGGATGAATTATACAATTAAACCATTGTTTCTATTTTTCAGGCATTACAATATGAACCGCATCAGATTGGTGTGGTCTCGCATATGGAGTGTTCTTTCAGATTTCTTTGTGTCAGTTGGCTTGTCAGAAAATCTCTCTGTTGCAATTTTTGTCATGGATTCTTTACGGCAGCTTGCTATGAAATTCTTAGAGCGAGAAGAGCTAGCAAATTACAATTTCCAAAATGAATTCTTGAGACCATTTGTGATCGTCATGCAGAAAAGCAGCTCTTCTGAAATCAGGGAGTTAATAGTAAGGTGTATTTCGCAGATGGTCCTCACCCGTGTCAATAATGTAAAATCTGGCTGGAAAAGTGTTTTTATGGTATGTGAGCGTCTTCAATTCTTTTGTTTATGGTATTATGCATGGTTCAGAATCAACTAACATTTTGCATTAGGTAAGAAGGTCCATATTCTAACCTAGAGCCTGATTGAAATTGAAAATATATTTTCACAGAAATAACTTGGTCATGTTATCTAAAATTTAGTCCTCCCTTCTCTAAGTTTTAAGCAAAAATTGTTTTATTGTCTTATTATTATCTATGAAAAATGTATGCGTCTCAGGTGAAACTTTTTTGTGAATTTTTTAAGTGGACTCAGCCCTGTCATGATCAAATTAAAACTATGATGCCGTTCATCCTAGTTGGGTACTGAACTCCGGGCATGCATGTTTTCGCACGTGTAGGCCCTGGTTTGCGTGTGTATGTGTTGCAGATACACTACTTGGATGACTCAATTCCTCCCCCACCTCTTCCTGCTTCTTCCGTTGTGTGTGTGTGTGTGTGTGTGTGTGTGTGTGTTTTATGTAACCTGAATATCCCACTTTTTTTTTGCTTCATGGAAGTTGTTCAAGTATTTAGTGATTATTGATTCCTATATAAATGCTCATCATTTTTCCCTTTACATTTAGGATCTTTATCGATACCTTGAAATGCGGTCGTTCAAGTATTTTGCAATTCTTATATGAACTAATGTCTTGTTTAATTTGGTGAGTTTGAGAATCATTAGCCACACATACAAAATTGCAAAAAGAAAAGGTCATTTCTATTTTATGATGCTCAAGGACTTATTGCACATGTTTCTGGATGTCACCATGTTTCTAACAATATAGTTCTTCTTAGAATTACCTTGGTATGAGGTGCTGAAGCTGATCCACTGTAATGGGATTGTACCGTGCATTAAAATTTGATCTGTTGTCTATATATAATAGTGTGTTCTACTCACAGTCCACTTATAAACCATGACTTCTTTTCAACACGTTGATACTCAGAAGTGGCCAAATTGGCCCTTTCAAATGTTTCGCTTCTCATGTCAATTTTCCTTTCTCAGGTGTTTACAGCTGCAGCAGCTGATGAAAGGAAGAATGTTGTCTTGTTGGCTTTCGAAACAATGGAAAAAATAGTACGAGAATATTTTCCTTACATAACTGAGAAGGAGATAGTGACCTTTACTGATTGTGTCAAATGCCTCATCACTTTCACAAATAGTAAATTTAATAGTGATGTTAGCCTCAATGCCATTGCGTTTCTCCGGTTCTGCGCTGTCAAATTGGCAGATGGGGGTCTTGTTTTCAACAATAAGAGCAAGGTTGAGGATTCATCCTTTGAAGACGCAAACGACGATGCTTCAGATGGACAAACTTTCACTGATAAAAATGATCACGTGTCCTTCTGGATTCCTTTGCTCACAGGTAAGTTGCTTTTAACTCAAGATTTCATTCAGGAGAATGCACTTGTTGAAAGTTTGGCAGAACCCAGTGTTTGATCAGCTGCTAACTGAACGATTTTTGGTATTTAAAACCAACTTCATTTTATGATTTCTATTTTTTTTCAAGAAGAAACAATTTTTTTTTTTATCTTTCACCTCTCTGGCCTTCAGCCTCCTGCAAAGAAGCCATAGATATCGAACTTAGAATCCTCAAACAGAAACCACTTTGTCATATGAATTTATATTGGCTTTTCTTTCTGTTGGTGAGAGTTACTGATCCTCGTGGTGTTATATATTCTGAAGTTGGATGTAAGCCTTGTTATTAAGCAGCTTCATGTTGTTCTGCAAATTTTGTTTCAGGGTTATCAAAACTAACTTCGGACCCTAGGTCAGCTATCAGGAAAAGTGCTTTGGAAGTGCTCTTCAACATTTTAAAGGATCATGGTCATCTTTTTTCATGCCCATTTTGGGTCAGTGTTTTCAATTCTGCAGTTTTTCCCATATTCAATTGTGTGCCTGATGAAAAAGAAACACAAATGAATGATGGACAGTCTTCACTAGCTTTCAAATCTTCACATCCCGAGGGAATTACATGGGATCCTGAAACTTCTTCAGTGGCAGCTCAATGTCTAGTTGACCTATTTGTCTTTTTCTTTGATGTGGTGAGGTCTCAACTACCTCGAGTAGTTTCAATACTGATGGGTTTCATAAAAAGCCCTGGTCAAGGTCCTGGGAGCACTGGGGTAGCTGCGTTGATGCGTTTGGCCGGTGACTTGGGAGACAGACTTTCTGAAGATGAATGGGGACATGTTTTTGTTGGCTTGAAAGAAGCAGCTGCTTCTGCTCTTCCAGGATTTTTAAAGCTTGTAAAGACCATGGATAGCATTGAGGTTTCTGATGTTTCTGATTCTATTAATGATCTGGAAACAGTTTCCTACCCTCAATTGATCAATAATGATTCTGAGGATGACAACCTGCAAACTGCAGCATATGTTGTTTCAAGAATGAAGAGTCATATAGCTTCACAACTGCTCATTGCTCAGGTTCTCTCTCTCTCTATAAATATGTGTGTGTGTGTGTACATGCATAATTATATTTGAATGTACATGCATCCAGACACAAGTCACATAACTATATCAAATATTATTTAATACCACTTAGAAAATTCAGGGAAAAAAAATACCACTTGGAAAAACAAAGGCTATAACTATATTTATATCCACATATCTTCAAAGAAGAATAGCATATTCTTGATAAGTAATTCCTATCTTGATCTACGTGCTTCACTTGCATAGACTGGAGCACAGTGTGGTTGGTCCCGCTTAGCATATCTGTTTTGGAGAAACATCTCCAGATATGCAAATTATTTATATCACCCAATTTTCACTCAGTTCTGCAACCTGCAACCTTCCACGTTGAGATGTTAAAGTGTGTGAGCAGCCTAGCATATCATTATTACAGTGGTGGATTTTAGAATCAAACAATTTTTGTTTTTTTTTTTCAAGGGTTAGCTATGGGAAAGGAGCCTTATTGGATGCTTATTTTAAAATTATCTCAATTTTCTGTGCAGAAATTCTACTGTGACGCCTGAATGAAAGTGAAGTAAATTCGGGATTAAAAATTTTACCAGGAATTTCGCAAAGTAGCAATTGAAGTATTGCTTAAAACCTTATAGCAAGGGATGGAGTCATGCCTAATATGGATTATGTGCTTGGTGTGAAATTTGACAAATTACATAAAATTGACCAAATTCAAATACTTTTAGAGATGTAGAAATAAAGAAAAAAAGAGATTAATTCGGGAGGATAACTTAAATCCTGGATATAGTTAGCAAAAGGCGGTCACCAGGCTATTGTTGTTTATATGGAGTTAGTATTGGCATTTTCTGTCGGAGTTAAAATTGGCAATGCCTGTGAGTTGACTCTCTTTTGACTCTCCAACTGTCCTATTTTGTTAAATCTAGGATAAGATGTTCTATAAGATAAGGAGGTATACAATTTTTGGTACCAAGTTTGTTACAAATATATTTGGCTATTATTTGAAAAAGGCAGATTTAGGAAAATGTAACCTTTGGGGGAATTTAAAAGTACAGGTGAAGAGGCGGAGTGTGTGCTTGGTGTGAAATTTGACAAATTACATAAAATTGACCAAATTCAAATATTTTTAGAGATGCAGAAATAAAGAAAAAAAGAGATTAATTTGGGAGGATAACTTAAATCCTGGATATAGTTAGCAAAAGTCGGTCACCGGGCTATTGTTGTTTATATGGAGTTAGTATTGTCATTTTCTGTTGGAGTTAGGATTGGCAATGCCTGTGAGTTGACTCTCTTTTAACTCTCCAACTGTCCTATTTAGTTAATTTGGTACCAAGTTTGTACAAGTAACCATTGGGGAATTTAAAAGTACAGGTGAAGAGGCGGAGTGTGTGTTTGGGGGGGGGGGGGGGGGTGTGGATTTGTTGATTTAACAAAAAATAGCTTAAGGACTCCTTGTGCTTAATGCCAACTGCAAAAAGCAAACTTCCTAGATCCCCAAATATGCTTGTTATTAAATGTCTTTATACTTTCAAATTTTTGACCACTATACGAACTTAGAGCGCAAGAGAGGGAGTGAGGTAAGATATATTATATCCTTAATGATTTGCATGGTGAATTTGCAGGTGTGATTCATTCTTTCCCCAGTTTATCTTCTTCTTTTTTACCTCTCTTTTTCTTTTTCTTTTCAGTTTGTTTGCTATTACACTGGAAGCTAGAAACTTCATTTATGATCTCTCTATTCCAATTCATATGCACTCTTTTTTATTTTTAATTTTTAATGGGGACTAATATCTGAAGATGAAAAAAAGTTATGCAGGGTGTGTGTATGTTTGGGGGTGGGTAAGAGTGGAACTTTTTCTTTTGTGTAGCTGCATTTGTTGCGTTTACTGTAAAGATTTAAGATAGTACAAAGTTATGTGGCTGAGGTGAAGAAGGGAGTAAAAACCGAAAACATAGGGCTTGCTTGGTTCAGTTATTTGAAAATAGTTTTAAAAAAATCCAAAAAAATTGTGGAGGATATGTGATGGTACATGATGGACATGGATTTAGAGATAAAAATGACTTTGGAGAGGCTATCTTACACTTTGCAATGGTATATAATCTTATAGTTGGAATATCTGTTTTAAAAAGAGAATGAACCAAATCGAGGGCGAGCCTTGGTGCAACGGTAAGGTTGCTCCATTGTGACCTGGAGGTCACGGGTTTGAAACAAGGAAACAACCTCTCCACACCTAGAGGTAAGACTGCGTACTAAGGATTTCTCTGGAGATAAAGGAATAAGAATAATTCTCTGTGTGTATTCTTCTCCTTGAGGAGGATTTAAATAGTACAGAAATAATTACAAAGAAGGAAAGAAATTAAATGCTAAAAATCAACTCCTTCTGAGTAGTAGAATAACCGAGAAAAATACATTTGAGGGAACGAGGGTCAAGCTTACCACTGTGATGAATATGGACAAAGCTTATACAACTAAAGACTCGTGGAGGAAGATGATTAACATTTAATGGTGAGCAAGAAGTAGTGAAAACTTGAAGTGGAGTTTGGTATTGAAGAAATTTGGAAGGCATCCGATTGATCAAATAGGCTGCCGTGAGAATAGCCTCCCCTCAATATGACTTTGGTATTGTCATGGATAGAAGCAAAGAACGGGATACTTCGAGAAGATGACGGTTTTTTCGTTTGGTTACTCCATTCTGTTGAGGGGCATTAGTGCAAGAAGTTTGATGGATAATGCTATGATAAGAAAAATAGGACTTGACACCAGAATAAATGTATTCACCCCCATTATTAGAGCGGAAGACTTTTATCTTTGAATTGTACTATGTATGGATCATTTGATGAAGGGACTTACTTTTTCCTTCATCAAATAAACCCAAGTAACTAATGAATGTGACAAATCATTTAGAACCTGAAAGATTAGTCACACAAGTAGGGCCCTAAACATCACTATGAACAAGAGCAAAAGGAATGACACTTTTATTAATACTTAATGGAAAAGGTACCAGATGATGTTTAGTAAGTTCACAAGTTTCACATTGAAATTGAGAAACATCAACAACAGAAAATAAAGAAGGAAATAATTTTTTTAAATAATAAAATGACGGATGTCCTAAATGCTTGTGCCATAACCAAATATCACGGGATGAACTAGTAGTGGACTGCACAATATGAACTGAGGTTGAAGTAGTTGGTACATCTAATTAATAGAGATCACCTCTTTCACTACCATGACCAATCCTTGCCCCCGTCCTGAGATCCTGAAAGCAACGAGTGTCAAAAAACGTGATAGAACAGTTTAAGATTTTAGTAAGTTAATTGATAGACAACAGATTATTGGACAATCTAGGGACATGAAGAACATTGGAAAGGGACAATCAATAAAGTGAGATTGAACCTTCATCAGCAGTTGTGACACAAGTTTTAGTAGGTGAGGAATAACATGAGAAAAAATGAGATGTAGAGGTCATGTGATTAGTTGCCTCTGTATCTATAACCCAAGAGTTGGAGGAAGACTTACTGGATACACAAACAACGACCAAAGTTACCTGAGGACGTGACTAAAGAACTGGACCCTTTAGTAGAGAGCAAGCGAGCACACTCCTAATTATTTGTTCCATCTGAGCAGAAGAAAACTTAGCAGCAGATTGGTCACCATTCTGATCACTGGAATAGAACGACTCCCTTTTCCACCCTTATTGCCTTCACATTTGTCACGCTTTTTTTCAGGCCACCAAGGCAGATAACTATTGAGTTTAAAGCATTCCTCTCTCACATGTCTAGTCTGGTTACAATAATCACAAACCAAAGAATCTTTGTCATCAGATTTAGTAGTTTTAGCTATATTACCGGACGTTGTAGTTGGTGGAGGATCTGGCAGATGTACTAATGGTGTCCGAGTTGGCTGACTTGTGGTAAAAACCAAAGCAAATCCTTCTGGAGAAGGTGGCATGCATAGCAGATCGTCGGAGGGCCTGGGTACGCACATAAGCATAGGCCTCACGCAATTAGGGAAATAGATCTTTTCCAAGCACCTGAGTCCTTACTTGATCCAGATCCAGGTTAATGCTAACTGTTGTGAAAATCAGTCGCAAACCAAGCACAATCACGAAACATGACACAAAACGAATCAAGCACAATGCACAGAACACAAGAATATACGTGGTTCGGCAATGTGCCTACGCCCACAACAAAGATCTGGCAAAAGATTTCACTATGTGAAAATCAAGAGATTACAAGTTTCAACCCAAACCCTAGCTCTCGCTCTCTCTCTTTCTGCAGTTTTAGTGTTTTCTCTCGTTAGTCCCTCCAAAACCCTTAGATGCCCTTATATATCAGGCTACAAGAGAGTCCTAACTTGGGTCCAAAACCCGCAAGCGAAAAACGGGTAATAAAATTTTTCCCAGGGGTGCTGCCCCCGGACCCCCGTGGCTTTAGTGGCTTAAGGCCGCACAAAGCCCATTTTTTGGGTCAATCGGGTCGCAACGCGACCAGGGTTGAAACAAAATTCGGGCCACACACATAATAAATCTCCACCTTGGCTCGAATTCCGCCGAGCTTCGCAATCCCATCTACTCCTTTCACCTCCTTCACATGCCCTAAGGGCATCAACAACTATAAACACCAATCAAGCCCAGACAATGTTTGAACTTGATAGTAAAAATAACCTTAGTCATCATATTTGCCGGATTCTCTGCTGTCCCAATCTTCTTCACTACAATAGCATCTTGTGCAATCACATCTCTGATGAAGTGCAACCTGACATCAATATGCTTGGTCCTTTCATGGAACATCTGATTTTTAGTCAGATGTATAACACTCTGGCTGTTGCAAAATACAGTCAAATCATCCTGCTGCAAGCCCAGATCACTAACCAAGTCTCTAAGCTATATAACTTCCTTCACTGACTCTGTGGCAGCCATGTACTCGGCCTCTGTAGTAGACAATGCAATTGTAGATTGCAAAGTCGTTTTCCAACTGATCACACTCCCACAAAGAGTAAAGACATACCCTATCAAGGACCTCCTCCTATCAAGATCTCCAGCATAATCTAGATCAACATATCCAACAACACTCCCAGACGTGTCGCTGCCTCTGTCATAGACTAATCCAACATTTGCAGTGCCTTGCAAATATCGCAATATCCATTTCACAGCCTGCCAATGAACCTTCCCAGGTTTATCCATGTATCTGCTCACTACATTAACTGCATGTGAAATGTCTAGATTAGTGCACACCATAACATACATGATGCTACCAACTGCACTAGCATAAGAAACACGAGACATGTGCTCCACCTCGGTTTGTGGTGACAATTCTATTGAAAGTCTGAAGTGGGCTGCCAATGGAGTTCTCACAGGCTTTGAGGCTTGCATATCAAAGCGTTCTAACACCTTCTCAATGTATTTCTTCTGTGACAAATACAATTTGCCTGCTCCTCTGTCTCTGTAAATCTCCATACCCAAAATCCTCTTCACGGCACCTAAATCCTTCATCTCAAATTCACCACTAAGTTAAGCCTTCAACAAGTTGATTTCTGACATGTTTCTACAAGCTATCAACATGTCATTAACATAGAGCAACAATTATAAATACGAACCATCTGAGAGCCTCTTGTGATACACACAACTGTCAAACTCACTCCTACAATAGCCACTTCCAACCATAAAGGTGTCAACTCGCTTGTACCACTGTCTAGGAGACTGCTTCAACCCATACAAGGACTTCTTTAATAGGCAAACATGGTCTTCCTTTTCCAGAATCTCAAACCCCTCAGGCTGATGCATATAAATCTGCTCTTTCAACTCTCCATGCAAGAACGCAGTCTTGACATCAAGTTGCTCAAGCTCTAAGTCATACAGAGCAACCATAGCAAGTAGCACTCGGATTGAACTATGTTTCACAACAGGAGAGAGAACTTCATTGAAGTCCACCCCTTCCCTCTGTGTATAGCCCTTCGCCACCAAGCGTGCCTTGAACCTTGCATCTTCCACTCCTGGAGTTACTTGCAAAACTCATTAAATTCTTCATCACAGAATTCCAAACCGTTGTTTGTCCTCAAGCGCTTAACCTGTTTTCCAGTCTGTTTTTCAATTAAGGTCTTCCACTGCTTGAACGTGACAAAGGCCTTATACTTGTGTTTCAGAATATAAACTCAAACCTTCTGAGAAAAGTCATCAATCAACGTCATCATATATCTACCACCAGCATGTGAATTAACCTGAGAAGGACCCCAAAGATCAGAATGGATATAATCCACTGTGCCTTTGGTCCGATGAATTCCCGTATTGAACTTCATTCTACACTGTTTTCCGAAGACACAATGCTCACAGAAATCCAGCTTTCTAGTTTTTTGACCACCAAGCAAACCCTGCTTACTCAGAACATCCATCCCCCTCTCACTCATATGGCCTAACCGCATATGCCACAACCTGGTAGCATCTATATCTGGATCCGAGGACGATACTGCAGCAGAACCTGTAACTGTGCTACCTTGCAGAGCATACAAACCATGTTGCTTCAGTCCCTTCATCACCACGAGAGCACCCTTTGAAACCCTAATGACTCCACTTTCAGTCTTGTAACTGCAGCTGATGGAATCCAATGTACCCAGGGAAATCAAATTTTTTTGCAGTTCTGGAACATGCCTGACATCAATCAGTGTTCTCACTATACTGTCAAACATCTTGATTCAAACTGTATCGATACCTACAACCTTGCATGGCACATCATTCTCCATCAGAACTTCCCCTCCATCAATGGAACGATAAGAGGTAAATTAGTCTCTGTTAGGACAAATGTGATACGAGTAACCCGAATAAAGTATCCACTCATCGCTAGAGCCACGGGCAGAAATAGTGAGAATGCTACCACCATCTAAATTACTACCCTTTGCAACAGCCACCCCAGTGGCTTCGAAGGATTTTCCTTTTCCCTTCTTACTCTCCGGATAGTCTTTCCTGAAGTGCCCTTCCTTGTGGCAAGTGAAGCATTTAAGCACCTTCGATTTGTTCTTAGACTTAGAACGACCTTTGATGCCAGACCATCCCTTATGATCCGTTCTCCCTCTAACAACTAAGTCCTCTGCCGAACTTTCTGTATTGCCCTCAGACGTCCTTCTCTGCAACTCCTTATAATTCAAAGGTGCCTTCACGTCTTCCATGGACAAATTAGTTCTGCCATACGTCATTGTATCGACAAAGTTCTCGTACGAGGGTGGTAGAGAACACAACAGAATAATAGCCTGATCCTCATCCTCTATTTTAACATCAATATTCTTCAAATCCATGATGACAGTATTAACCTTGTCAAGGTGGTCTTTTAAAGACGAACCTTCCGGCAACTGAAGAGTGAACAACCGCCTCTTTAGGTACAAGTGATTCGTAAGAGACTTCGTCATATAACGGGATTCCAACTTGCTCCACAGCCCATCCGCCGTAGTTTCTCCAGAAACTTCTCGCAAAACTTCGTTACTTAAGCACAACAGAATCGCACTGTGTGCTTTCTCCATAGCCTCATCTTTTTAATCGTCCTTCCACTTTTCTGGCAGTGCATCGTTTCCCTTCAGCGTCTTGGATATCCCATGTTGAGCCAACAGGGCCTGCATCTTAATCCGCTACATGTTGAAGTCGTTTATGCCATTAAACTTCTCGATTTCCATAAACTTGGTCGACATCCCAGCTTAGAACCGATGACTCTGATACCAGTTTATTGTGAAAAACAGCCGCAAACCAAGCACAATCACAAAACACGTCACAAAACGAATCAAGCATAACGCACAGAATACAAGAAACCCAAACCCTAGCTCTCGCTCTCTTTTTTTTTGCGGTTTTAGTGTTTTCTTTCATTAGTCCCTCCAAAACCCTTAGATGCCCTTATATATCGGGCTATAAGAGATTCCTCACCTGGGTCCAAAACCCACAAGTGAAAAACGGGTCATAAAATTTTTCCCGGGGCAGCGGACCCCCGTTTTTTCGGGTCAATCAAGTCGCAAAGCGACCCAGGCTGAGACAAAATTTCGGCTACAACATAACACTAACAAGAAACTTAAAAACGCATTCTTTTTCAATCTGCTTATTCAACAAAACAGTATCAACAACTTACTCCATCTCACAAGGTTGGTAATAGTCGAGTTCTTGCCACAAAGCTTGGAGGGCATTCTAATATGCGTCCAATGTCCTTCCCTGTTGAGTAGTAGCCTAAATACGATGCTTCAACTCATAAATTGGTGCCTCATTTTCTCCCATAAAAGAAGTCTGAGATACTGCATCCCAAATATCTTTAGCGGACTTGAGCTGCATATATCCAGGACTAAGATCGGAGGTCATAGTTTGGAGGAGCAGAGCATTTCATTTTCTAGAACCCAAGTGGTGAAAGTTGGGTCATTGATTGCAGGTTGTGGTTTTTCCCCAATCAAATACCCCAACCGGCCTTTGCCGATAATATATAGCTTCACAAAGTGAGACCAAGCCAAATAATTGGTGCCATCAAGTTTATGAGGCATCAACTGTACATTCATCAGATCTTGATGCGGGTTAAATGAGGTTGGAGGAGTTATTAGAGTCTGAGTATCAATCTCAGAAATCACAGGGATTTCTATTTTGTCTGCCATGAAGTCAAATAAGGACACTTGGTCTGTGGTGGTGGACAGGGCTATCGACAGGTTATGTGGTTTTAGGTAAAAATAGATCTGGTGTTTGGGTATTAAGGTGTATTTGCAGAAAACCCTAAAGGAAAAATTAGGGTTTTAAAATTCTTCTCTAGAGAGCTCTGATATCATGAGGATTTCTCTCGAGATAAAGGAATAGGAATAATTCTAAGTGTATTCTTCTCCGTGAGGAGGATTTAAATAGTACAGAAATAATTACAAAGAAAGAAAGAAATTAAATACTAAAAATCAACTCCTATAACTATACTTATGTGAAGAAATTAAATGCTAAAAATCAACTCCTATAACTATGCTAATTATACATAATCAACTAATTATCTATATATGTCAACACGTACATCACACATACATCTAGGGTTGCACACGGTTTGGTTCGGACCAGTTTGGGAGTGTTTTGGAACCAAACCAGACAGTGAGGACCAATGGAACGGAACCAATGAGGAGCCGGTTCGGTTTAGTTCAGGTCCACGGTTCTAGCCTTGAAGAAAAATTCACCCAAATGGAAAACAACCAGCTAGCTGTGGCCGTAGCTGCAGTAACAACAGCAACAGTCATTCTCATACCCACCTCGAGCACCATACCAACACCTCCTCCAACAACAGCAATAACAGCTCCAAATGTTCAAAAATCAAATTCTACGAAAGCAACAACTCTATTTTTCAATAACCCCAACATATAAATACTATAAAGGTCAAACCAAAATAAACCCTAAAATAGAACAGATTAAAGTTAACAGAAGACTATTGATACAATAGTTAACAAGACATAGAAATCAAACCTTCATTAAGATCGTGTCACCACGAAAAAGCTGAAGCTTCTCCATTGTCTCCGGATGCAGCACAATGACAGAGTTGTCATCGTTGATTGCCTCATCAACAACAAGCGAAGAGATCGAACAGGTCAATGACTTCAAGAACCACCAGCTCCCACTGGCGCGCATCAAGAAGATCATGAAGGTTGACGAGGTCATCCAAAAGTTGCTGTGAGAAATGAGAGAGAGAGAGAGCTGTCTGTTTTATGCATGCACAAGTGCATTTATATATGTGTTTTATGCATACACAATCTAGTTTCTTTTCTTTCCTTTTTCCCCTAAGCAGACGAAATTTGGAACAAACTTTTATTAGAAAATTGAATTAGTTTTCCATGTACAACTACGCAATGTTGGTGCATTTATATATGTGTGTGCATGTTTTATGCATGCATAAGTGCCGCAAACATTCTGGGCATGTGTGGCTCACTTTTCTAAGAATTGTTTTTTTGTTTTTTGTTTTCAAAGAACTAAAAAACAGAAAATAGTTTGAAAATTCATTTGGTTAACAATTTTCTTAGAATTGAGTTTTAAAAAAAAGCATGTTTTCAGATGTAGGTCTCTGAAATTGTAGTTCTATGTAGCTTGTTTTATGTTTTGCAAGTTCTTGAACATTGTTTTCAGAAGACTAAATCAAACAAATCAGGCCCTCTATAACTTGCTATCTCTGTTTCGAACTTAGCATTTATGAGCTGCATAATATATGTATCTGTCACTCACTGTTATTTGTTTTTATTTGTGTGCAAATTTTGCAATCCTTGGATTTTAGGATATTTGTAGCATTTATGTGATGCATACATTTATCATATCTTTGCACGCATATGTTTAATTGTATATCCAGGTGTGCATAAATGATGCAAACATGCTACAATCTACGGATTTGCTTCCTGATCTTTGAATTATGAGCTGATGAGTATTTTTTTCTCAAATTTTTTATGTAGATATGAAACTGATGGCTGAAAGATCATTAGCATAGTAAATATTTCTGATTATTGTGAGAAAGACAGGAGATCCTGCAGTTTTCTCATACCATCATGTTCCATTATATCACCTTTTATTTCTTTTGATTGCCTTAAATATATTAGATGGAGTAACCTTCGTAGTTTATTTATCATTGGTCAAATAAGTAAAATAGTTATATAACAGCAGAAGCTTGTGAATCTTTTTGTAAGATTCCTGTAATTGTGCATTACGTGTTGAACATGCAATAATGAGCATCTTATTTGAATCTTTCTATTGCAGGTTATAACTGATCTGTACAAGATGCACCGACAATCATTATCAGCAAGCAATGTCACGATGCTGCTCGAAATATTTTCATCTGTTGCGTCTCATGCACATTTATTGAACTCGGAAACGATTCTACAACTGAAACTGCAGAGAGCATGCTCTATCCTGGAGATCTCTGAACCCCCCCTGGTTCATTTTGAAAATGAGTCTTGCCAGAATTACCTCAACTTCCTGCATGATTTACTCATGAATAATCCTTCTTTGTCTGAGGAGATAAACATAGAACCGCAACTTGTGTCAGTATGTGAAAAGGTTTTGCAGATATACCTGGACTGTGCTGGTTTATGCTCTGTCAAGCAGAAGCCAGATAATAAGCCAGTGCTTCACTGGATTCTTCCATTGGGTTCAGCAAAGAAGGAAGAGTTGGCAGCCAGAACTTCTGTGGCTGTGTTAGCACTGCGGATTTTGAGTGGTTTGGGAAGTGATTCTTTTAGGAGGTATATTTCACAATTGTTCCCTTTGTTGATAGATCTTGTTCGGAGTGAGCATAGTTCAAGAGAAGTTCAGCATGTTCTTTGCCACATGTTTCAATCATGTATAGGCTCAATAATAATGGAATTGTGAATTATAGCATTGGAGTACAGTGAGTCATTACTAATACATCTTTGCTTTAATCATCATGATCATCTATACCATTTTTGGTAGCATACAAGGGATTGTAGTTTTGTTTACGAATGTACAAGTATTTTTTTTTTTTTTGTTGCTAAATACAAATGTACAATCAATTGTTGATAACCTATATTGAAACATCTTCCATCTTCAAATGTTTTTCATCTAAGATGTTACCTCTATTTTGTTGCATGTTTCTATTATCGAAATTGACTGTTCTTAGCAGATATATTTTAAGGAAAGCAGCAGAAGAAAACCTATTTTGTTGCATGTCCAAATACATTGATGAGTTTGGGCATACAATAATTATTTGGTGTCTGTAGAAGAAAAAGAGGACTTGTAGGGTTCTAGTTCTACTTTAGTCTCACTTATCAACACCCAGGATGTACAATAATTATACATGGTTATCTTGTTATACGGGTTACATGGGTATATTGTTATATGGGTCGACACGAACACAACTCGATTATTAGTGTCAAGAAATCTTGACACGAATTTGACACGCGTAATCTGTTTAATAAATGGATCAAAGACCTAACACAAGGCGTGTAGCTTAACCTGTTTAATAAATGGATCGAGATCTAACACAGTACGTGTACCTAAATCGGTCATTTCTAACACAAATACGACATATTTAGTTAAAAGGGTCATTTTTAACACAAAAATAACATGTTTAGTTAATTCGGTTATTACTGAGTCAATTCGGACCGATACAATTACAACACGACCACAATTAAATCAAACTCAAACCCACTTATCTTGTCATGTTTGAGTTGTGTTAGCATGTCGTATCAAATATTATTACACCTAGACTCAAAGCTGGCATTCACAGGCAAATGCATCGAATAAAAGTCACTATGTAGATGAAGATGATGGTTGTTCAATCTCAAAAGACAATTTTTTTTGACTTAAAAATAATTTTTAATGATTACTTGCGGACGTGACCATGTCCTATGTGGACACAAAATAATATATCCCTATGTTTAGTCCTGTGATAATCAAGTGAAGTCGAGAAATAGGGATAATATTTCTTTTAATGCCGTAGTTGTCTTGAAAAACAAGGACTATAATAATCCATTGTAAATGATTTAATGAATACAATTGTTGCGTTTGATTTTTGACCTACACTGTTTTAATGGTTGTTTTATAAAATTAATGTTTGAAATGGAATACCATGTCAGGTCACTGAGCTTCGAGAGCAACCCTCACGAGCACCAATAAAACCCTAACGTCATGTCAGGTCATCAAGCCTCAAGAATAGCCCTTAAGCACCATTAAAAATCCCGACGTCATGTCAGGTCACCCAGCCTCGAAAGCAGCCATCTCGAGCCCCATTAAAACCTTGGCGTCACTTCAGGTCACCAAGCCTCGAGAGCAGCCTCTTAAGCACCATCAAAACCTTAATGTCGTGTCAGGTCACCAAGCCTCGAGAGTAGACCTCTCGAGCACCAACAAAACCCTAACGTTATGTCAGGTCACCAAGTTTTGAGAGCAGCCCTTTCGAGCACCATTAAAACCTTGACGTCATTTTAGGTCATCAAGTTTCGAGAGCACCCCTACAAAGGTCTTGGGCTTTCCATTAAGACTTTAGAAGTAGAGTTGCTAAGTGTAGAACGAGATAGGGTAGAGTCTCCTTACACGAATGTAACTACATCCCTTGGAACACATAAAAGAAATTTGGATTGGTGGATGAGAAGTTAGAGAATGCCCAACATATCTTGTAGGCCTAGCTAATAGGATGGTGAATATGGAGGGAAAATTTTTCTTGGACAAAATTGTTACTTGTCCATCATAAGGGAGCTATCATGTGTACATGGAAATAAAGTATCATTGCTGGGTCGGATCAGTTCGGAGGATTGGGCCACTTGATGGACCTAAAGGAAGACCATTGAATAGCAGTATGTCTAAATAAGAGTAAATTATAAAGGGCTAATAAGCCCAAATAGGATTCTAATCCCAAGTAGAAAAGGAAATATGATAACTATGGAATACAAATCCAATAAGGAATAGAATTCTTTGGGCCAAAATTCAAGGAGATTAGAATTAGAATTCATGTATAAATAGAAGGTAGCGATCTCAAAAGAGGGGGGTCTAAATTTTTCTAATTGAGCAAGATTGATCATTATTTTTTATTTTGAGTGTTTTTTGGAGGAAATAATTGGCCTACTAAGGTCAATCTATTTTTTGCATTACACTTTGGCGTCGTTTGTGGGAATCGAAGGAGATTCAATCTTTTCTTATGTAAAGATTTATGCCAGTGCGACTCCGATCAAGAACTATTGTTGGAGAACCTTTGGCCCCTCAAAGAATGGACCCACCCTATGGAGATTTGGCTCAACAAGTCTTGCAGCTTCAACAACAACTAGAAGATGCCCATCGAGCTAATAAACAACTCAGTCAGAGGCTGGCCAGAGTAACTAAAAAGGAAACAACAGATCCTATTATAGAGTAGGAAGGAATTGACGATCATGACTCAACAGATCCATAGTAGAGAACTGAACAGGTAACACCAATTGGCCCCGGAAGAAGTCAACCAACCTAGAACCCCCCAACATCCGATTTAGTATTACAAGTACAAAAAGAAGTTGGAACTCAGGTGAAAGATCTGAAGGGCCCCTCTCCTACCGATCTGGCCATCCAAGCAACCACGAGAATGATCTAATCCCCCTTTACCAAAGAAATATTGAAGTTAGAGAAGCCAAGGAAATTTGTTATGCCATTTTTCACTCGATTCGATGGAACATCTAATCTCATGGAACATATCTTTCATGTACATCAGAAGATGACTGTAGAAGCTCATGACAAAAATCTCCTATGCAAAGTCTTTTCGACAAGCCTCATCGGGCTAGTATTAGTTTGGTTCCTTAATCAACCCCAATGTTCTATCCATAATTTCCAAAGGCTGTGCGAATTATTTATTGCTCAGTACATCAACAACAGAAGGCAGAAAAAGACGGTCTCCAACCTCTTCATAATGAGGTAAGAGAATACAAAGAGTCTCAAGTCGTTCTTGATAAGATTCAACCTTGAGATGTTGATGATCGACGTATGTGATTAGACAATAGTGGTTGAGGCCTTTAAAATGGCCATAATTCTAGACACTTATTCCATCATTCTCTAATGAAAGATCCTCCATTAGGCATGGGAGACCTTAACACCAAAGCCGAAGGTTACCTTCATTTGGAAGAAGACGAAATGGCTCGGCGTCAGTGTTCATCACTTATCTCAGTTGAAAGCTAAACGAGTAACAGAACGACGGTCCAAAAGATTCTGAAGTAGAATGTCAATATCCAAAAGCCTCTAGAAAAAGACAGAGGTTAAAAAAGAAGGTCACTGCTTTAATGGTTAGTCGAGTAAAACTTTTGCATAGGAATAAAAAAAAATAAGCTTTCAAACTGATGTTCCCTATCAAACAACCTATCGAGCTATGAGATAATTTGAAACACTGCGCCTACCATAAGGATTTCAGGCACACTATGAATGAGTGTCGCCACTTAAGGAGTCAAGTGGAGGCTTTGATTGCTAAAGGAGAATTCAGAGAATACTTGATGAAGCAAGTTCCTCAACCACCCGAAAAAGCCAAACAATCAAGAAGAGACCTCAACAAAATGACCAATATGTTTGAGTTATCAACATTATACATGGCAAAACAAGGGAGGAAGATGATTCCTACAGATAACGACTTTGGCAAGCACAAAAGCTGAGGCGAGTTGGAGAAGTTCACACAGTTTCTGCTCAGTCGTCATTAGTTGGGATTTCATTCACTTGGGAAGACCTCTCCAGGGTATAACTCCCTCATAATGACCTATTGGTAATTCAACTTATGGTCACTAATTATCTGGTAAAGAGAGTCCTTTTAGATCCAAGAAGCAACGTAAATATTATGACTAAATCCACTTTTGAGAAATCAGAGGTTGATGCCATACAAATATAACCTTCAACCTATCTGCTGGTTGGGTTCAGTGGAAAAGAGTTGAACCCATTGGCAACATTGAATTAGCAATCACCGTAGAAAAAGGACTAAGGGAAATTTTTGTGTTGGTGGATGTACAACTGACCTATAACCTGATAATGGGAAGAGAGTGGATCCATCGCATGCAAGGAGTTCCATTAACCCTTCACCAGCTTATGAGCTGCCTGGAGAAGCCGAAACAGTGCGGGTCCAAGAAGTCATAATAAATAGCAATTACAGAGCGATCCGCTAAAACAACTAGAAGTAGATTAGTAAGAATAGTCTCTTACATTAGAATCCCTAAAAGTTATGCAGATAATTCATCGAGGTGAATACAAAATCACCCAAATAGAAGTTAGCTTGGCAAGGATAGAGAAGGAAAATCTGATCGCTTTGCTTAGAAAAAATACTAATATCTTTGCATGGGATCACATTGATATGCCGAGAATAGATTAAAAGGTAGCCAAACATAATTTGAACGCCGACCCAAATTTCAGGTCAGTCAAGCAAAGTAGAGAAGATTTGCACCAGAAAGAAACAAGATAATAAGTGAAGAAGCGGACCGGCTCTTTAATGTGGGATTCATCAAAGAAGTGAAGTATCCCAAATAGCTCTCCAATGTAGTGGTCATTCAGAAGAAAAATAAAAAATGGAGGGTTTGCATTGATTTTACAAATCTAAACAAGGCTTGTCCAAAGGATTGTTATCCTCTTCCAAAACTTAATCAGATGGTGGATGCAAACCATGAAATATGAGCGACTTACTTTTCTGGATGCCTATTCAAGTTATAATTAAATTCCCATGGATCCGATTGATGAGGAAAGAATGTTATTCATCATGGAACAAGGTGTGTTCTGTTACAAAGTTATGCCCTTTAGTTAATAAATGTCGGAGCAACTTATCAATGTTTGGTTAACAAAGTTTTTGAAAATCAGATTGAAAAAATCATGGAGATCTATATAGATGACGTGGTGGTGAAAAGCCTCAGAAAGGAAGATCATTGTATTCATCTGCAGGAAATTTTTGATTTATTGCGAGCCAATAGTATAAGGCTCAACCCAGCCAAATGTTCATTCGGGATATCTTCAGGACAATTTTTGGGACACATAGTCAATAGAATGGGTATAGAGGCTAGCCCCTCATAATACCAAGCGATCATTAGCAACGAAGAGTCGAAGATGAAGAGGGAGGTCCAGTTGTTGACAAGGAGGATCGCTGCCCTCAATAGATTCATCTCTCGATTATCAGATAAATGTAAGACATTTTTTAACGCTATCATGTCAAAAGAGAGGGAGGTCTGGGGGAAATAGCAGAAAGAAGCATTAGCAAATCTTAAATAGTATATGGCGTGCTTTTTGATATTATTAGCACCGAAGGATGAAAAACCATTGTTTCTTTACCTCGCAGTATCAAAAACATCCACAAACGCAACCCTTTTGCTTGAGGAAGCAAGAAAGCAAAACCCAATCTTTTATTGCAGTAAGACAATGACTGAGTCAGAAACAAGATATACCAAGACAGAAAAGGTGATCTTAGCATTGGTCCAGACTAAAAGGAAGTTGAGGCCTTACTTTGAGTCTCGTCCTATTGTGGTATAGGCCAAAATGAAATTATTTTTTATTTTGTGGGGGGGATCAAAGTGATTCCTATACTTCTCTATGTTATGGTATTAGTGGTCTGGAATGATATAGTTTTATCTTGACTAGTCTTTTTGTTGAGGGAGAAGAAATTTTGAGAGAGGTATATCCGACGGTTGTCTGTGACTTCTTGGATGTCTTTCTAGAGGATTTAACAGACTTACCTCCTCGGAGAGATGTAGAGTTTTTCATTGACCTTATACTCGGTACAATGCCCATCTCTATGGCACCATATCGGATGGCACTGGCGGAGTTGGTGGAACTAAAGCGTCAATTGGATGATTTGAAAGCTAAATAATTTATTAGACCAAGTGCATCACCGTGGGGAGCACCAATGTTGTTTGTTAAAAAGAAAGATGGTTCTTTGAGATTGTGCATTGATTATCAAAAATTGAATCATGAGACAATCAAGAACAAGTATCCGTTGCCAAGGATGAATTACATATTTGATCAGTTAAAGGGCACTCACTACTCAAAAATTGATTTAAGGTTGGGTTGTTACCAATTGAGGATAAAAGATGAGGATATCCATAATATGGCTTTTCGTACACGGTATAGACATTATGAATTTCTCGTAATGCCATTTGATTTAACTAATGCACCAGCATCCTTCATGGATTTGATAATTGGGTATTCTATGAGTATCTATACACTTTTGTGGTAGTATTTGTAAATGACATACTTGTGTACTTATCTTTGGAGGAGGAGCATGAGTTTTATTTGAGAACAGTGTTACAAATCCTTAGACAGCACCAATTGTATGCTAAGTATGAAAAGTGTGAGTTTTGGCTCCAAGAGGTGAAGTTCCTTGGACACATTATTTTCATAGGCGGAGTCTCAATTGATCCATCTAGGATTGAGACCGTGATGAGTTGGGAACGTTCGAAGAGTGTCTTTGAGATCAGAGTTTTCTTGACTTAGCAGGCTACTATAGAAGGTTTGTGAAAGACTTCTCTAGTATTGCAGCTCCTATGACACGACTCACTCGTAAAAGTTTAAAGTTTGTATGAAACGAAGCTTGTGAGTTAACCTTTCATGAAATAAAGAAGTGGTTAACCACAACTTCTATTTTGGTGATACCCGAGTGTGGCTCAGGATATGTGATTTATTGTGTTGCTTTGAAGTATGGGCTAGGTTATATGTTGATACAATGTGAGGGAGTAGTTACTTATAGGTCTAGGCAATTAAAGACTCACGAGCATAACTACCCTACGCATGATTTGGAACTAGCAGTGATAATCTTTGCCTTGAAGGGGTGGATATACTACTTGTATAGTGAGAGATTCGAGGTGTATTTAGATCATAAGAGTCTCAAGTACTTTTTCTCCCAAAAGGACTTGAACACGAGGCATAGGCGATGGGTTAAGTATATGGAGGACTACAATTTTGATTTACATTACCATTCGGAAAAAGAAAATGTAATGGCAGATGCATTGAGTAGAAAGTCTCACAGGACTCTAGCTAGTATAGCCATACGAAAATGGAAAATGATGGAAGATTTTTCAGAGTTGAGACTGTATTTCAGTGATGATGGTGAGCCAGCTACATTGTTTAGCTTAATAGCTCAACCTATGCTTGTGAGCAAGGTGATTGAGGCACAAAATCAGGATCATGAGTTAGATGTCATTCACTCATAAATTGTTAGTGGTACGATGGTAAAGGATTGGACCTTGCACTCTAATGGGGGTTTACGGTTCAGAGGGCTAATAGTAGCTCTTTCTGACTATCGTGAGAATATATTATAGGACTTTCATCACTCTCGTCTTGCAGTTCATCCTGGTGGTATGAAGATGTATCACAATTTAAGGCACTAATATTGGTGGCGGGGTATGTTATACAGTTTGTGGCGAGATGCCTTACTTGCCAGCAAGTGAAAGCATAACATCATAAACTAGTTGGGTTATTACAACTGTTACCAGTGAAAGTAGGTCACATCACTATGGACTTTGTCACAGGGCTTCCAAGGTCAAATAAAGGCAATGATACTGTTTGGGCTGTTGTGGATAGACTGACCAAGATGCATTTCTTGCCTTTGAGATTATCCGATGATATGAGGAGGCTTAATATGCAGTATGTGGAGCAGATTGTGAGGTTAAATAGGTTTCTAGTATCCATTGTGTTAGATAGGGATCCACAGTTTACCTCAAGATTCTGGTAGGAATTTCATATAGTGTTAGACACGGAGTTAATTTTAAAACGACAATCCATTTTTAGACTGACGGATAGTTAGAGCGTATTATTCAGATATTAGAGGATATGATACGTGCTTGCATTTTAGATTTTGGCGGTGGTTGGGAGGACCATTTTCCAGTTGTGAAGTTTGCATACAACAACAGTTATCTGGCCAATATATAGATGGCACCATTTGATGCATTGTATCGCAGACCATGTAGATCTCCAGTTTGTTGGATTGAGGTGGGTGAGACTGCAGTCTTAGGACCGTACATTGTACATGAGACTACTAAAAATATTAAGTTGATTAGGCAACAATTGTTGACGGCACAGAGTAGACAAAAAAGTTGTGCTGATAGGAGAAGACGACTGTAGTGGGAAAAAGAGTCGTTAGGTGACACGTGCGACCAACTCAATACGTGGCATCCACGTCACCATCCATGTCACCTAATTTAGGAGGTGTGAATATCGAAAAGAATCCTAGAATTTCCTCCAACTATACCTATGATCAAGCAATGAGATGAGGACAAAAAAGAAAGGTGTTATTCCTTAGATTAAGAGAAAGAGAGAGATTAAAGGCGTGAGGATTGTATTTGAAAAGGGATAAAAAGATCAAGGTGAGAATAAAAAAGGGATCTGAGAAAAAAAGTGTATTTGCAATTTTTCTGTACCTACACTTTGGCGCCGTCTGTGGGAATGAGCAATCCATAGATTCCTTGGGAGTTTATGCCTATACAGCTACGTTCCGGAACTATAACGGGGCAGCAACCACCCACCCTGAGCCACTCAATGGATCAAAATCAGACACAGGAACTGCTCTTGCAAGAACTGCGAACGCAGTTGGAGGAATCCAACCGGAGAAATGACCTACTCCAAGAGAAGATCGCGCGACTCACTGAAAAACAGCCGGAGACTGCCCCACCGGAGAGGGAAGCATCCGTGGAGTACAATTCCGCTCGAGACGAAGGACGAATCGCAGAACCTCCAGAATCCCGAACCACCAGACCCGAAGCCAGTTTCGATGCACTGACCCGACTCCTGGAGAAAGTTAATGCCGATATTAAAGACCTGAAGAACCTGACCCCAGCAGATCTAGCGACACAAGTTGCCAGCAAAGTGATACAATCTCCTTTTTCAGACGAAATAAGGAGGTCGCCGAACCCGAGGAAGTTCACACTCCCGAGTTTCATCACCTTTGACGGAACGACAGACCCTGTTGACCATCTCTTTCATGTGCAGCAGAGGATGACTTTGCACGCAGAAGATGAAAACCTCATGTGCAAGGTTTTTCCAACCAGTCTGTCCGGTGCTGCCCTAACATGGTTCAAACAACATCCTTCGGGCACCATCCCCAGTTTTACAAAACTATGCGAGCTTTTCATCGCACAATACATTGGCAACCGGAGACAGAAGAAAACAATTTCCTCCCTTTTCACCATGAGGCAAGCAAAAGGAGAACCATTGAAGTCCTTCATGACCAGATTCAATCTGGAGATGTCCCTGATTAATGGATGCGACCAAGCAGCGGCGGTGAAAGCTTTCAAAATAGCCATGATCCCTGGCTCGAAATTCCATTCATCTTTGGTCAGAAAAACCCCCAAAACCATGGGGGACCTGAACGCAAAGGCACAAGGATACCTCAGTCTCGAGGAAGATGAAGTTCTACGCCAGCAAAGGACAGCTTTGATAAGCATCGGCTCATTACCTAAGGAGAAAGGTGATAAACAGAAGAGCAAAAGCAGAATCCCACTTCCACCCCCAACATCAGGGAAGCGTCCCAAATTCGAGGAGAAGAACACACCACTGAAATGCACTCCGTCGAGGCTATACCAGGAAAACAAGAGTAGAGGCATATTCCGAACACCCCCACCCATCCGGATCCCAGTCGAGCTCAGAGATAAGAGCAAGCATTGCGCTCTGCATCAGGATTATGGGCACACCACCAATGAGTGCCGTAATCTCAGAGGACAAATAGAGGTGATCATTGCAAAAGGGGGACTGACAGAATACGTGGTGAAAGATCAATCAAAGTCGAATGAACGCATAGGGCCCGAACGAAGAGAAAACCCAAATCCAAACACGGTCAGGACGATCAATACAATACATGGTTACGCTACCCGAGGGGACCAAGGATCGTCCAGATCAGTCATACGCCAAGCTAAAAAATTACAGAAGATGACAGAGATCAATGTCATTCAAGACATGGGGGCCGATGCTCAGATCACGTTCGGAGATCCGGACCTACTAAGAGTGCAACTCCCCCACGAAGATCCATTGGTGGTCAGCCTACTAGTTGCAAATTGTTGGGTAAAAAGGGTGCTCATTGATGCCGGATCAAGTGCGAATATAATGACATTGGAGGTTTTCAAGCAAGTAGGAATCGGGAGCGACCAGATCAAACGAGCCGACGGGCCGCTCGTGGGTTTTGATGGAAACAAAGTACTGCCGTGCGGAACAATCGCGTTGTCGGTGACGGCAGCACAGAGAACACTCAGGGAGACGTTCGTAATAGCAGACGTTCGTTCATCTTACAACCTTATAATGGGAAGAGGTTGGATCCACAGGATGCAAGGGGTACCGTCAACCTTACACCAAGTGATGAGGTGTCTTACCCTAACGGAAGGGGAACGGTAGACCTTCGGGGCAATCAGATAGCAGCAAAAGAATGCTATTCACTCACTATCAGAAGCACTTCGAAAGGTAAAGAAGTCGCAGGGATTAACGACCAATAGCAATCACAAAGGTCGGGCACGCCTGAACTACAAGAGGCCGAAAGCATAGCCCAACCCATAGAGCCGCTCCAAACCATTCAGCTAGGCAACCTGGATGAAAACAAATGTACGCAGATCGGGACGATGCTGCAGAACAAAGAAAAGGAAGAGCTGATTGAAGTATTAAGAAGGAACAAAGACGTGTTCGCCTGGACTCACCTTGACATGCCAGGAATGGATCCCAGTCTGGTGAAACAAACCCTGAACGTGGATCCCAATAGTGCCCCTGTTAAACAAAAGCAGAGAAGATTTGCCCCGGAAAGAAACCAGATAATAGCCGAGGAGATCCATCGCCTGCTCCAGGCTAATCTTATCAGGGAAGTAAAGTATCCAGAATAGCTATCCAATGTTGTGGTGGTACGAAAGAAAAATGGAAAATGGAGAGTTTGCATCGATTTCACAAACCTAAACAAAGCCTGCCCGAAGGATAGCTTCCCATTACCGAAAATAGACCAAATGGTAGACGCCACTACAGGTTATGAGCTGCTAACCTTCTTGGACGCCTATTTAGGGTACAACCAGATTCCGTTGGATCAAAAGGACGAGGAAAAAACTTCATTCATTACTGAACAAGGGACCTACTGTTACAAGGTAATGCCCTTTGGCTTAAAGAACGCAGGGGCAACATATCAGAGAATGGTCAATCGCGTCTTCAGAGATCAGATCGGCGAGACCGTGGAGGCCTACATAGACGATATGGTAGTCAAAAGTAAAAGAAGGGAAGACCATGTGCGACATTTACAAGATGTGTTCGACACCCTTAGGAAACATTGGCTCAGGCTTAATCCATCGAAATGTTCGTTCGGAGTACTATCCGGATAATTCCTCGGTCACATGGTCAGCAGAACGGGGGTAGAAATGAGTCCATCCCAATCTTCGGTGATAGTTCATATGTCGGAACCAAAAACCCAGCGGGACGTCCAGGTCCTCACTGGACGAATCGCCGCCCTTAGCAGATTCATATCACGACTCTCAGACAAATGCAAGCCATTCTTTGACGTTATCCGAAAGAAGAAAGGCAAAATTTGGGGAACAGAACAGATGGAAGCCCTAAAAAGGCTAAAACAATATATGGCCTCGGCGCCGATACTCTCGATACCTAAGCCCGGAGAAAAATTACATTTATACTTAGCCGTATCGAAGATATCAACAAGTGCAGCGCTGATCAGAGAAGAGGATGGGAAGCAGCGCCCGGTGTACTATTCCAGCAAGACGATGACTGACGCCGAAAATAGATACTCAAAGGCTGAGAAGTTGATTTTGGCTTTAATACACGCAAAGAAGAAGCTGAGGCACTATTTCGAATCACATCAGATAGTTGTCCCCACAAATTTGCCACTCAAGGCCATCCTAAGCAAGCCGGACATGACAGGGAGAATGATGAAGTGGGCCATGGACCTCAGCGCCTATGACATACTCTTCATACCCCGAACAGCCCGCAAGGGGCAGGTGTTGGCCGAATTCCTATTAGAATACGATGAACCGGTGGAAGAGAAAGAAGAGACATCCCAGTGGAAAGTTTATGTAGACGGCTCGTCCTGTCACACCGGAGCAGGGGCAGGAATAGAGGTGAGAACTCCCGACGGGATTACGCTCCACCATGCCATCCGATTTGATTTCGACGCCACAAACAATGTAGCAGAGTATGAGGCTCTACTTGCGGGACTTCGGCTAGCAAAATCTTTGCAGATCAGAAAGCTAACATTGTTCAGTGACTCGCAGCTGGTGGTGAGTCAAGTTAAGGGGGAATTCCAAGCCAGAGAAGATAAAATGAATGCTTACCGAGAAGTAGTGCTTGAAGACATAAAAAACTTTGACGAGGTGATCATCAAGCACATACCACGTGAGGAAAACGAGGCGGCTGACAGGTTAGCTTGCTCAGCCTCCAACGCGGATGAATCTATGACCAGAATATCCTCTGTGGAAGAACTGAGAGAACCGAGCATCGGAAAACCGATAGAAATACTGGCCATCCCACGAGAGCCAAGCTGGATTGACCCGATAGAGGCGTACCTTATGAATGGAACCCTCCCCGAACAAAAAATGGAGGCAAAGAAGCTAAGAATGAAGGCCTCAAGGTATTCAATCGTCAATAATAACCTCTACAGAAGGTCATTTTCGGGGCCGTTGTTAAAATGTTTAACACCTTCGGAGGCCAACACAGTATTGAAGGAAATCTATGAAGGGGTTTGCGGCAATCATTCCGGGGGACGATCGCTAGCCCACAAAGCTCTGACGCTAGGGTACTTCTGGCCGTACATGTCCCGAGACGCTGCAGAATACTCCAGAAATTGCGACAAGTGCCAAAAGCACGCCCAGTTGCTGCACCAACCACCAGGGAATTTAAATACGATGACCAGCCCTTGGCCCTTCGCCCAATGGGGGATAGACATGGTGGGACCCTTGCCGATCGCGGCCCAAAAGAAGAAATACGTTCTCCTGGCAACGGACTATTTCACCAAGTGGGTCGAAGCAGAAGCTTACGCCTCTATAACCCACACGCAAGTCAAAAAATTCATCTGGAACAATTTGATATGCCGCTTTGGCATACCTTCGGCAATAATTATGGACAACGGGAAAAATCTGGACAATCAATTTGTCCAGAGATTCTTCTCCAAATATGGAATCAACTAACGACTCGCATCAAGGTCCTACCCACAAGGAAACGGGCAAGCAGAGATCACCAATAAAACCATCTTCGAGAATATCAAGAAAAAGTTAGAAGAGAGGAAAGGGCGCTGGTTAGAAGAGCTGCCGAAAGTGCTCTGGGCCTATAGGACAACCCCCAGAAGATCTACGGGGAGTAGTCCCTTCAGCATGACATATGGTATGGAAGCCGTAATCCCAGTCGAACTACAAATCCCGACCGAACGGGTTGAATCGTTCGATGAGCAGGAGAACAATCGCCTGATCGAACACGACGTCGAACTGATTGACGAAAAGAGAGAAGCTGCACAAATAAGGATAGCAGCCTACTAGCAAAGACTTCGCAGGGCCTACAACAAGAGGGTCAGACCTCGGTCGTTTGAGCAGGGGGACTGGGTCTTGCGCAAAGTCACCAACAACACCAGAGAGCCTAACGCAGGAAAATTTGCAGCTAAATGGGAAGGTCCATTTGAAATAGTCGAAGCTATTAGAAACGGGGCATACAGACTACGAAGAATGCACGGCAATGGAGCCATGGTCGAAAAACCTTGGAACGCAATGCACCTAAAAAGGTACTATATGTAAGCCCTAGTGCACTTTTTAAAGAACTGAAAGTATGTTACTTGAATTTATCCCATATCGGATGATTGTCAGGCCTTTCTCCATTTTATATAATAAATCCGACACATCCCGCACAAAGACAAGCCGCGCAAGGCCACTGTCTTAAACATTTTAAAATTTTATAAAAAAATCGAGCGACACTTCGGCATGACCAGCCGAAGGCCTCAGTGAGAAAAAATGGCTAAGGCATGAACAGCCGAACGCCATAAGAAACCGAGCGACACTTCGGCATGACCAGCCGAAGGCCTCACTGAGAAAAAATGGCTAAGGCATGAACAGCCGAACGCCATAAGAAACCGAGCGACACTTCGGCATGACCAGCCGAAGGCCTCAGTGAGAAAAAATGGTTAAGGCATGAACAGCCGAACGCCACAAGAAACCGAGCGACACTTCGGCATGACCAGCCGAAGGCCTCAGTGAGAAAAAATGGCTAAGGCATGAACAGCCAAACGCCATAAGAAACCGAGCGACACTTCGGCATGACCAGCCGAAGGCCTCAGTGAGAAAAAATGGCTAAGGCATGAACAGCCGAACGCCATAAAAAACCGAGCGATACTTCGGCATGACCAGCCGAAGGCCTCAAATGAAAGAAAATGGCTAGGTCAGCAATAGCCGAACACCAGAAAAGAATGAACGAGACTTCAGCAAAAATAGCCGAACGTCATAAAAGAACGAACTAAGACTCCGGCATGATCAGCTAAGGGTCTCAAATAGAAGAAGGCATGAACAGCCGAACGATATATAGAAAGGGGCGACAAAGAATCGGTCATCCCAAAGGCTAGGTATAAGAGAAACCTTAACGCAAATAACCAGAGGTATGAATGTATACCCAGGAAAATAGCAAGAGTTGCATACATCGCAAAATGCAAATAGCATACAAGCATGTGGATTATTGACAAATTAAAAGAACATCCTCTATTAATATCAAAAGTTTGTTACAGATGAAAATTGCTCCAAAGAGCATTACAAAATGAGAATATGTTTGCAAATCAAGGACCCGGAGGAGAATCCGAGGTATTGGCAGGATCCCCATTGTGCGGAATCACATCCTTTTTAGAAGCGTGATCATCCTCAAAAATATTGGCAATCTCTTTCTCCTCTTCTCCTTCTTCCGGATCCTGATAAGGGGGTCCCTTTAAGCCCATCTCTCGGTCATACTCAGCGGGTCCACCGGGATAAGATCGATCGGTTTCGGGCGCCACAGCATCCTCAAAACCTTGGCGATAGGCCTCCGCATTCCGGATCTGAACAGTAAGTGACAGGCGGTCAAACAAGGCCTTGGCACCCTTCTCCAGCTTAACCGATCTCTCCTGCAAAGAGTTGACGTTCTGCTCGGATTCAGCCGTTCGGGACTCAGCCAATGCTCTCTGGAATTCAGCTTCCTCAGCCTTTCTGGAGAGATCCTCCACCTGAGATTTGAGTTGCTCATTCTCTAGCAACAGAGCCTGGGATTTCGCTTTCTCATTGCTGACCTCGCGCATGACAACCCCGAAGTCTGCCTCAGCCCTCCTAACCCGAGCATCTGCCTTTTTAACCTTAATAGTTGCCTGCTCGACCAATTTGCACATGGTCATCACACCAAACAGGCTCTGCAAAGGAACACAAAATCATCATAAACAAATAACAGAAGAACACCTGATGAAGTTGAGAGCATGTCCTTTGCTACTTACCTTGAGGGCTGCATCAGGACATGATTCCAAAAGGTTGCCAACAAAAAGCTCCATCATCATCTTCGTATCTCGTGGAGGCCACATCTCTTTCAGAAATGCCTTCATCGATTCTCTGCTTTCGAGAATGGAATCTTCAACTGATAGAGGCATGCTATTCTCTTTCACCATCCGATGAACCCACGGATCCACCACAGAAGAGCTTGGGGCATCAGAACCCAATTCAGCCGTCCTAACAACTGGAGATCCCCTAGGTTCAGGAACCGAAGGAGAAGCTGAGACACTTGCCTTCTGAGACTTCAAAGGAGGGGCAGGCTCCTCTATTTCTATCACTTCGGCAGGAAGTGACTTTTCAACCGCCACCTCCTCAGCATGTCTTTTGCACAAAATTGAGGCCACTTCTGCTTCTCGATCAGTCGGAGGATCGGCGAGGCTGTTCCCTTCAGACAGCTTCTTCGTCTTGGTACGAGTGGTTTTAGGAAGCTTCATCTTCACGCCTTCTGCACTCTCAGAGATAGCTTTAAGTACCGGAGAGCACAGGAGAAGGGAGGACTTAGGTACCTTCTTCCACACCTTTTCGGCAAGGGTCTTCAGTCGTGCCGCTAGCTCCGAACGAGGAAGGAGATCTCTAACTGCGTCGACAAAAGACCGAATTTGATTAAAAAGCATAACATCACATATAATACAGCCACAATGAGGTTCAGATAGAAAGTCAGAGGGCGGGATACCTAATCCACCGAACTTCCGAGGAATGGGAAATTTCTTAGAGGAAGAGACCTTCCAGTTTCCCCCAACCACCACAAGTTGGGCTTTCCAGCCCTTGTCAGAAGAGGGATGACCGGTGCAGAGCGATCTGCCCGAACGGGGGAAGAAGTGGAACCGGTTCCTCTCATTCTTTGTGGCACAGATCTGATAACAAAGAAGGAGATCGTCCAATCCCAACTCTAAATCACGAGTGTGATTAAGGGCAAGAACACTGGATATCGTTAGGGTTCACTTGCAAAGGAGCTAAATTCAGTTTGTTAAGCACAAGATGATAGAAAGGGTGAAGGGGGAGACGAAAGGCGGGAAAATGCCTAGCTGAGAAGAGCATATCGTCATCACCCAGACCATCTCCAGATCGAAAGTCGAAATCAAGAGGATAGTTCCTAAGAGTAACGTCGAACGGGATATCACAGTCAAGTCTGAGTTTTCCCAAATTCACAGGAGTCCTAATTAGGTCTTGATCAGCATCCCCTAAATCAGAATCTGAAGAACTCTGATCTCCTGAAGAAGAGGGATTGGCTAATGTCGGAGGAACAGAAGGAACCTCGGGGAGACTCAGACCACACTCATCCTCACCAAGAAACTCATCGATAGACTGGTAGCGGTTCAGTGGCCCAAACTCATCAACAATCTCCACACCTCTCGCCTTACCCATATCTTCCAAGAAAAGAGAAAAGCAGTAGAAGGAGGAAAAGAAATCACTAACCTCAGCAGACGAGAAGATATTCCCAGAATCGTCCAGAATCTACAACGATCCGAAAAATACAAGAGCAAAAATAGGCATTTATGTGGAAGTGACATTACGGCGGCCGTCAGGAGCGCGAAACCCGAACTCAACCTGGCGGAACAAACGAAGCGACGTTCAAAACAGAAAAAACCCTTTCAAATTCCAACTAAAATTGGAAGGAGTTTTTGGGGCAAAGTGTAGTGGGAAAAAGAGTCGTTAGGTGACACGTGCGACCAACTCAATACGTGGCATCCACGTCACCATCCATGTCACCTAATTTAGGAGGCGTGAATATCGAAAAGAATCCCAGAATTTCCTCCAACTATACCTATGATCAAGCAATGAGATGAGGACAAAAAAGAAAGGTGTTATTCCTTAGATTAGGAGAAAGAGAGAGATTAAAGGCGTGAGGATTGTATTTGAAAAGGGATAAAAAGATCAAGGTGAGAATAAAAAGGGATCTGAGAAAAAAAGTGTATTTGCAATTTTTCTATACCTACAACGACCATTATCTTTTGAGGTGGGAGACTACGTGTTTCTTAAGGTTTCACCACAAAAAGGATTGATGCATTTTGGGTGGAATAAAAAATTATCACCTAGATATGTTGGACCTTTTGAGATCCTAGAGTGTGTCGGTGAGGTAGCTTATAGATTGGACTTACCACCACAGTTGGAAAAGGTTCATAATGTATTTCATATTTCGATGTTGAGAAAATATGAACTTGATCCATCTCATGTTTTGAGTTGAGTAGACGTTGAAGTTGATAAGTATGTCACCTATGAGGAGAGGCCAATTCAGATCCTTGATACTCTAAAGTAAGTTCTAAGGGGTATGACCATTCCTTTAGTCAAAGTCTTGTAGCATCACCATAATGTTGAAGAGGCTACATAGGAGCGAGAGGAGGTCTGTTCTAAGTATTCGAACTTGTTTCCTCCAGGTATGACCTGATTTCGAGAACAAAATCCTTTTAAGTTAGGTAGGTTGTAAAGACCGTGACCATTTTTGGTCGATTTTTGTTTCATTTTCATTTATTGTCGTATAAATAATTTAAATGATTATATACATGTTTTAAATGTGAAACACATGTGTGGGGTCTTGTATAACGGTCTGAAAAAGTTTTGGGAATGTTTGGTGCAATTTGAGATTTTCAGGTCGGTGGGGCCTGAGACATTGGTCGGGTGGGCCCTGCAAATTCGGATATTTTTTGAAAAATATTTATTTTTGATATTAGAGTAATTAAAATATTAGAAGATGTAAAGAATTGATTTCGAGTCCGTAGGAGTTTTTAAAATTAAAAACGGAGGCAGGGAACGTACGTTAATTGGCTAGGAACATTTTGGTAATTTGGCAAGGCTAGGGCTATAAATAGAGGAGAAAACATTTTAGTGCTCATTTAATCTCTATAGTAGCCGGCCAAGGGTTCTCCATCTCTCTCTATAACTCCTTTTTCCTTATCTCTTAGATTTGAGGGACTTGGAGCTTGAATTAGAAGACGCCGAAGAAGGAAAAGTTGCTCTACACGTCGAGGGATTCCATTTGATCGAAGCAAAGTCAAATTTGGATGAAGTTGAACTTGGTGAGATTTGGGAGTTTTGTTTAGGAGCTCTGCTAAACTAAGGTAGGGATGCCTAAACTATGAAATTTGGGGTTGTGTGAGTATATTGATTGCCTATGGCACCCAATTGATTTTATGTGTATAATTAGGTATTTTTCAAAGTTAAAGCATGCTACATTATACAATAGAATGAATTCTTATTGTGAATAGATGTGATTATGTGTTTGTAACTGTTATATGTGATTATATAACATGTTGTGTGAGAAATGTGGAAGAATTATAAATGTTCTATATGTGTATGTGAAGGTGACACTTACGTGTTTGTTTAATTGCCTTAATGAGCATGAATTACTGTAAAATATGTTTTATTGTTGTGATAAATGTTTTGACATGAGGAGATGTGGACATGAGCATGAAAATATGAATTGTCCATGCATTGCACATACATGGCCATGGGGGTGTATGTGGGAGAGAATAAGAATACCGAATGGACCGACTGTGTAGTTCGGATATTCAAAAGAAAGGAAATGGAATATCGGATAGACCGTCACTAGAGTCCGAATTCTAGGTCATGTGTATGTGTAGGACACATAGGAGGAGTATGTCACTATACCTACCAATACATAATGTATAACATAGATAATTATATAAGAACTTGTGTTTAACATGATAATGTGATACATAAAAACTTGAGGAATTGTGTTTTAGACATTTCTACTGAGCATGCAGGAGCTCATCCCACATATATTAACTTTTTCGGGACATGGAAAGGAAGTAGCGGAGTCTCCCCAACAATGAGTTGGTGTGGGGTGTAGCTAGATTTCTTTTGTGAACATTAGTACTTATTTTTGGAATGCATGTCCGGGATGTGGACTAAATGCATATAGTGATTATGTATATGACGTTTTAATATTTCGAGAACATGTAATTGAATAAATTTTATAACTACATATATATATATATATATATATATATAAGGTTTTAGAAATTGATGAATGCTAAATTAAGGGAATGATGACATTGAGTTTACATTTATGTCCATTTATGTATGTATGATAATTATGGGAATGATTGAGTTGAGGAAATGGTGAATTGGGAGTTCCATTGAGATATGGGTGCTATGTGGTGCATGTTGAGACTTAAGCACAGATAGTAATAAGTCCTGGAGAGTTTTAGCTGGCTGAACCACCCTTTAACCGACCAAAATTAGGGGATCTCGAGAGTTTATAACTGTAGGTTCTGCAGAAAGCTATTTCGGTCGACCAAAACTTGTCTCCAGTTGACTGAAACACATCCTCCAATCGACCAAAATAAATGACTAACCAGCAGATGAACTACCTAGGGTTCAATTGGCTGGTGGGATGTCCATCAGCTAATAAGACTTGTAGAATGAAGCAATTATGTGTAGTTATGCAATGGGAGTTGGGGCCAAGCACACTAAGGCCTAGGGGGCGTACTATAACACTACGGTGATCACGTAGATGAGCATGATGATGAAACATTGGGTTTAAAGTCTAAGTATCCCACAAAAGGTTTTGAACTATTTAAGCTTTTGTGAATTAGACTCGGTGGCCCGTGTCAGAGCTGATGGCGATAAGTGGTAATTGCCACAAATCCAATATTTTATTTTACGGGCGTTCAACCCAAGGGTGTAGACAAAACTAATATTCTACTTTATGGGTTACTAACCCGAAGGTTTAAACAAAACCTCATTGACCAAGTTCCGGGCTCAGGGCCCCTTATACATTTCCAACCAATTTCCAAAATCAACAACCAATCACATAGGGTTCAAGTATGACAACATATACAATTCCAAGTGCATCATAAGTCACTTAACTTCCATGATAAAATATGTTATTCTTATGCATATAACAATACAACAATTCTACATTCCAAGTGCATCATAAGTTATTTGATTCTATGTTAAAACATATATTTCTCATGCATATATAAATGCAACATTTATAGAATAGATCATTCTCATGTATTCTATTAAATATGTAAAATGTATCATGTACAACATAGTTTCCAAATCTGTAGATCATATCAACAAATCACATTTATCCATAATTGCTAACACTTAGGCATGTATGGACAATTCATACCATAATTCACTTGATACACATTCAAATATATTTTAATTCAATAATATAATCAATTAACAAGAATTACCCTAACTAAAGGTGCAAAATCCACTTCCTTGCATTCTTAAGCATGTTAATCCATTTAGAAACCACATCGATTCCTAAGGAATTGATGATAAGGAGGAGAGAACACCCCTACCTCAATTCCAAGCCAATTTCTTACCAAACTTAACTTTTTCCAAATTCAATTTTGTTCAGATCAATCTCGAGCCCTCAATGTGTAGACCAACTTCTTCTTCTTCGACACCTTTTAATTATGGACCTAAGTCTCTCAAAATCAATAGAGAAGAGAAAAATATGATATTGTCATATATATATATATATATAATGCTCTCTATGCGTTTGATGAGATGAGAATGAATTCAACAACTCTCTACTTTGCTATTTATAGCCCTAGTTCACTTATTTACGAAATGCCACTTGCCTTTCACTAAACCTCCTCGGACTCCGTTTTCGAGTTCCGTAACTTCTATCGATTTGAAATTGATTCCGTAGCGCATCAAATATTTTATTTAAGTTAATCTCTAAATTTGGTGTCATTCCGACAGTTTTAAATTTTTTGGACCCGCAGAACCCGCGTCCATGACCCACTTGGCCCAAAAAAGTTAATTTTTTTCAAACGCTCCCAAAACTTTCTCGAACATAAATAAAGGTCTCCAAACATGTAATTCACATTTAAAACACATTAATAATCATTTAAAGTATTTGTAAAGCATTAGATGAAAATTAAAAAAAATCGGCAAAAAATGATCACGGTCCTTACAACCTCCTAACATTCAAGGAATTTTGTTCTCGAAATTAAGACGTATCTCAATTAGCAAATACCACAGGATACTTACTTGACCCAGAAAAAGTTAATTTTTTTCAAATGCTCCCAAAACTTTCCTGAACATAAATAAAAGTCTCCAAACATGTAATTCACATTTAAAACACATTAATAATCATTTAAAGTATTTGTAAAACATTAGATGAAAAAAAAAATTGGCCAAAAATGATCACGGTCCTTACAACCTCCTAACATTCAAGGAATTTTGTTCTCAAAATTAAGACGTACCTCAATTAGCAAATACCACAGGATACTTCGAGCGAACTTTTTCTTCTCGTTCCTGTGTAGCCTCCTCGATTCTGTGATGTCTCCAAAGCACTTTGACCAATGGAATGGTCTTGTCTCGAAGCACTTGCTCTTTAAAGTCTATAATTTCTATCGATCTCTCATTATAAGACACATTTTCCTCCACCTCAAGGTTTGTTCAATCAAGTGCATGTGAAGGATCCAGTTCATACTTCCTCAGCATGGAAACATAAAATACATTGTGCACACTTGACATTTGTGGTGGCAATACCTGGCGATATGCAACCTCACCAACATGCTCCAAAATCTCAAACGAACCAATGAACTATGGCGATAACTTGCTACTATGTCCAAACCGTATCAGTCCTCTTCGTGATGAGACTTTTAGAAACACATGATCTCCCACCTCAAAAGACAAAGGACGCTGCCTTCTGTCGGCATAGCTCTTTTGGCAACTTTGAGCTGTAATCAACCGTTATCGTATCAGTTTGATCTTTTCTGTGGTCTCTCAGACTATGTCGGGTCCCAAAGCCACTGTCTCACCAATTTCGGTCCAACAAATAGGCAACCTAAAAGGTTTACCATATAAAGCCTCGAAAGGTGCCATTTTTATACTAGCTTGATAGCTATTATTGTAAGTGAATTCCACCAATAGAAGGTGATCTTCCTAACTATCACAAAAATCTAAGGAACAAGCCCAAATTATATCCTCAAGAATCTGAATAGTCCTATCAAACTGACCATCTATCTGAGGATGAAAAGTTATACTAAAGTAGAGATCAGTGTTAAGAGCTGCCTGAAAACTCTGCTTAAATCTTAACACAAACCTTAGGTCTTTATCTGATATAATAGAAATTGGTACGCTATGAAGTCTCAATATTTGCTCAATGTACAATTGACTTAGAGTATCCATATCATCAATCACTCGAATAGGGAGAAAATGGGCTGCTTTGGTCAATATATCAACAACAACTCATACGTCATGGCTTTTTCTCGACCTCGGAAGACCTGTCACGAAGTCCATGGTGACATGTTCCCACTTCCACAATTCTACTAGTAACGGTTGTAACAAACCCACCAGTCTTTGATGCTCGACCTTTAGTTGTTGACAACTAAGACACTTTGCCACAAACTTAGCAACATCATTCTTCATTCCCTTCCACCGGTTCTGTCGACTCAAATTATGGTACATCTTGGTACCATTGGGGTGTACCACAAGTCTGGAGTGATAAAACTCTCTAAGTACATCATCTCTACAAGGCACTGGTACAACCATCTTCCCTTTAAATCTTAAACCTCCATCAGAATGGACTATCCAACCCCCTACCACTTTGTCGCTCAAAATCTAAGTGCGAATGGTTTCCATTTCACTTTCCTAGTGCTACTCCTCAATCACTCTATTCACTAGAGTTGGTTGAGCAATAAGTGTGAACAACGTCTCTGCCTCCCCATCATCACTAAAGTACAATTCCATTTATGAGATATCCTCCATCATCTTCCATTCACAGATAACCACACTTGCCAAGCTACCATGTGACTTCCTACTCAAGGCATCGGCTACAACATTAACCTTTCCCGGGTAATATTGAAGATCAAAATTATAATCCTCCATATATTCCACCCATCTCCCCTACCTCTTGTTCAAGTTCTTTTATGAGAAAAGGCACTTCAAACACTTGTCATCGAAAAACACTTCAAACTTTTTCCCATACAAGTAATGCCTCCTCACCTTTAATGCAAAAATCACCGTCGCCAACTCCAAATTATGAGTCAGGTAATTTTGCTCGTGTGTCTTCAACTGTTGGGAACCATATACAACAACCTTCTCGATTTGCATAAATAAATAACCCAAACTGTCTCGTGAAATGCCCAATAGATTACATACCTCAAACCATGTTCGGAATAATCAAGATTGGAACAGAAGTCAATCGACCCTTCAACTCCATGAATGCATGTTCACAAGCCTCATTCCACACAAACTTTACTTCCTTCCGAGTGAGTCATGTCATTGGTGCCGCCAATCATGAGAAATCCCTCACAAAACGACGGTAGTACCCGACCAAGCTTAAGAAACTACAGATTTCAAACACACTTTTCAGTCTTTCCCAACTTATCACGACTTTAACCTTCAAATGATCCATAGAGACTCGTCCTCCTGACACTACGTACCTGAGGAACTTCACCTCTGTTAGCCAAAATTCACATTTCTCATACTTGGTATACAATCGATGTTCCCTCAAAAGCTGTAATATCATCCTCAAGTGTTCCTCATACTCCTCTTTCGATGACGAGTACATTAGGATGCCATCCACAAACACCACAACAAATTTATCCAAGTAAGCACTAAAGACACGATTCATCAAGTCCATGAAAGCTATCGGTAAATTTGTCAACCCAAATGGCATCACTACGAACTCATTGTGTCCATATCGAGTATGAAAAGCGGTCTTCGGTATATCCTCATCCTTTACCCTCAATTGGTAATATCCTGATATTAAGTCAATTTTTAAAAAACACTCCGACCTTTTAATTGATCAAAGAAGTCATTTATCCTTGGCAAGGGATACTTGTTCTTGATTGTTGCTCAGTTCAATTTTTGATAATCAATACACAATCGTAAAAATTCATCCTTCTTTTTAGCGAAGAGTACTAGAGCTCCCCAAGGCGATGTACTCGGACGTACAAATCCCTTGCCCAACAAGTCTTATAATTGACCCTTCAATTCTTTCAATTCCATAGCTGCCACATGGTACGGTGTCATAGAGATATGTACGGTACTAGGAGCAAGATCAATAGTGACAAGGAACTCGTAAGGACCACACTGTGTATGAAAATTCATCTTCGAAACAACTTTTTTCTTGACTCTCAACTGATAATACCCTAACCTCAAGTCAATTTTGGAGAAGCACTTAGATCCCTTGAGTCGTTTAAACAAATCATTTATCCTTAGCAAATGATATTTGTTCTTTATTGTCATGTGATTTAGCTTTCGATAGTCAATACATAACCATAATAACCTATCCTTCTTCTTTGCAAAAAGGACTATTGTGAAATACTTTTCGAGGTTGGCGACACCAATGACTAAGCTTACCCAAAAAGGAGTGAAATTTGTGTGGAATGATGTTTGAGAGTATGCTTTCATGGAATGAAGAGTCTATTGACTTCGGCTCCAATTTTAATAATTTCAAAATATGGGATGTGGTACACAATCTATTGTGATGCTTCACGACTTGGTTTGGGTTGTGTGTTAATGCAAACCGAAAGAGTAGTAATGTATAGTTCAAGGCAGTTGAAGACACATGAAAAAAACTACCCGACACACGACTTGGAATTGGTGACAGTGATCTTTGCACTAAAAGTGTGGAGATATTACTTATATGGTGAGAAGTTTGATGTGTTCTCTTTTCACAAAAGTCTCAAATACCTTTTCTCACAAAGGGATTTCAATAACTTGAGACTTGTAGTACATTCAGGTGGCACCAAGATATATCATAACCTACGCCGACAATATTGGTGGAAAGGTATGAAAAATGACGTGGCTTAGTTTGTGCCGAGGAGCTTCACTTGTCAACAAGTGATGGCCGAACATCAGAGACCAACGAAGTTATTATAGCCATTGCCTGTGGCAATATGGAAGTGGGAGTATGTCACTATGGACTTTGTGATGGGGTTTCTAAGGTTGGGGAAGAGTCATGATACAGTTTGGGTTGTTGTTAACAGACTGACCAAGGTGGCTCACTTTATTCTTATCAAAGTGACCGATGATGTGGATACTCTCAGTAAATTATACATTAAGTAGATCCTTAGGCTTTATGGCATGCCAATTTCTGTTATATCAGATAGAGACTCAAGATTTACATCACGGTTTTGGTAGAGTTTCTAAGCAGCACTTAATACGGACCTCCACTTTATTATGACTTTTCACCCTTAAATGGATAGTCAGTTAGAATGTACTATATAGATTCTAAAGGATATGCTACGGGTGTGTGTGCTTGATTTTTGGGGCAGTTAGGAGGATCACCTTCCATTAGTGGAGTTCGTATATAATAATAGCTATTAAGCTAGCATTGAGATGGCTCCATTTGAGGTTTTGTATGGTAGGCCATGTACGTCACCTGTCTGTTGGACCGAGGTCGGAGAGGCAGTTTCCTTATGGCCAAATTTAGTTTAAGATATTATGGAGAAGATCAAGATAATAAGGCAACAATTACTTACGACTCAAAGTCATTAGAAAAACTATGCCGATAAGAGACGACGACCATTAGCATATAAGATGGGGGACGATGTCTTCCTAAAGGTCTCGCCACGAAGAGATTTGATGAGGTTCCGTCATAGTGGCAAGCTAGTGCCATAATTTATCGGACCATTTGAGATTTTGGATCGAGTTGGAAAGGTTGCTTATCGGTTGGCACTTGCACCGCAAATGTAAAGTGTGCACAACACTTTCTATGTATCTATGTTGAGAAAGTATGAATCAGATCCTTCACATGTGCTTGATTGGACAGACCTTAAGGTGGAGGAGGATGTGCCATACGAGGAGAGACCGATTCAGGTTTTAGATACTATAGAGCAAATGTTTCGGGGCAAAACCATCCATTTGGTTAAAGTGCTTTGGAGGTATCATGGAGTAGAGGAGGCTACATGGGAGCGGGAAGAAAAAGTCTGCTCAAAGTACCTCGAGTTGTTCACCACTTGAGGTACATTTCTAATTTTGAGGACGAAATTCCGTAAAGGTTGGGAGGTTATAGAGACTGAGTCCAATTTTGTCCGATTTCCATTTTAAGGATCCGTTTTTTTCCCTAATCGCATTTTTAAAAGATGTTTAACATGTTTTAATTGTAAGAAATATGTTTGTGGACTGGTATTAAGGTTTTGGAAAATTTTGAGAACAATTGGAGAAGTTTAACTTTTGGGTCAACAAGGCCTCGAGACATGGTGCAGCAGACCCGAGAATCCATAAAATTTTTGAAAAAATATTATTTTTGGTTATGAACCAAAAAAAATGTTTAGAGAGTTAAGGAAGCAATTTCGGGGCCATAGCCGCTTTCAAAATTGAAAACAGAGCTCGGGAGGGTACGTTAAGTGAATAGGGGGTAATTTGGTCATTTTGCACTCCAAGAGGTAATATGTTACGACCCAAATTTTTTTTTTTGAACTATGACTAAAGGTTGAGTGAATTTCAAGCATGATTAGTCGCTTAATGACATGCTTAGTGCACTTAAATGATCCTTTTATGTTTTTCGATTACAGGTGTGAGACCGGAATGGGTTCGGGTAACCCGGGAAATAACTATGAACTCTAGAGAGTGATGTGGGGGGATGGATGTAAGTTTAAGGGCGTAAGTGAAGTTTTAAAAAGAGAGAAAATGTTAGTTTGCAAATAGACAAAAATGGAACATAACAATGAACTAATTATGGAGAGATTGAGGGTTTAGTTGCAAAAGGGATTATATATGATATATATGTGTAAAGAGAGAGAAAAAATCAAATTTTACATTTCCTTCTCTCTCTCTACATTTGGTTCTCATTCTCTCTCTTTACAAGTTCCCTCATTTTTCTTCTCTCTACAATTTGAGGGCCAAGAAGTGGGATTTGAGGGTAAAGCCAAGAACAAAAGTTGTTCCCCTCGCTCTCCTCTTCGATTTGATCAGTGAAAATTTACAGTTTGAAGCATGGTGAAATTTGGCTCTTCCACTTCTAAGCTTGAATTTTGAGGTAGGGGTTCTTTTTCCTTTCTAATTGTCAATTCTAGGGTTTCGGGAGGAGAAGAGAGGTGTAGGTTGTATTTTGCATGTTCTAGGATGGTAAGAGGGGTGAAAAGTTGTATTTCTACTTCTCTTGAGTTCCATCTTTGTAAAATTTGTATACCTTGTGTTGAGTGTAACATGTGGGTTCAAAGTGTGTAAATTGGAGAAATTTGGGGTGTATGTGAAAAATGTGAAATGTATGATATATATGTGTTTATATGTTAAAATATGGGTATGAAATTCATGCGAGCTTCATAATTATCAAATATATGCATTAGTTATAGCATGACAATAATGTGCTATTTGAGAATTTTGAGCATACGTGCCTTGAATGCTAGAAATGACGTGTATATGTGTGGTTGTGCTGAATGTAATGCATGCTAAGTACCTCTTGAAAACTTGTGAATGCATTAGAATAAGCATGAAATAATATGCTTGAGTTTATATGTTGAAATTATACATATAAATAGAAATTGTGAGTAAACGGGGAAGGTCGACAGTACATGGAATGTTGGGAATGACGTCCACCCATGTTAACTTTTATAGAATGTCAGAAATGATGTCCACCCATGTTACCTTTCAAGGGATGTCAGAAAGGGTGTCCATATATGTTACGTAAATGGCAATATATCTACTTTAGGTGAGATGTCAGAAATAGATGTCCACTCACCCTGGCGTGAACCAAAATATCGCCACTTGCCTATGATGTTGTCAGAAATGGATGTCCACGTCATACGAATGAGTAGGAAGCATCCTATGTTACATGATCTGTTGGAGCGGTCCAAATCATATTGAGGGTATGAGAGCAAGGCCGAGAAAGATAAAATCTTGGTTGTTGCTTACATTGCTAACTCTGAAGCATGATATGTGTTTAATGCATTCTTTCAATATGCATTATTTATTACTGAGCATTGAAAATGTTAAATGTGGCATATAGCATATTGACATGCATCCATGTAGGTTGGTGTCTATAATACCCCGCTCCAACACATGGTATGATATTGTCCGCTTTGGGCCATAGCCCGCACGATTTTGCTCTTGGATTTTACCCCAAAAGGCCTCATACCATTTGAAGAGAACATACTACATATAAGCACATCCCCTTTCCACACCCAGGCGATGTGGGATTGAGCCCCCTGTACCCTGTTAGTCTGATAGCTCAGCCCAGTGTCTGTCTTCGCACCCGCCCACTCACACCCATCCACAAAGGTTACTACAATGTCGAGTTGACACCTAGGAGAGTTGGGGTATCTCTACTGAGCCGTTATGGTGCTCACCCCTTTTTCCTCAAAATTTTTACAGATAAGGCGCCAATGACGGATAGGGCATGAGTGTCTACGTAGAACTCCTCGTAGTATTTTATGTATATTTTTGGATGTTGTAAATTTGGCTATCCATGCCAGCTTATGGCACGTTGGTTATGTAATTGTAGTCATAGTAAAATTTGTAGCATTTTCGACCTTATGCATGAATTCTTGTAATGATTATAAACTTGATAGCCACATGGACTTGGAATATATTTGGACCAAATGTATGTTTTGAGAATATATGGATTTTTATATGACCTTTTCTCATGTTATAGCTTTATGTATAGACATTTTGTCCAAGCAAATGAGTTGTGAATGGAATGAAATGGATGTATGAGATGTAAGAATTGATGGAGTTATATTTCAATTGTGTAATGCATGTTATATGAATGCATTTGATGGTAATTGAGGAATTAGAGTAGCCAAGGGGGGGACACGCACCCAAAAGTGTCCATTTTGAATTCAAGGTATGAATGAAACTTCTATGTATATAAAGAGGATTCTATTAGCTTCAATTTGATAGGTTATGAGCCTTGTTTGAATTTGAATTGAGAAAGACATGCACGTTTTAGTGCAAGAGTTAGTAATCTGATCTATACCTATTGCTTTGAGTATAACCCAAGTTTTGGTTGGGATTTTTAGATAATTTAAATTAGGTTGGAAACTACACATGTTGAGGATAATTCATGTCAAATTTCAAGTTAAACGGACTTACGAATTGTGAGATACTAGGATTTGAAGTTAGGATGAAGTTTGGCTAAGTTAATGTTGTAGAATTTCGCTTGACAATAATGCCAATCGATCCCCTTCTTTTACAGCGATCAATTTGCCTTGTAAAAAGGCAAAAAACCAACCATGGTCAACCTTGGAGATTCTTGCAACAAAATCAATCGCAAGATGCCTTGAAGCATACAAAGAGTCCAGATTTCCTATTGGGGCTTCCAAACGTGATGGGTTTTTGAGTACCAAATTCAGGAGGTAGGGATTATGCGATCAATCCCCCTTTTACAGCATGCACTATTCAAATAGTGTTTTGTCCAACTTCAAAAAGACATATCTCCTTCGTTTCAAATTGGATTTTCATGATTATTTTTTTGAAATTATGTATTTTTCAGCCCTCTTTCTAATGGTTACATTTTAATACATTTATCAGAAACTTTCAAGGAGTTATGTATCCATATTTGTGGGATAGAATCATTCGAAGGATTGTATAGTTGAGGCCTCTTGGGATTAGTTAATGTTGATTTGTATACATACATATGTGTGGGTGTACATGTGATTAAGTTTCCATGGTAATGAAAGGTCAAGATAGTTCATTAGGGCTTAATGGACGGGTTCTCCCTCAATTTTTTGGGAGTCAAAAATTGGGGTGTGACAACATGGTATCAAAGCATTAGGTTCGAAAACCCAAGGACAAAAGGTGAAACTTGATCTAGTGATCACTTGAGGATAGGGACGTGGATACAAAGATTTAGACTTGAGATTGTAAGTTGCTTATGTGGAACATGATTATATGCTTACGTTTATATAACATGCAAATGTGAAATGAATTGAAATGGCGTTATGTAAGCATACTAAAAATTGAATAAGTGTATGAATTCTTGGTTCTAAATTTATTTTGTTGTGCATATAGCAAAATACCTCCAAGAAGAGCTCGAGGTAGAGACGCTGATGCTCCTCAGTAGCTAATTGATGGAACACGGTTCATGTGTGACATGAATGAGACTATGAGACAAATGGCAAAAGAGACCAGAGAAGAAGAAGTTCAGGCACCGCCTAGGGTTTCCTTAAGCTGACAAATGGTGGCTATGAAAGAGTACGTGAAATTTAAGCCGCCTACCTTTGATGGTGGACGTGATCCACTAGCGGTAGAGAGTTGGATTAATCAGAATCATAAACTCATGGTTGCCCTAGCAATTGATGAAGATCTGAGGGTTGGAGTGGTAGTGCTTCACTTGTTAGGGGAAGCAGATCGGTGGTGACAATTCATTGGGAATGTCCACAACACCGAAACTATGGACTGGGAGACCTTCAAACGGTTGTTCTTTGATAAGTTCTTCCTGGCATCAGTAAGGGATTAAATGAGGCAAGATTTTATTGATCTAGTCCAAGGGGATTTAGATGTCATGGGGTATGAGACCAATTTTACATCCTTGGCTCTCTTTGCCCCAGAGATTGTAACGAATGAGGGGCTAAAAGTGAAAAGGTTTGTGAAGAGGTTGAAGACCTCTATCAGAAAGATGGTGTCCATTCTAGGTTTAAAATCCTATAACGAGGTTGTTGATAGAGCTTTGATGGCTGAAGAGGATGATAGAGATACCCAAAGGATATGGGACTCTAAGCAGAAAACGAAGGGTTTAGGTACTTCTTCGGAAAACCAAGGAAGAAGAGGGACAGAAAGGGTAGGTCAGGACCTCAAGGGCAACAACAAACTCGCCCGATGCCTTAATTGACATTGCCTACTGGATCCTCTTGATCATCAGTACTATGTTTCCATTGCTAGCAGTCTGGCCATTATTGTAATGAGTTCCCTTAGAGGCACACGACTACACCAGTGTCACAAGAAGGCCTACGCCTACTTCTAATCAGCAGTCGGGATTACAAGGGACTAGCCAGCAGGGTCAACAGTCTCAAGGTTGTGTTTTCACATTTGCTCCAGCAGAGGATATGCCAGGACCGTTAACAGTCAGAGGTATTTTTTTGGTTTCTAGCTCGTGGGCTATAGTGTTGATAGATTCAGGAGCATCATATTCATTCATATCTGTTTCATTTGGTTGTGCCTTGGGATTGGAGATGTTATTACTGGAGTCACCTTTGTCCATTGATACACCTATTGGGGGTAGGGTTACCCTAGATAGAGTGTGTTGGTCTTGCGAGATCGAGGTTGCTGGATGTCGATTGATATTCAACTTTATGTCACTAGATATGACCACTTTTGATGTCATTTTAGGTATGGATTGGTTATCTACATTTAGAGCCACGATCGATTGTCTTCGTAGAAGAGTGACAGTGTGCACGCCCGAGGGTGACTACTTTTATTTTGTGGGAGAACAGGATGATTTCTACTTTCTGTATTTGCCTAGTTCTGGTAATTGAGACGGGGTTGGATATTTCCTAACTAGCTTTTTAGCGGAGGACGATGAGGTTGTGACTAGTGGAGGGTTTCCACCGGTAGTTGGAGAGTTTTTGGATATGCTTTCAGGGGACTAAACAGAGTTGCCTCTGATGAGAGATATGGTATTCAGCATTGATCTAGCTCTTGGTACTGCACCCATCTCTATGGTACCGTACCATGGTAATGAAAGGTCAAGATGGTTCATTAGGGCTTAATGGATGGGTTCACCCTCGGTTTTGAGTCAAAAATTGGGGCATGACATGATAAATATCTAGAGGAGGGGATCTTAGCCATTTTTACAGCTCTCTCTCTCTCTCTTTAACTCTCCCACTTTATCTCTCTCCCTTCTCTCTAACTCTCCCATTTCAGCCATTAACTTGGTACATGTCATGCATTTAGTGAGAATTGTGAAAATCTTGAGTTTTGGTACATTTATGTGATAATCTGTATTTATGTGAAAAGCACGTTTTTAAGGTATGTGTGAGAATTAAGAAGGGTCGGAGCCCTAAGGTGCCAAACCCAAAACTTAGCCAAGCGGATGTTGCTTCCGTTGGGTTAGCATCCCGTAGAGCTTAAGTAAAGTTTGTGGTTTCAAAGAAACCCTTACTATGGAATTGTAACAAGCTGAAGTCCTCAGTTGAATTGATTTTTATTTATACATGGTGTGAGTTTGCTTGTGAGTTGTGACTTTATATAAATTATTATATATTGAAATATGAAGCATCACCCATGATTTCTAAAACTTGTATATTGATTTGTCATGTATTCATGTAGAGATTTCATATGCATTCATGCATGACTGCCTGAGTTAAGGTAGAGTTTAGTGGATCATTCCTACTGGGCGTAGTTGTATGCTAACCCCCTTTCCCCAAACTCTTTTTAGATAAATCTCTCATGGAAGACGAGGCATATAGCTCTAGAGTGAATTTTGGACTCCTTTTGGATTTCCTTTTGACATATGTATATAGAGGTCCATGCCGGCTTGTGGCATTTTGACTATAGCTTTCATGCTACCTTTCCATTTGGTTCTTTAGTACACGAACTTCAAATGTACATGCCATATATGGCACAACTGGAACTTATGGGAAATGTATGTTCAATGAACCCTTTTATACATGCTTTTAAGAATGAATGAATGATGGAATTTTTTAGCTTCTTTGTGTATGAAATTGTGAGGATGAATGTTAGAGACTAGATTTGTACATCTTTTTCATGTCGTGTACTTTATGGATTATTAGTGGATGTTTTGGTTTCAGAGAAATGTAGGTTTTCGAGTAGAATTGTGAGAACTATTGACTTTGCATCTATGAGGCTCAAATGTATGGATTTGTGTGGATTTTAATCATGTTTAAGATTACAAATGAGTGTATGGACATAGAGTATACTTTTTGACTTGTGAAAATCAAGTTTTGAGGCATTTGTAGACTTTCAATCGTCTATGCTCTGCAACAGCCGACCAAAAGTGTAAGATCCCTAACATTTGTAAATAATGTACCTATTTCAGATGGTTGAATGAGGGTTTCAACCAATCGAAAGCTCCTTTTCGATCCACCAAAACTACCCTAAAACTGATCAACAGAGCTGGAAACCTGAAGGTCAGTTGAGCTCAAGGTTTAGCTGATCGGAAGGGGTTTCAACCGACCAAAACTAGGCTGAAATGGATTTTGACAAGTTGGTATCAGGAATGAGTATGTATCTAATGTATAGACAAATGTGGGACCCATTGGGACGTATAATGATGAATATACACATATATAATTTTAAATATATAGATAACTTTAGTAATTGAATGGTTTTAAATTGTGATTAGGAGTGTTGATATTTGATGATCACCGTTCACCCCCATTTCCCTCGTTCTTAACCGGGAGTCAGAAAATGAGGTGTGACAACTTGGTATCAGTGCTACCAAGTTTGAATACCTTTGGACGATGGGTGGGCTTGAATCACTCATAGAATTGTGAACTTAAGGTTGATCCTAGATTTGAGGTTTAGTGCATATTACATGGAAATACTTACGTGCTTACTTGTTTGATATGGCATGCTATTTGTGAAGTAACTTAGCATGGTGTGTGTGTGCATGAAGAGAAATGGACACTGATATTCATGCTTTAGATTTTAAAATGTGTTCTTATTATTTATATAGCAAGATGCCACCACATAGAGCTCGTGAAAGAGCACCAGCAATGGCTATCATAGATAAAGAGCAATTTATACGCGACATAGTCACTACCATACGGCAAATTGCTAAGGACACACAGAGGTAAACTCAAAAGGAGACACAAGCTCTGCCAAGAGTAGCTCCTTCTACCCAAATGATAATGACATTAAGATATGTCAAGAAGCATAGTTCACCAACATACTCGGGAAGATCTGATCCTGTGGTGGCAAAAAATTGGTTGTACGAAATTGTTACACTTCTTACTGTACTTGAGATAGAGGATGACCTAAGGGTGAAAGTGGTCACCCACTACCTTAAGGGTGAGGCCAATCGTTAGTGAAAATTCATAAGGAACTACCATGACATCAAAATAATGGATTGGGATATGTTCCAAGTGTTTTTCTTTGAGAAATACTTTTTGGTGATGGTGAAGGACAATCTGAGGTGAGAATTTTATGAGTTGACTCAAGGTTTGATGACAGTGATGAAATACGAGACCAAGTTCACATCCTTGGCTTGTTTTACAACTAGAGATGATCCCAACTGAGGAGCTTAAGATCAAATAGTTCGTGAGAGGTCTCCAAACATTCATAAGGGATAGAGTTGCAGTATTAGGTTTAACTAGCTATGTGGTGGTAGGGGAGAGGGTATTGATAGCCGAGGAGCTCGGCAATGACAATCAAAGGATAAAGGAAGCAAAGAACCAAACAAGAAGAACGAGCTCCCTTCCAGACAATCATGCTAAGAAGAAGAAAAGGGCTGGTGAGTCATTCTCACAAAGGTAACAAGCCCAATCGACACCATTTGTGGCTATACCTACTGGATCTTCACGATCTAACATAGTTTGCTTCAACTGTCAGAAACCCGGGCATTATAGGTCCAAATGTACTTAAGGGAAGACTGCTACAGTGGTAGACAAAAAGTGCTACCATTGTAAGTAGATAGGGCACATTAGTTAGAATTGTCCACAGAAGAAGGGTACTCAAACTGGGGTTGGTTCACAGCAGCGTCTTACGTAGTCTACTACTCTGCAGTCAGGTTTTAGGGCATTGTCACCACCACAGATGGTGCCATTAGTTCAAAGTTCATGGGCACCGGCTAGAGGAGTCACGTCTAATGTTCCTAGTCAACAGTCAGGATATCAGGGTATAGGGTATTGGGGCCAGAAAGCACAAGGTCGTGCCTTCACTGTTATTTCAACAAAGACCTCAGCAGGACCATCAGCGGTCTGAGGAATATTCCTTGTATCTAGCTCATGGGCTAAGGTTTTAGTGGACTCGGGTGTATCATATTCATTCATTTTATATACATTTTCTTATACTTTGGGGTTAGAAGTGTCATCCTTGGACTCAGTTTTATCCATTAATACACCAGTTAGAAGTAGAGTGACTTTGGGTAGTGTTTGTCAGTCTTGTGAGATCGAGATTTCATGACACGATTAGTGTTTGATTTCATTCTCCTCGATATGGCTAGTTTCGATATGATATTGCGTGTGGATTGGCTATCAACCTATAAGGCCAACATTGATTGTTATAGGGGAATAGTGACTTTCTGCAGACCAAAGGTTGTTAGTGTTTTCTTCGTGGGGGAAAGAGACAACTTCTATTTTTCTTCTTCACATAGTCTTAGTGATCGAAAAGGACTTGGGTGTTTCTTAGCAAGCTTGCTAGTTGATGGTGATAATAGGACACTTGGAGAGCTTCTTCATGTAGTATGTGAGCTTATGGATGTATTTATGGGGGACTTAATAGAGTTGCCTCCAAAACAAGAAGTGGAGTTTGTTACAGAACTTGCTCCAGGTACCGCGCCCATTTATATGGCACTGTACCGAATGGCACCAGTTGAGTTGAAAGAGCTAAATGACTAATTGCAAGAGCTACTCGACAAGGGATTTGTACGTCCTAGTACTTCGCCTTGTGGAGCTTTGGTTCTTTTTGCTAAGAAGAAGGACGGGTCTTTGCGGCTTTGTATTGACCATCTATAGTTGAATTGGGCAATGATCAAGAATAAGTATCCTTTTCCAAGGATAGATAATTTGTTTGGTCAACTAAATGGTTTCAAATGTTTCTTAAAGATTAACTTGAGATTTGAATATTACCAATTAGAGGTTAGAGGCGGACATTCAGAAAACTATTTTTCGTACATGATACGGGCACTACGAGTTTTTGGTGATGCCGTTTGGTTTGACGACTGCACCGGCAACATTTATGAATTTAATGAACCGAGTGTTCAATGTGTATTTAGACAAGTTCATAGTTGTGTTTGTTGATGACATCCTACTATCCTCATCTTCGGAAGAAGAGCATGAGGGCACTTGAGGCTAGTATTACAACTTCGAATAGAGAACCAATTGGCAAGTGGAGGTGAAGTTTCTTGGGCATGTTATATCCGAAGGAGAGGTTTCTATGGATCCATCCAAGATAGAAGCAATGATGAGTTGGGAAGGATCAAGGAGCGTATTTGAAATACGTAGCTTCTTGGGATTGGCCGGTACTATCGGAGATTTGTGAAAGACTTTTCAAGGTTGGCAGCACCAATGACTAAGCTTACCCGAAAAGGAGTGAAATTTGTGTGGAATGATGCTTGCGAGCATGCTTTCATGGAATTGAAAAGTCGATTGACTTCAACTCTAATTTTCATCATTTCAGAACGTGGGTTAGGGTATGCAATCTATTGTGACTCTTCATGACTTGGTTTGGGCTATGTGTTGATGCAAACCGAAAGAGTAGTAGTGTATGGTTTAAGGCAGTTGAAGACACATGAACAAAATTACCCGAGACACGACATGGAATTGACGGTGGTGATCTTTGCACTCAAAGTGTGGAGATATTACTTATATAGTGAGAAGTTTGAACTGTTCTCCGATCACAAAAGTCTCAAGTACCTTTTCTCATAAAATAATTTGAATATGAGGCAACGGAGGTGGATGGTGTACATGGAAGACTATGATTTTGACTCATTCAAGAAAGGCTAATGTAGTAGCGGATGCATTGAGTAGGAAGTCACATGGTAGTTTGGCAAGCATAGTCATACGAGAGTGGAAGATGATGGAAGATATCTCAAAAATGGAATTATATTTTAGTGAGGATGATGGACCAGCTACTTTTTTTACTCTTATCGCTCAACCAACTCTTATGAGTAGAGTGATTAAAGAAAAAAGGAAGGATAATGAGATTGATGCTATTTGCACTCAGGTTTTGGGTGGCGAGGTGGTGGATGGATGGATGATTCATTTAGATGAGAGTTTGAAATTCAAGGGGAAGATGTTTGTTCCCTTAACGTGTTAAGATGATGTCCTGAAAGAGTTTCATAACTCGAGACTTGCAGTACATCTGGGTGGTACCAAGATGTATCATAACCTACATTAACAATATTGGTGGAAATGTATGAAAAAGGATGTGGCTCAGTTTGTGGCGAGGTGCCTCACTTGTCAACAAGTGAAGGCCGAGCATCAGAGACCAGCGAGGTTCTTACAACCACTACCTGTGGCAATGTGGAAGTGGGAACATGTCACTATGGACTTTGCGATGGGGCTTCCAAGGTCGAGGAAGAGTCACGATGTAGTTTGGGTTGTTGTTGACAAACTAACAAAGGTGGCTCACTTTATTTCTATCAGAGTGACCGATGATGTGGATACTCTCAGTAGATTATATATTGAGCAGATCCTTAGGCTTCATGGTGTGCCAATTTTTATTATGTCAGATAGAGACCCACAATTTACATCACAGTTTTGGCAGAGTTTCTAAGCAGCACTTGATACGGACCTCCACTTTAGTACGACTTTTCACCCTTGGACGGATGGTCAGTCGAAACGTACTATATAAATTCTTGAGGATATGCTACAGGTATGTGTGCTTGATCTTTGAGGTAGTTCAGAGGATCATCTTCCATTGGTAGAGTTTGCATACAATAATAGCTATCAAGATAGCATTGAGATGACTCCATTCGAGGCTTTGTATGGTAGACCGTGTAGGTCACCTGTCTATTGGACCGAGGTCGAAGAGGTAGTTTCTTTAGGGCTAGATTTAGTTGGAGAGATTATGGAGAAGATCAAGATAATAAGGCAATGATTGATTACGGCTCAGAGTCATCAGAAAAGCTATGCCGACAAGAGACGTCGACCATTAGCATTTGATATGGGGGACCATGTCTTCCTACAGGTTTTGCCATGAAGAGGTTTGATGAGGGTCGATCGTAGTGGCAAGCTAGCACCATAATTTATCGAACCATTTGAGATTTTGAATCGGGTTGGAGAGATTGCTTATCGCTTGACACTGCCACCATAAATGTCAAGTGTGCACAACACTTTCCATGTATCTATGTTGAGAAAGTATGAATCGGATCCTTCATATTTGCTTGATTGGCCTGACCTTGAGATGGAGGTAGGCGTGTCATACGAGGAGAGATCAATTCACGTTTTGGATACTAGAGAGTAAGTGTTTTGGGCCAAAACCATTCATTTGGTTAAAGTACTTTGGAGGTATCACAGAGTAAATGAGCCTACGTGGGAGCGGGAACAAGAAGTTCGCTCAAAGTTTCCCGAGTTATTCACCACTTGAGGTATGTTTCTAATCTCAAGGATGAAATTCCTTGAAGGTTGGGAGGTTGTAGAGACCGGGTCCAATTTTGACCAATTTCCATTTTTAACATCATTTTTTTTGTCAGAATCGAATTTTTAATGATGTTTAGCATATTTTAATTGTGAGAAACATGTTTGGGGAATAGTATTAAGGTTTTGAAAGTTTGAGAACAATTAGAGAAGTTTGACTTTTGGGTTTACTAGGCCCCGAGACGTGGTCCAGTGGGTTCAAGAATCCGAAAAAAAGTTTAAAAATATTATTCTTGATTATGGACCAAAGAAAATGTTTAAAGAGTTAAAGAAGCGATTTCGAAGCCATAGCCACTTTAGAAATCGAAAACGAAGCTCGAGAGGGTACATTAAGTGAACCGGTGACAATTTGGTCATTTCATGTCTTAAGAGGTGATAGATATCTAGAGGAGGGGATCTCAGCCAACTTTAGAGCTCTATCTTTCTCTCTCTCTCTCTCTCTCTCTCTCTAACTTTCTCACTTCATCTCTCTCCCTTCGCTTTACATTTTGCAGGTGCTAGACTATGAATTAGGAAAAGCCGAAGGCAAGTGAATTTCTCTACTCGACATAGGCTACCCATTGGACTGAACAAAGTCCACATTTGACTAGTTAGAAGGGGATGGGATTTTTGTAACTTGGTTTCCAAGCTTGAGGTTTGAGGTAGGCGTGTGAATCTCTTTCCTATTTTGATTCTATAGGCCACATAGTTGTGACATGAAACTTTACTTTGATAATTTGTGAAAATATGACTTTCTTGGATATAGATATATGAAAATTATGTTTTATACATAGTTTTTAATATTTATGAATGCATAGTGTGAATTTTTATTCATTTGTGAAATTATGAGAGTCATGATTCTATATGTTGAGTTTATACACAAAAGAACATTTTCTTAAAAATGAATAAGTGTGGTGATTTCATGAGATGACTGAATTGCATTGAATATGCATGAATTAAAATTTGAAATGCATTGACTTGGTACATGTCATGCATTTAGTAAGAATTGCGAAAATCTTAAGTTTTGGTACATTTATGTGATAATGTGCATTTATGTAAAAAGTGCATTTTTTGGACATATGTGAGAATTAAGAAGGGCCCAGAGCCCTAGGGTGCAAGACCCAAAACTGGGCCAAGCGAATGTCGCTTCTATCGGGTTAGCAACCCGTAAAGCATAAACAGAGTTTGTGATTTTGAAGAAACCCTTACTATGGAATTGTGACAAACAGAAGTCCTCAGTTGAATTGATTTTTGATTATACATGGTGTGAATTTTCTTGTGAGTTGTGACTTCATATATACTGTCATATATTGAAATGTGAAGCATCGCCCATGATTTCAAAAACTTGAATGTTTTAGGTGTGAAAAGTATGGATACTTGTCATGTAGTCATGTAGAGATTTTATATGCATTCATACATGGCTGTTTGAGTTAAGGTAGAGTTGGGTGGATCATTCCTACTAGGCGTAGTTGTATGCTCACCCCCTTTCCCCAAACTCTTTTCAGATAAAGCTCTCGTGGAGGACGAGGCATAGAACTCTATAGTGGATTTTGGACTCCTTTTGGATTTCCTTTTGACATATGTATATAAAGGTCCATGCCGGCTTGTGGCATGTTGACTATAGCTTTCATGTTGCCTTTACAATTAGTTTTTTAGTACACGAACTTCAAATGTAAATGCCACATATGGCACAATTGGAACTTATGGGAAACGTATGTTCAATGAACTCTTTTATGCATGACTTTTAAGAATGAATGAATGATGGACTTTTTGAGCTTCCTTATGTATGAAATTGTGAGAATGAATGTTGGAGACTAGATTTGTACACCTTTATCATGCCGTATACTTTATGGATTATTTGTGGATGTTTTGGTTTCAAGGAAATGTAGGTTTTGGAGTAGAATTGTGAGAACTATAGACTTTGCATCTATGAGGCTCAAATGTATGGAGTTGTGTGGGTTTTAATCATGTTTAAGATTACAAATGAGTGTATGGACATAGAGTATACTTGTGGAAATCAAGTTTTGAGGCATTTGTAGACTTTTGATCACCTAAGCTCTGCAATGGCCGACCAAAAGTGTGAGATCCTGAACATTTTAAATGGGGTACTTGGTTCGGACGACTGAATGAGGGTTTCAGCTGACTAAAAGCTCCCTTTTGGTCAACCGAAACTCCCTCCAGCCAACCAACGGAGCTAAAAACCTGAAAGTTAGTTGAGTTCAAGGTTCAACTGATCGAAACTGGGCTGAAATGGATTTTGACAACTTGGTATCAGGAATGAGTATGTCTGTAATGTATAGACCAATGCGAGACCCATTAGGATGTATAATGATGAGCATACGCATACATAATTGTGTATATATAGATAGTTTCAGCAATTGAATGATTTTAAATTGTGATTAGAAGTGTTGATATTTGATAATCACCGTTCACCCCCTTTTCGCTCAATCTTAATCGGGATTCAGAAAACGGGGCATGACACCACAGCACCATAAGTACTACCCTTCTTCTGTGGGCAATCCCTCACCACATGACCCACTTAACCACACCTATAACACTTCCTCAAAGTGCAGGTTGTAACTGTGGGCATTTTAATCAGTAATGTCTGACTTCTTGACATTGAAAACACTTTACCTTATCCCAAGAGGATCTGATAGGCATAAAAACTGTAGAAAGTGACTGTGTCTGCTGTGGTCCTCAAGAGTATGAACTACTCCCCTTGTGTTTCTTCTTTGGATTACCCTTCGAATGAGAAGCCATATATCGAGACTAATTCTTCAAGTCTCATATCCTCTGGATATCATTATCGTCAGCCTTAGCTAGCAATGCCCGCCTAACCACCTCCGCATAAATAGGCAAGTCCAAGATAGTGACCTTTGTTCTTAACTCAAACCGAAGTCCCTTCACAAACCTTTTAGCCTTTGTTTGTTCATTTGCCACCATCTCTGGTGCAAATCGACACAAAGCTATAAACTCATTCTCGTAATCCATCACGCTCATTCCTCATTGAATTAAGTGTATGAACTCGTCATGCAACGCTTCCTTCATTGTATCCAAAAAATACTTTCAAGGAACAACCTCTAAAAAATTTACTATTCCATGTCTCTTACCTCACGAATATGGGTCATGGACTTCCATCACAAGTTCGTTACCCCCATAAGCTGAATAGGAATCATTGAGATTTTTAGGTCATCCTTATCTAATCTTGGCATAACAAATGCCTTAGATATTTGCTCAAGCCAATCTTCTACAGCCATAGGATCTGCCCTTCCATCAAAAATAGGAGGATTCATCTTCTTAAATATTTTTAGAGCATTTGCCCTATTTTCCCCTCTATCTATCTGTAGGGGTCGTGGAATAGGATCCATTCCCCTACCACGATCTCTCCATGGTGGCATGATTATAATAAACATTTCCAAGAGAGATTAATCACATGCATACATCAATTAATGAACTCTACTCACTTATAAAATCATGTTACTTCACTCAACACAAATCTGAAACATAAAACATAAGAGTCGCCTAACTCCGACCCTTACTTCACGTCCTTAGGTATCCAAACCTAATACTGAACAATCGACCCTTAACATTCACCCTTAGGTGTTCAAACCCATCACTCCGACAATCAACCAATACCCTTCGTCCTTAGGTATTCAAACCTATTACTCTGATACCATAGTTGTCACGACCCAAATTCCCATACCCAAATTGATATAGAGAATGAGGGTGAACAATTCCAACGTCATCTCACGTCATCACTGCTTAACCTTGTTTACATTCCGATACCATACTATCATGCTCATATTTCTACTACTAGGCCCCTCACGAGACAACCAGTCGAGCTAACAACTCAACCTAGCTCAATCAGTACTTCAAGTGTAACACCCCATCCTTATTTGACAAAATATTGTTCGCTTTTGACTCCCCCAAACTAGAGACTTCCTATCACGCCCCAAAATTTGGACCGTCGGGACTCCCCTAATCCGAGCCCGAATCCTGGGTAATGAGGTGTCATGATTACCCGATCGTTTTCCCACGAGCCGAACAACCATGACAAACTACCATTGAGTTAAACATCCATAACACTCATCACCAATCTCACATTGATATCATGATTCGATACCAAGCTATCACGCCCCAAATCCCGAGCCATGACTTAATCGTGGTCTTTACATTATCAATACATCAATTCCTCATCAGAATATCACAATGATCAATAATCTAAGTCATTGTCTCATAAATCAGTAGAAGTCTTCTTTCATCAATACATCAATTCCTTACCGGAATATCACATGGATCAGTCAATTTAAATTGTGATCTCAAGATCTAGAGGAAGCATAATCATTACCATTGCCACTATATATACATGCATGCATAGGCAATTCCAGTCTACTACGTGAGTCCTTTATTAAAAAACATGCATACATAAGTCCCTTTAAAATACACAGCAAATGCACCTTTCGATTGATCGAAGTGCACCCTTCAATTAATCAAAGGCCTCTCTTCGTTTAATCAAAGTTTAGATTTTGATTGATTGAAATTTACGCTTGATTGAACTTGTATCAAAGTACTATCGAAATCCTACAAGAATTGATCACCTTTCAATCGTAATTTTTTAATTGATGACTCGATTAATCAAAGCTTTTCAATTAATCGAAACAGGGGTTTCGATTGATCGAAAGCCCTTGAACACAATCATCTGCAAAAAATTTCTAAGTGTCCATTCTCATGATTTGGTCTCCATTCTTACCATACACACTCCTCATGTTACCAATTCCTCAACACAACCATTCTCACAAGTTTATATATGTAAAAATGAACATAAATGCAAAATCATCATTCACATTATCTAGCATGCACTATGCTCAAAACTGTATTTGAACGTATGCAATCATAAGGCATAATATAACATATTCTTGAAACATAAAAGATCCTATACATGTTCACCACATGCATATAGTCCACAATCTGGACATGCATTCAAATAAAGCATTAAAAGTATTTAAATGCAACCAATCTCACTCCATGCTAACTCACTATTGGGGAGACTCTATCACTTCCTTTTCATTTCCTAAAAAGAGTTAATACTCATAGGATGAATTACAACACGCTCAGTAGGAATGTCTAAAACATAATTTCGTAAGTTCTGTGAATATCACATAAACATACATTTGTATTTAATCATGTTATGCAAATATCCGTATATCTCAACCATATCATAAGTAATATATAATGCAACATGATATGCATAACGCCCTCATCATCTCCACACATCCATTGGACTCTAATTTTATGGATCAATCCTACCTAATCGAGGCTCCAAATCGGATCACCTCATCGTAGGACTCCATTTCAGGGAGTATCCTCTTTCAACTAACTGTAGCTCCAAAATCAGATTACTTTAAAAGGTTCCTCCCCGGATTGCCCCACAAGGCTCCAAACTGGATTACCTTACCACTTGTCAAGAGGACTCACCGCCCAATTGAGATCACCACCCTCACCATACTAATGAATGAAAATGAATTTCCACTTGCTCATAATAATCGTGCACGTACAATTCAAATAAAGTAACATAGCACTAATCGTCATGCTTGCACATTTTCCAAATAAACTTCACAAGCATTCATACTGAACATGTATCACATTTTTCCTAGAAAGCACATACACTTCGTATAGGGGTGTCGTGGTGGTGTCAAACACTCGGACACTCGGACAATCCTCGGACACGTGTCGGACATAGCGGGGATACGGCAAGGACACGGATAGGACAAGCGAAAGACACGGCGGGGTACATTTTATCATTTTTAAAAGTGCAAAAATACCCCTAAACTTTTCTAAATTTACAAAAAGACCCCTTTGAACTATTTTTTTGAGCATTTCAGCCCCTCATCTTCTAAAAGTTAATATCTTGACCCCTTGAAATAACTATAATGACATATATACCATTTAATATGACTATTATGTCCTTTTCTCTATAAATATAGTATTTTCTAAAATAAAAAATTTTAAAAATAAAAAATAGATAGATAAAATTCCTAAATAATAAATTTAGAAACAAAAAAATAAAAAAGCCAATAAAACTTTATTTAACATAATGTCATATTGGTTTATTTGGTATTTTGTATTTAAAATTCCTAAATAATAAATTTAGAAACAAAAAAATAAAAAAGCCAATAAAACTTTATTTAACATAATGTCATATTGGTTTATTTGGTATTTTGTATTTAAATTTATTTATTTGTTATTAGAAAATGAGTAATGTGCAAAATTCTAGTAGTGAGTTTGAATATAATGAACACCCTTTTTGAAAATACATTAATTGTTTGATAATAAATTGAAGTATTTGTGTAATTTATTCTTTTTGTTATTAGATTTATGGTATTGTGGATATTGGTTAACTTGTTGAATATATATTAATATATTATTTCATAGTCGTATCCCCGCCGTGTCCGTGTCCTATTTTTTTGAAATTTGTCGTGTCCGTGTCCATGCTTCTTAGCATTTTTTACATTTCACCTCATATATATATTGACAATTAAACATGTTTCACATTCAAACATGTTTTCAAGACAATTTATCAAACACACAAGTGTCACCTTCACAAATACACATGATCGAATACATATAATTCATTCACATTTCACTTTCAACATGCTTCATAATCATCTACGGCAGTTATAAACATGTAATCAACATACTTCACATTGAGAATTCTTTAAATTGTATAATCTAGCATGCTTTAACTTTAAAAAATATCTAATTATACCCACATAACCAATTGGTTGTCAAAGACAATCAATATACTCACACAAATCCCAGATTCCATGGGTTAGACAACCCTACCTTAATTTGGAAAAGCTTCCAAATAAAATCTTCGAATTTCTCACCAAAATCAACTTTCTCCGAATTAGATTCCAAATGGATCAAACTCGAGCCCTTGATGCGTAAACCAACTCTCTCTTCTTTAGCGCCTTCTAATTCTCGCCCCAAGCCTCTCAAATTCAATGGAGAAAGAAGAAGATAAATGTGTGTGTGTGTGTGTGTATATATTGTTCTCTCAATTCGACTAATGGAGAATGAGAATGAATTCTATATTCTCCGCCTTTCTATTATATACCTAGTATCCTCTATTTACAAAAATGTCACTAGTCATTCACTAAATCTTTCCGATCTCCATTTTCATTTTTGGTAACTCCTACGGACCCGACATTGACTGCATAACTCATCAAATATTTTATTAAAGCTAACCTCCAAATTTGGTGTCATTCCGATATTTTCAAATTTTTCGAGCCCACGAAACTCGTGTCCCAGACCCACCTAACCCAAAAATCTTAACTTTTTCCAAACGCTCCCAAAAAATTTTCGAACCTTTATACAAGTTTTCAAACATGTATTTCACATTTAAAACACATATATAACCATTTAAATCATTTATATGCCTTTAAATGAAATAAAAAGAAAACGTACCAAAAATGGTCACGGTTCTTACACTTTGCAGGGGTCATCGATCCTGGTACTACTCATTGCTAAACACACTTAACTGTGGAATTCTGGTGGGTTCACGGCCATCGTGGCTTTAAAACGCATTATTTCATTGAAGGGTTGATGATCATACATATAACACTTGACCAAATACAGGCGATGTGGGATCGTGACACTCGTAGCCTGCTAGTGTTCGCCCACATTGCACCCACCCACAAAGGTCATCATAATCCAACCCTTTGGAGACTCGACGTCCCTGTTAGTACACTTTCGACTGGGCTCTGACTCTGATACCATTTATAACGCCCCACCTTTACTCGACACAATATTATCCATTTTTTACTCTCCTGAACCAGAGACTTCCCAAGGTGTCACCTATCCTAGTACTACTCCTAGCTAAACATGCTTAACTGTGGAGTTCTAGTGGGTTCACGGTCATCATGGCTTTTGATGTTGTTTTAAAATTGTAAAATAATTCGCAAGTACGAATCTATTAAAGTATAGATCGGCAAGAACGAGGTCAAACCTAAGGGAATGCTTTGAGAAGAAAAACTAACACAAATTTAAATTAATTTAAAACTAATTTAGTTTAAACAAAATATGGTTGATTTTAGAAATTAAATTAACATGCAAACAAAATAACACAATTGAAATCAAATAGAGAAAATAACTAAGGTTTCGGATTCCACCACCATTAAATCCATGAAGCTTGTAATATTCATTTATTAATCTCCAAATTTGGAGTAGCAATCAAGAAATTAATCTATTGCTTACTCAAGATTTAGCAATAAAGCACTATGAAAAATATATTAAAAAGGTAGATTTTCCTTCGTTTCGCTAGTGTAAAATTCTAAGCATCTTATAAATCTAATTTAATGAAAAATATAAGATCAAAGATTATCACTTTTAAGAAATACAAACCCAAGCTTAGATTAATTATAATACTTTCAACTACCACATATACATGATATAGATGGTGAAAGAATTATAAAATAATTAATCAAAAGAAGCGAAAATCATAAGAATTTAAATCATACACATGGGAATCAATTAATGAATAAAATAACTTCACTTTATTAATGGAGGTTTCCTCCTTAACCCTAATTGAGGAGTTTAGTTACACATGGTAGAAGAAGATAACAAATAAATAAAAGACATAATGAAATAAAATAAATAAAACCTGGATTGTCTCTGTCTTCTCTGACCTGGCCTCCCACTTCTTTTCTCCCCCAAAACAGCCTCCAATTCGCCACTTTATACCCCAAGAGAATACATAAAGTACTAATCCAATTATAAGATAAAGTCCTAATTCAATTAGGAGATAATTAGGGTTTTCCCACAGCCTTAAACAAGTAATTTTTTTGCTAATATTCGGCCCAAGTTTTGACCTAATAGAAGTCTGATTCACAAAATTTATGTGAAATACAAAAGTGTCCATAGTCAAATTTCATTTAATTTAAGTGGGAATTAAGTTGAATTGACACTCGAAAATAAGACTTTTGGGCCATTTTCTAAAACGGGATTAAAATTGGATTACGCACAAAATTGGGCTTCAGGCCCGTAATCTCCTTAAGCAGTTGCATTCTCTTGGACCACTTCCTTGGGCTGATTTGAGTTAAGATATGGAATTGAATGAATCCATTTGATGTAGGCTTCATATAACCCTCTTGAATGTCTTCTTTAAAAATCTAAAAATCATGGTTTTAATTGAAATAATCATTAAAACCCTGAAAAGCCAGAGAATACAAAAATAGAGTAAAATCACAAATAAATTATCACTAAAAGAATAAAATATGCAAATTAAGATGCTAGAATGCGTAACATTCAACGCCGATAAGCTTTAAAGCACGTTATGTCATAAAAGGGTGATGATTGTACATATAACACTTCACCAGACCCAGGCGATGTGGGATCGTGACACCCATATCCTGCCAGTGTTCACCCACATCACACCCGCCCACAAAGGTCGTCACATTCTTCTCTAAACTTTTTTATATCTACATGTTTTTTGGGTTCATTGAATGCTATGGAGTTGGGGTTTTCAGCAATTTGGACAACGATTCTCTCCCTACTATTACTACTACTTTCAACCATGGGCTAGCTGAAGAAGAAGAGAATGAATAGGAGTAAAATCAAAAATGAAATAGAAAGTGATGAAAACTAACCGTGTGAAAAATAAGGAACCGCCAGAGAAATAGTAGAAAAATGGATAAGGTATGAAGTAGAAGTGTAGACGTCTAGTTCATAAAGGAAGGAAGAAGGCAATAATGATAACAACTCCACAACCTGGGGTAAAAGGATCGTGTTTGCAATCAACACGACGAATTATAAGCTGGTGAAATAAAAAAACCTTTCAAGTTTCCTTTCGTACGAAGTAGCTAAAAGAAAACTCGGGGCAAATGTGGAAGGAAAATCTTTCCTGTACAAAATCGCCACCTATCCATTATAAAGGAGCCGTCACGTGTACATGAAAATAAAGTATCATTGCTGGGCCGGATCAGTTCGGAGGATTGGGCCACTTGATGGGCCAAAAGGAAGACCATTGAATAGTGTGTGTCTAAATAAGAGTAAATGGTAAATGGCTATTAAGCCCAAATAGGATTCCAATCCCAAGTATGAGAGGAAATAGGATAACTATGGAAATACAAATCCAATAAGGAATAGAATTCCTTGGGCCAAAATCCAAGAAGATTAGAATTAGAATTCATTTATAAATAGAAGGCAACGATCTCAAAAGAGGAGAATCTAAATTTTTCTAATCGAGCAAGATTGATCATTATTTTTTATTTTGAGTGTTTTTTTGGAGGAAATAATTGACTTGCTAAGGTCAATATATTTTTTTGCATGTAACGACCCGCTTCACCTGATGGTATGATATTATTCGCTTTAGGCCTAGGCCTGCACGATTTTGCTCTTGGGTTTTACCCCAAAAGGCCTCATACTATTTAAAGAGAATACACTACATATAAGCACATCCCTTTCTCTACACCCAAGCGATGTGAGATTGAGCACCATATAGTTTGCCAGTGTGGTAGCTCGCTCAGTGTCTCTCGCACTCGCCTACAAGGGTTACTACAATCCACCCCCTAGGAGGCCCAACGTTCCCGTCGACACACTTTTGACTGGGTTTGGCTCTGATACCATTTGTAATGACCCACTCCACCTGATGGTATGATATTATCCGCTTTGGGTCTAAGCCTGAACGATTTTGCTCTTGAGTTTTACTCCAAAAGGCTTCATACTATTTGAAAATAACACACTACATATAAGCACATCCCCTTCTTCACACTCAGACAATGTGAGATTGAACACCCTATAACCTACCAGTATAGTAGCTCGCCTAATGTCTCTCGTACCCACCCACAAGAGTTACCACATTGCATCTACAGTGAACAAGTGTTATGACGAAGACTCTTACAATCACCATTATTTTTTATTTGAGAACCATTAATACTCTCAACCACTAATTGTAGCACAGCCAAATGAATTTAATATTTATATTAAAGGCTAACACGCCACACTATCTGAATAAAGCAAGGATATGACTTATTAGGTATCTAGAAAATCATTACCTAACTTTGTAAGCGTTGGATGATAAACAAAACGAGTCAAATCCTTTGGTTAATACCCAGGAAGCTTTCCACTATAAAGTTGGGCATATGGACAAACATTAACGGCAGAACAAACTGGGACTTGAAGCACAGATAGTGAACAAGGCTTTGTCACAAGAACAAAAATTCCTTCCGTCACTAAAAACTTTATTAATTAGTCTACTTCTTATACTTCTTCTCCTCCGTTTAGATTCACTTCTCTGAATCTTTCATAGTTTGTTTAATATCTCATTTATTGTTTACTTTTATGTATCCCTGCAACTAGTAAGATACACATGCATCCAATGCAAGGAAAATGACTCGTGAAAATGAGTGGTATTGATATACGTTCACTTCTTTTTTAAAAAGGCTTCTCTCTCTCTCTACATATATATTTATATACAAATCTTGTGTGTGTTAGTGGAGGCAATGGTGTAATAATATATATGGAGAATATGCACTATTAAATCATGGGTGGATGATTTTTTTTTTGTGGGTAGAAAAAACTCATACAGCACCCTTCAATCAAAATCTTTAGATTGAATATATTGTATTACTGATTATGGATTTATTTATCTTTCTTATTATAAAGATGAAATCCAGAGCAAACAAACAGAGGAGACAAAATCTTCAGCCCAATCCAAAGCCCCAATCTGGGAGAATTTGTGAATCTTTGGTGGGAAGCTAGGGTTTGGCGAAGAGATTTTTGATCGGTTGTGGCATGATTATTTTCTTTTTTTTTTTTTTTTTAACTTCTTTTCCTATTCAATTTAATATCTGCTCAAGGAAAGAAAAATTAATATATGCGTTTGTTTGTACGTTCTGAAACTTCTATCCAAACAACTCAAAACAATGATGAGAGGAGCACATAGACAAGCCCAAGCCCAAAGACAACAAATATCATAATTTGACTTTGGATTTTGCATATAGATATAATAATAAGACTTTGGATTTCTACAAAAATGAATAAATTGACAATACTACAATTTGTCTTCAATAATTTTTTCTTGATAATAATAATAAAATGCAGTGACACATTTTCCAAAGTGGCCGGCTCCAATATTGCTCCATCGTTATCATATATGAAGAATTTTACTTTGTTGCACCAAAAAAAAAAGTCAATTTTGGTGTATATATATAATTGTTCCCACAAGCTAATTTATTTATTTCTCAAATGGCGGTCTTGCTTTGCATTTATAAGTCAATTTTAACTTGTTTGTCAAACTTGAATTATTGAGCACTCACTCAAAGGTACGTAGTAAATATTTTTAATTAGCAGATCCAAAGCATGTATATATATATATACAGAACTCCATTAATATAATGCACCTATAATATTGCATTTGCATTGAATTTCCAAGTCTTAGTAAAAGAAAATGGCGCCAACCATTTCAGACCAGAAAGAAGCAGCAATGAAGATGCGAGACAACAGCCTGTAATGTATTATCTGTGTCTATCTATCGATATATATATATATATATATAAAGGGAAAAGTTAGGTAATTAATTCAAATATCTTTCATTATGCATGCATGGCATGCAATGTAGTAGTACGGTAGACATGATGACCATACGTGTTTTGAATTTGGTAATGACAATTAGATTAACGGCGTTGGGTGGTGAGTGAAAGATGTAAAGTTGAAATTAATTAGGTGTGTTACAAATCAGATTTAAAGCATATATATATATATATATATATATATATATATATATATAAGCAATTAAAGCTTTAAATGAAGGTTGATTGTACTCGTCAGGGCGGGGCCTTAATTAACTTGTACTAATTGAAGATGGCATTGAATTGTATGAGTAAGTGGGTGGATGTATGATTTGCATGCCCAGGTCTAATTACTGGTAATTAATTAAATGAATATTTATTGTTTATTTTATTCATTTTGAGAGAATTATGGTCCACTATTACATATATAACTTCTTACTATATTAAGCAAAAAAAAATGACTATCTCTTCGAAATGCATCCACGGAACAAGACATAAAATATGTAAAAAATATACAAAGTATGTGCACCCTACCATGTGTTTTTAGGATAGTTTAATTTTCACTAATCTTATCATTACTTATTAAGGAAATACTGTTAATTTTGTGCTTATAATTAATTAATTGATTAGAAAAATATATATAAGTTTTTTTATTTCATGACATTTATTAATGACAATAGCATTTTTCCTTAATTGCACTTATTCTAGTATCCAAAAGTAGATGGTGTTACCACGTAGGCATTTATTAAAAGTTTGTGTTTTCAGTATAATAAGTTTGATTACTAGTAATGATATATTGCTCATTGATATAATCTAAATGTAAAAAAAATAGTTATCAAAAAAATATAACAATCAAGTTTAAATGATTATGGCGTTGAAGAATGTCTTGGTAACTATGGAATCAGACAAGTAGAGCTTTAAGTTTGGTGGATACCGACATAAATCAATAAAATTTAAACAGTTAAATCCAGAGTCAACTTGAGACATTTTAGTGAATGATCATAAATCTCTGTGTGTGTGTCTCTTTCTCTCTCCCTCCAAATCCACACTATTACAACTGCTGGTTTCGAGTCTCATTGTTTAAGTTATAATGAAAAATACGACTCATAATAATACACTTCATCTTGATAATCATTTCTCAATTGAAATACTATTTCTTACGAATATGGGACCAATTCCACGCGTTCCTCCACTACCCGGTCATACTCTAATCTAATCTAATATATATATATATATATATATATATATATATATATATATATATGCCTACAGTATTATATATATAAAAAATTATTAAACTGAATTATTTTAAGAGTGTTAGAATAAGTGAATATGTATGTAAATTTAAGTATGAATGTAATAGGTGAATCGTGACAATTAGATTGAAATAGAGATAGTGATTTTATACCGTAGATAAACATATATATTTTGAATCGTAAGATTAATTTTTTAAGCATTTTTTATCTTTAGATTTTGATTATTTTTTTTTTATTTTAGAGAAATTTAAACACAATGGTTAAATGTGATATAGATGTAAAAATCATATATGTAACTTGCATTTAATGTTAAAAATCAGTGGGTTGCATCAATTCAAAGACTCGTTTGGTTGACCCATAATACCACAACATCCCTCTTATTCCAAATATTTAATAAATGGTGTTGTGTAATAAAAACAGATAAAAAGGTACCAAAAGTGGCATTTATTTTCTGTATGTAATTTTATATTATATAAACAGATAATAATTTTATATAATGTGTATCTATACATGTATGTACATTGTAGAACAGTAAACAGAAAATTGAGAGTCAAAGTTTGACCTCAAATCCAGCTAACAGCTCATGGGTATGGGTATGGGTATGGGTATGGGTGGGCAAGTTCAGTAGTTAACCCTAACCGGCCTAAGTGCCTAACCCCGTTGGTTAGCTAGCGTGGACGGTCACTGTCACTGTCACTGTGATATATTTGAACTCAATTTCAATCACAGCTGGGTGATGTGAGGCGAGTTGAGTTGGGTTGGGTTGGTATAAAAAGACAGTAGGTGGAAGAAATTAATAGATGCCGAGAAAGTGTCGAAATAGAGAACGACTCAACCAAATAGATATATATATTTAAATGCTGATTGCTGTGATGAGTTTATCAGTGTAGTCAATTGTAAAGACTTTGACCAATTAAGAGTAAATTAACTCTTCCATTCACACGTGCCGATTCAACCTCGCTCGTGAGTGTGGTGCGTCGAGTATTTGTATTTATTTTTATTTTTATTATTATTATTATTATTCCCTCCCATCCAAATGCAATTACAATCCAATCCAAAGTTACAACCCTCCAAACCCTATAAGTAGAGCCCTAAAGGCTCGCTCATCCCTTCATCCTAACAATTCACAACCAAGCAAGTTACCAACTACGTCTGGTCTTCAATTCCAAACACTCTCTCTCTTTCTATTTTTCATCGATCCGCCGCCGGATTTAACCATTCTCCGGCATTCATGGACGTCCGTCGGCGATCGATGAAACCCATCCACCAAATCCCATCATCACCACTAAATCTCAAGCACAAAAACGCCACAACCAAGGCTAAGCTTGATTCCCCAAAAGCATCTGATGCCCTGCCACTCCCTCTCTATCTCACCAATGGCATTTTCTTGACCCTCTTCTTCTCCGTCGTCTACTACCTTCTCATCCGCTGGCGTGAGAAGATCCGCAACTCCACCCCTCTCCACATCGTCACCCTCTCTGAGATTGCCGCCATCGTCACTTTCGTCGCCTCCTTCATCTACCTCCTCGGCTTCTTCGGTATCGGCTTCGTCCAGTCGGTTTCCGGTCGCTCTGACGAAGAAGAAGAAGAAGATGATGTCGACCAAATTATCCTCAAAGACGACACTCGCCCACTTCCCTGCGCCGCCGCCCCCGCCGACTGCCCACTACCTCCTGTCGCTGCTCCCAAACCCAAAGTCGTCTTCGATTCCGTACCCATCTCCACAGAAGAGGACGAGGAGATCATCAAATCGGTGGTTGCCGGCACCATTCCCTCCTACGCCCTCGAATCCAAGCTCGGCGATTGCCACCGGGCAGCCGCAATCCGCCGCGAGGCGCTCCAGAGGATGACTGGAAAGTCTCTAGCGGGGCTGCCTTTGAATGAGTTCGATTACGACTCCATTTTGGGGCAGTGTTGCGAGATGCCGGTCGGTTACATTCAGATTCCGGTAGGTGTCGCCGGGCCACTCTTGCTGGACGGTAGGGAGTATTCGGTTCCGATGGCGACCACGGAGGGGTGTTTGGTGGCCAGTACCAACAGGGGATGCAAGGCAATTTACGCGTCTGGTGGAGCAACCAGCGTGTTACTGAAAGATGGCATGACAAGAGCCCCAGTTGTGAGGTTCGGCACCGCCAAGAGAGCCGCCGAGCTCAAGTTCTTCTTGGAAGACCCCCTCAATTTCGAAACTTTGTGCGTCGTCTTCAACAGGTTGGTTTGTCGAATACTGCTTGCTTACTGTTTGTATTTGTGCATGTATGAGTATGAATGAATGTTTTTATATATGATTGGGTTTGTATGTATATATATTTATTTCTGGCCTTCCTTCATTCCTGCAGGTCTAGCCGATTTGGGAGGCTCCAGAGCATCAAATGCGCCATTGCTGGGAAGAATCTGTACATGAGGTTTACTTGCAGCACTGGGGATGCTATGGGGATGAACATGGTCTCCAAAGGTGTACAGAACGTGATAGATTTCCTCCAGAAGGACTTCCCTGACATGGATGTTATTGGCATCTCTGGAAACTACTGTTCAGACAAGAAGCCTGCTGCAGTAAATTGGATTGAAGGGCGTGGCAAGTCGGTTGTGTGCGAGGTTATCATCAAGGAGGAAGTGGTGAAGAAGGTTCTCAAGACAAACGTTGCTTCCTTGGTAGAGCTTAACATGCTCAAGAACCTTACTGGGTCAGCCATGGCTGGAGCTCTTGGCGGCTTCAATGCCCATGCCAGTAATATTGTTTCTGCAGTCTACATAGCCACTGGACAAGACCCGGCCCAGAATATTGAGAGTTCACATTGTATCACCATGATGGAAGCTGTTAATGATGGAAAGGACCTTCACGTCTCAGTCACAATGCCTTCTATTGAGGTAACTACTGAATTGAATTATCAAACTAACATTTTTACTTTGCAAGTGTGTATATTTCTGTATATGTAAGTATGTATGTATGTTTGGTAAGACATTGATAGGTGATAAAGTCATTATTGCTTATTACTCTATTTGTTATGTATGTATAGGTTGGAACTGTTGGAGGTGGTACCCAACTTGCATCTCAGTCTGCATGCCTGAACCTTCTTGGAGTGAAGGGTGCAAACAAAGAGTTACCAGGATCAAACGCAAGGCTGTTGGCCACCATTGTAGCTGGTTCTGTTCTTGCTGGAGAGCTCTCTCTCATGTCTGCTATTTCAGCCGGACAGCTTGTCAATAGCCACATGAAGTACAATAGATCAAACAGAGCTTGATCCAAGAGCCCAGCCGTCAATACTATCTATAGTCAGATGGAGCAACATTCAAACACTGTAAAAATAATGTCAAGAACATGAATATATATATATTATGTAGTTGAGGTGTCAACTAATTTATATATGGTCATGGAGAGATCGAGTAGATTATCAACAAAATGTTTGTGTTTGTATTTGTATTTGTATTCTTTACTTATTTTAACAATTAATGGACCAATGATAATTGTGTATATGTTATTTTTCTTTTTCTTTTTCAAAAGATTGCATTAATTTCGAGTCCAGCTCATATCCTTTATCATCGACTTATAATCAATGAAGATATGTCAATTGATTAAATAGTTAGTCACCATTATGTATTATTCTCTATATAGTAAAGGTAAATTACACCAATCTCATGAGGTAATATAGATTGACTTCCCTTATTTGTCAATATTATACTATTTTTTTTTGAGATTTGAATACAAGATAAAACAAATCTTCTTTTCATTAGTAATCAACATAATCAATAACAAAAAATTATGATATCAGTAATTTGTATATTTTAAATTTTAGTTCTATCATACAAAAGTTTGTTATTTTGATTAGATATATATATATACAGGTACATGTACTAGTATACAAAATTACATAACCAAGTAGCCAACTCCTATGTAAAAGCTAGGAGTCAACCAACTCATTGATACTTTTCAATTCACAGCCTCATCTCTAAAAATTACTGTTGTTCCTTGGTTACATGCATAAAAACAAACTCAATTCAATTCATGGATTTGTTTATTAAATTTGTAAATAAAAGACTCTTCACTTATTTATTTAAACTACAATTGGGTTTAAGTTGTCAAAAATATTTTATTTTTCATCAATTTTAGATTTTGTTTTTTAAATGAACTGTTGAACTCATCAATATCATTAATGGCAATAGAACAAAAGGAGAAGGGTGAGCAGACGTTGGAATACAATTGGATAATTTTATCTTTTCGCTTTACTTCCTTTATGAACTAAAATAATATTAAAATAACATAAAAATAAAAAGATAATTAAAATTAACCAAGCAGCAAGCAGATTACAGATCCTGAGAATAGGTTTGCTTACTATAAATAAAACCCTCCTATGTATTTTAAGGAGTGATGGAATGAAATGGAGGATTTTCATGTAGTTTTATACCATATAAGGAATGAATGACAGAGAAATTAATGAAAGGAATTGTTTTGTGAAAAGACGTTTACTTTGGCTTTCTATATTGATTTTCCTTTCTTTTTTTTTCTTTTCCTTTTTCATTTCCATGGAGCCATTTTGGCAGTGCTACAATTCTGTGAAAGTTAGTCATCATCAAGTAAATCTAACTGGAAAAGGCAAGTACATTCATGGCGAAATGGTATGGAGCTCGAATTTTATAAAAGTTTAATTGGCAAGAAAGTATAACCAACAAAGTAAAGAAATATATTACATTCGATAACTTTTTTAGTCAGACGGAAGCTACAATTTAATTACTAAATTATTATTCTGCTAATCATATCTTGTTAAGTACAAACTTGATTATCGAAGTGTATGTAGGCGGTGCTGCACCTTCGAACCAGATCATGAGAATTTCTGCATCATCAAATTTGTTCCAAAGAAGGAAAAAAAAGTGTCCTCTCCCTTTCCTTTCGCATATGCTTTTCTTTGTTGGACTTCGTCGTGGTTTTCCAATGAAAATAAATGATTATTCTTCTTTTATTTCTTGGAGTCTTAGAAAACTTAAAATTGATATTTTTTCACCTTCTAAAATAGAAGATTGATGATTTAAGTCTTCGTAAAAATGATATGAATGTGTGAATTTCTTACCATGATATAATAAAATTAATAAAAAGTGTGTCTGAATGGAAGGAAATTTAAGCACAGAGAAAGAGAGATTGTTCCTTTCACATTTAGTTTTAAAAACAAGAAAAATGGAAAGGATAAGCATATGAAGGATAAGTCAACCCCTTAAACAATGATTTTTTTCCCACAAGTGACTGAACCAATGATTTAATTTCTCTATTTTGTGTTTCCAAGTATCAAAACAAACCACTTTGAATTAAAATGGTAGCAACCCAACCCAGCTCCGGCCCACAGAAAGGAAGAGATTGGAGGGCAGTATTTTATTTTTGTGATTGTAAATTGTATATTCAGGGTATGTTTCTGTTGGAGCATTAGAATTAGAATTAGAATTAGAATTGGTGGAATTAAAGAAAATTTTGTTAACGATTAACATAACTTTATTAACAAATATTATTTCAATTCCACAAATTTCAATTCCGCGCAACCAAACACAAACACAGCCTTATACTGCATATGATGTCTATCATATAGCTAGCTACCAAGTAAGACCAAGACTTAGAGCAGATGTGAACGGAACAAAACTAATAAGAAAAATTGTCAGTTGTGGCTGCTGATGTATCAAGTTGGCTCAACTACCAAATACATTACAATTCCACAACGGGCCCTTCCCTTCCCCTTCAGGTTATTCTATACCACTCACTGGCCATTACTCAAGTTTCAAACATTCAATTAACAATCGTTGACTTGACTCATTTCTCGTCCCCTTTTATCTCATTGCAAATGAGAAACACATTTTAGCTAGCTAGTACAAATTCATCTGTGGTGATTCTATTCTTTATTTTGTCCACACAATGTGATGTAATCTGGAATCTCAATTTCAAATAACACATCATACACTATATATATATATATATTTTTGGCATAATAAGGACAAAAGTCAAAATTTGTTAAAAAAAATAATTCTGCGATTTAAAATATTTTTTATTATCTATGATTTAAAATCACTCTATCTAACAGTCACGATTTCAAGTGTACAATGACGAACATTTAGTATATATATAAGCACACATATGCAACATGTGTGTGTGTGTATATATATATATATATGCATTAATTATATGCACGTGATGTAATGTGACACTAAATGCATCATGCATGTGAAACATGAGGTTAACTTATTTTAGATTCTAACAGTACATTGAAAAGTTGTCTCGTTATTAAGCTTCACCCTGATAATAAAAATAGGACAATACTTGGGTCTAATCTTATGCGAACCAAGTTGGTTCTTCTAAGTGATGTGGTTCAATAAAAGTGTGACACGTGTTCCAAATTTATAAAAATATTAAAATAGGTTAAAAATGAAAAAAAATTATTTTTTTAACACATTAGCCCGTAACCCGAATCAGATTCTCTCTCACATACAACAATCTCTCTCATTTATATTTCTCTCTCTTGCTCTTTCTTATTGCAACAAACTCTCTTATGCATGTATCTCTCTTTCCCTCTCCTTCTCTCTCTCTCTCTCGTCTTGATCCAAAATGTATCTCTCTCACATCTTTATCTCTCCCTTTCATCATTAATATACATATACCCATATGTATTTTCAGTAACAATATTGTATATATATTTCAGTAACAATCAATATATATATACACGATATATATATCTATGGTATTGTTGTAACGATTAATATATATATATATATATATATATATAATGGTTTGTTTTAAATCTGATTAAATCTATGCCATTTTTGGCTATGGGAATTTGGGTTTTGTTGTATCAGATTTATGGGAAGTTTAACAATGGTGAATGTTAAGATGCATTGATTGGAGAATCGGAGTCCAACATTGTCATTCGGTTCAACCCGTAAAAAATGGGTAATACTCATTTTTAATTTTTTTTTCTTTTAGACAAGTGTCACACTTTTATCAGGCCACATCACTCAGGAGAACCAACTTGGTTCGCATAGGGTTGAACCCAAGTATTGTCCATAAAAATATGCATATCCACAAGGTATAGGCTCAACGTGGATAAACATGAGAGAGAAAAAAAAAATATTAGTTATGAAGTAAAAGTAAGGAGATAAAAGGATAATAATAAACTCTATTTATGTTTAAATAAATATGAAAGAAAACAAAGGAGATGATTAGGGATGTCAATTAACCCGTCTCATCGGGGCACCGTCCCGCCCCGCCCCTAATGGGACGCGTTTGGATCATACTAATCGGGTTAGGGACATGTTTGGAAAAAGAGTTTAAAACCCGCTAAGCCCCGAACCCGCTCTGATTAATGATAAATATATAAATAAATATTATTTTATTAACTATGATTTTTATTTTTTTTCATTATTTATTATAATTTTAAATTTTAACAACATTTTTTTTTATTATCATTTGTAAGTATTAATTTATACTTAATTTTTTTTACAAAATTTATCGTAAATTCGTTCAAGTTTGCATTATATTTTTAAAAAAATATATATATCGGGGCACCCGAATCGGGTTTGGGAAAAAAAAATATTCGTGGGATGAGTTTCATAATTATGAAAGTATTACTTAAACACTATCATTTTCCTCTTTTCTTTTCTCTTTTTATCCTTCGAAATCCCTCGATTCGAACGGAGTCATAATATTTAAAGTTAAATAGAAAAGAGAGATGAATGGAAAGTTTCTCTCCACCACTAAGTTTTGCAAAATTTTGCTAAAATACTTTCTGTTTCTAGGAAAAAAAATATATACTTTCTGTTTCTTGTGAAATTTCTTTAGTATCCTTCTCTTTTTAAAATATCAATTCTACTCTTTACCTTTAATTAATTTTATAATTACTATCAATCTTCTGTTGTTGAAAAAATATATATGTAATTACTATCAATTTATCTAAAAAAATATCACAAAGTTTCAATTGCCACCAACCATAGCAATTTTTTAGATGATTAATACATTATTTAAATTTCAGTATTTATAATGGAACTTATTATGTCATGTTTAAAAGTTTTTTACTAAAGTTTTTTTGAAGTTCCAATTTTTATCATGATGCAAATATATATATACATATATATATATTGAAGGAATTATTTGAATTGTTTAAAAAAATATCTACGTAAGGTTTTTCTAAAACAAGTAATTTCAAGAATTAAATGTAAATTATGTAAATTAAGTGCATCAGTTTAATATATATATTTCTTAAATAATAAGAAAAGGAAATTAAATGTATTTCATAAGAAATTGGGGGGAGGGGGAGGGGTAGGTTGGTTGTTGATAATGAAGTTACGAACTTACTTGACGAAATGTATAAAAAGTAAGATTTTGTCTTAATAAGTTTTATATTGATCTATATAATTGAATCTGTTGTTCAGAATATATATTGTAGATGGTTTGAAAATATTGTTTCTTCTTGTTGAAATAATCTATCAATATTTATTTTATTATTCAATTTTATCTATTGGGATGTTATGTGATTAAATTAATTACTTTTAACTAGTATATAATATAGTGTACAATGTGTGTGTATGTGTGTGTATATATATATATATATATATATAAATTTGAGCCACATAAGCTAGTAAAAATCGCATGAAGTTCAAGTAGATATTTGATTGTCCTGGTATTTTATCTAGAAGAGAAGTGAATGTGAATTTGGAGTTTGTTGGGGGGTTGCTACTGGTGGTATATGGCGATAAATGGCTTGCGCTTAACAAGTGTTTTAGGCCCAAACTTAACTTATTTTTTTGATAAATATTATTAACACCTCATGTGGTTTGGATTTATTTTATACGGAGAGAAACTTTATTTAAAGTGACCGTAGAAACTCAAACTCTGTTGATACCCTTTGACTTTTTAAACGTGGTAGTAAATTACCTAACTATACCCTTTTGCTTACTTTTTGCAAATGATACCCTTAAACGTTTTAATGTATATTTATATATTATTATATATATTTATATTATTGTTAGTTTTTATATATATATTTGTATATCATTTATATTATATTATTACATATTTTTATATTTTTATAGATATTTCCATATATATGTACTCTATTTTATTCTTGTTATATTTGTATTTTCTTAGTATATATAATTTTATTTATGTCCTTAAATTTTTATATTTGTATTATTACTATTATTATTATTATTATATATATATATATATATTGTTCATCTTCTTTAACGCACAATTCCACAGAACCATTATTCACATAACCACCACCGCCACCACTGTTCACAGAACCACCACCACCACAGGGAGCAAAACCATCACCACCACTATCCACAGAACCACCACCACCACAGGTGGCAAACCACCACCACTGTCCATAGAACCACCACCACCACTGTCGAACTCCAATCACAACCTAACCCAAGCCAACTGCCACCATAAACCCCCAATCAACAACCTACCCCAAGACCCAAATCACAAAACCCAAACACCTACCGACGCCAAAATCACCACCATCGCTGCCAACATCACAACAAACCTCTATGGCAAAACCCAAAATCGACAAACCTCGAAGGCCCATTTGCAACTCAAACGCCAAACCAGCAACCACCGTACACAACCCCTCCAATCAAATGGAACCACCACAAGCCCTAATCAAAACCCAAACGTACATCAATGAATCCTCCATTACCGATTTATCAACGCCAATCATCAACATCACCACTGTCTCAGCCCCTTTGGCTCTCTGGTTTGTTATCCCCCACCGTTAACACCGCTACTGCCAAAACCACTATGATCAGAACACCTACAACAAGTCCAACATTTTCGTCAGAAATCTGGCTCTCTGGTTTCTTATTAGGGTTTGAGCTATGGAATGTGAGGGGTGTGGTTGATTTGTTATATACAAGGTGGGTTGGGAAAAGATGATGGAGTAAAGATCGAGAGGATGATGAGAGAGAAAATCAATGGAGTTAATGGTTGGGGAGAGAGAATTTAGGGATAGTTTTGTCTTTTGACATTTTTTTATTAAATTGCATTAAATAAGTGGAGGCATATATGATATTTCACACATTTTTTAACACTATTGGGGACGAAAATATCATTTGGATTTATATGATAGTTATAAACAAAGTTTCTCTCCATGTGAAAAAATCCAAACCTCAGGGGGTGTCAGTAATATTTACATTACTTTTTTTCTTCTAATAACTTTTCTCGACGTGTAGACTTAGGAAGTCATATTTGCCAACATTAATGAGATTTTCATAAGCTGAGATTTTGATAAAGTCCCACAAATTAGTTTATACTTGATAAGCAAATGCTTGGATATTTTTTGGGTTTGTTTGGGGCTCGGCAATGCTTTTGCCTCGAATCTTGCTTGAAATTTGATCAAACATGTTGTGTGGTTTGTGGCTCAAATTCAATTGTAGAAGCAATTTCTTTTTTTTCTTTTGAAAGTCTAAAAACTTGTAGAGCAAGGTTGAAAACTTGGGGAGGAAGTTGTATGTATCTATTTTAGAGTTGTGATTAATTTGGTAACTTCTTGTTACACAATGTATAAAAAAATATTGTTCAAAAAAGAATTGGTTTGAAGACTCTATAAATAGAGTTAGGGTTAAAGTGAAAAGGTAGAGAGAGAGTAAAAATGTAAGATTAGTGAGTGTTGTGAGGAGAGGAGGGAGTATATGTAATTTCAGAAGGAAGATGCCAAGAGAAAGAATGAAAGAGTGTGTTGTAGGCATACTTTTCGCATGTTGTATATTCTCTTCTCAATTATAATGAAATCTCTCTCTCCATAGACGTAGACTAAGAGTTGGGTGAACTATGTAAAATATTGTGTTGTACGTGGATGTGTTTGATTTTTATCTCCATATATATTTTTATGATTGTAATGTGATGATATGTTTCCGCTGTGCAGAATGAAAAAGGGGATTAATTCCCAACATTGTATTCATTTGTTAAATGTAATGAAAAATTATATATTGAATTAATAAATGAGCGGTACATAAAGATCATATTTATAGGCGGGGTTAGGGGTTCGTAAGTACTATACAAGTAAGTTATACAAGGTAATAATGTAGTGTACAAGAAACCCTAGGCGGTAGGTAGGGGTATAATAGTACATATAAAGTCTAACATCCTCCCTCAAATTCAAGGTGAGTTATATGAAACTAGTTTGAGTTTAAAGACAAGTCACGAAAGCGGTCTGGCGAAAGAGATTTGGTGAAGATGTCAGCTAATTGATCATTAAAAGTAATGGACCACAACTGTAATGTATTTTGAAGAAGATGATGACAAATAGAGTGATATTCAATCTCAATATTTTTGGTACGCTCAAGACATCATTGTGCGCAACTTGAATTGCGCTCCTATAATCATAATAAATAGGAGTGGTAGTGGATGAAGAAACCCCTATATCCAGAAGAGTCAATGCAACCACAGAAGCTCAAAAGTAGCATTAGCAAGTGCCTTGTACTTTGATTCTGTATTAGACTGAGTAACCATAGTCCGCTTCTTGTTACACTAAGAAATGAGTGACTCGCCAAGAAAGAAGCAAAATCCTATAGTAAAATCGACGACCGATGGGGTCTCCTTCCTAGTCTTCATCAATAAAAGTACAAAGTACAAGTGGTGACTGGGAAGAGAATTTAAGTCCATGAAACATAGTACCCTTAAAATAATGAAGGATACAAAGGACTACAACAAAATGAGTGGATCTTGGTGCAACTATGAACTGACTAACTATATGAACGACATGAGGTATACTACACTGCCAACCAATTGTCGATACAAGGTGTCATCGTGAAGAGGTTCGCCATTATGTAGAGTGAGCCTTGTATTGGACTCGAGTGGTATATAGACATTCTTACTATCAGTTTTCCCAACTTTCGAAAGAAGATAAGAGTTATATTTCACTGAGTGAGATAATAACTATCAACAACTGTAATGATCTCAAGACCAAGGATATAACTGAGTGGTGCAAGATCTTTCATCTCAAACTGATTACTAAGAAATTTTTAAAGTTCTTGAATTCCTTGTAAATCAGCTTTAGTGATAATCATATCATCAAAATACAAGAGGAGAATGATGATATTACAGCTAGTGCGTCAAATGAATAGAACTGAGTCATAAGAGCTAGTAGAGTAACCAATATAAGAAATAGTTAAGCTGAATTTGGAAAACCAAGCTTGAGCTGCCAATTGAAGGTCGTACAAAGTATGACAAATCCGACACACCATATTAGGAGGATGATGACTATCATGCCCCAAAATTTGTGTCACCAGAATCCTGAAAGTGAATTCATTCATTTAACCACATGAATTATCTCAATAACGATTATACCCCGATATCATGCTCAAGATATCAAGTTGTCACGTCCTGATATTCAACAACCAGTTAAGAGCGAGGGAAATGGGGGTGAATGGTTATTATAAGTGAACCATCCTCTAAATTATTTATTCATTTAAAATCTCATAACCGCGAAAGCATAACCTTAATTATGTATACATTAGGTGTGTGTATACACATATAAGTCGTCTCATACAAGTGGGTCCCTCATAGGGGCATATGTGTACTTAAGCCTCAAGATTGGTCCTTACTGATTACACAGTGAGATTAATTGAAGCATGTCCTTCGATTAATCATAACCCCCCCCTTTGATTAATCATAGGTGGGATTTTGATCAATCAAAACTACGCTCAATTGTAATTCTATCAAAGTACCAACATAACCCCGCTGTTTTTGAAGTCCAATTCCATCGAACATTTTCAATGGATCGAAGATTTAATCAAAGACATTCGATTAATCGAAGAGGGGTCTTCAATTGATCGTAAGCAATTTGACTGAAATCCTAATATTTCATACTAAAACAATCTCATGGTTCAACCTTTGATTCAATTAGTAATGTCCAATTTAATCCATAACATACATAAATAATAACAAAATCACAATTATACAATGTAAAGGAAAATGATCCGAACTTAAACATAAATCCACAATCTTATCCTCAATTGTTCTCAAGTGCCAAATGTGGCTCATACATATAAAATCCAATACTTAAATCCAAACTACAAGTTCGATAAATGCCTAAACATGACATGTGAAACTATAACATAAACGATAGCAACGAAAAGTAAATCCCACAACCCTAGCGTTTCAAGCTCCATCAATCAACGGTGCCTTATATTTAAAAATGTTTGGGAAAGGGGGTGAGCATTAACATGGCAATCATGGCATTCCTATGTACTACATGGCAAACTTCCAATGCTCATAAGATGCTATCATAGCATTCCTACACACTACATGGCATGCAACAATACACATGTTCAAGGAATCTCAATTCAATACTTAAATGGAACACAAATCCAACAATGCTCAATCAAAGTAAAAGATCACAGTAGCATCAACATGAATATCACAATTCAACAACAAGACTTAGACATCAAGTCACGTAAGTTTCAAAATCATACAAAGTGGGAGTATTCGTAGAACCACCAAATAATCGCTAATAGAACCAATTATCCAACTTTATAGGTTATCAATCCGATGGTCTAAAAGGAACCATATCCAACTTTACGGGCTACTAACTCGAGGGTTTAGAATGAACCACCTTGGCCAAGTTCTGAGCTTTGCACCATAGGGATCTAAGCCTTTATTACTTTCCGATCTCTTCCCAAAATCAACAACTAATCACATAGGGTTCAAGTATGACAACACATATCATTCCAAGCACGTCATAAGCCACTTAATTTCTATGCTAAAACTTATTTTTTCTATGCACATAACAATGCAACAATTTCACATTCCAAGCGCATCATAAGCCACTTGATTCAATGCTTAAACATGTAATTCTCATGTATAAAATAATGCAATCTCAATTCTTTCACAAGGCATTCCAAAAATGCAATTTTTGTAGAAAATATCATTTTCATGCTTTTTATCGAACATGTGAAGTATAACATGTATGATATAGTCTCCATAACTATATATCATGCTATTAGGCAACATATATCCATAATTGCTAGCACACAAGACATGTATACATAATTCGTATTGTAATTCACTTTGATACACATTCTAACACATTTACATTTAACAATATCATCAAAACATATACATATAGCATCAATATGTACATAACTATTACTATAATAAGCATGTGGAGCCCAATTAACAAAATTAAGCATAATTAAATATGCAAGACTCACTTCCTAGCATTCCTAAACATGCTAATCAATTCAAAACCACATCAATTCCTAAGAAATCAATTATAAGGTGAAGAGAACACCCCTACCTCAATTCTAAGCCAAATTTTAACCAAACTCAATTTTGTTCAAATTCAATTTCGAGCAAATCAATCTCAAGCCCTTGATGTGTAGAACAATTCTCTATTCTTCGGCGCCTTTCAATTTCAATGGAGAAAGAAGATGATGAATATATATATATATATATATATATATATATATATATATATTGCTGTCTCAATCGACTGAATAGAATGAGAGAAATGAGAGTTGTATTCTCTTCCTTTTTATTTATAGACCTAGTCTCTTATATTTACAAAAACGTCACTAGTCACTTACTAAACCTTTTCGAACTCCGTTTTCGCTTTTGGTAACTCCTACGGACTCGAAATCGATTCCATAATTCATCAAATATTTTATTTAATCTAATCTCAAAATTTGATGTCATTCCAACACTTTTGAATTTTTCAGGCCCACTAGACCCACCGAGTACTCGCCCCGTTCAAAACTCGTTTATGGAATCGTTTAAATAAACAGTGCAGGGATAGGGTTTAAGGAGAATAACCCACGTGGGTTCGAGGCGAGGGTGTGGAAAAGCCCTACCCCAACGGGTACCCGCCCTGCCCCGTTTATATATATATATATATATATATATATATAATACAAAAGAAACCTAGCCCTAAATTTACTAACATACCCTTACTTATATAAAGGAAATCCTAGCCTAAATCCAAAAATCTTAATCTCAATTTTCTCATTCAGCCACTAGTTGAGAGCAGAAGTTCAGCACCGTCACTTGCCACCGTCCACAGAGCACTGTCACCCCCCACTGATCGACGATTTCCACTAGTCAGCTCTCTCTCTCTCTCTCTCTCTCTCTTCCTCGTTGTCTTCACTCCAGTCTTCAACTTCTTCTTCTTCTTTTTTTCTTCTTCTTCTTCATTATAAACACTTCATTACTTCCAAACCGTGTAGAGAAATTTGGGAATGCTTATATACATGTAGGTTGTTGTACTAGACTAGACCTAGAGAATCATATACATGTGAATAGATGGTCAATACACATACATGTGTGCTAAAATCCTCATAGCATTTCGACCCTTTAACAAACTATGCAATAAAGAGGTATTAATTTCATTAAAGCACAAACTAAACTAAAAAAGATATGAAATGAACACAATCAAAAATAAAAAATAGAACACAATCAAAAATATTTAAAAGAAGGCATCTTCCCCATCTACCAATTTGTATGTATCGATGTCGCTCATCACCTGCCTCTCCCTCTCCCTTTGCCTTCAAATTGTATATTATTGCGAATGGGAACAGAACGAAACCTCCTATAAAGAGACTTGATTTAGAGATGAAACTGACTGAAGCAAAAGAAATATTGACTTAATGAAAATTTTTGCGCTTTAAAAAAAAAAACTAAATGATACTATAAAAAGGGCGGGGAAAGTTAAATGGTTTCGAGAATGGGGTTTGGGGATGATTTTGTAAATGGTTTCAGGGTAGAAAAAATTAAACGGTTTCAGGGGTGGGGAAAGCAAAACCCGCCCCGCCCCGCCCCGCCTCGTTGCCATCCCTAGTCCTAGCCCCCCAGACCCGAAAAACTCAAATTTCACCAAACATTCCCAAAACTTCCCCAGACCCTTATACAAGTCTTCAAACATGTATTTCACATATAAAACATGCATACCATCATTTAAATCACTTATAGGACATTAAATGGAACTAAAAAGAAAAATCGGTCAAAAGTGGTCATAGTCCTTACAAATTTCAAGGAATTTCGTCTTCAAAATTAAGACATACCTCAAGTAGTAAATAACTCAGGATACTTTGAGCGAACTTCTTATTTCTGCTCTCACGTAGCCTCCTCGACTCCATGATGTCTCCAAAGCACTTTGACCAATAGGATGGTCTTACCTTGAAGCACTTGCTTTCTAGAATCCATAATCTCTACCGGTCTTTCTTCATAAGACATATCTTCCCCCACGTCAAGATTCATCCAATCAAGTACATGTGAAGGATCCAGTTCATACTTCCTTAACATAGAAACAAAATACATTGTGAACGCTTGATATTTGTGGTGGCAATGCCAAACGGTATGCAACCTCACCAACATATTCTAAAATCTCAAACGGACCAATGAACTGTGGCGATAACTTGCCACTACGCCCAAACCGTATCAAACCTCTCCATGATGAGACCTTTAGAAAAACATGGTCTCCCACCTCAAAAGCCAAAGGTCGCCACTTTTTATTGGCATAGCTCTTTTTATGACTTTGAGCTTTAATTAACCGTTGTTGTATCAGTTTGATCTTTCTGTGGTCTCTCGAACCATGTCAGATCCCAAAGCTACTATCTCACCAACTTCAATTCGGCACACGGGCAACCTACAAGGTCTACTATACAAAGCCTCAAATGGTGCCATTTCAATACTAGTTTGATAGATATTGTTATAAGCGAATTTCACCAATGGAATGTGATCCTCCCAACTACCACGAAAATCTTTGAGCTAACTTCTTGTTCCCACTCCCATGTAGCCTCCTCGACTCCGTGATGTCTTCAAAGCACTTTGACCAATAGGATGGTCTTGCCTCAAAGCACTTACTCTTTAGAATTCATAATCTCTACCAGTCTCTCTTGATAAGACACATCTTCCCCCCCCCCCCCCTCAAGATTCGTCTAATCAAGTGCATGTGAAGGATCCAGCGAATTGACCTGTGTAGAAATAATAGAGACGACTAGAGTAGGCAAATATAGAGAGAAGAGTTTGAATAGTCATCCATACTTGCGCTCGTTTCCAACGATCTGTCTTGTTTAAGGATCATGTACAACACAACCATTAGAAGAAAAAGTTATGTTCAATCCTAGCTCGGTTAATTGGTCAATAGGTAAAATATTAAAAGAAAGGTTTGGTACAAGATAGACATCATGAACATATAATTCAGAATGAGAAACAATCCCTGTATGACTAATGGTCATAGTGGATCCATCTGTTGTGTGTATGACAATTCTGTAAGGGGTATAAGTTTGAATGGTGAGAAAGGTACAGTCGGGTGTCATATGATTACAGCAAGTAGAGTTAAAATACTAACAAGAATTTTTATTTAGTGTGATAGAAAGAGCATAGAAAGATGCATATTGATATCAAGGCAAAACCTGATTGAAAAGTGCCTTAAGGTTAGTTACACAAAATGCAGATAAGGAAGATGAAAACTTGCCAGGAGTGTTAGTGACCAGTGATGGAGTTGGTGACTGTAGTGTCATAGTGTCAGTGTTATCCACAATAGTAGTAGTTTGAGTGAATCTAGCACGAGTATGGCACTGATCAAAAGAATACCTTTAAATCCGACAAAAGATGAAGTAGAGAGAGTGATAAAAAAAGAGTTATTGTCGAGAGCCTAATCGGTTGTGAAGAGAAAGTGCTGACTGGGAAGGCACTTGCATAGGAGTAGAGGATGTTATAGCTAAACCAGTGTGATTGTGCTAAGAATAGGGAGCCTACAAGCGTGTCTTCTTTTGAATAAGTTCATTGAGAACAACTTGAAGAAGATGAGTGACCTCGTTTTGTGCTATTTAGAGGTGTCAAATAAAGAAATGGGCTGGAAATTTGATTTAATGTGAAAAATTGAAGGGGAGACACGTGTTCTGTGATTTGACGTGGCAATATGTGGATGTGCCAAATGATGTGTCTTGCTAACTTGGAGAATAATGGTAAGTTGATGCTAATGTGGCAAACTGATGATTAGTCATATAACGTGGAACTATGCTGACATGACAAAAATTTCGAGCCCCTGAGATGACGTGGTGGCAACGTGGCAGTAGATGGCGTGGTGATATGCTGACTGGTTTACTGACGAGGCGTCAAGTCATAACCTTGAAAAGACGCAGCACTAGGGTACTTTGATTAGGCGCATAAAAGTGGCAGCCTGAGTGTAGTGGCTCGTCTGGGAGTGCCGAAGGCGCATGACAGTGCAAGATGAAGGGCTAAACCTTCTGGTGGCACATGGAGGGGTCTTTTGGGGTGATTTTTCCTACGATTTGTAAGTGGCTTCAGCTCTTTCAAGTGATATGATCATAAACTCGAAAAAGTAGCGGAAGACCTAAACATGAAAATGAATAGCACCGAAAAGAAAAACAAAAGAGAGAGGATTCTAAAATCCTAGCTCTGATACCATATTAAATGTAATGAAAAATTGTATATTGAATTAATAAATGAAGAGTACATAAAGATCTTATTTGTAAACGAGGGTTAGGGGTTGATGAGTGCTATATAAGTAAACTATACAAGGCAACTAGGTTGGTCAGTGTTATACAAGAAACTCTAGGTGGTAGGGTATAACAGTACATGTATATCCAAATATGCATATGGCTGTATTTGTTATAAATTGACTTACTTAAGAAAACAATTTTTTTTTTTTTTTTTAAGTATGCATGCGGTTCGATTCGTTGGCTTCCCTTCAGGATTCATTTGCCCATTTGTTCCGCTTTTACCTGTTCTCACAAAACGTTTCTTAACTTAAAATTTTCAAAATATTTGTTAGGAGGCAAGGCTAGCTAGGCTGCTGATGAACTGAAACCAGTCTGGTGTCTGTATATTGATCTTGTGGTGGTAATTGTCACACTTGTTTTTCCTTTTTTTTCTTTCTTTTGGTAACAGACAGGGGACTACCCCCACAAATGTGAATATCCAAAGAGAGAAGATCTTTATGCAAGTGGAAATTTTAAAAAGATCTTTATGGACTGTATAGTAATAGTGCATACATATTTCATTTTTCTTTTAAATTTTAAATAGAGCATAACTATTTCCATCTACTCCAAATACACATTAATTGGAAAGCTTTACATTGGTTTTTACATAAAATCTTCATAAATTTAAAGGAAAAAAGAAATTAACAAGAAAAGCACAATATTAACATGGATTAGCCTAGAAAGATATATTTCTCAAGAGCCAATGTGAGGAAATTATAGGAGGATGACAGAATGAATTATATTGAAGCTGAAAGAAGGTTCATAACTTCAAGACTTGAACCTTCAGTTTCAACCTACTTTGAATTGGCAGAGATAAAGTGAACTATATCATGAAGAAAATACATTAAAAAACCGATTTCTCCATTTCTAGAGTAAGTCTAGCAGTTGTGAAAATATGAGACAAGCCAAGTGCCTGATGAATGGAGGAGAGCTACAATCTCATCAACAAATCCCAATCTTTTCAGAGGTCAGAATTAGTTGCACAACGATCATTAACCAAACATAACATGTAGCACCAAAATGTGGGGCGGGATTGGAGAACACCACAAGGATTTCCATATGATGTTGCAGTACAAAGGTGCAGATAGAACACATGTTATTGAGTAAACAACGGTTTACGTACAACTCTCTATAAAAATTAAACCAGAACGTTATCCATCTACATCTATATGCCAAAGCAGACCAACTTGTATATTTGGTTCTTCTCCTCCCCAACCTTGATGAAGGCGAAACTAGAACCCCAAACCTCTAGTAACCAGCAAGCTAGCTGGCAGCTTCAACCTGATTCTGGGGTGGTTCTTTATTGTCTCCATTCGCTATGCGCTAACAACTTGAACTGTTTAATTCTTTATCATCCTATGGACCCTATAAAGAATTTACCGATTATGTTGCAATACCCAGGACCAGTTCAATGGTTGTTCTCTTGAAAAAAATAAGATAAACAGGACGGGGTTTCTGATGTTGCTTTGTTGCTAAGATGGCCAATTGGGTAGGTGCAAAAGGGTGTGTCAGAGTTCTAATAAATGCATCATGAAACTAAACACTTCAAAATAAATTTACTTGTAGGGTTCCTATAAATTGCCACAACCAATTGCCCACAATTAGACATAACATAAGAATCATACCATTACAGATGAAATATGAGTTGATGATTGAACCTGCTCCCCTTTCCTAAGAGCTACTTGCAAGAAAATGAACACCAAGTCAATACACACACAAATAGAGAGAGAATTAAATAAAATCAAGCAGCCCTACATTCCTACAATCAGGAAGATGTTTGTTTCCTAAATCATAAGCATGAAGGGGACATTTACGGGAAACAAAATCAAGATTACAGTATTCTACGGCTTCCAAATAAAGCCCTACAAGCAGGAATGATTTTGCTTGGCCGATCGATTGAATGAGATAAGAGGCCCTCATTAAACAAAAATTTAGCAACTAGCATCATTACAATGGAGATGATATCCTAAACTGAAGATGGGAGGAATAATTAAGTTCCACAGATCCCACAATTTCTTCTTAGTTGAGAGAAACAACTACAAAATGTACTCCATGGTGGTGAGGAGCTGCAGAGAAGATCATTCCACAATGTTTGTCTGCACATGAATGAAAGACATGTATATACCTGCACCTCATCAAGTAACAGGAATTCTACATTCCTATATGAAAAAAAATATTTGTCAGCTCAGCATACATGTATTGAAATTGAAAGCCAGTAGAAGAGGTAATACTATCAGAAAACATAGATACATGCAACACGGACTTCTACATGTCTCAAAACAGCACCAAAATGTTTAACGCGCCTCCCAGTCCTTCAGCTTCTTGCTCCCCTTGGGTTTTGCTATAGGTGCATTCATTCCAGCCATTTTTGCATTGTACTTTGCCCGGAGGGGATCATTGTATGTCCATCTGTATTACAACAAACCATAATTAGGAAGAGAGCTTTCTTTTCATTTTTCTTTATTCTTTTATATTTTATTTTATTTACTTATTAACTTTTTTGATAAATAACATACACTAACTATGACTGAATAGGGACTCAACCATGTACCTCACCCTTTTGAGAGGAGAAGAGACATCACTCAAGCTAGCAGCTAGAATGATTAGGAATAGAGATAAAAGAATACATATCACAATGTTCACCTGATTCAGTGTTTTGCAACATATGTTCAAAATGTGCATGCAATAGGAAATTGAAACATAATTTGAATGTCATATCACACACTTAAGTGACAAGCCGAGAGTTTGAAGACTTAATCCACAAATCCCATTAGTAACTACAGAGGCTTGGAACTGATATTTTCCTTTGCACATTAATTCCAAAATGTACAAAAATAATTTCTTTGTAAATATTGTTTTTGTTCCATATTCATTTGATTTGTATACATGTAAACAAAGATGCCAATCCTTTGTCTTACTGTTCCACATAGATTCACATATATAGAGATTTGAACAAATGGTATCCAAGTTTAATCATATACAAAAGCTTAAAATATGATTATTTCCCACCATTATGTCAAAGGCACACAATGAATGAAGAGAAATCTAGAATCGCAAACACAGCCTATTTTATGTTATCCCTTTAATAAATGATTAACTGGCACTGTTCTATATATAAAATATTGATGGTATCAATTGAGTGGCACTATAATTTCAAGCCTTGTCAGTATTACTATTTGAACTTAGTGGTCCACGAAGGTACTTACTAGATCCAGAAGTTGAAATGCCCTATTTGAAAGAAAAGATTGCTTCTAGGCACTCATGATCATAAAGCTTTGTAGGTTATGAATTGGGAATAATTAAAATTTCTAGACTTCAAGTATCTTCATTCTTCAATCCGTGCAGGATAAAACAAATTACATAAGAACTGGAATCTGAATTGCACCCTTGGTCGTCTATAAATAATTTTTGGATGTATATGAGAGCATTTATTTTTATAAGAAAAGGAGAAATGGGAATGAAGGATAATTAACAGGAAAATTGTACTTACGGATTATTCCAATCAGTTGTGTCCTCATTAACAAGATGTGTCCATTTCGTCCTCCCACTACGACCAAAGTGCTTGACCTGCATGACTTTGGGTAATATTGTCTTGTCCATCTTATCTTCTCCAGTCGGAGCAGAGAAATCACGATGGTAGACACCATCTGCCCCAGCAGTTGCAGCATGGTCGTCCGGATTTGACTGGAAGAAAGCACCTTTATGGTAATACTTCTGCATGAACCTCCATTTCTGCTTGGGCTGGGGAGCAGGTTTCGGATTCTTCCTCTCCCACTCCCTCCTCTCTTCCTCAGTCATGTTTCTAACCTTCTCGATCTCTTCCTTCTCCTTCAACATTGCCTCCCGTTCCTCCCTGTCCCTCTTGATCCTTGCAATCTCTCTGGCCTTCCATGCTTCATATTCCTCTGCCTCATTTACTTCATCATCAGTATCTACATCGGCAGCATTGGCCTCCAAGTCCAAATTCTTCTGAATTTCTTCATCCTTCCGAATCTCCTCAACCACTATCTGCTTTGTCTCCACCTTTCTCTCCTCCAATCTCTTCTTCATAAATTCCTCAAGGGCTCGCTCTTCTTCCTCAAGCCTCTCACGCTCAACTATGGTATCTCTTTCTGACTTTGGAACGAAGACAGGTTTCACCATTGCTATACCCATCTGTTCTTCTTCTGAGTCAGTCTCGTACTCAGATTCCTCTTCCTCTTCTTCCTCTACTTCCTCCTCTTCTTCTTCTGGAAGAAGTGCAGCTTCTTCTTGCTGCCTCTGAAGCAACTTCTCCTTAATTCTCCTCCTCCTTTCCTCCAAGGCATCCTCATCTTCTTCCTCTAAATCTAATCCTTCTTGTCTTCTATTTTCCTCTTCTATTGTTGAAACAATCTCAGCTTGTCGGATGCGCCTGTGATCAGCTCTTACTTCTTCACGATTGTCTATCCTACTCACAGCTAAACGACGCAACCTAGGATCATCCCGTTTCACAATATTTGAATCTTCCTGTCTAGGGAAGGCTTTCTCCAGGGCCACTGCCCTAGCCATACTGATATCCGCATCTTCATCAACATCATCTGCCCATTCAGGAGCCTTACCAGGCCAATACCTTTTAACCTTTGTTTGCCCAATTTTACCTCTAAGTTTATCCCTAACAGCAATAACAGTATCACTAACACCTGCCGTCACCGACATTGTTTTAATAGACACAAACCAAAAAGGATGGAGATTGAATGGAATCAACAAATCTTTACACAGACAATTATGCCTTCTGCCTGCCTCAAAACCACCAGCTGGATCAATGTCCAAAGCCTGCACCCAAAAGAAAGAAATGGTTTATGAAAATTCAGACAAAATGACAAATCAATAACAGAGAAATAGATACTACAAATGATTAAACAATGAATTCTGATGAGAGATCACTGCATCACATATTTTTACTTTTTAACCCTCATACCTTCCTTTTTATCCGAACCAAAAAGAGCATATATGTCATTTTGGATCTATTGAGCTTAAGCAAGTCAATGTTTTTGTTCTTTTCTTTTTCCATCACTTCTCAGCAAACAAACAGAAGACGATAATAGAATTTACATGGAACTTTAAAACAAAATTCACCCTGTTGTGAGATGAATTTAAAGCTTTCATTCAATCACTATACATTTCACAGATAATTTAAATATGGTCAGTGTATAATAATTCAGTTCCAGACCTCATGTGTGATCTCTGTCACCACTACTGTAACATATTAACCAAGAAATTTAGCTCAATTACTGAAACAAATAAATTGCGAAACAAATATACAAAAACTATAATATGACCCTGCAAAGAGAGATTTTAGTGTACCGTGTACAGTGTACTAGGGTCTAGGGTTTGATGGACTGAAATTTTCTCCACTGACGATGAGAATGAAGGCAATCACCGTAAATAAAGGATGAAGCACCTGTTAAAAAAAAAAAAAACCTAAATTGTTTGGTCAAATACAAATGCATGTATACAACATATGCTTCATGCTTGTGTGTGTATATACATATATATATAGAGAGAGAGAGAGAGGTTACAAAATTACAGAATAGATGAGATCAGCTCTTCTTGGAAGGACGAACCCGTGAGGGATGAAGCTGATCTTGAAGACAAGAAAAACAAGTAGCTAAGCTAGCAATAGCAACGAATAACAATCAGAGCTGTGATTAGGGTTCTTACTTCTTGGCAAGTGTGTGTGAGAAAGAGATAGAGAGACGATGGAAATGGATGGGGTCCATGGGTATCGCCGAAGGGAGGGGCCAAAGATGAGATCGCTATGTCGATCAACTGTGACGAATAAAAAAAAGAGATTGGGTGTCGACGGGGGCGGATGTACTAGCAACACTGGTGTACTGCTTAATTTTATAATTTTTTTTTTTTTTTACATACGATGAATATAATTTTTTACAATTTAAAACTAGGAAGACTGATTAAAACTATACTTAAATAAAGTTAACAAGTCTAAATTACTAAACAGTTCTATTTTAAAATTTTATTTTTTAATTCAATAAAAGTGAACAAATCTATAAAATAAAACAAAATATAATAAGTACTTGTGAGTATGCTATTATGTCGTAAAGTAATCTAAATTAGACAACCTGATATAGCCCCGAATAGTAGCCAACTTTTTTTTCCTTTTAAATTAATGCAAGTGGATACATTTGTGGTATCACAACACATCAACTATATCTGGATAGGAATAAAGTAAATTTTTAAATGTGCTTGGATAACTTTTTGGTTTGATATGCCTTAAAAAAATATGAGTATCATGAAGAGATATTACATTAAAGAGAAATGTTAAACGTCATGAAATTATTTCATAAATTTGTATCATGAACGATGGTTGGATTAATATTTTTATTTTTATTTTTATTTTTCTGAGCTGGTGCACGAATGAATAATGGATTGGGCTGCCTTCACTTAATGACCAATCAGGATCCTCTCAATAGTTTGCAACACATTTACACTCGAATGTGTCTGGTTTAATTTTCTTAGAGAATCAGAAACTTGGTTGGTTGTGAGTTTTTTAAACTCAAGTTAAAAAAGACTTGTATAGTTCTTTGAAAACCATTTTCTGTTTGTTGAATTCTTAAAAACTGTTTTCATTCAGGAAATGAGCCTTCCAACTCCTGCAACAAAGTTCACTTGTTGCCTGAACTATGAAGGGATCAATCCATTAAACCTATCCATTCAGTCACCAGACGAGCAAACTTAATAATAATAACAGGTTCACAAATTCTGCACTTTATCATATAATGTGTTCTTCGTATGGGCAAACTGGATGATCACTTGAAAAAAGTGATTAAGATAGTTTGCCCATGTTCAGCAATGGCCAAAAGATACATCTGCCGGGAAAAGTTACTTGGCTCTTATCTAGTGGAATGCTAAGAGAATGATTAAATCAAAACTAAAATTAATATAGAAAAGATGCGATCCTATCATATTTCATGGTATACATACACAACGAAAACCTAGAGATGCATTGGTATGAAAAATGCAACTAATTCACTTAGAAAGTAGGAGACAGACTGCATCCAAAGTAACATGGAATAAAATTATTAGAAATGATATTAAAAGGTTAAATACTGTAAGAGAGAGCTTGTAATAGAAAAGAATAGGAAAAGAAAATTCACGTGATCTATCCTATTCATATGGAATTACCCAGGATGATGATGATGATGTTCTTGGATAAAGCTAAATGGCAAACAAGAACCTAAAATTATTGAGAAAAGGCTTTGTAAAATAAAACAGAGTAGCTAGTTCCAACTCTCGCCAAATACTGGTATAGCAAAACACTGGAACCAAATGCTTTTAATATATGCGTAACAGGCTTACATCACAATTAATTGCAATTTTTGAAATATTTCTATAATAATAATCTGGCATCTGAATAATGGATGTCAACAACAGTGCAGATCCAGATCAAAAACTGCTGTGGACCCGCAGAAAGCTCCATTTAAATACTACAGATTGGATCTTTCCATCACTTTTGGGGATGGGGATTTCTCAGAACATCCTGAAGATAGTCAATCACTCTTGCCCACCTGTGACCCTATCTCTTGCAAGTAATGTTCGGCATCCAAGGCAGCCATGCACCCTGCATCATCAAATTTCAAGAAACCCAAGCTAAAGGTCAAACGGGAACCACATGCATGTATGTGTACTTGCTTGAACAAATGCATAAATTAGATATTCCAGTGGTAATTCATTATGAGATAAATGAATTTGAAACAAACTGTGATTTCACACTTAAGTTGGTGCTTAGCATTGGCACTACACTGCCTTGAGAAAAAGTCGTAGATGGCTTCTAGACACCATCACTCCATCGTGCCATCGGCATTAGGGCATACATTTAAAGTTGAGGACAGAGATGTTTCCAAGGGAGAGATTCTGCAGGCTTGTCTTGCTGGAAAATTTTATAGAGAGGTGGATAATCTGGATCAGATTGGAGCATGGGCTATGAGGGCTTGGAAGGTTGTGTGCAAGGCGGAGCCAACTAGGCCCAGTGGGGGCATTTGCCCCACTTTTAACATTTTTTTTATTCGAATTTTGCATCTACGACTCAAATTTTCAAAAAAAAAAAAACACTTAAATTTCAACTATTCCTAGTTTTATTCTGTCTCACTAAGGGTATAAAACTATAAATCTCTCTCCCACAATCCAAAGCAAGTTCATATCTTCTACTTGGTCTCTCTATTACTCTCTCAATTTCTCTCCAAGGTAAAAGTTGTGAAGAGGAAGAAATTTGTAACTCATCTATCTTTTAGTCAATTTCTTGACCCTAAGCCAATACACGAGAAATCATAATTCCCTTTTTCTTGCTCGTTATGCGAAAATTTGAAACTTCAAAGGAAAAAATAAAAAGAGTAGGATTTGTTAACGTATTGTACATATAATAGTAGTAGTATTAATGAGGTAATAGTGCAACACTATCTGAATTTTGAACAATTATGAATGTATTAGTGAAATGTTACCTATTAATATTTAAGTTTTTGCATCTATTAATTGGTTCAGCATTTTCATTAAATTCTCGTTTTCCAACATTATTTACCCCCACAAGATAGAATTCTCGCTCCGCCACCGGTGGTGTGTGGTGTGGGAGTGTCTGCTTTGCTGGACTCAATGCTGCTTTTCCGATTACCATCAGAAAAGGAGGCGAATAGTGCTTTGATGGAGAAGAGGAGGACATGGGGTGAAGCAACCTTGAAAGTTGATATTTTGTCATTTAGGGCAGGATGCTCTGGCATTCTGAGAAAGAGGAAGGATCGGCGGATACACTTGTAAGGTTTTCCATTGCATACATGGTGCCAGGCGTTGTTTGAGGTCATTTGAGATGCATGTGGGGGCCATAAGAAAGTGGATACTGACAAAAATCTAGATGGAGGGAAGATTCTTATTACTGTCAAAGATGGAGGGAAAATTCCGACGTATGTGTTGGTAGAAGATAATAAAGTATGCTACAGAGTGGCCTTATTGGAGGAACGTGCGCCGGAGTTAGTTACGACGACTAAGTCTTTTGTCGTCAGAGATGAAAAGAATCTAATCTTGGAGGAATGGTAGCATGACTAGCGTTGGAAAGACAAAGAAAGGGTTGCTTAAAAGCGTAAAAGATTGAAATCATAGTTGTAAAGCGGATGAAGTTTGAGAGGTAAGGGACGAGGGGAGGTGTACGTGCCAGAAATGGGGGAGATGCAGTGGGACACATGAGGCTATAGGACCAATCAGTCACCTGAAGTGGGGGACAACTACTGGGGGACATAGCAGGCAAGGAGTGGTGCGCAATGGAGGCTAGTAACGTGATGGGAGGAAGAATCATTTAAACTTTTACAAGCTGGGCCAAAATCTACAAAATGATACTGGGCTTCATCATTATAACTCAAATTTAAAGACTAAGAAGACTGCGGGTGATCTTTATTCCTTTGGGCCAGATCGTGTACAACGGAGTGGAACTCATCAAATGCGCCCAATCTCAAACAGGAAAGCAAATTCATTTGGTCCTGGAGGAATCCAAGGAAGATTTGGGCCCTTGCAGTCTAGTCCAGAGCTAAATGTTAAGGATTGGAGCCCAGGCAAGGTGGTTGGGTCAAGCCTAAATTCGTTATGGAAATGACAAGCAGAGGAAATGAACCTGGGCTAAGAAACTAAATCGGCCCACTAGAAATAGGCCAAGAGCTTTGAAGAAAGGGAAATCCAACCTATCATTCAGTCCAATACGAAGGTGAAAGGCTCTAAACCTAAGCTCAATTCTTTTAAACAACTCCATCTCTCTTCTCCTTCAAGATTTCTGGGTTAAAGGGTGACGCTGGGGTTCAGAGAGAGCTCTTGGGAGGAGGGGGAGGTGGCATTGATGACTGCAGTAGCTGCTGGTGAGTGCAGCAATGCTAACCTGAAGATGGGGACGCTCTAGTCCGTGTTCAACAGGAGATTTCAACCATTTCGGTAGGGAGGAAGGGGGGATTACCCTATATGTTGGGAAGGGTATTCAACTGAGGCTGTAAAATGATTCGGTAGTAGTACTGATGGCTGAACCTGCACAGTGGGCTAGAAAGAGTGTGCCAGACTGGGAGGCAGTTCACAGAATTAGGAGTCTTCCAATGGCGGTTTCAGTATTTCTACTGAGTGGAGAGTGGGCAACTCTTCCTATAGAGACGGGGGTGAGGGGATTCCAGCAAACCCCTTTGAATTCAAACAAGCTATAGTAGTTAGGGATGAGGCAGTTTGTGATTGGGGTGGAGCTGACTCGACCATTGGTGGTTATAAATCCTCACGGGGATAGGGATACAATAAATATCTAGTCCATGGCGACTTAGCTGAGGAGGTCTTCATGGAGCAACCACCTGGGTTTGTTGCTCAAGGGGAGTACTGATATAATGTTTGTCACTTAAAGAAGGCTCTTTATGGTTTAAAACAATCCCCAAGAGCTTGGTTTGAAATTTTTTGTGAGGCAACATTGGCTTTTGGTCTTCATAGATGCTCATTCAGTATTTCATCAACATACTAGAGTAGGTTTCATTTTCCTTGTAGTGTATGTAGATGACATTGTTATCACCGATGATGACTCTGCAGGTATTGCTAAGTTGAAGAAGTTTCTACAACATCGGTTTCTACAGCATTGGGTAGACTCAGATATTTTTTGGAGATTGAAGTTGCTAGATTGAAAAGAGTTATCAGTTTGTCTCATAGAAAGTACGTGATGGATTTATTAGAAGACACAAGTCTGTTAGGTGGTCGCCAGTTAATGTTCCTATGGATCCAAACACAAAACTCTTAGCCAATGAGGGTGATTTGTTTGACAATCCTGGCAGATACCGTTGATTGGTTGGGAAACTGATTTATCTCACCATTACTCAGCCTGATATCACTTATGCAGTTAGCAAAGTGAGTTAACTCATGGGAGCTCCTAGGGTGCCAGCATTTTAAGGTGGAAGGTTTTACAGATGTTGATTGGGCTGGTTCTCTTTCAGATAGAAGATCTACTACAGAATTCTAAACTCTCTTGGGAGGTAGGTAAGCTAGTTACATGGAAGAGTAAGAAGCAAACAGTGGTAGCACCGTCTAGTGCTGAAGCCAAGTTCAGGGTGATGGCTCATACATCTAGTGAGTTGACATGGTTACAACATTTCCTTGAAAAACTTGGTATGGGAGTTCAAACTTCTCTTCTGTTGTTTTGTGATAATCGTGCAACTATCCATATTGCCTCTAATCTAGTGTTTCGTGAGAGGACTTAACACATTGAGGTTGACTGTCACTTTATTCGAGACAAAATATTGAGTGGAAGCATCTCTACACCATTTGCAAAATCTAAAGATCAATTGGCTAATATGTTCTCTAAGATTATATGATATATATTCCCCCATATTATATGATATATATTCTCCAGCTTGAGGGAGAGTGTTAGAATAATTACGATGGGATTCATATGTAATTGGTTTACCCCACAGGGGTATTTTAGTCTTTTCCTTGTATGTTTCTAGTTATGTATATATAAGTGATACTAGGGTAAGAAAGATGTATGAGATTTCACTTTTTCACTTTAATTATCTTTTCTTCCTCTTAATCTTTGGTTTAACTCTAATCCAATAATCCTAATTTCTACACATTTGAACCTTGCCACACACCAAAGACCACCTCTTCTGTGAAATTTCAAGTATCACCCCCCTGTTATCCAATGATTCAAGTCATAATAACCGAGCTCACCACCAGGTCCACCAATGTATAAAGAACATTCCTTACTACACACTCAACTATCAGACTGACCAAGGAACAACAATATTAAAGAAAGTCAGTGGATTTTCGAAAAGCCTTTCTACTTCTCGAGGTGTCACTTGCTGCCATCACTTGATCCTTTCGAGTTTCGCCTGGTTTTACCCCTAGAACCACCTTTTGGATCCCTTGTCATGTTTGGGTCAACTCCTCTATTTTTTCCACCTTAGCACAAGAACCACACTTGCCTACAAGTCTGAAACAAGTCCAAAATTTTCAAATTATTTGGTACAAGTGTGCCATCAAACGACATGGATATCTTAAAATGATAGACACCAGGTCCACCAAGTCATAATAACCGAGCTCACCACCAGGTCCACCAATGTATAAAGAACATTTCCTTACTACACACTCAACTATCAGACTGACCAGGGAACAACAATATTAAAGAAAGTCCATGGATTTTCGAAAAGCCTTTCTACTTCTCGAGGTGTCACTTGCTGCCATCCCTTGATCCTTTCGAGTTTCGCCTGGTTTTACCCCTAGATCCACCTTTTGGATCCCTTGTCATGTTTGGGTCGACTCCTCTATTTTTTCCACCTTAGCACAAGAACCACACTTGCCTACAAGTCTGAAAAAAGTCCAAAATTTTCAAATTATTTGGTACAAGTGTGCCATCAAACGACATGGATATCTGAAAATGATAGACAGTTTTTGCTTACTGAATACAAAATTCCTAAACATCACTCAGCTTATCATGACAACATCAAGTCTTGTGGTTTTTGGAGAAGCCACTTGAGTTCCAAAAAGTTAAATCATAGCATCGATCGAGTAAGAAATCCATCATTTTCTTCTTTTTTTCTGTGAATAAATATGAGCAACTCAGAATATTCCATGAAACAGATCAACACTTTTATTTTCTTTCACACATGGGCATTAAAGTCACTGTAGTAACATACACCTATCCAGAAAGGTTTCCTTAACTTAATGCATTAATCTTTCACAGAACTGCTTTTTCAATGATTTCTTTTAATCCTGAGAACACAGAAGAACCAATTATAAATCAACAAGTCCATGACTAGTTTAATCACCAACTACCAATCACCTAATATATATATTTATGCAAATAGCAACAACTTGTAAGACCACTCTTCCTGCGTTGATCATTTACTCCACCAAACATAAAAGTAAATTCCTGGTAGCATGCCGTCTTTTGTTTGAAGTCACAATCCAGAGCTTTGTCACACTGATTCTTTCCATATATATGTCAATCCTTGCTTTTGTAAATTCCCTGTGCTAGAAATCAATAGGGAAAAGGACGATTTTCTAGAATAGCTTCCCTACTCATGCCCATACAATTTACTCCACCAAACATAAAAGTAAATTCCTGGTAACATGCCATCTTTGGTTTGAAGTCACAATCCAGAGCTTTGTCACACTGACTCTTTCCATATATATGTCAATCCTTGCTTTTGTAAATTCCCTGTGCTTGAAATCAATAGGGAAAAGGATGATTTTCTAGAATAGCTTCCCTACTCATGCCCATACAATTTTGCACAATTAAGTTCAATAACTAAACACATGATTCACAGGTGTTGCCACAAAGTTACAAGGGCGCTTTAGTTAATCATTGCCCATTTCTCATTACTGTATGTTTATAGGGTGCTTCATCGGGTTGAAGGGCGTGTTAGTTGTAATTTGTCATTTCTTGTCCCCCAACCCCGGCCCCTGCTGTAAAAAAAATAAAAATAAAAAATAAAGAAAGAAAGGAAGAAAAAGAAGGATGTAAAGTTGAGGTTTACACAGATTGCTAATCTACTGTAATTTTCACCCTCTCTGGGACTTGGCTAATTGACACTCACAAATGTGACTCAAATTGCTAAAGCTTTTCTTGTATTACATTGTCTAATGTATTTTCAAAAAGTCTATCAAAAAAGTTTTCTTTCTTTCTTCTTTTTTAACGAGTGCATTCAATAAAAGAGCACCAAAGGTTGCGCAACATAAAACTTAAGAGCTCAACCCACCATAAGGGAACTACGAAACATGACCATCCAAGCTATCTACAAAGTATAAAATGTATGAAGAATGCACAAGTTCTGTTTGTTAGGAACATTTTTTTTTTGATAAATAAAATTCCATTAGAAAGACGCTCAAAGGGGAGCGAACCCGAGGATTTACAAAGAGCCGGGAACCGGCCGACTAAACTCTAAAGCTATCAAGAAGGTCTACTACTTGACCATCCGATGTACAATTTTTCCGTATACCCAAAAAAATAAAAGAGTTAGAATTTTATATTTAAGAGACCAAATAGAAGACTCCACATCCTCAAAGCGCCTCCTATTCCCTTCATGGATTTGGAAACACCCAATCCATACCAAACGCTACCAGGAACATAGACCAAACGTCCTTCGCTACTGTGCAATGTAAAAGAAGATGGTTCACTATTTCCTCTGACCTCTTGCACATGCAACACTAGTTTATCATAATGCGACCTCTTCTCCTAAGGTTATCAATGGTAAGAATCTTTCTTAAGATAGCTGTCCAGGTAAAAAAGGCCACCTTCACGGGGGCTTTTGTTCTCCAAATAGCCTTCCAAGGAAAAGAGGGACTCGTGGAGTCCAAGAGGAGTCTATAATAGGAACGAACCTCGAAGGTTCTCCTCTTGGATCCCGTCCACTCCATCTCGTCTATCCCCTCTCCCTCGATCACCTGAATATACAAAATGGAGAGAAATTCCGCTACCTCTGAAAGCTCCCAATTATAAAAAGCCCTTCGAAAGCTCACATCCCAAGACAGTCTTCCGCTATCAAGTTGATAACAGTCAGCCACTAAGGCTTGTTTGTTCGAGGCAATCCTGAAAAGCCTAGGGAACCTACATGCCAAAGATAGATCCCCGCACCACATGTCTTCCCAAAAACTGATATATCTCCCATTTCTAACCTTGAATCGAATGTTTTTGGAAAATTCATCCCATCCTTTCCGAATACTTTTCCAACCCCCCACCCCCGCAAGGAGGTTGGTCTCCGTGGACCGCCAACCACCAACTTCTTCTCCACCCCGACTAACAACAACCCTCCTCCACAATCTTGATTGTTCAACTCCGAAGCGCCAAAGCCATTTACCCAACAACGCTTTATTAAACAGATCTAATCTTCTTATTCCCAAACCGCCTTTTTGTATCGGGGTGCACACCTTCCCCCAACTCACTAGATGGTATTTGAACTCGTCCCCTAAACCGCCCCACAAGAACTTGCTTTGAATCCTCTCATAGCCTCCTCACAACTGACATCGGCATCGAAAATAAGGACAGAAAATAAGTTGGAAGATTCAAAAGAGTGCTCTACATTAGAGTAAGGCGCCCTCCTTTTGATAAGTACTGTTTTTTTCAACCTGCAAGCCTTTTCTCAAACCACTCTACTACAGGGTCCCACATGGAGACCATTCTCGTTGACACTCCCAACGGTAACCCTAAGTAAGAAATTGAAAATGAGCCAACTCCGCAGCCCAAAATGTCAGAGAACTCGTGAATTCTGGCCACTTCCCCGACTGGCACCAACTCACTTTTTCCAATATTGATTTTCAGGCCAGAAACCGCCTGAAAGCATATCAAGATGTACTTCAAGTGCCTCAGTTGATCCTCCCTCGCCTCGCAGAAAAAAATGGTATCATCTGCATAAAGTAGGTGAGAAACCACTAAATGATTAGGCTCTCTCCCTACTCGAATCCCTCTGATCACCCCAAGCTCTTCTGCCCTTTTCATCATCCTACTAAAGGCCTCCATGACGATGATAAACAAAAAAGATGATAACGGATCCCCCAGTCTCAGGCCCCGAGAGCTAGGAAAAAAACCAACTGGGGACCGATTCACCAAGACAGAAAAGCGAACTGTCGAAATACATTAGTGGATCCATCTCCTCCATCTAAGCCCGAAGCCCATCCTTTCTAACAAATACAGCAAGAAGTTCCAGCTTACATGATCATATGCCTTTTCAATATCCAGCTTGCACACGATTCTGGGTTGTCCGCTTCTTATCCTTGCCTCCACACATTCGCTCGCAATCAGCACAGAATCCAAAATCTATCTACCTCCCACAAAAGAGTTCTGTGAATTTGAAATCACCACATCTAAGACCCTCTTCAACCGATTAGCAAGAACTTTAGCAAAAACTTAGTACATCACTCCCACCAAACTAATTGGCCTAAAATCCTTAGCATCAACAGCTCTGCCCTTCTTTGGGATAAGGGCGATAAAAGATGCATTGAGGCTCTTCTCAAAATTCCCTGTTGAGTGGAACTCACTAAAAGCCTCCATCACTTCCGATTTAACCACTTCCCAGTTTTGATGCAAGAAAGCCATCGTGAAACCATCGGGCCCAGGAGCTTTATCTCCGGCACAGCTCCTTAAAGCCTCCCCCGCCTCCTCTTCCTCAAAGGGTCTCTCCATCCAAACCTTATCTTCCTCTGAAATGCTTGCAAACTCAAGGCCTCCCAACAACGGCCTGTGCCTAGAGTTCTCTTTATAAAGCTGCTGATAGAAAGTCACAATTCCTCTCTGAATATCCTCTGCTCTCGATAACATATTCCCGTCTATTCGGATCTTGCCTATGTGATTTCCCCTTCTATGAGCATTCGCAAGTCTATGGAAGAATTTGGTATTTTGGTCTCCTTCTTTCAGCCATAGTGCTCTGGACTTCTGTCTCCAGGAAATTTCCTCCATCATTGCAATCTCCCCGAACTCGGCCTTGCACTCCTCTCTTCTCCCAACCTCCATTTCGCTAAGACCCCCTTCCCCCTCTTTACGGTCAAGCTCTGCAATTTCAGATAGCGCTCTGTTCTTGCGCCAGTTAAGATTTCCGAGTTCTTCCTTATTCCACTTTCTAATATCCTCAACCGCTTTAGTTTGTGAGCCAATCGGTAGCTTGTGTTACCCCTACACTCATAGCTTGCCCACCAATTTTGGACTTTATCCTTGAATCCCTCCGCTTTTAGCCACATGTTTTCGAACCGAAAAGGAGATCGTCCTCTCCTTAAACCCGCACAATCTAGAATGATGGGAATGTGATCCGACACCGCTCTAGCCAAAGCTACTTGAGCTACTTCCGGAAACTTCTCCTCCAAATCATTCGAAATTAGAAATCTATCGAGTCGAGAGAGTGTAGGATGCTCTCTGCCGCTCGATCAAGTATATCGAGCGCCTTCCATAGGGAGGTCAATAAGCTGAAGAGCATTAATGAATTCGGAAAACTCCCGCATCGCAATCGTTCTTCTCCCCCCTGAAGATCTCTCACTAGGATCCCTTATCTCATTAAAGTCTCCTCCCACACACCACGGCCCCGGCCACCTCAATCTTACAAACTCTAGCTCGTCCCACAACCCTCTCCTCTCCACAGCCCCTACCAGTCCATACACCTCGGAGAAGATTAAGTGGGATCCGCTCCGCCCCTAATGGAGGGGGTTTGGTATGCCCCTAATAGGAGTCAGGGCGAGTATGGTTTTTTTAAGAAAACCCTCTTAGTACCCGCCCCGCCCCTATTATATATATATAAATAGTGAAATAATTGTATGGAGTGTGCCATTTCTTTTATGATTATATTACTTATATAAATATAGTATAGATATATGGCAACCACTAGGGTTTTCATTCATGAGTTCTGAACACCAAAACGAGAAAGAGAGTTGGAAAGAACTTAGAAGTTATTTGTAGCCCTAGAGATCTCTCGGCGACAATTTTATCCCGATGAAACCGTGAAGGTATTCTCTCTTTCTCGCACTCTCTCTTTATCTTGTTCTGCTTTATTCCTCTCTTTATCTTGTGGCTAAAAGAGAACTCTCTTTATCTTATGTACATAACAGATCTATAATAAAAAAATTCTTGAAGACCAAAGTTGTTTCTATCTCCATCTACATATGTATGTATGTTTGTGTCATTCTCTTTGGACTTATATATTGGGGTTTTGACTGTAGGAATGTTGTATCATCGTTTGGATACATTTAGCCCAAACATCGAATTCAAAGCAAATAAAGCAAAAGATTTTAAGGATTCTGCTATTCCTCTCTTCCTCTAAACGGGGCGGTGGTGGTATTCTAACCACAAACCCGTTAGGGTTCTTAATGGAAGATGGATTGAGTATTTCCTTGACGGGGCGAGATAGGATTTTGGCATACCCGCCCCGTTGCCATCCCTACTCAACAAGCCTTTCTCCCAATCCTCCATTCCACCCTAACCCATCTTCCCGGCTAGATTTATGACGCCTACGTTCCGTTATGACACCATAATCGTCTGGTCATATCACAGTGCACCTCTGTGCCAGAAATGACCCGCGGGTCCCTATGACTTCATACGAGCTCCATCCCATCAAGGCTAGAAGTAACATCGCGACTAGTTACTTTTCATCTTGAAGAGAAGAGCTGGTAATCCTCCATACGGTCCTTGGCTCCTTGCTTATGAGAGTTATCACTCTGGGTCATGAGCTCGAAGCCACATGATCGCCCATTCTTCCATGATTTCTCATAACCCTGGGGTATACCAAGGTGTTAACCAAAACATACCCGCGAGGGGAGGTTGCCCCCAATCATCCCCCATTTTACCACCTTCGCGGGTTAAAGTCACCCGCAACTGCTTCGTGAGTTAAAGCACTCACGAGCGCTTGCAATACCTTCGCAAGTTAAAGTCACCTATGACCGCTTCGTGAATTGGAGCACCCACGACTGCTATATGCCACCTTCGCAGGTTAAAGCACCCACGACCGCTTTATCACCACACAATCCTTGGAACCCATCCACTTGACCCTCCAACGAGTCCACAAAGCCCTTCAAATACCCCTCGTAAACCATCAAAGTCGCATGAGAAACTCCCCCCTAGAGCCTCTGAAACCCATCCTTCATATAAAAGTGCTTTTACAACCCATTAGGGTCAGAAGAAGAATCCACCACCTGTGACCCATCAGGGCGTGGGAAGGGTCCAGTCGCAGTTTTTCGAGTCGCAAGGAAGGTATACCCGCAACCCATTATGACTTCGTACCCTCTTTCTAACCCGTTCCTTTCATTTGTCTAGTTCCTTTGAATATTTTGTTGTTTCTACTATTTTTTTTTTTTAAATAATAATTCATTAAAAGGCACTCAAGAGGTGAGCACTCCCGAGAAACTACAAAAAGCCGAACACGGCCAATTATAAGCTTAAGCTATCAATAAAGTCTACAACTTGACCACCCGATATACAATTTTTCCCGTTTACCCAAAAAAAATAAAAAACTCAATATACTGTATTTAAGAGACCAAATAGGAGGCTCCACATCCTCGAAGCGCCTCCTATTCCTCTCTTGCCACAAGCCCACCATAAACAAAGGGGAGTGGCCTTCCAAGCTTCTCTGGCTCGGCTATCCACTGCACACCCTCTCCAAGCCTCGATCATATCCATCGTGGAACTGGGAAACACCCAGGCCATACCAAACGCGGCCAAGAACATAGATCAAACATCCCTCGCCACTGAACATTGTAAAAGAAGATGGTTCACCGTTTCTTCTGACCTCTTGCACATGCAACACCAATTCACCATTATTCGACCGCTTCTCCCGAGGTTATCTATAGTAAGAATCTTGCCAAAAGTAGCTGTCCAAGTAAAGAAGGCCACCTTCAAGGGGGCTTTGTTCTCCAAATTGCCTTCCAAGGGAAGATGGGACCCATGAAATCCGAGAGGATTCTATAGAAGGAACGAACCTCAAAGGTTCCCCTCTTGGAGCCCTCCATACCATCTCGTCCATCCCCTCCCTCTCAACCCCCTGACTATACAAAAGGGCTAGAAACTTTGCTACCTCTGTAAGCTCCCAGTCATGGAATGCCTGAAAGCACACATCCAAAGTCAATCTTCTGCTATCAAACTGATAGTAGTCAGCAACTAAGGCTTGCCTGTTCGTAGCAATCCTGAATATTCTAGGGAACTTACAGGGCCAAAGATATTTTCCCACACCAAATGTCCTCCCAAAAACTGATGTCTCCCATTTCTCACCCTAAATCGAATTGTTTGGAGAACTCATCCCAACCTTTCCGAATACATTTCCAAACCCCCACCCCCACAGGAAAGTTCATCTCCGTAGACCATCAACCACCAACTCCTTCCCCACTCTAACTAACAACAACCCTCCTCCATAATCTGGATCTCTCAACTCCGAAACGCCAAAGTCATTTGCCCAATAACGCCTTATTGAACAATTCCAACCTCCTTATTTCCAATCCCCCTTTTTGAATCGGGGTACACACCTTCCCCCAACTCAACAAGTGGAATTTGAACTCATCCCCTAAACCGCCCCACAGAAACTTACTTTGAATCCTCTTTACAAAAATTGACCAAACTTTTTTACCTAGTTTAATCTATGGGTAATAAAGGTAAAACTCAGGGGAGGTCAGAGTAATTTACCCTTTTTTAAATTGAGGATTTTACAAAACGATTATCGTTTGAATGTTCGATCCATCGAGATTTTACATGGTATAGTAAAATCCAATAAGCTTCGATCGAAAGGTTGATCGATCGAAACATCAGCAATGGTGCTCGATCGAAGTATCAATCGATTGAACCCCTGGAGAAACACTTTTATGAAATCTTTCTCAAATTAAATTCTAAAAGGATTTTACATACCATACTACATGGATTTCCTATATTGGCTATAAATACGGGTTATAGTCAATCTAGGGTATCTCTCATAAGGGCTTTTAGTTCTTTACACCTTGCTGAGACAATATAAATTTTTAGAGAGAGAGAGCTTTGAGAATCAATCTACAATTCTAATTGAATACCATGCTATATGTAATTGACAAAAACAAAGCAAGGAGCAAAATTGATATCATCCAGCAGAGCATCAACCAGATGGTTTATAAAGAACAAGTTGAACAAACGTCATTAGTCGTGGAGATCAAAAGTCTACAAACAAGCAGATGGCATAAGGAGCGAGCATGTCGATCAGCTAGAAATGGGGAGATCTTGCATAAGTCTGAGTCAGTACGGACCAAGTGATTTTTGATTTAGAATCTAGTAACTTAGTCTACAACCTCTTTCTATATAGAATCTTGATATTCTGGACTAGGTCCCACGGTTTTTCCTTTTCTAAGATTTTTCATGTAAAAAACAGTATCTCTGCTTTATTTTATTTATTATTTTGTGTATTTATATGATTACCATGAAAACACAAATCAAACTAATTAACTGAATTTTAAACAAGGATTAATGGTAATTCAAAAGGTTCGTTGCAATTTGACATCTGTGTGATCTATTTACCCCACTTAAGTCTAATTAACTGCACACACTCTGACATAATCAACAAAAGATGTCAAAATAGTTGTGAAAATAGGTCAGTAGGCTAGATAAGGTGCTCTTAGTTAGTGTAATCACACATATTCCATCCTGCCAATCTCCTCTAAAACCTTTCAAAGAAGTAAATTAAGACTGGGTCTAAAAAGAGAGCACTGACAAAGATGGGCACCATCATCATCAGCTTTTTATTCCTAATTTACATTTGATAAAGATAAAGAAGTATAATTTTGTGAGGGACACAAGGAATTTTTTTTTTGATAAGTAGCACGAGGAATATTTGTGATGGATCAATGAACATTATTTTGCAGCCCTGCAGATGTATCACAAAGCCACCAGTGCCAGGAATACTGAAGTTCTGTTACATGATCATAATCTATCATTTAACACAAATCAAACTAGATCACAGCAAGCAGAATTCAAATGATAGTCACTCTGGTTGCAACCTAAAATGCTTCAATATCAAATCGAAAGAGGTCAGTTCATATGGCAATTTAACAGTAGCACTTGGTGTTTCGGACTACCATACACATTTGGAGGCATATCAACCAAAAAAAAAAACTTGCCAAGTGTCGATTTGCAAAGAAATGAAGTAGAAAAGGCAATAAAAGCATCACTGACCTGTACCAGCAGCAGTGATGGCTTGTCTATACTTCTTATCCTGAACATCCCCAGCCGCAAACACACCCTGTACGCTTGTTTGCGTAGTCCCGGGCTTCGTGACAACGTAACCATCGGAGTCGAGTTCCAGCTGCCCGTCCAAGAATTTCGTCGCCGGCTCGTGACCTATTGCAAAGAACAAGCCAGAGACCTTCAAATCCGAAACCTCTCCGCTCACCATATTCTTCACCTTCAAACCCCCCAAAACCCTTTTTTGATCCTCGGCGTAGGCTTCCACAACCACCGAATTCCACAAAACCTTGATCTTAGGGTTATTCATGGCTCGACTCTGCATGATCTTGGAAGCTCTGAACGTATCCCTCCGGTGAATGATGTAAACCTCGGACCCGTACTTGGTCAAGAAGTTGGCCTCTTCCATTGCCGAATCTCCGCCGCCGATCACCGCCAGCGGCTTGTTACGGAAGATCGGAGCAGCACCGTCGCAGACTGCACAGGCGGAGATCCCCCGATTCCAAAAACCTCCGTCTCCGTCAGCGGAGCCAGGGAATTTGAGTCGCTTGGCGACGGCGCCCGTGGCAACTATGACGGAATCGGCGAGGACGGTCTTGGCGTCGGAGAAGATCTTAAAAGGGTGAGTTGAGAAATCGACCCTGTTCACGGTCTCGGTGAAGATTTGGGTGCCGAATCGGAGGGACTGGTTGCGGCAGTGGTCCATGAGTTCGGGGCCGAGGATGCCCTGGGGGAAGCCAGGGAAGTTCTCGACGTCGGAGGTGGTGGTGAGCTGACCGCCGGGTGCGATGTCGTTGGCCATCCATCCTTCGAAGAGAATGGGCTGCAGCTCCGCTCGTGCCGTGTATATAGCCGCTGTGTGAGCTGCCGGACCGCTTCCTATTATGCATACGCGAGTTTTTAGGACCTTGTGTTCTTCTTCCATAGTACTACTACTATACTATAGTCCGGCGAGACGATAAGTCGCAGCAACTGTAAATTCCGGCGACGAGATGGAGAGAGAATTTGTAGCAACAGTGAGGGAGGAGTGAGTTATACTTGTCAGCTTTTAAATGACGAACTTTAGTTTATACCTTCCTAAATTAGATACTCCATCAATTTTGGCATTTAAACTCTTTCAAAATTAGATATAAATTTAAATACAAAAAAAAAAAAAATAATGTATAAAATATTTTATGTTTTGTGTATTAATGTCGTCTTGAACTTTTTAATTGAATTTAAATTAAATTAATTATCATTCAAACTCATAATATAATATTCATTAGCTAGCTAAAACTTAAAACAAAATATAAAAAATTTGATTATATATTAATTTTTGAATAAATGCAAACAAATTTTTACTTCTATTTAGTAAAGCTATAATTGAAAATTGAGCTATTTAGAACTTAAAAGAAAAGAAATTAAAAAATAGAACTTTTTGGTCTTGAAAAAAATTTATAAGACTTGCCCATCTTTTTAGGAATTATTTCTTTGTTAGGATTAAGGAGTGGCTTTTTTTAAGAAGCTCAAACCGTTTTTGTGTGATTTGTATTACTTTGGTTGATTCAATTTGATTTTATTTTTTATAGAACCATTGATCAAATTGATTCTAATTTTATAGATAAACTGAATCAATTCGACTCATGTGCACCTGTTGACACCCAAATATGGCTACCATGTTGGGCATGTGACTATCGGCTGATGGATACGTGACTGATCATAAATGGGTTATATAAGTTGGTCGATTATGACTGGTCGATTGTAATTAATCGATTATGATGGACCGATTGAAACTAACTAATTATGACTAACCGAATGTGAGTTAGTAGAATTTTTACCCTACTATAATTTATGGAGTGACAGAATAAATGACATGTAATTGCTACAATATAGATACCTTGGCCACATATTTAAATTTTGAATGAAACTATATAAGACACATGACACCAGCATGGCATTTGAATTTTGTAAGGTGCATTTTGGGCGGGTCCTGTGCACGGACCTTGAGCAGAGGACTTCAACCGATGTGCCAGATCCTCGGGCTATTTAGCATGTCCCGTCCTTTATTTATTTATTCGATTCTTTGTTCAAAATAATATCACATGCCAAACAATTATTTGATGGTAGACTAAGACCAGAAAAGAAAAGCTTTGAAGAACCACGTTATTCTGTTGAAAGATATGAACATCATATCAATGGTTGTTATTTACCCATAAAAAGAATCGAACAACAGTGAATTAACAAATGTCCCCAGTTTTTTTGTCACGTCAGGGGTGTTTAAAAAAAGCTTCCGAGAGTTTTTGCATTATACCCTTAAAAAAATACAGTAAAAAATAAAAAACTTAAGTCACAAATCATAGACACTGGATTGATAATGATATTGATATATAACACGTGAAGGGGCATGCAGATATATATATATATATATATAGCTGATGGCCAACAAAGATCCCATCCAAGGCATTCACCTACCAAGGCACAGCTTATTTTCAGTGATTAAGAACTGCAGAGGCTTAGACCATCCAGTCAGTCAACCTTCGTCCTGGTCAAGGCAATTCCAAGATCCAAACCCAAAATTGGATTTGTCAAGCACACAATTTGAGTATTTGATCATCTAAAACTTTAGAGCATGCGGTGTTTCAGTTACAACAGAATCAAACATCTTTTTTGTACATCCAGACTGCACAAGAGTGTTTATTTTCTTTTCTTTTTCATTCTTTGCTTAAAAAGAAGGAAAAAAATAATACTTAGAAGAAACAGTTTCAATATCCCCTTCTAGACATCATTCAACCCCTATACAAATGGAATGGCAAAAGAAATACAGAAGAAGAACATTTCCGCTGCAATTCACATTTACTATTTCAAGCTAAGCCTTGCATTCTGAACTTTCACCGATAACTTCAACTTCTGGTCCTCCATATCCTTCAAAACTGCTAGCAAATTTGCACGATATACTTCACATCGATGATTTGTGCTACTAACTCAGGGATGGTAATTTTGTCCGTCCCGTCGCCCCGTCCCACCCCGTTTAGAACGGGTATGTGAGCCATTTTTTTTTTCGTAGGGGCAGGTTTGAGAAAGAAAATCAAAACCCGTCATGGGTTCGGGACTCTATAATAACCCGCCCCGCCTATATATTTTATTATTATAAATATATTTATATGTATATATATATGTATATACAAATTATAATTTTACTTTTGATTGTATTAAGACTTATGTTTTCATTTTATCTTTTTGTTGTATTAATACTTCTTTAATTGTTGGATCAAACTTGTTACTAAGTTATTTAGTTGTGAAATATATTTTCTGTAATAGGCTATTTAATTGTGGAATCTTGTCATTTTACTTCTTAAACAGGGGTTATGCTATTTTGTATTTAATAGTATCAAACTTAGTACTACCCACTAGGCTCGTATTTTTTGAAAAAATCAATTTTTATGGATGTTTGATGTGGTTACAATTTTGTGAGGAGGGCCCTGCCTCGCCCCATCTCGTCTCACCCCTTTTGAAATTTTCAATGGGGTGGGGCGGGGGCTGGGGCGGGGGCGGGGTGGGGTTTCTCCCAACGGGGTGGGGATGGGTTTTGAAATTTCATTTCGTTTCAAATCCGCGGCGAGTTTGGGAATAGTGTTGAAGGCAGTAGGGCGGGGACGAATTTAGGCAAACCCGTGCCGTACCCACCCCGTTGCCATCCCTAGACTCCAACTCGGCAGTCAGGTCACGGATTTTCTTTTCCTTCTCATCCTGCCAATAAATAAATAAAATGCACCATCAATGATCAAAGTAGAACTGCATCATATCCATATTCTACAACACACATCTATTTAGATCATCAGTTCATTGTCCATTCCATTTTTCCAAGGAATGGCTTTCCTCTTACAGAGGAAAAGTTGACATGATGAAATGACAACAATCAAATCTTCCATATAATGAGAAGCAATACTCTCTCATCTCCCAAATAAAAAGTTTAGGGCTAGCCTGGAGACTGTTTTTCGTTCGGACTCTAGATTTCAATCGAGCAACCTTATCGTTGCACCAAAGTCCACCCTCTCCTAAATATAATGATGACTTCCAAATTTCATGATTTTGATTCTCTAATCTAGTTTATTCACAGACCAAGCAAAAGAAAGAATAAACAAATCTACTAAAATTTAACCAACTACAATGGTCAGGGAAGTCTTGTTAACAAAGCGTATTACAACACAAGTAGCAAACAACTATATATGTAAAACACAACTAGCATTCTAGCTTATGCACTGCTCTATCTAAATAAAATTTTCTAAGCAACCAAGCAAAAGAAAAAGAATTTGGAACTTTCGAAAATCGTTCATGTTTTCATCTCCAAATTCTTTCTTTTCCTTGTTCCATTATTTTTACATGAAACAAGTTTAAATCCTCGTGGCTGGAAGGATGGTAATTGTCAATATTCACAAAAGGCTGCATCATCAGTAACTTCTTGATACGCAGCAACCAGATTAAACAACATGTGGCAACCCTTTTGAAACCCCAAACCAAGGAAATGTGGGTGACCGCAGTTTTTGAGAAACAAGATGTTAATCTGAGAGGATCCATAACATCGAGGGACCTTCAGGCAAAAAAAGATCACATTTATAGGGACCAGCTAAAGTAAATGTTGGAAAGCATCACAAAAACTATCAGAGGAAACAAAGGTAGTGATGTAAAACATGGCCAAAAACATCATAAAGAAGATGACTGAGGGAAGGCTGTCAAATACAGAGAGCTCTGATCTACTAAATCACAAAAGTTAAATCCACTTGTTCGGGTCATGCCTCCAAGATAGTACCAGAGGGCTATGTGAGCTCACTGCATGGTTGCAATTGTGAGATTACTCTGCATCATAGCATTGCAGTCTAGAGAGTAATCCACTACCCAATTAGGATTCATAATCATGCATTCTTATTTTAAGGCATAATGCATACACATTTTGATTCATGAAAAAGGTGTTCTGAATGCATGAAATTGTTATCACCAATTAGGGTTCATAATCGTGCATTCTTATTTTTAGGCATAATGCAGACATGTTTTGATTCATGAAAAAATGTTTTGAATGCGTGAAATTGTTTTGAGATCAAATATATATGAATATAAATTTTTACAAAAATAAAAAGTCTCAATCGGTGTGTCGACAAATAAAAAAATTTCAACAAAATTTTATCGAAGTCTAAAATGTTTCGATTGAAGGCTCGACTGATGGAAGTAGTGCTGAAAAAGTCGATAGCTACCAAAGGGCTTTTAGCCCAATGGTATAACCTCCCCATCCTCAAAGAGGAGAGGAGGGGTTTCAGCCCCAGTGTGGGCAAAAAGTGTGTGAGTCCCCAACTAGGGAAAAAAAAAGAAGAAAAGGAGTCGATAGCTCGATAAATCGACCTGGGCTCAAATTGTTTTAGAAACTCTCTCAAATCAGAATTCTAAAAAGGTTTAGGTTTCTTTTCTGATTACAACTAAGAAACCCTAGTTTCTTTGAAATCAAAACAATATATATTATATAAACACCTTTAGGCTCTCAAGAGTCATAACGCATATACATAGATACAGAGATCTCTCTACATATTGCTGAGAGTGAATATGGGGCCAAATACCCAAAGCTCTAACAAGTCAAAATGAATCTGTTTAATTAGACCTAAAGGGGGTGAATAGGTATTATGGATATTAATTTTAAATTACCATTAATCCTTATTTAAAATTTAGTTAGTTGATTACATGCCACAATTGTGCATAAAGCACATAAAACAAAAAATAAATAAAGCAGACACCAGATTTTTACTTGAAAAAACTCCAGAAAGAAAAAAATAAAGGGACCTCATCTAGTCAAGAACAATCCACTATGAGATAGAAGTTTTACAACCAGATTACTAAATTCCTACCCTAGAATCACCTAGTTATCTCTTGACGCAGACACACCAATCATTCCACTCGGGTCTCCAGGATGTTTGCTCCATCAATAGATTTATTCCTCATAAAATTTGCCTGCCTTCTCCATGGTTTGTCCAATCTTTTGCTCTTTGTTCTCCAATGATCTTCTTGCTTTGAATCTCTCAATCATATATAAATATCTCTATAGGAAATGCTACATTGAGAAACAAGGCTTTCTCTCTAAAAATATATTCTCACTAAAATGGAGCCAGTCTTAAGGAGAGTCCTTAGACTAACTAAAACCCCATATGTAGATCCAATATAGGAGACTTATGTAGTATGGTAAGTAGAATCCTTTTAAAAGTCTGATTTGAGAGTTTCCAAAAAGACGTTTTCACATAGTTCAATCAATCAAGCCTTTGATCAACACCTATTGGACAAGCTTCAATCGATCGAGATATTGCTCAAAGCATACTGGTTTTAGAAATACCTTTTCTGGGAACATGTCAAACAATCCAACTACTCTAGAGTTCCCTCGATGGATTGATGCACACTGTTTTTTGAAATTTTTCAATTTAAAAAATCATTGAGTAAACTTTAATTCAAAACCATAATTTTGAAAAACAAGTTCAAAACACTATTTTGGGCCAATTAAAGATCAAATCTAGGTCAAGTATGGTCTCTAAGGTCTTATTTACCTTTAACCTAGATATGTGATTAAGTCTTGCAAGATTTCTACTGCGTTCTTCGATGATCTTTATCTCTATCATCTTTTGTGATTGTAGATGAATGACTAATGACACTTCGACACACATTACAACCCACGTTTTGACTTTTGAGAAAAATTTTGTTAACATGATTCATAATCCTAACAGAGGGAATACATACACATATATATAGATTCTTATAAAGTGCATCTAGGCACAAATAGTGCATAATTTTCTTTTCATCAGCTATCACGTTGCATTAGATGGCTAGTTACTATTACCACCAAAATCCGACAGCAAAGATACTTGGAGATTAGACATTACTAGTGTTGGATATCAAAAGTCCATGGAGAAGTGTCGCGTGAGGAGCGGATCAGTTGATAGATCAACAACTAAGAAGATCAGAAGGATCTTGCATAAGCCTAAGTTAGGATGGACTAGGTAATTCTAGGAGGGAATCTGGTAACCTAGTTTTAATAGTGGATTTTGATATGTTGGACTAGAACCTATAGTTTTTCGTTGTTGGGGTTTTTCATATAAATCTGGTGTGTTTTGTGTGATTGCTTGATTATTTATTTTTGTTCTCTATATTTTAACTGATTCATACTCATACTTTTTAAAGACAATTGTTAGGTTTTAAAAATCATTTTTTGTTAGTTAAAAATTGAACAAGATCTATTTACCCCCTCTAATCTATTTAGGGCTTTGCACACACTGACGTATTAGAGCATTAGGTAACGATCTTATCTTATATTTCTTAACACCTACATCCAGAATTGGACACACCTAAACCTCTTTTTGGAGTCTATGTCACCTAGCCAACTGGGTAACTCACTACCCTTCCTATATTCCTTTTTGAAATTCAAATCCTCTAGTTGCCCCCCATTGCTTTTCCAGCAATTGTTAACCACATGACATTGCCTAGTGGTCCCTTTTAGGACCTTCCTGATACGCATCCCACATGTAGTCCTCACCCATCATCTTACCCAATGAGTATATCTCTGCAACTCCATCTCTGATCGGCCTCAACCTAAGACAGACTTCAAAAGTCAGCATTCCATCGACCCAAACAGGGAATAGTAACTCCAAGAGCCTACTCCAACTTTAACTGAAGTTGGAATCTCTCTTCCAGTAAGACACACCCTAATATGAGCCCACTGCAATTGGTTTTGTTACTTTACGTCATCATCTATGCATACAAAGCCTCTACATCATCATCATCCTTTCCTTTATCCCATATGGATGGGATCGGCCATACAAAGCCTCTACAGTAGTCTTTTTTACTTGTAAAAAAAAAACTCTACATTAGTCTCCAATTATGCTGAATTCATTCCACCAAATATGAGAGATAAAAATTCAGTGCTCTCAACCATAGTCCCTGGGTTCAATTATAGTTTTTGGCAACCATACGTGTGAACGCACCAATCCAAAAATATCATCTCACCATCACAGACCTAATTGTTACTGCCCAAATCCTCTCAATTTAATTTACCAAAAGAAATTCAAACAGGAAAGATAGTCGCAAATCTCTGCTACCTTCACCCCTACCAGAGAACTCCCTAGCATCTGTAACCCAGTCCTGAACTTAGATTTTACCAATAGAAATCCATCGAGAAATCACTTTATCAATGACACATCTATGTAGAAGTTCCAACCTACCGCAACAAGTCATAATCTACCTCCAAAGCAAATTCCTTCCCCATTGGTTGAAGCTCCACCTCAAAGCTTACCTTTGCCATTGGCTAATCTCTGTGACATGTAGGTAAGATTTTGTGTCCTTAGTTCCATCAACCTCAACTCACCCAAATTTCCAAAAAACAACAACCAGATCACCCCATCCCACCCCCTCCTTGTTATTTGGAATAGAAGCACAACTAGGATTTTCCATCAAATTCACCTCCAAGGACATAAACCTCACCTCATCCTCCCAACTCTTGACCATCTTCATTGAATACCCTTTGAAATGGGTTTTCTCACACCCTTGTGGTAGCCTAAACAAAAACCTGCTCAAAGGCATAATACACCCAAGCCAACCCCTCTAGGTCCATGCTAAGCACACAACCTACCCAATAATCCTCTAAATCAGCTCAACACCAACAAGGCATCATATCTGGATTAGAATACACAAGTAAATAAGAAAATAATGTAAAAACTATACAATATGTGCAACTATAGGATTAGAATACACAAGTAAAGGCGCGTGAAAGTACAACATTCAACGTTTATCACCAACTATCTTGGGCCCACACGTCCAATTTAAATGTGTACTAAATATATTGTCACCGTACAAGCACTTAAGTATCTTTCCCAAAAATAAATCACAATTAATTCCATAATTTATAATAAAAAATGAAATCTGGGTTTCTACAATTAGAGTTGAAAATTTATTTGAAATCTTTGAGAGGAAAAAGGTTAGCAGTTAAATTGTTGGAAGAATACATTTTGAGGCAAAAAAGTGTGATTGTATAGAAATATAAGTTTTATGAGAGAAGTGTAGAGAGGGGGTAGAAAGACGATTTTGTCAAAATAAGTAGGAACAAGGAGCAAGTAAGCAAGAAATGGGGGATTAAGTGGGTAATTCACCTCCTCTTTCTCTCTAAGATTTGAAGCCTTAGAAGTGGGATTTTTGATGTGGCTCAAAGCATGAATTCATACAAAATTGTAACAATAATTTAAATAAGTGCGACTAAAATTAAAATATTATCATTTACTAAGAAAAACATATTATCAATTAAAATTTAGTTGAAACTATATACCGTAACATATATAGCCTACACTTAATCATTGCATTCTACCATGTTTAGGACTGGATTGCAAGAAAATTCACTTTTTCTTAACATGCCCTGTGTGTATCTATACTTCTTATTGATAGTCTTTAAGCGACTAACACAATGTTCTCGATCTAGTGATCGACAAGTGAAAACTTGAATTTAAGACTAAACAAGCTTCAACATTTGCATGATTTTTAAAACATTTATCTATTTTATAACCCTCGTGAACTTATGCACATGTTCCAAAACAAGGCATTGATCAATCTCTTATGACCATATTACATTCTTTTCCTTTTTCATTACATCTCCAATGTGACAATTTGACCCGCCTCGCTTCATTCTTAATATAACATGCTCATAATTATATATTAAAATTAAAGAAAAATAAATTTATATTGTAATAAGAATGACTATAAACCTACATATGATGTAACCACTAATTAAATATTATGATGATAAACAAATGTATTTACATTCCAATAATAAAATTGTCCAACAATCAAACTATACAAGTTTTCTATGAAGTAAGAATACACATCAGTAGAAACAAGAATCCTACCAACGTCCACTACTAAAATCATTATACATTTTGTTCATTATTTGTGTTCGAATTCTCTTTCATTCCCTTCCATTTTCGACCCTACTCAATTAATTGTCAACAACATCATGAATAGGGACTGATTGTTGCCATTCTTACAATCAACATCATTTAAAAGTAAATCATCTAACATATATCACTCCTCGAATGTGGTTGTGTATGATATAATAAACAATTGTCAACTAACTTGATTTTTGAAGTCAAACATTGGCTCATCCACTAAGATATGGAATCATTTTTTTAACATTCTAAACGCTTGTTCAATTGAATTCCGTAATGAAGAATGCCTATGGTTGAACAATTCCTTTAGCATTCTTGTATTTCATTTAGGCGATATCATGTACTTCTAAATGGGGTAATATAATACTTCAATGGAGGAAAGCCTACAAGGTAGTACTTACTTATACAAATTATAACATTTAACTTTAGTAAATAATTATAAATTTAAAAGAGGTTTATAGATACTAGCAAATTAAAAGAATATCTAGAGGGCATGTAAGTTTATGTTTTTTGTGCATGACACAAACTAAAATTCTAGAATTAAGCGTTGAACTTTTCTATCTAGATAATACATGTAGACACCACATTTTTGTCCCTCACCTCAGAAAAGAAAGTTAGAGGATTTGAATCAACTACATATTGAAGTATGATATATTATATATAGATATAGTCATCATTTTGATATGTAATTTCGGTATCGGTGTTCTCCAGAATGGGGGTGACCGACAGTGATTTTTAGGTATCAATGTAATTTTGAGAATTTCAAATACTTTTATTGTCTTTTTAGTCAATGAGAAGGTCAAATTCATCATTACATAAAAAAATCTTTGACAGTTCTAACAGAAAATTAAGGTTGGGGGGTGTCACAGTTAACACTTGTGAAATCTCATGCTCTGTTTGGTAGGAGAGAAGGAAAAGGGGTGAAGAGAAAATAGAAAGAAAACAAGAAAGAAATGAGAAAGAGGATGGAAAAGAAGGAAAGGGAAGGGAACAAACTTCCTTCCTCTTTCCCAAATTTTCATTCCTCTAAATATGGACGGGAAAGGAAGAGAAGGGTGATGGTATACAAATTCTAAAATACAATATTGTCCTTCATAATTATAGAGAAAAAAAAGGTTCAAAGCAGTGCTAATGAGAGTGATAGGTATAATAGTAAAATCAAATTAAAATTTTTTATTCCATTCTCTCTCAATAAACAGAGGAAGATATTATTTCATTCACTTTTCTTTCGTCAAGAAGAAGAAATAATATTATTCTTTGGATGTCTCGTTGATTTATTCTTCTCTTTATTTTATTCAATTTAGGAAAGGAACTGTAATTAAACCTATTCTTTTCACGCATCCGTAATAAAACAAACATAAGAAAGCGTAAGGGTAATATTATTATCTCATTTCTTTTCCTCTTTCACAAATCCTTTTCCTCCTCTCTTTAAGTTCATTTTCCCTCATTTTCTTTTCTCTCCTCCTTTAACCAAACATTAGTCCCTTCGTTTTTACTTCCATTCCAAAACTATATACTACAATGTACCCTGAAACCAAAACCCTTGTTCACATATCAGTTCAAAAGCACACGGAACCGAACCCTTCTTCGGTACCCATACAACACATACATTTGGAAGTTCACAGAGCCATTTGCAGTGCACAGTAGTACAGCGCGGTGGTCATCACGATGCCACCAACAACATTGAGAGGTTGTAGGGTTTCAAGGCTTATCTGGTTGAAGGCTTCCAATTATCTTCCCCATTTTAATGAGTCAACAATTTCGAGCAATCAGCCAACAACGGCCCTGTTGGTGATGCTGCGATTACGCTCCTCGTTTAGCTCTATTGGCGGAGGCGGTAGTCGACCACCACCACCCCTGAGTGGAACTGGAGAGCAAGTCTCATCAGTCTTTGCTTCAGACGACAATAACTATGATCACCAGCGTAACAACGGCCGTCAGAATCCACCATGTCCCATACCCAATAGGCCTCTGAGAGGAGAGAGACCAATCCATCAGTCCAAACGGAGTAAATTTGATAGTGGTCGGCCCGAGAAGTCGTCAATCGACAAGAATACACCCTATAGAGTCGGAGGAGGAAACAGAACCGTTTCTCAATCTCAATCGGAGGACGGCGGGGTTGGGATGAAGAAATTCTCCCCTTCTTCTGGCAGAGCCGAGAGCTTGGGTGACCATTTTCTTGATAAATTCAAGCTTGGGTTTGATAAAAAAGGGGAAAAGCCCTTACCAGATGCGCCAAAAACCCAATTCCGCCAGGAAGGAGACGAACAGAGCAAGAGTGACAGAGCAGTTCCTGAGCCGCCGCCTCCAGTGCCACAGGATGCAGATGAAATCTTCAAGAAAATGAAAGAAACGGGCCTCATCCCCAATGCAGTGGCAATGCTTGACGGCCTCTGCAAGGATGGGCTGGTCCAAGAAGCCATGAAGCTTTTTGGTTTGATGCGTGAGAAAGGTACCATCCCAGAAGTTGTCATTTACACGGCCGTGGTTGAAGGGTTCTGCAAGGCCCAGAAACTTGAAGATGCCAAGAGGATTTTCCGGAAAATGCAGAACAATGGGATTACACCCAATGCGTTCAGTTATACCGTATTGATTCAGGGACTTTATAAAGGTAAGAGCTTGGAAGATGCGCTTGATTTTTGTGTGGAGATGCTGGAGGCTGGTCATTCCCCGAACGTTGCAACTTTTGTGGGTTTGGTTGATGAGTTTTGTAGGGAAAAGGGTGTGGAAGAAGCCCAGAGTACAATTGGAACATTGAAGCAGAAGGGGTTCTTTTTTGATGAGAAAGCTGTTAGAGAGCACTTGGAAAAGAAAGGGCCATTCTTTCAGTTGGTTTGGGAGGCAATATTTGGAAAGAAAATACCGCAAAGATTTTTCTGAGTTTTCCTGTTCTGAGTCATAAATTTGTAAGCTCTTGTCCTATACTCTAACTTGCTTCTGTGCTTTCTCTAAAACCTTCCTGCAGTCTTGTATTGCCAGACGTGACTGAAAGAGAACTCAACTTCTTATTTCCTTAATTATTTCTGTTGCAAGGGTGTGTATTTCATGTCCAGTTTTCTGTGTACAAAACCTGTTCAGCATGTTCTTTCATTTTGGAGACTTAGACTGGCAACTTTTATTGATACATACAATTGTGATTTTCTTATTTTGTTGTCATGAAGTAGTGTTCTTTTTTCTGAATGTAAGCATTAATCACATTGGAGAAGTCTTGACTACCTTAAGGGAGTGGATGTAAAGGTTTGACCTGCACATTGTATCTTGGCGCTTTTGAGTCATGCCATCAGAATAGCTTTTTGGATTATGAAACCAATTCTAGTTTTACCCATGGAAATTATGGGGACTTATATCTTGATCTTATAAGGAGGCTATGAAAACCTTTTATCAACCATTAAGTTTGAAGTTTCTATAAATTTGTTCTTCTTTATTATCACTTGGCAGTTCTGCAGAAAGAGACGCCGCTTGATAACAGTGGAAGTTTTTGGTGTCTTTTGCATGCTTTTAATATATTTGGTTGGACTTTGTGTCTCTGGCTCTTTGGCGAAGATCAAGGGTGAAAAATTGTAAACATGTTGGTTTGACCTCTTCAAATATGCAAAACTAAAATTTTATCTTTTTACTTGAACCACCCATGAGCACAACAACCTACATGTTAATCTCTAAAAGCAGATTCTCATTTGCACCTTCAGATATTTTTTATAGTTGATCCACTTGTCTCACCTTCTCCTTGTGGACCATAACCAAGGTTGGTTATGCTAATGCATTCATCACACATATTTATGAGGGAACATTGGACAATTAGGATGGCCATAGCCTATAAACAAGGAAAGACAGCTTATATTCAGTGGTCATAAGATGAATTTGCTATTGTACCACCTCCTTCAAAAAGTTTATTTGATTATATTTGCTTTATTTAATACTTTGAATTGGAGGCAGATAATTATCCTTTTTAAATTTCAAAGTGTGTATAGCAATAGTTGCAGGCAAGAAAATCTTCCAATTTGGCAGTTCTACAAAGATTCAAATTTACATTTTTAAGCATGTTATGCAACATGCAAAGGCTCTGATACCAATTTGATGTTGGACAAATAGTTCTGATATTAAACTGATATAGGACTGAATGAAAGCAGGGGATGAGAATGAGAAGATGAGATGAGGCTAGAATGAGGAGGTGAGAAGCAGATGAAAGGGGGTGAGAAATGTAGATTGAAAGATGTAGGCTAGAGAGTTTGAGGGATTGAGAAAAGCAAGAACAATGAGGGAGAAGTAGACACAGAGAGAGTTCTGAAACTCACAATAATAATTCAATAATCAAAGCTGCTTTGCTTAGTTACATAGAAGCCTTCATATAGGCAAACTCATAACCAAAACCTGAAATAATAAAAGCATTAAAATATCTCTAAAATTAAATCATTTCCAAAAATAATAATAGGCATAATTAGGAAAAACCCTAATTTCATCAATTCCTAATTCTATTTATCTTTTTCCCTTCTCCAATAATAAGTGCGGGTCATATGTGGTTCTAGCTCTTGGGTTGTGCCTTGGCCTCCTTCAATTATCCTCGGCTGAGAAGAACACTTCTTCGAACAGTTAAAATAAAAGTATCGACCCCAAATAATTCATCCAATAATGAATTTGGAATTGCTAGGCTGCGCAACATGATCAAGTTTTTTCTGATCTTCAACCATATCAAAGCTGAACTCAATTCCATGCTCTGCAACTTTATTCCCAATAACGAAATCTATAGGAGGAACATTTATAGCAAAAGACAAATCTATAGCAAAAGACAAATCTGTTGGAGAAGACAACTCTCCTCTCAAGAGATAAAAATCTGTTAGTTTCCTCGTTTGAAAACTCAAAATGAGGTTTGTTGTCATCAACCAATACTGTAGTCATTCCACCTTTAATCAAAACTTTTTCCCTTGAAGAGGTGTTAAACAACTCGTTTTCATTATGCTTAACAAATTGTACTAATTGTGAAAGCTCTTTAGCTATTTCCTTCAATTGGGAACCATAACCCACATGAAGCTCCTCACGGAATTGGCCCACGGACTTCTTCAAACCAACAATGCCCCTCTCAAGGATGTCAACTCTACATTCTGTGCATTGCAACCTCCGTTCTAATGCAGGGTAGGAATGGTAAGAGTCATAAGAATCATTTGCATTTTTTTTTTCTTCATTTAGAATCTGGATCTAGATCTGGAAATGGATTTGTAGGAGAATACTGCACTGGATTTGCATTTGGGCTGGTCTACTAACTAATCAAGGCTCTGATACCAAATTGATGCAGGACAATTAGCGCACTGATATCAAGTTGATGCAACACGCAAAGGCTCTGATACCAAATTGATGCTGGACAAATAGTGTTATGATATTAGACTGATATAGGACCGAATGAAAGTAGGAGATGAGAAGATGAGATAAGGCTAGAAGGAGGTGAGAAGACAAATGAAGGGGGGTGAGAAAGGCAGATGGAAAGAGGTAGGCTAGAGAGAATGAGGGATTAAGAAAAGCAAGAACAATGAGGGAGAAGTAGACAGAAAGAGTTCTCAAACTCACGATAATAATTCAATAATCAAAGCTACTTTGCTTAGTTACATAAAAGCCTTTATATAGGCAAAACCATAACCAAAACCTAAAATCCTTAAAATAATAAAAGTATTAAAATATCTCTAAAATTAGAACACTACTAAAAATAATAATAGGCATAATTAAGAAAAACTCTAATTTACATCAATTCCTAATTCTATTTATTTTTTGGTGAACCATCTTCTTTTACATTGCACAGTGGCGAGGGATGTTTGGTCTATGTTCTTGGCTGCGTTTGGTATGGACTGGGTGTTTCCCAGTTCCACGAAGGATATGATCGAGGCTTGGAGAGGGTGTCCAGTGGACAACCGAGCCAAGCCAGGGATGCTTGGAGGGTCACTCCCCTTTGTTTATGGTGGGGTTTGTGGCAAGAGAGGAATAGGAGACGCTTTGAGGATGTGGAGTCTTCTATTTGGTCTCTCAAATACAATATTTGAACTCTTTTAATTTTTTAGGTATACGGAAAAAATTGTACATCGGATGGTCAAGTTGTGGACTTTCTTGATAGCTTAAGCTTATAGTTGGTCGGTTTCCGCTTTTTGTAGTCCCTCGGGTTCGCTCTCCTTTGAGTGTCTTTTAATGAAATTTTATTTATCAAAAAAAATAAAATTCTATTTATCTTTTACCCATCTTCAATAATAAGTGCAGGTCATATGTGGTTCTGGCTCTTTGGTTGTGCCTTGGTCTCCATCAGCATGTATATACACAAGTATCAGGAAAAGATAACTCTAATTATGTGATTACTATATCTGGCTTTCAACTTCATCTTCTTCTGGTGATAACATGAGAAAAGTTATTGCCAATATGTTGGGTTGTAGCATTGGGAATTTTCCGATGTCTTGCTTGGGATTGCCTTTGGGAGCTTCTTAGCCAGTGTCTTTCATTTGGGCTTTAGTGATTGAAATATTTGTATGGAGGCTAGGAAACAAGGTAGAAAAAGCAATATCTATCGAAGGGAGGTCGCCTTACTTTGATGAAGAACACTCTCTCGAATCTTCCCACTTGCGACCTTTCTTTATTCCAGATTCTAGCTTCTGTGGCTGACAGAATTGAGAAGCAGTAAAGGAACTTTGTATGGAGAGGTATGGGAGATGAATTCAAATACCAATTGGCGAAGTGGGAGAAGATTTGTAGACTCTGCTTCGGATGGGTGGACTGAGTGTGAGGGATTTGTCCGCATTCAATCTTGCCTTGTTAGGGAAATGACTTTGGAGATTTGGAATGGAGAGTAATAGTTTATGGATACAAATGATTTTTTTTGCTTTTAATAAGTAAAATTTCATGAAAGAGTGATCAGTAAGGGAGCACAACCCAAATGCAAAGAAATACCGAACAAGTCTTGTTATACTATCAACATTTTCACAAAATGTCCTTGTTGGCCGATGACAGGTTTTGGATTTGATTTTGATTGCTAATGTAGTGAGTGTGTGGATTCCAAAATCAATAGTGGGGAGTTGGGGATCATTTGCAAGTTAGATATTGAGAAGGCCTACGACCATGTGCATTGGAAATTTTTGGTATATATATTGGAGAGGATGAGGTTTGGCGAGAAATGGAGGAGATAGATTCTTTTTTGCATTTCTACGGTGATATTCTTTATTTTGGTGAATGGGTCCTTGACTGGCTTCTTCTCTAGTTTGCAGTGGTTACGGCTAGGAGATCCTTTGTCCCCATTCTTGTTTATTATTGTGATGGAGGCTTTCAATTGATGAGGTGGGTTGAGGCAATAAGGTTCATCAGAGGGTTCAATGCGCGCGATGATTTGTCTACCAAGTAGGAGATTACTCACTTTTTGCTGACGATACCATTACTTTTGTTGAGGTGACGAAGGATCAACTCTAATAGCAGTGTGTGCCTCTGTTTTTCTAGGCAATACCTGGCTTAAAGATCAAATTGGCAAGAGTGAGTTGGTGCTAGTAGGGGAGGTAGGCGACATTGATTTTTTGGCTAATATTTTGGGGTGTAGTATTGGGTCATTCCTGGTTTCTTTACTTGGAGCTTCTTCGAGAGGAGTGTTTATTTCGAATCCAGTTGTGGAGCGGTTCGAAAGGAGACTTGCAGGCTGGGAGAAGCAATATCTTTCGAAAGGGGGCGTCTAACTCTTATTAAGAGTACCCTTTCGAGCCTTTCAACTTACTTTTTATCCTCTTTTTAGGTTCTTAGGTCTCTTCCTCTGTTGTGAAGAGGATTGAGAAGTTACAGAGAAATTTTCTCCAGGGTGGCATGGGAGATGAGTTTAAGTTTTACTTAGTAGATTGGGGGAAGGTGTGCAACCCTATTCAAATTGGAGGGTTGGGCATTAGAAGGTTTAACTATTCAATAAAGTTTGTTGGGAAAATGGCTATGGAGGTTTGGGGTGGAGATATCCGGATCATGGAGGAGGGTGATCTTGATTCTTGAGTAAAATTAGGGAGGCTAGGGGTGGCTGGCTTTTTAAGGAAGTGAGCTCTCTTGCTGGGGTGGGAGTTTGGAAATTCATTTGGAAGGGGTGGAATGAATTTTCAAAGCATATTTGTTTCAGGGTGAGGAGTAGGAGGCTTGTTCAGTTTTGGATTGATACTTGGTGTGGCGATAGATCCCTTTCACTTGCCTTACCGAGATTGTACAAGATCGCAATGGACAAGCAGATTTTGGTCGTTGACTAATATTGTCTTGATAGCGGGCGAGTGACTTGGTTTTTTCTTACATCTTCAGGATTGGGAGATGGAGGACATTGCTGATTTTCTGGCCTTGTTGTATCGCCAAAATGTGGAGGGGGAGGGGCTTGATGAATGGGATCTCGGCATGGGGTTTTGAGGTGCGATCTATCTACCAGAGTCTTCTGGATGCTCGGAGGCTTTCCTTCCCCTAGAAAGCAGTGTGGAGAATGAAGGCCCCTCTAAATTTGCTTTCTTTGGATGGACGATAACTTTGGAAAGGATCTTGATCATAGACAATTTAAGGAAGAGGCGCTAGATAGTAATCAACTGGTGTTGCATGTCTAAGAGGGATGAGGAGTTGTTAATCATCTTTTATTGCATTGTTCAATGGCTAGGGATGTTTGGGTCTTTTTTTTGCTTTGTTTGGAGTGCATTGGATTTTCTGGATTCCGTTGCTAGCATGCTTGAGCCTTGGAGAGGTTGTATGGTGGCAGTCAAGCCTGAGATGCTTGGAGGACAACACTGTTTTGTTTGTGGTGGGGATTGAGGCATGAAAGAAATAGGAGGTCCTTTGATGGAGAGGAGCTTCCTATTTGGGTGTTAAAACACTTCATCTTGAGTTTTCTCTTTTTTGAGTTAATGGGTGGTATTGTAAATCTTTGGAGAAATTTGTGGGTTTTGTGGATAGCTTGAGAGTATAGCGGCCGTTTTTTGGCCTTTTGTGAAGTTGTTCTTTGGGCACGCTCCCCTTTTGAGCGCTTTTTATTAGAAAATTTACTTATAAAAAAAACATAACTACTATTGACTATGCCATTTAGTTTAGTATAGAACTCATCAAAGGTTTTGTTATCTTCCATTTTAAGACTCTCAAACTTAGTTATTAGCATTTGATTTTTAGAAATTTGAATAATAGATATACCTTCATGAACTTTCTCCAAGATTTCCCACGTTTCTTTGCTAATACACAGTTGGAGATCCTAGCAAACTCTCTAGGGTTGTCGTAGTGAAAAGTGTATCCAAAGCTGTAGAGTTGTAATTAGCCTTAACAAGTTCATCCTTAGGCCAATCCTTACTAGGTTTCAATGTTGATCTCCCATCAACATCTTTGATTGGGTGCTTTCATCCATTCTCTATAGCGAGTAGTTATTGGGTACCTTGGGGATACCGTGTATGTAGGAATACCATATTAACTCTCTATTTCTCATTATTTTCTATTATCATGGAAAATAGAGAATTACTACTCGGTGAGATTCCGACATACTCGGTAACCCCAGGGTAATTAATAATTTTCCCTCTAGCAATCAAGACTTTTTCATCAATAGATTTGAGAAAAGGCTCTCATTCTAGCTTGCCAATAACTATAGTTAGACCCATTAAAGAAAACTGACCTAGATATGAAACCACATGATGTACTCACTAAAAGAGCTACCTGCTGCGATGCCAACTGAGAGATATAGAGTTTAGTAAGACCCGTGATCTAGACCTTTGGTTGGGGGGTGAGTAGTTCTAAAAAAACTTTTTAATTAACTTTAACTAATTTTTGACCTTATGTTAATCAATAAAAAATTAAGCTAATGCAATAATAACCCAACTCATCAATCCATTATGCAATCAATCATATTAAAAGGAAGCAAAAGCAGTAAAAGAAAGAGCACAATGGACAGAGAGTAGGACACAGAGAATGCTAAGCTGATCTAATGGGAACCCTAACTAACTTTCACATGCCGCAAAGGACATAATGAGCAGTGACCCATCTATTAGAGGCCTTTTTGCAGTGCCTCTAAGTCCTTCTCTGCTGTGTACTTTCTCCCCACTCACCCATCTGCAAGCTCTTAAGTCTCTCTTCTCACTTGACTATTAATCACCTTTTAAGTAACCTCTCTTTTCTCCTCCCTCACCCTTCAGACCCCTTGTTGTCTATCTGGCGTGATGTATATTCTTGTTTCATGAATCCTCTTCTGCAGATGATAAAGATATTTGTATAAGAAACCACACGTGCCAGTTAGAATATATATTAAATGTGCCTGGCAAATCATGTGCCTTTATTGTACCATCTAGGTAATTTGTGTACCTCACCCCCCATCTAAGCTACAAGACATGACTTAGCCAGCTTATACCACACCTTACTTGTCTCTACTTTAAGCGGACAATCCATGAGAAGCCAATTCTTCCTATGTGGTATTCTGATGCAGCATATCCTTGTTCACACCGTTATTGCAATGACTTGCACTTCAATGTGAGGATTATGATGGAATTTTGGGAGCTATCTTGTAATTGGTTAGACTATGTTATATTGCGATATACATTACTATCAAACCATAATTGCACACCTACACTTTAAATGCTAGATCATGATTATACAATGCATGGGGATGCATCATAAGTGCAGAATTATGGCACTGTACCTTATTGGACACTAGATCACACTATAAAGCAGCAATCACAATGCACCACAAAATTTCTAAATGCATATTACAATCTTGGAATACATTTCAACCTTAGGCTATACCACAATCATGGTGGTTACTGCTTAGGATAGGGGATTGCTTTCTGAGACCATGGTTTTATGTGGCAATGCCTCACTGTAGTTGCATACCAAGTGAAATATACTTGAATGATTTTGAAGGAGATTGAGGATTTTTGTTACCATATATTAGATAGGTATTATATATATATATTCTTTAATAGTTTTACATTTTTAACAGTGGATCTCTGGTGGCCTACGTTATATCTTGAATGTTTCTAACTTTGATGAGCTTTGGCAATTTTCTTTTTCTTTGGTTTGTAATAGCATTCCTTTGTTTGTCTTACTCTGGAGGTCTTTCTTCAATGTTCCATTTTGCTTCCTCTGGTGTTTGTTTATTGCGGCTTTATTGTATGTTGTGGGTATATGAACTCCCTTTGCTTCCTCACTGAGGATAATACCATGTGTAGATGCATGACTTTTGCATACATGTGTTGCCAAAGTTGCATGTTTACTTTGACCTTCCAGTGTGTCAACTTATATGGCAATATGATTCTCTCCTTGTTGCTTCTTCTGTATACCTTGACATTGGTAGTCAAGGTGACAATAATGTCAAAGATGGGACACCTTGGCACCTTATGATCTTGCCCATTATGACGTGTTCACTCCATAGTCTTGGATGTGGTTGATATTTAATTACTATTTTAACCGTATGATTACCTCGATGGGGTTAATTATAGTGTATCATTTGATTAGCTTATGGATTATCATCCATGGCGAGAACCAATACTTGTTAGCTTATCAACTTATGACTTTTTGGAGGTGAAAAACTATCTTTAAACATGTCTACTTATATAGATGTTTCCTCTACATTTTGTTGAACCGGCTTTATATATAGTTTTAAGTTGTAGTTTTTGTCCGATGTAAGCTTTTCATGCTTTGCGGTTTCACTTATCTGGGGAATGGTGTATTTCTTGGTAAATATTCTGAATTGGTCGTTGGTGTTTCATGTTAATCCAGTTGAAGTGGCTCTCTTTTAAAGTGAACTTTTGAGTATTCTTTCCTGTCATATATCTTTGTTTCTATTAGCTTCTATCTCGATTCCTTTTTGCTGGTTACCATGCAGATTTTAGGACTGCAAGTAGAAGCGCTCTCTCTCTTTCTATGTGCGTGTCTGCGCGAGTGGAGTGGGTGTGCTCTGCATGTATTATTATCCTTTATTGTTATATGGATTAAGCTGATTAGGATTTAAGGTACCTACTACATTCTTTTTCTTTGCATGAGTGGTGAATGTGTTTGCAAAACACTATTATGTGATCCATCTTGTTTTCTAGTATGTTTCTGTGTGCTAGTATGATATTTTGTTATGGTTTCCATGACATTTAAGTTGTTTTCTAGTATGTTTCCATGTTATTTGTGATTTTGTTTTCCTTGAATTATAAGGACAAAATGCACGAAACCACTTTGAGCTTTCTCAATTTTGCAACCAAACTATCAATTTTTGGCAAATAACCTCATATACATTTTTTCCCCTTATTCATTTGGTACAAAGCATCAAATTGTCCATTGTGGTTTATTTTCCGTTAGAAAATGGATGAAACTAACTTCATATTCTGACCAATACGTCCTATTTAGTGGATTAAACTACTCTTGGACAAAAATATATAGAGGGACACTTTTTTGGTAATTATTTTAACAGTACATCCTAGAATTTTAACTTAATTTGAGCAATATTTTTATTAGAAAATTAATATATATATATTTTCTGCATTTCTATTTTGTCTAGGGAGTTATTTAAATTTTTTATTCGAGTAAAGGGGCTTTCGTCTTTCAAAAAGCGAGGTTTCCTGAAATAGTTACAGAATGCCCGAGATTAGATATTTATTGTGCATGAATAATTATGAATGCTCGACTGAATTTATCTTGGGATCATAGCTGGAGAGTAAAAATTTCTTATGATTCGAACATTACTTCCAAAGGATTGCAAAAGGTTTTAAAAATACTTACTAATAAGATTACAATAGTTACCACTTACCAGCAACAGCTACAATAATAATATTGTAGAAACAAGTTACCTCGAAATCCAATCAACATCCCCAGATGCGCTCCTACTCATTCCCCCCCCCCCCCCAGACCAAAACAACATAAAAAAATAAAACTATAATAAATCCCATTGGTTATTCGTCTCTGTACAGTCTACAATTCCCATTTCCTGACCAGAGATAGCCCCTTCCAGGAAGGAACATGGCCAAAATCCAGTCCATCGACAGTTGCTTTCTCATATTTACATACTACACAAATATGCCTGCACAAGTCGATACAATTGGATAAATAAATAAAATAATGTTGTATAGTGGAATATCACTATTTAAAAAAAAAAAAAAAAAAAACTGAAAGCTATAGCATTCCACACAAGCAAGAACGAGTATTTAAGGGTAAAGTGCAAAAAAAAAATCCCTCGCTATATAAAATGGAAAATGATTGGCTCCTCATACACACAATAGGAAACGTTAGGGTCCCACTGTAGGAAATGTGTGGATGGGGGAGCCTGTCGGCTGGCTACCATATCAGTACTCATATAAAATATGTGCGGAAATTGTCCTGGTGTTACAAAAACACCCCTTACATTTTAAAATAATGCAAATAAGGACCATCCGTCACTTCGCCATTGGTGGAGCAATAAAATGTCAAAAATACCCTCATTGAACAAGAAAAAGAAAAAAGAAACAAAAAAAAAAAAAGATGCAATGGAAGGACTAAAATGACATTTCAATCATTTTCTTCCTCACTTGCATATCCATCTCTTTCATTCTTCTTCATTCAATCTCTCTCTCTCTCTCTCTCTCTCTCTATATATATATATATATATATATATACAAACACGCACACACTTGTATCAAACACAAACCTCAGTTTGAAGTCGTTGCTTCATTCATTCATGAGCTTGTCCAATGGCGGAACATGTAGTAGATGCAGAGTACCTCAAGTAAATTGAGAAGACTCGTCATGACCTTCGCGCTCTCATCTCCAAGGAAAAACTGCACTCCCCTCGTGCTTCATTTGGTATAATTTTCTCTCTTCTCAAATTTAGTTCACCGTTTCATTTTCGTCTCATTTTCTATCTTTTTGTTACTTTATTCTTGTGCTCACAACTGATTTCTTGGCATTTATGGAAATTACATTGTGTAATTGTTATTTGGTTTAGGGTCTCATTATCTTTGTGATGAGCTTTTACTCCCTAATTGTAGAGAGAGAGAGAGAGAGAGAGAGAGAGTTTTCAGGGCAATTCTGCCACACGAAAGGGCATTTTCAGGTTTCCAGTACGATTTTATGTCAGAAATGACAGTTAACAGCTTGTTGCTAACGGTTTGAAGGAGGGTGTTAATGTGCACTATTGCATGAAATTATAGGGGGTTATATGACCACACTTAACAGTAGGGGTGATTCGTGCAAGTTTTTTTATATAGCAGGAGGTATTTTGCACTTACCCTATTTCTAATAACCATTTGCAGTAACAGCTAAAGAATAATATAAAATGCAGCAGCTACACATAATTGAGAGAGAAATTGACAAAAGTAATGATTCCGAACCTCTAGAAAAATTCCGTAGAATGAGCAAGTACTCCCTCATCTTCCCACTGTGCATCTGCAACATTTGGATCTTTTCCAATCAACTGAAGAGGTGCATCCAGTGGTGGTGGGCTCTGCATCAAACAACAGATATTCAAAATATTTAATGGCATGTCTTAGTTTCTCTGATGCATTCTTTGAGAAGACCATTACATCTAAATCTGACCAAATTCAATATAAGAAATCCTGTGTCGTCCTATCCCGATACAGAGATGGAAGAGCTACTACCATGCAGCGGATGAGAGGCCAATTAATTCCACGAAAAAAAGAGTGTTGCTTGATTTCATTTGCACCAGTACTTGATCCTAAACGACTGTCAGGGTCTCTATTCAACAGGGCATGAATCAACTGCCTGGCAGCGAGACTTACCTGCAACAAAGATTTGTTGCCACATGTTTAACTTACAAGTTGGAGTATAGATACTATAAATATTGCAACCAAATCACAATTATTAGGAAATAAATGTTAATCCTTATCACTTTCAGAATGCATTGATGATACTAATGCAATTGGAGACCATATTTAATTCATAAAGCATGTCTCAAATCAAATTTTAACTCATAACAAATGTTTCCAGTCCTCATCCACCAATTCTAATACCATGATCATCTATATTCTGAATACATGCATATGCAACAGAATTTTTGGGTGCAAAGACCACTTGATTAATATAATTTTCCAATTGAACCACGCAACAATTAATATTATCATGAGATTGCCAAATTAAACTGCCTAAACATATCAATTCAATCAGCACTCCAGTTAATGACGAGTGTGTTCTGCAGTACCGACCCCAAAAATCAGATACACTAAAATGAAATAATTTAAATGAGGTAGAAGAAAATCTTCAACATTTATAGTCCATCAGAAATATATGATTTTACCGGAATACTACTTGGAAAAGTTAGGTCCTTGCGCAAGATGTTGGCAAATGTCTTCTGTCTGTTCTTTCCTCTGAAAGGTGTACGGCCATAAAGCATCTCATACAGAAAAATACCTGAATTTCAAAATAAATGATTATGAAGACAGGGAAAATGTAACTAACTAAATCAGATGTAATATTCTCCAGGAAGCAATTTGAGGACAAACTTTTTATCTTAAAAACAGATAAATACACTAGCAGACAAAAGATATATGCCCATGACAGGTTGGCTATATAACATGCGAACCAGATATAACCATCGCTTTTTTACTCTAATCTTCTAGGAAACGATTTGGAAGCTATACTACCCGCATACATATTAAAGAACCTGAAATATCATCAAACATTCCAATCCATTATGACAATCAATTACAGGACCAACAAGTTTTAGACAGCTATTTAGGAAGCACTCTGGTGCTACAACAATTGCATAATCACAATTATAATAGCTTTAAGTTTGTAACACATTTTTTATTATCATATTGATATATTTAATTACGTTTACCACGAAATTTATGCCTAAGATCAACTAATTCACCAAACAGATGGATACTAAAATTCACTGACTAGAAACACATTTATCAGGAGTAGTAAGACAAACTATCATTGGATTACAGCTTTAGAAGCTTTTACCATGAACACAGATGATGATGCAATAAACCAAATCAAAACAACATTTGGATATATGATTAAGAAATCATCTGCTTAGCCACATAATGACCCTACACACCCTCCCCACCTCTCCCAAAAAAATAAAAAATAAATAAAAGCATAAACACAAGTAAATAATATCTGACATTCAGGATGCACTAACCAAGAGCCCACCAATCAATAGCACTGCTGTGGCCAGCGCCCGTTATAATTTCCTGAAATATAGTCATCCATAAGTTTTTGGAAAAATAAATAGATACAAATATAATTACTATAATATTATAGATTAAATTTTGCTGACAAGCGAGTATTTCCGAAACATCCCAAGGACACATAAGTAGTATGAAAATGTAGGCATTTGTTTGATTGATTGAATAAGCGCATGCAAAGCTAGCATGTTCTGGAGCACACTCATCTCTTACCAACCATCAAAAGTTGCTCAAAGTTAATGATGCAGACCATCAAAGCTGCAGATTTTTATCATGAATAGTTTGAGAAACGGTCTATTATTCCGCTACTACAACTTTTGCAACAAAGATGATCTGCACTTCTATATTAAATAGTTTATTTTTTTCTTTTCAAGAAACAAAAACGTACTTGTGTTCTTGTCATGGTTATGATGGGATGCTCTCTCTTTTCAAAGAATTAGTAGACGAAGGTGTTGTTTGATAACCATATTAAGTACTTAAAACTTAATGTAAATTAAGTGCATTTGATAACTCTATCTGTATACAACTTAAAAAAATAAGTCACTTAAAAAGGATCAAAATTCTAAATGATAAGGATTTCACTAATCACTGAACATAGAATATGCCAAGTGGAAAGTTATTTAAATTTTTATTAAGCGGACAAAAGTAGCCTTAAAATAAATCTAATGCTATTGCTATCCTCATCTGTCCCAATGTGCTATGCAAGAGTTCCTTGATGGCTTATCTCTCATATCTTGGTATATTGTCTCTCTCATACCAGACCAAATCATTCAACAGGTTTCTGGTTCATTGACCAATGAGCTCACAGACGTCTAAACCACTGACTCCCTCACATATGCTTGTACCACTGTTCAACCTCAGCCGAGATCACCCTAATTTTGGTCAGTGCATTATCATTGCCGACGGTGAGGAAACCCACAGCAGTTTTGTTTGAAAACCAATAGATGTGTCAAGGGCTGAATCGAAGGCAACGATCAACAAGAACATAAACAGGAAATTTCAAAAAAGAGACGAAGGCACTCCAACATAAAGAAGACAAAAGGCAAGAGAGACACACATCTGAAGCAAACAAGATTGCAGAGATTAGATATTAAAATTGGATTTAGATCGAGAAGTGAAGGAAATTTGGGAGTTTTAGAAGATTTGATGGTTTAATCAATTGAAAAAGCAAAGAAAATAATATTTATGGAAGTTCTCCTTGGCCTCTGATTTTCACAAGGAACAACTAACAGATTTTTGAGATGATGGGAGATGCTTAACTCGTCTAAATATCAAAACCGTCACCTTCAATTGTAACCCCAATCGTCACATCAAGAGAAAATTGTTGGAAATCAGATTTTATGTCCTTTCCTTTTATTTTCCCTTATGTTAAGGCTGATTTTATTTCCTTTTATTTTTCCTTATGTTAAGGCTTGATGTACTCCTTTTGTATATATATAAAGAGTTGCTAGTCTCATTAAGAGCTAAGTCAATTTACACATATTTTACTTTTTGGTATCAGAGCCTAATTTCTCTCTTCTCTCCCCTTTCTCTTTGCGTCAATTGTTTCTCCTCTCTCTAACAACCCAGACCACAAACCTCTCTCCCCTCTCTTTTTTCTCTTGTTACAACTGCCTAGGTACAAAAAAACCCTATGGCAGTCGCCTGGTGTGCGCGTCAGTGTAGGGAGGATCTCTTCCCAAGTTCAAACCCCTATTTTAGGGTATTCCCTTAGCGTCTGAAATGTGCTAAGGGTCTCTCAGTGCTATTTGTGACTTGTTTGGGTTGCCGGTGTGTTCGGTAGCATAGTTCTTCGCCTTCTCCGTATCTCCAACAATTTTATTGTCCAGGTGGGAGGAGTTGGCTCAGTATGAGCACCTGAGTGAATTTCCATCAGAGACGGCTTCTATTGTGACAAAATGCCTTGATCGTCAACATACATATCAGTTCTTAATGAGTTGGCGATCTGAGTTTGAATCCCTTAGAACACGGATCATAAACACATCTCCCATGCCATCTTTGTTTGAGGCTTTTGCTACTATTGATGGCAATGAGCGTTGACATTGCTTGATTTAGTCTATCTCGGCTCCCATCTCTGAGCCTACTCTTGTGGTTGATTAGATGGCCTTTGTTGCTAATTTAGAATCTCGCTCTGCTGGGTGTAAGATTGTTTGTTATCACTGTGGGGGTATGTGAGCATTTGGTAACAAAATGTGAAAGTTTAGGGGGTATTGTGTACAAAATATAGTTCAAGGAGGTTATTTGCAAATTTGAACATAGTTCAGGGGGTTTATCGCACTTTGCCCTATATTTTATCATTTTTTATTCAATTTATGTATATTATTACTATATAAATATGATGCAGCCACAGAATCCCTAATTTTCTAGGGTTAACTTTATAATTTTTAGAAACTTTCCATATTTTGAATTTTCCTAATTTTTATGTAATTTTCTTATTTTTAGTAATTTCTTGTTTTAGTTTTAATTTATATTTGGTAGTTATCTAATTTATGGCATGGATTGGGGAGGAAGAAACTCTATATAAGGCCATGTAATTGCTAGGGTTTGATAATTTTTGTTGAAGAGATAATTTACAGCAACTTATAGTTTGCTTTCAATTCTCCTTTCTCTTGCTTACTTCTTTTATTTCGTTTCAATATTGCTGTGACAACGATTTGATCGTCTCCTCTTGGTAAGGCGACATCATTTGGTATCAGAGCTTTGGTTTCGGCTTTTCGACTGCTCAATCATGCCTCCACGACAACCACCGAGAGGAGAAAATCGTAGGATGCACGCTCCAGCTGAACCCTTACCCCAGCAACATGAAGACGAGATAGAGTTTTTGCGGAGACAAGTTGAGTTGTTGACTCGCCTATTGGGTCAACGTGGTGTCAACCCGTCGGTTAACAATAACCCACCGGTTGATGACAATATTCTGGTGGATGACAATGTCTCAAGCACCGAGGCTATCGCAAAATATCCATTCTATGTTTCGCATCGCCATGGATCAGCCAACGAGTGGACTGACCGTCGTTGGCCGACAAATATCAAATTCGATATTCTTGAGTTTCATGAAGAGAAGGACAATCTTGAAGAGGATTTTGTAAATCCTTTTTGCAGTAACATAGCACCCAAACCAACACCGATTCTATTTGATGAAAGGCATTGGGATTGTGGCTTTAAGGTAAAAATTCCTGAATTTGTAGGAAATCTTAGTAGAGGAGATGGAGGAGATGGTGTAATCCTAGAGGTTGAGCCAAAATATGATGAGTCCACAGATGAAGAAGCCGATGATGTCCTATATGGTGATGTAGGAGACTTTTTGGTCATGCGAAAGTCACTATTGCTTTCGGAACATGAGGTTGAAGAAGACTGGTTGCGCACTAACATCTTTCACACAACTTGCACTATTGGTAAAAAGGTGTGTAACAATATTATCAATAGTGGTAGTTGTGAGAATGTGGTGGTAACAACAGCAATAGAGAAAATGAAGTGCATAACCTTTCATCAATGAGAGATTTGCAAGAATACAAGTCTGACCATTTATTGGTGTTTGAAGATTCGAGCACTAAAACAAGTTTTTGTAGCTTGGAAGACATGGTTGATCATGAATCTTTTGGATCTATGAAGATGAAAAATAGTGGATTTCACTTTTATAATATGATTTGGGATGAATTCTTGGAGCGCACAATAATTGCTAAGCGTTTGTTGGAACACAAATTAAAGTTGATTGAACTTCTAATTCATGATACGTGTTCCACAGAGTTATGCAAATCTATTCAAGTTTAAAGGAAATCTAAGAAAATTTATGATTATTATGCAAAGGAATTATTTGTTAGTATAAGAAGGTTATTATATTTGATTCGAGTTCAGAAAAGAAGAAAGAAGGGATGGAAAGCTATGTTCAGATTTTTGATTGATCGTGGTAATTTATTTCAAACTCGAAGGCGAGTTCTTTTCAACCCGGAGGGACTGATGCAGCCACAGAATCCCTAATTTTCTAGGGTTAACTTTATAATTTTTAGAAACTTTCCATATTTTGAATTTTCCTAATTTTTATGTAATTTTCTTATTTTTAGTAATTTCTTGTTTTAGTTTTAATTTATTTTTGGTAGTTGTCTAATTTTTGGCATGGATTGGGGAGGAAGAAACTCTATATAAGGTCATGTAATTACTAGGGTTTGATAATTTTTGTTGAAGAGATAATTTACAGCAACTTATAGTTTGCTTTCAATTCTCCTTTCTCTTGCTTACTTCTTTTATTTCGTTTCAATATTGCTGTGACGACGATTTGATCGTCTCCTCTTGGTAAGGCGGCATCAAAATATCAATAGGATTTTTATTTTTTATATGCATTTTAAAACTTTTTTATAATTTTATTTTATTTTTGTTTATATTTTATGAAATAAATTTCTATTCAATTTAGGATTGTAAGAGAAACAAAGAGTTATGTTTCATACTCAACTCCATAACTCTAAGATACACAAATTATAATTTCTCTTCAATTAGGATTCTAAGAGACAAAGAATCATGTTTCTTTAACTTTTTAACTCCCATTTTAAGATACATGAATCATAAATTTTATTTTTTAAAATATTCCAATTAGATTTATTTTTCCTTTTAAAAATTCTTCACAATTTGATTTTATAAGTTTGTAAGATTATTAAAGCTTTATTATGTGAGCCTCGGACATCTATGCATGGACATCAAAGGACTAGCAAAAGAGACACAACTACATAAAAAGTAGCACTAATGTACCAATATAATAATATTCTTGATTTATTAAATTATTATTTTTTGTTTTTATATAAATTTTTTTTAAAAATTATTATTCTTTTTTATTTATATTTTATGAAATAAATTCCTATTCAATTTATATATACTACTACATAAATGTCAATAGGATTTTTATTTTTTATATGCATTTTTTATTAAACTCTTTTTTTTATATAATTTCAATTGTTCTTTTCTATTCATATTTTATTAAATAACTTCCTATTGAATTTAAAATTTCTAAGAAAAACAAAGAGTCATGCTTCATAAACTCTTTTAACTCCACAACTCTAAGATACACAAATCATAACATCTATTTAGTTAGGATTCAAAGAGACACACAAAGAATATGTTTTATGAACTCTCTTAACTCCACTTTAAGATACACAAATCATAATTATGCGAGCAATGGGAAACCATGGCATGGACATCAAAGGACCAGCAACAAACGCAACTACAGAAAAGTAGCATTAATGTATCATTAAATAATATATTTGATTTATTTAATTACTTTATTCACTTTTTTGTGTTAATAATTTAGGGCAATCAAGCGATTCTTTAAGAGAATCAAATAGAATTTAGGCAACGTTTAGTTTGGATTTTAAAATTATTATTCTATTAACTTCTAAGAGAATAGAAGAATTTTATTTTTGCTTCTAAACGCAATAGAAGTTTCCAAGACTCAAACAAAATGATATCTAAGTAAACAAATCAAGAAATAAACTTTTAAATGGAAAGGAATTCCAGTATAACATAACAAAATAGCATTAAAGTAATTCAAATTGTTGTGCATTCTTATTTTAGTAAGTTATCTTATAGTTATTAGTATTATTATTTTAGTGTGATTTTCAGTCAAGTGCATTTCACATGCGCTTTTACTATTTAACAAAATCAAAACTGTTTTGAAAAATTATTCAAGATAATTTACTGCAATAAGAACAGAAAATGCCCTTTCAATTAATATGTCGATTAAAATATTGGAAGGAGTAGAGAGTAATTTAACATTTAACCATGAAATGAAGATTCATCATACCGGAGCAATGTATTCTTCAGTTCCAACAAATGAATTTGATTGTGTAACTGGTTCTGCAACAAATGTTGGTGGAGGTTGATTCCTAGATCTTCTATTTTTAGGCGGAGGATGCTTTATAATCTGCAAAACATTGTGACTTTATAATAACACAGCAAGACAATCAATAATGACTAATTCTAGGTTCCAATCAACATCAAGTAGAAAGATTTCCCATAATTTATATGGCAAAGACATTGGATGGTGAAAAAGACATTATGGGCTTTTATCATGATTTAAGTGCAAATCTTGGTAAGTAATAAATGATTAGCAATACCGCAACAACAATCAAGCATTTTTCCCAACTACTTGGGGTTGGCTACATGAATCCTATGTTTCCATTCCGCTTCATTTAAGGCCATAGCCTCATTCAAATAATAAATGATTAGCAATATTTATAAAAAAAAAATTGATTAGTTGTAAGAAGTGGACATCAGGTAAGAGTGTGAATGGAAGGAGTTTATATAAACAAGTTAAAAAAAAATTAAATCTTCAAAACAATTGCACTAAAACTAAAACAAAAGTCAAATTTCAACATCTGATGATGAGATTGATCCACAACTTGAAAGATTGTGAACTAGGGAAATCTTGGCTTCTATTATTCCTTTAGACATCCTAAACAATATATTGTCTATTCCATGCATGATTCAAGGTTGACAACGAGAATGAGAAACACACTGACCCCCAGGAATCATGGATGGTTTATGTAGTCTAATATGGGACTTGAAAAGACATCGCCACTGGGATGCTTTTCAATTAATCCGAAAAAGGATGAATATGTCCAACCAATTGAATAACAGAACACACAATCAGGTCTTGTTGCCTCTAGAGGTAGCAGCAATCCTAGCCAGAGAGTTAGTAATTACAAGGGTAAGGAAGTTCAATTTTCTAGCTCTTGACAGAGTGGATTTAACATCGGTTCTTTTATTGTCACAGTAAAAGTCATATTACATGATGATGTCCCCATCGTACTTGAGCCATAGATACTGAAGCAATTGATGCTCCAGAAGGGGAAATTGTTGGTCAATTAATTGATCCTTTAGAAGATCCCATAGATTCTGGAGAGGAAAATGTAGACAATGATGACACCTGCATCAATGTCATGAGGTGCAACCTATCTACTCCTGTAGAAAGGATGATTGGAAGCGCAATAGCACTTTTCACACATTTCTCAAGTGAGGAAATACAGAATTGTCCATCGATAAAGGAAGTTCAATACATTCAAAATTTTGTTAGGATGAAGCTTGGACTTGAACCACACCCACAACTATATGAGGAAGCTTGGGTAGATAAATCTTCCTAGTCAGTTTCAGGACCATGTTTGGTTCCTGTCTAAATGGGTGATTATTCAGATAAGATTTGGTGTGATGTTCTACCTATGGATTAGCTCACATACTCCTTAGACGCCCTTGGCTTTATGACTTGGATGTGACCAATCATGATCGAGAGAATACCTATCAAGGTATTTAAACATAAGGGCAAAACTGTTGTGTTAAGACCTGTAAAGCTCTCAGAGATCAAAACACAGGTCATTATATAAGAAAATCCTTAACATCTTGACCTGAAAGGAATTTGAGAAAGAGGGAAAAGAATCATCTTGTGATAGCATTAGTGGCTAAATAAATTCCTCAGAATCCATCTGAAAAACTGGTGGATCTCTTGCCTCCTGAAGTCATTAAGTTGTTAAACAAGTTTAAAGATGTGACACTAGAGAAATCACCTGATGAAGGATATTCAACATGCCATTGACTTAGTCCCAGGATCAGAATTGCCTAATTCCTTATTATCAAATGAATCCTAAGGAACGTGCTGAATTGAAATGGCAAGTTGATGAACTTTTGCAGAAATGATTAATTTGAGACAGTTTGAGTGCGTGTTATTCCTTCTCTTTTAACTTAAAAAAAAGATGGCTCTTGGAGAATGTGCTGTTAATCGTGCTATTAACAAAATCATCGAGTACTTGTTCCCTATACATTATCTATATGACATGCTAGACCAATTAGTAAAACAATGGCTCTCCAAAATTCACTTGTGCAGCGGATATCACCAAATTTGTATAAAACCAGGTGATGAATTGAAAACCACCTTCAAAACTTAAGATGGACTTTCCGAGTGGTTCATCATGCCCTTTGATTTTTCAAATGCACCTAGTAGGGTAAACACATAAGTATTGCGTACTTTGATTCGAAAACTTTTGGTGGTTTGTTTTGATGACGTTTTGATATATAGTGCTTCTAAAGGAGAACACTTAAATTACATTCGACTGGTTCTTGATTTTCTTCGAGACCAGAAATTACAAGCTAATCTAAAGAAATGCATTCCTCCAAGAATATACCTTTGTGTCAAAACACTGTGAAGGTGTAGAAAATAAACCAACTCTACGCTCTTAGTTGAGTTATTGTTGTTCTTGAAGCCATTAGTGTTTGTATGATAGGGTTCAAGAAAATGAAGGATGAGTCATTGTTGTTCTTCAACCACTTTTAGTCAATCCACTTGTCTTGATTTTGGTGTAATTTTCCAAGAAGATTATAATAGTAATTGCTGAGGTTATGTGTACTTTATGATTTGGAGACGGTTATCTATTTTGAAGGTCTAGACTCTGCATTCCTCGTACTTCACTTAGGGCTTTTCTAGGTTGGGAATACATGCAGGGGAAATTGCATTTGGTGGAAATAAGACAATTGCTCTAGTGGAAGATAGATTTTATTGGCTATCTTTAAAAGGGGATGCTGCTTGAATAGTATCCCAGCGTCACACTTGTTAGCTAGCAAAAGCTAGAAAGAACGATGAAAAGTGTACCCCTTTCCCCTTTCTACACAGACCTTGGAAGGACCTTAGCATGAACTTTGTCTTAGGACTACCAAAAACAGTTGGAGACATAATTCCATTCTGGCTGTAGTAGATAGATTTTTAAAAATGGCTCACTCTATTCCCTGTAGTAAGACATCCGATGCCTAATATGTGGCTAAGCAATTCTTTAGCGAAATTATTAGGCTCCATGGCTACTTACTTCCATTGTGCCACACAGGGATGCCAAGTTTGTTAGTTATACACTATGGAAACTTTTTGGGACCATTCTAAAATTTTCATCAGTTTTTCACCCTCAAACTGATGAACAAACCGAGATTGTAACTCGAAGTTTAGGACATCTGCTTAGATGTTTAGTAGGAGAGCGCTTGGATATTTGAGATTCCTTGCCATCAAATGCAGAATTTGCATATAATATATCAGATCCATAGGTAAATGTCCTTTTGAAATTGATTATGGATTTTCTCCTCACCATCCTATTGACCTTATTCCTTGACCTCCAAAGTCCCATCATTCTGAGTCCGCCAATTCCTATGCCCATATATTTATTTGTGATATTCATTCCAATATACGAAGAAATATTTCTCTAAGTATTGAAAATTATAAACTTATTGTTGACGCTCATAATAGGAATAAAAAATTGAATGAAAGAGATTATGTTAAGGTTTGTGTATGCACAGAGCATTACCTAAAGAACTCATTCAAGAAGTTGCATGCTTGAGCCAATGGACCTTTCCGTATAATTTATAATTTTGGATTCAATGCATATTTACTTGGCTTACATCAAATCTGATAGTCTAGTTTTCAATGTGGAGAACTTGTCTCCTTACCAAAACACTTTTGAGCCTCCCAGTTAGGTACATCTTCATCAGCACCCGTGCCTGTCCTTCCACCATTTCAACCACAAAGCGCAAATCAATTTGAGAATGTAGTAGACTATCATATCATCAATTCTAGTCAGGGTGATTATCAACACTATCTTGTCCATTGGATAGACGGTCCAAAGACAGATGACACATGAATTATTGAGGATGAGTTTTGCCGATCTAGACCTATTACAACGGTACCACCAGTTTTACTCTTCGGAGTCAAGTTCTTCTCAGCCGGGGAGAATTGATAGAGATCATGATGAACCCTATGTGCCACATGCTATAGGTACCTATTATAGGTGTAGGCGCAGAGGATGTATATATTTTTGTATTTGTATTTCCGGAATATTTTATTATTTTTATTATATATATTTTGTATTTTGTACTTCGGAATATTTTATTTTGTATTTGTATTTTGGGGATATTCTATTCTTTTATTTTTTAGACTTGTATTAGGGCCTCACTAGGGTTCTTTGGGTTGCCTATCTATATATGGGCCTATATATTAGATTGGAGCATTTTGGATTGATATTTTGATATTGAGATTTCTGTGTTCCCTCTTACAGCTCTCTCTTCTCTCTATTCTTTCTATTTCATCGCTCTCTTCTCTATCTCATCTCTCTGCTACATCAGGATGTTTCAAAAAATCATTTACTAATAGTAGCTTTCTGTTATGTTGTGGCCCGAATTTTGTCTCGGCCCGGGTGGTAGAAAATAGTAACAATTGCAGAAAGAGAGTGAGAGAGTGAGAGCTAAAGTTTGGGGTTGAAACTTGTAATCTCCTAATTTTTGCATAGTGAAAACTTTTGCCGGATCTTCGCTGTGGACGTAGGCACATCGTCAAACCACATAAATTCTTGTATTCTATGTGTGGTGCTTGTTTCATTTTCTGTCGTGTTTTGTAATTGTGCTTGGTTCGTGGCTGTTTGTCGTAACACTTTCTAAATTTTACCAGTAAACACACTAAGGAGCAATTTAAAGATCATCCGTATGTGACTGTATGTAGTAAAACCAAATAATCTTCTAATAGGAAGATAATAACATACTTGGGGTTTAGATGATGTCATAAATGATAGATCAAAGTCAGTTAGTACTACATGCCCATCCTTTTGAAGCAGCACATTTTCCGGCTTCAGGTCTCGATAAATTATTCCTGTGCCATACCAAAAGAGAAAAATAAAGAATTAGTAAAATTATTTGTACAAAAGCAATTGGTAGTATACATTAAAAGTTAGAACCAACGCAAGGAAATAATTTTTAGTTACTGATGCAGATTGAATAATTTTTCAATAAAGGTTGCCACACACAAGATGATAAAATTGTTTTGGCTTAGGGCAGGAGCCCCTACCCCCAATCCATAGGCTTACTTATCAAAAGACTGTGGATGGACCAACCTCAAATATTTAAACCCCATTATCTATCTCCAAAATGAGCACTATATTCACATGATTGGAGGGACCCCTATGACAGCATGTCTCCCAAATCCATACTCCTACATACTTTAGCAAGTTTTAATTATTAGACACCTGCAATGAGTAGCACATCCACCTATAAATACTATATCATATCTAGTAATTATTTCAAGATACATCAGTCTGTGAAGATGGAAAAGCCACTGAAAAATGCAGCATTGCGTTTAGTGTCTCTTATTGTTTCAGCATTTTGTTTTAGCTTTAGTTTCACTGAAGATACCGTAGGCTGGTTGTGTTAAAGGAAAGTTGATCAATTTACATAAGGAGTACTCTAATAACAAACCACAATGACAGATACACATAAATCAATTGGTCCATCCTCTCACATCCCAATCATATGGGAGTTAGACATGGATTCTGCTCCATCTTTCCAGCCTGCCAGTCTTACTAGTTAATCTGTGTCATCATTGGTTTTGCCTCTACTATTGTAGCAACTCCAACTTGTGATTTTAGTTTCTCACAGACACTGTCAATCACATTCTCGAAATATGCCCACACCACCATTGGCATATCGTTAGTTCGACACCACCAATGTGCTTATTTCTTGTTGTCTTTCCCAGTCTTTCCAATTTCAGCAATCTCAAAATGGTCACCTATGAGACACAAATCCTGTAGACCAAAACATTTATTGAACTTAATTTACATGATTTATGAAGCAGAATTATTTTTTGTTCAGATATAATTAATTATTCAAGGCTTAACTCAATATTCTCTGAATTTGCTGTCAATTATCAATTAAGTATGACAATGTACTCAACCAAAGAAAATGAAGGTAGTTTTGTTATATTTACCATGTTCATAAATGGTTTGACAGTTGACACAATACTTCCAATTAAAATCAAATGATAATTAAGACATAGTAATAGTATGTATTTGAACTTCAAACTATATTCAACTCAATGAAGCCTTGGTACCAACTACTTGGTTTGGCTACATGAATCACTTTTCACCATCTAGCCCTATCCTAGCCATATCTATACTAAATCCTTCGTTGTCTTTCTATCAAAGCCTCGACGAGCACATTTTGTCTTCTTTTTGTTCCTTTGTCCGTTACCTTTTAATCCATTGGTTTTTATTGACATGGATAAACCATCTTAGAAATATCTTCCCATATTCTCTTTGTGAGAGTGTGATATACATTACTGATCCATTCCTCAAAAAGCTTAAACTTTTAAGATAAGTGGTTATCTAACGTGTTAGCAAAGCTTTGGTTCTGAGAGGTCATGGATTCAAGTCTCTGTATTTCCATATATTCCCCCTGCATCTATCTATCTGTTCGCCTCTTCACATGCGAGAGGGGGTTGCATCTGAGGGATAGTATGAGAGATGGAATTACACTGTTCACTCATTCCTTGAAAGCTTAAACTTTTGAGGCAAGTGGTAATCTAACAGTCTTCACTTGGGCCACCTGAAACTTCTCAAATACATTAATTTCTTATCTTCTTGTGTTGCCAATCACTATCTTGGTATTGTCATTTTGGTCACATCAATTTCTGTTCTTGTTGATCTTTACTCAACATTTCAGCGTAAAGCTGGCCTTCAAGCTGTTCTAACTCCTAGAGGACACTCTCAAAATTGATATCACACAACATCACAATAGCACTTGTTCATTCCATCCGTACGGATCTAATTGTGAAGTCAACATCTTCAGCAATTTCCCCTTTCACTCATAACAAATGATCCAAGATAATGGACTTGGTCATTTTTTGGCATCTCTTGGAAGTACTACCATATCTATATTACCAAAAACTACAATGAAACAGTTAAACCCAACCAAAAAAGAAAGAGAGAGAGAGAGAGAGAGAGAGAGAAGAAAATGACAGTATGAGCAAACAGCTGATAGCATACCTAAACAGTGAAGATATTCAAAGCCAATAACGACCTCTGCGGCATAGAACCTGGAAAAGTAATGGTAGTCAACATCGAAGAAGTATGGAATTTTATGCATAAGAAATGCATGTAAATCTGGATGAGAATCAGCTTTGGTGATTCAATAAAAAATGGACATCATTCCACAACTATGAGCACTAACAATCAGTCACCTTCTTGCGTACATAACAAAACATAGTTAAGTAACAAATATAATATCAACTTCATGACTTAAGAAAATGAGTCAAACAAATAGAAGCAGATCTTCTATGTCCATCGTCCAAATACAAAACTTTATTATAACTTGCTCTTGATCATACAAAATTTGCAGCAGATGCAAGAATATCAACGTGCAACAATCAGACAAGTTTCTGCCAATTGTAATTTCGAGTATTTTAAATTGGGTGGCTGTCACCATAAAACATTAGAACTACACACTGAGATTACCTTGCAGATTCCTCTTTAAATATTTTCATAGGCTGTTTGTCAAGCAAGGCAAATAACTCTCCTCCAGGGCAGAAGTCTGTTATCAAGCAAACGTGTGTAGAAGTCTGAAGGGACAAATAGATATCAGTATACTGGACTTCGTCTGGTAGTTCAGTACTTAAAGAAAAAAAATAGAGAAATAATTTCACATCAACATCAATTAAGAATGGAAAACACAAATCGATAGAATAGGAAAAGGAACATGACACAGAACTCAATCCGGTGCTAGGCCTTTTAGTTTCAAATGAATTGGAACGTATCAAGCACTTGAGAAAGTAATATTTTGACAAGTAGTACCAGCATATCAATGCATACATTTTGCTCATTAATACTATCACGCGAATGAGTTCTGTTTAACCAACCTATCTTTATTTCCCATAAACCTTTACTTAATTTTATCTTTTCATAAAACTGCAACTATGGAACCAGAATAGCAAATTTTTTAAATGCATTCTTCACAAACTTTCATGTTACCAATCATGAGATCCAGGCAATTAATTCAAATATTCACACACATGGTAACATGTGTTACCACCAGTGCATTGTAGCTCTATCATGTGATAATGAACAAGAAAAAAAAAATTACAGCAGAAGTAAATAAAAGAAGAAACACAGAGAGCCGCAGAGTGCCCCTGGGTCCTTCTCACTCTTTTATAATATTAGAGTGAGAAAAAATGTAAGCATCCATAATGACCTCATTTGCTGGCATTGATAATAACTTAGAGGATGCACATCGTTCTTCTTGAGTCAATTCTGAATAATTAATTGATCCAAATTAATAGGAGTCACAGAATAGAACTTTTCTGGCATCTATCTTAAATTGAAAATTATGCTGAGCAAATTGCTTTCCATTACTAATGTGTTACACCCAACAGGCTATACATGCATGAACAAATAAATACAAATGCACACAAACAGATATGCATAAATGGCGGGATAAAGACATTGCTGAGTTGAATTGAGTCAAGAATGTTGTGTTTGAGTGTGTTAATGTGCATGAGCTTATGTACAAGTGAGTGCCTGTCCTATTCTGACCAAAATTTTGATGAAAGAGGAAACTAATTGAAAAAATACAAAAAATTGTAAATGTTGTGTGGAACTCCTGTTGGTGAAATTGAAGAAAATATGAGGGAAAAAAAAAGAAATTGGAGAATATAATGGCTAGAAAGCTCTTCCTTTTGAAGAGAGTGGTGGGATTTATTGTCTGTCTTTCCTTTTTGGTTTCACAGATGATTAAGGAATTAATTTGTCTTTTTGCTCTTGTTTATAGCCCAAATGGAGATGACCAAAGGTCATTTCTCTCACATTTTAATGAAGTTTATTTATACATCAAAAAGAACAAAGAAGAAAAAATGAAAACCTGAAAAGAGGCATATAGCGCTGGAAGGAAAGGATGATCCAGAAGAGAAATGATTTCCCTTTCAATACATGCTCGGTGAACCTGCACAAAATTCATAATGACATAAGATCCTTTACTTCAAACAAAATCATTTATATTAATTAAGCGAGTCTCTTTTGAACGGAGCAAGAAATGAACATATGAAAAGTGTCATATTGCAAAATTCCTAAAGCAGACATCATTAAATAAATCCATAAATTCAATTCATTATATATTTGTAGATATATGCTCTAACTTGATCGGAAATAAGTGTCCCAAACCCTTCGGAAGACGAAGAAAAAATTCCATTACCCACAGACCACTTTTAATTAAGGGTGCTGAAAGAAGTGATCTGGGTGGGCAGACTTATGACATTGCAAAAAGAGACTACCCTCAGACTTGAACATGTATTTGCATGCTTGGCAACCCAAGCTTTTGCCACGCACCAAGCAATGTGCCCTTCTCCAATCCTTCAGAAGACATGGGGTGGATACATTTGCAATCAGTAAAATACTGCAAGATCTGCAACTAGACAAATGAATCACAGGAATTTGGGACATAGACTTAACTCATGGAACCATGAGATACATGTGGTGGCTAACAATTTCCAATGTTAACATAATATTGAAGTGTTCAGATACACTTTTTCATACCACACATGTCAGTGCATTATGCACTACACTACCTAATATATGACAATGATAAATGAGACTAGTACAGCTGCTCATATTGAGCATTTTCCAGAGAACAAAAGGTAACAAGAACGATAGAAAAATCTTGAGAGAAACACAGAGAGGAACAAGCTATGCAACGTATCTTGGACAACAAATCGTGGCACTATTTAACATTCATACCTTGTTACGGTTCAACATTACAGATTTATCCATCGCCTTCATAGCATACAGCTCACCTGTACCTTTCAGTTCCACCAAATGAACGCTGCAACCAATACTTATTATTTAATCAACTAGGAGATAATGGAATTCCACAAACATAAAGAAGGCGTCAGTTCTTAAAAAATTGAACATGCTTCCAATGAGATATAGCATTTGAAAACGTTTGTTCCCTCAGCACAATTAAACTGCCATTACTGGAACTTAGCAGCATAAACCAATTATGATTCAAGTTGAAAGAAATCAAACAAATGGGAGCACAAGAATGAAACTAATAGTGGACAGTTTGAAGAAATATGGCAGGAGAGGAGCCATGGTTTCTTCTTCGATTATCTGCAACCAATCTAACAAGTAACTATAAGAAACAAGAGAAATCAACTTCCTTAGATAGTTTGCAGCCGTCTTGGCAACAACTTGATAAAGTTATATCCATCACAACCTCAAAATTTTTCGTAAGATAGCCATGTTGTGAGAAGATTAACTCAACAATTCTAGTACAAAGGCCACTTGGGAACCATTATATATTAGTTGCCTTCTAAGTTCTAATTGAACCTATATTCCATAACATTGTTCCAATTTCTTGTCCACTACCTAAAGTTGAAAATATCTGAAATTCCTCAAAAATATTTGATTTTATCTTTTAAATTATTAATACTAACAATGATGCATTAATCCATCTTTTACGGGATCTTACAGTCCCTTCTAGGGTGAGGCAGGAGGTGTTTGCACCGCTTGTTCATCTCAACATCCTTGTTTTAGTCAAATTGTTAATATTTCCTGCTCATAAAAATCAAGAAAAGGTACCAAAAACTGTTTATTCATGGTTCCTCTAAAATTCAGAAGATCTAACCTTGATGTAAGTTGCATTCCTTGTAAGCTTAGCCAGCTATATTTTTGCTTAGAAAATTTTAAATTTCATAATCAGCATTCAAACTTTTTATTATGAATCCATATTCACAAATCTTATAAATTAACAATAATACTTAACAACAGAATACAAAGAGAAATCTCCGACCGCAAAAAATGCAGAAAACGGAAACAGCTCAAATCTTACCTTAGAAACCTATTGGAAGCCATTAGCCACTCTTAGTCCTGCCCATACAGCATGATATAAAGGGCCTACTAGATATAGACCTAACCTTTGGTATTATTTACACAAAGAGGCAAACTTTGGACTTGAACCACTTTCTCATACTTGATAGGCAGAGCTTTTACCACTACCCTAGAGAAAGGCCTCTTCAATATAAGCCCGTGATAACAGGAGAAACTTTTCCTTTCTGCCTCATCACCAACCATTCTCACCTCAGATCCCTTTTCATGTCAATATTTCCTTCGAGTTCTTGCATCTAAAACTCAGAATTCGCACCCGCAGAAAGCTATTCCCTAATTTTCCTTGTGTCAATTGAACCCATAAATATACCATATAACTCATAAATTATAGGGGAAAATGCAAAAAATCCACTGGATAAACCCTGTGAAATATTATTTTAGTAAAAAACCCCCTTAAATTTACTCAAAATATTACAATTAATCCCTACGGCCATTTCACCATTGAAAGAAGAACAAAAATTTGTCATGAGTAATGCATGTGATATATATTTTGAATGTCATTATACCCTCAACCCATTTGCATTGATCTAACATACATAACCCAACCAATTAATTTTTTTTTAAAGTAAAAAACTAAACTTGTGCTCTTTTTTGACTGTGGAACCACCACTATCATTGCTCTGAAAAATGCAGCCACTGCCAGTAAACACCTCACCTCTCACTTATCAAACCAAACTTACCAAGGAACAACATTCAAGTGGCAATTTCACATTTATTTTAATCGCTAGAATCGTATAATTTTCATCTAAAAATGGAAAGTTCAAACCCTAACAACACTAATCTTCTGAGAACATCAAATTGCTGTCTGTCGATTCTCATTGTTAGCTGGTGAACAAACACACAAATGAACTGCATATGTAAATCAGAGTTTGAGTTCACAACTGTAAGTCAGAATTTGTGTTCATTCATCAACTGAAGTTTCCTTCTTTTTTATACAACTGTATATGTAAGTCAGAATATGTGTTCTATACACGCTTATCTAAAAAATTTAGAGAACAATAACTATATATATATATATATATATATATTGAGAGAGAGAGAGGAGGAGATAGTGTAAATTGGAGCAAATTCTACTTTTTTACAATTGTGGAGATAATGCATCCTAAATAAAATCTTCTTGAACTTGTTACATAAACATATTCACTATGTGAGTGGTCCACAAGTCATATTGAGAACAATCCTCTCAAGATGATTATTAGTCAATTCCTGCATTCAAACATTAGTTACTTTAATATACAAGTGATGGACCGCACTGAGGTGAATAGGTCTTGATGGGTTGAAATTGGAAGGCACCAAGGTATGCATTCTTATATTACCGTCATATTGACTATTAGTGTTAAAATACCTTTCAAAATGGAGTGGATCTAGAGCGGATTCATAGGAATCTAGATCTAGATAATGTCAAGATCCATATCTAGATCCGAATCCGAACCGGATAATGTCAAGATCCATATTTGACTCATATAAGTTAAACAGGATCCAAATAGAGTACAATATACTTTATCTGGGTTGGATCTCCAGTAAAACGCGATCCATTTAAAATATCCATATCCATATCCATATCCGGTCTGAATCTGCATCTTTCAATGAAGATCCATATCCAAACCGTTTTTTCTAATTCGGATTAAAATTAAAATTCAAACCTGTTAAAATGGACTTTGGATTGGATCGGATCTTGGGTCAAACCTGCCCCATTCAAGCCCTAGAGTAAAGATTGCATGAACCATGTTATGCATTCTTAAAAAGTGCGCAAATTACAACACACAACACTAGGACATGGGTGAGAGGCATGTGTCTAACACGTTTGGTTGAACATGGGACTAACAAACATATCCAAATTGAACATAAAACTCACTTATTATGTTCCATTTTTGACATTATTGATTCAAAAACGAGAGAAGTGCCCATGTTGAACACTAATTATATAAAAAACATTGTATTAGCTTAGTGTCAAGAAATATAAAATTAAAGAGAGAAATAAAGTGTGAACAATACGAATATAACGTGGTTCGGCCGCAACGGCCTACATCCATGACACAAAGCCAAAAGGGCTACATCTCTTTCTTTATATTGTCTCTTATTTTTGTTTACAATGATCAACTCTATTTATAAGTGAAATAATACAAAAATATGATAAATATGAAAAATATATTGATGGAGGATCCTTGAAATCAATCCCATGAATCACTCCAATCAATATTCTATCAAAAACTTCAATCACTCCTATAATGATATTCTCCAACCCCCCCACCCAAGTTGGTACATGAAATTTTTTAACTCAAGTGTCCAACTTGAAACTAAATACAAAGTTGTTGAGGGTTTGGTTTCGGGTTTGTCACCCATGATATCTGAGACGAGAAGATCCAATCACAAAATTCGAACGAGACGAGGAGATCCGAGACTAGTGATCTGATCACAAAATTCGAACGAGACGAGGAGAGCCGAACGAGTATAGAGCAGGGCATAAACCTGCTCTAATACCATGTTAAGAAAAAAGGATTGAAGAGAAAGATTGGACATGAACAACTCAAGAATATAGCGTGGTTCGGCACTACATCCTACATCCACGACACAAAAAGTCCAAGGGCTACATCTCTTTCATTATATTCTCTCTTAATTTTGTTTACAATGATCGCCTCTATATATAGGCGAAAGAATATAAACATGTGATAAATACATTGATGGAGGATCCCTAAAATCAATCCCATGAATCACTCCAATCAATATTTTATCAAAGGCTTAAATCACTCCTATAATGATATTCTCCAAACACTAAATATAAAATAATATGAATATTTGTCATATCCTCGTGTCCTTGGATTTAGGATTTGACAAAATCCGATCCCTAGAAAGAGACCTGGATCCAACCCATATACTTGAGTCTATATAACATAGTGCATGAGAGAGTCAAGCTATTGAGACTACCACACGGACACGTGTCAGCATGAGATTTGCGACCTAGGTGCCACATGTAACATGGGGGTCACATACCCACAATTCATTAAGGCTTTCAAGTAAAAATTAGGACAGGCATGATCTATTTTCGTTGTAGTTGATGATAGATCCAATCCGGGCTTTTTGGGGTCCAATTGAGCTGCTCACTCCAACCAAACCTATCATTTATAAACACCCCAAATATAACTCGTTCAAGTACATTTGTGCAATGCACAAGATAACAATAGAAATTATTCTCTTACCATCAGATAGATTTCATGAAAGGCAAAGCACATCATTATGAATAAAAATACAGGATGTTAATGTTACTACATTAGAAGTTATATGCCAATAGAGAAAACCAATAGGAAGTTGTACTATTATGTCGACAACAACCAATAGATTAAGTATACGGATTGCCTACTTTAATCAAATCAGTCAACAGTATCAAGTTAATAGCAGTACCTGCCAGTATCCCCACATCCCAAAGGTCTTATGGGCTTGAAATGCTTTAACCCAATTTTTTCACCATTAGCAGTGATCTAGAAGCACAAAGGGGATACAACAAAGATATTAGTAAAGGAGAAAGCTGTAAGATGGATGATTATACATACCCTAATAAACAAACAATAAAGTAATCATGAGCCTTATACACCGAAAAAACTTTGGACCACTTATTCCACTATGTCCAATGCTTATGATGCCTAAAGCAAGTAATAAAAGCAGGCATCTAGATACAGGAAGACACAAACCCAACAAAAAATAAAACAAACACAAAATACAATTTTGAACAATAAAAGAAAGTAATAAGGATCTCTTATATCCATACGGAAACAATTTTAAACCAAAGAAAAGGAAGAAAATACCATACCACAAATAGTCCTAAGATATGAGAAGGACTGACAATGCAACCTAGAACCTAAATCCTATATATCAGAGAAGTTTATGAAAACATTCAAATCTTAATACAAAACAGCCAACAAACTAATTGAGTGGTTGGAAAACCTTGAAATAGAAGCATGACCTAAGGAAAGAATTCAAAACAAAAACAAGCCCTGTGCTGTTAAAATTGTTAATCATAAAGATTAGTGCAGGAAATAATCCTTATGCATTCATTATTATATCTCTAAACTACAGTGTTCAGACCAAATTTACAAAAGATTCATTTGTTGTCTCCACCCTATATTCACACACATTGTAAAAGAATCCAAAAGCGACTCTAAAAAGATCTAAATTGAAATACATTGTTCTAGAAAAATATGGCGTGTTACGATGAATACCAATGGGCAAGTGTGTCAGTTTCATATCAAATAGATCTTCATGATAATCTTAAACACAAGATCTATTTGGAAAATAGTGTTAGGTCAATAGAACTTAGGTTGGCTAATTAGGTTCAAAAATTAAAGTTTATATTATTATTTTATTTTTTGATTAGTGTTTCAAAAGTTAGGTAAGTTAGCCAGTTGAGTTACCTGTCCAATGGCAAAAGTGGAATTGAAAGCTTCAAGCAAGGGCAAAAAGGTAATTGCAACTCTTAATCATGCACTCACCAAATTAGGACTCATTATTCATATGCATTAAAGTTTTGATCCGTAAAGCCTCTTTTGGAATACAAAAAATCATTTTAAGGAATCTATCTTTGAAATCCTTAAGAATCGAAAACAAGGTTTTTGAGACTAACCAAGAGATCAATTGGAGGCCACTTGGCCATTTTCAATTGATAAAAGTGTCATCGATCGCATGAAACCTACGGAATTAAGTTTCCAAATAGGATCCAAATTCTTGTAACTCTAATCTTTTATGCTTCTAAACTCTATATAAACACCCAAAGTTTTCATAAAACTGAAGTAAGCGTAACTCAAGAATATACAATCATGTTGAGTTATTCTAGCAATCTAACTGCTAGAATTTTTTTTTTTTTTTTACGTATCATTCTTACACTATATGGTGAGGGGACTTTTGAGTGTTGAACTTCAAACAGTCCAAGGACTACAAGGATTTTTCAATAACGCAAGCATCTTCCACACAACTAAGAAGAACGCACGTTACTACTCATGGAAATCAATGTGCTAAAGGAGTAGATCACGTGAGGAGCGAACTCATTGATGCAGGAGTGGAGTTTGAGGAGAACATTCGGGTGAGTCTGAGTCAGAGGAACTAGGTGATTTTTGGATTTAGAGTCTGGTTAATCCAATTATAAACCTTTTCTCATAGTGGATTTGATCTTCTTGCACTAGATCCCGTGGGTTATTCCCGATGGGTTTTCCATGTAAATCGTGTGTTTATGTCTATGGATGTTATCTTTATTTACTTGCTTTATATGTGTAAACATGATGGTTTTTACATGCTCATATAGTTTGTTAAAATTCAAATCATAGTTAATAGTAGTTTAATTTGTACCGAATGTTGGGCAGCTAGGCAACAACATCTGCATAAAGTGAGTGTTGCAGAAATGCGAATGTTGAGATGGATGTGCGGGAAGACTAGAAATGATAGAATTAGATATGAACACATTTGGGAGATGGTTGCAGTAGCATCAATTGGAGATAAAATGAGAGAGAATCGGTTAAGATGGTTTGGACATGTGCAAAAAAGACCCTTAACTGCGCTAGTCAGGAAAAGTGACATAGTCCAAATTGAGGGCAATGCTAGGGGAAGAGGAAGACCAAAGCTAACATGGGGAGAGTTAGTAAAGAAAGATATGATAGCATGTGGATTAACTGAGGAGATGACCTTAAATAGAGCGGAATGGAAACATCGAATTCATGTAGCCGACCCCAAGTAATTGAAAAAGGCTTGGTTGTTGTTGTTGTAGTTAATAGTAGTTTAATTTATGAAAAAGTTCGTTATTCGGTTTAGCAACACTTATTCATCCCCCCTCCCCTGGGTCTACATTGGGACATTCACATTCTATGACTACCAAAGCATAGGGTTACGATCCTAAACCTTCAAATAATTTTTCAGTTAAAATGACAAACATCCATCATATTAAACTTCACTTGATCAAGTACATTCATGAGATGACATCTAATTAATGTAAGCCTCAACACTAAATGCAAAGGAACTTAATGTATAATCACAAACAATAAAAACCGGTTTATACTTTATCTTCACCTAAACTGAACTCAACACAGTAATTCCCACTTCTTTGGTTTGGCATATAAGAGGAGTTCAATTAGTAAAAAGCATCTCACTGGACTAAAATATAATACCACAGATGTTAACTTCAAACTAGATACCTTCTGTATTGCTGTCCAAGAAGAACTGTACTTTCTGTGAGGCCTTGGGAAGACAGGTTGAGAATGGATAGCCCACAAATCTTCTGGTCTCTGAAAGTGGTGGAATAAAAAGGCCGCTTCAGCCATTATTCAATACCAAGGTTTAACCTTAATGGAACAATAAATTATAAAAAAAAAATGTAACAGGTAAACTATCATAAAATGAAAACATTAAGAGCCTAAATAGAACAATGTAGACTGTCATTAAACATCCTATATAGTTATCGGTAGTTAAACAGAAGAAGAGGAGCAAGCTTGGAATTTCTCATGGAACTTGCTCACAAACTCTTTTAATCAAGTTTACAGTTGAATTGGGTCTTATTTAACATAAATTTAGGTTAATTGTCAGCTAGTATATTTTTACTTATGTTTTTATATATATATACTTTAAGAGCTGAGATTATTATGATAACTTCAAGATTTGTGGGACATTGGAATTCCTCGTTCCCTTTCGTGTGAACTCCCCATCATCGAATTCAAAACTTGTGGGGGTGGAAATGCCATAAAGCGCGAACCAAGATCCTTGATACGAAAACCCTTCATCTCGGTGAGGAGAGCATGGGTAACCTCCAAAAGATGCCAATTTTTTCGCTCAGCTACTCAGCAGGCACAAGCAACTTGACCGAAGGGGACCAGCGCTTCTCCTAGTAGAAATAAGATAATTCCAAAGGCATCTGAAAATCTCTTTAACCTTTTTATTCAATAGAATTGAATTTTTTAAAAAACTGAAGATTAAGTTATCTGTGCTGTAACCTAACCATAGGGGTGAGTCCTTAGGAATTCAAACTGAGATTCCTAAATTCAAAATATTCAAATTTATTGTATTTTCATTAACAAGCAATCTGACCTCAATAGTCATTCTTTCCAATCTTAAACATCCTACTTTAAAAAGCCTAAACCTTTCCTCCATCTAAAACTAGAACCCAGCAACCAAAAAAGGAAAATAATTCTTTTACTATTTATGGATTACTGTTCACAGCCCCATAACAGCTCCCATTTCATCCCCAAAACTCTATCTACAGCCTTAATCAACCCTAACCCTATTCCCTACTTTTCGCCTTTAATTCAACAACCAAACTTCATAATTATTTAACGTCAAAAATTTTCCAACCACCAATTTTTGGAAATTCCAGCAACCTAACACATAAACCCAATCCTACCCCATTTGATTCACAAACCATACAAAATTTTACACCACATAATACCCCAACATTACAAGCTTTACATACTCTAAGCCCACCATATAGTACACAAACCTAACCATAGACAGTATTATTAGATTTTACGAGTGTTGTCCCACATCACATCAGTGTGAAGGTCATTCATATATACAAAATAATGGCACAGTCAACAATAGATTTGGACACTAGGATATTCTAAGCTGCAAATACAAGTATATTGTAATTTTTTTGCCCTGACACCTTAATATAAACATGAGGTCGTCTAGTTCCTAAGCCAACGCATTTGCCAACTCACACAAACAAGTTCTGTATATCATAAAATTTGTGATTGTTACACCTTAATATAGACTCATCCATTGACCCAATAAGTGAACTGTGTATAATCTAGAAACCATAAACATCAGGAGAAGAGAGTAATGATGTTCTAAACAACCGAAATGGACATGATATATACATATATGAGAGAATCTGAGTTCATCAGTCCATGAGAGAATCTAACTTCATCAGTCCATATATTGCTAAGGTGGCAGCTCATGTGACATCATTAACAAACAACATGGCATCTCCACAAAAAGCCAACGTATCACTCTTGCAACTCAACATGTGGCAATCTCCAAAGGACTGTCCAATCTCCATTTGCACAAGAACATAGCTCCACAGATAAAACTGAAGATTTCACATGGTAGTTTTGATCGAAAAATCAATCTGATTTATTTTGTACCCCTGAGAAAAGTGGAGCATGCAAGGTTTTAGATGCTTCATCCATTCTTTTCCCTGGCGTAATTGGCCATCCTGGACAGGAACCAGATACCTCACCTGTAAAGTAAATCATTGAACCTACAATCCAACCAATTGGGAAAGAATCAATAGATTCCTTTTCGGGACTGATTCATCCTTCCCGAATGAACCATACAACTCTCCATTGTATTGTTCTCAGTTCCTCAGAATAGAAGTTAAAAAAGGGTATTTATTCTTACATAGCTTTCTCAAAATATGACAGATTTCAAAATCTCCATGAAGCTCCAAATATGTCAATCCCACATTCAAGACAAGCAGTGCAAGCATCTCAGACTTCTACAAATGGGCACAGAAGCATGTGGACCATTGCCACTATGCAACATATATCCGAATCAGTGACGGAGCTAGGAATTCGGATGAGGGTGAGCAACGTTGAAAAAAAAAAGATATTCTTTTTTAAAGATATTTTTTTTTAACAAAATAATACATAAAAGGATTGATAATACTTTCGTTTATTACATTTACAATTGGTTCTCAATAAGTTTTCATATTAAGCAAGACTTTCATATGTATTGAAGAGAAAGCTATGTATATTTAAGTAAAACAATTATACAAAGCAAAACAAACTCAAATGTGTGTGTTTTTAATGTATTCCTCATTTTCTCTTACAGTGAATACTATTAACAATTTTCCAATAAGTCAAACTAGTCAACAAACCTAGAAAATTATCGCTTACAATAATTGAAAATGAAATGAAACGAAACTGTCTCTGTGTTGAAACTTGAACTATTTTCAATTAAGTTAAAAAATAAAAATTAATAAATTGTGCACTTTACAATATGGGTCTTCACATTTTTATAATGGGTGTATATTAATGATTTCCATGTACCATACACAATAAAAGAGAAGTAGACAAGATGGGTCTTCACATTTTTATAATGGCTGTATATTCATGATTTTTGTGTATCATATACAATAAAAGAGAAGTAGACAATGATGTTTTATTTAAGTTCTTTTTGTACCTTCTTAGAGATTGTGATCTTTCATTAAAGAAAAATATAGCTGAAAGATAAAAGTGATGATTAAAGATGGAGATATGGAGTGTCTAGTGATCAAAGAGGGAAAGAGAGGGATTAAAATGGGTCTAAAGATTAGAAGTTGGGACAGTTTTAGAATTCTAAAAATCTTTATACACAAAATAAAAGTATAAAAAAGTTGAGGGGGACAGTTTTAGAATTATAAAATTATTATATATACGAAAAGAGAACATAATAATTTGAGTGTGGTCCTGTTGTAGCTCTGTCCCTGATCCAAACCAACCCCGTCACCACGAAACCGGTCCTCTTGACCATGCACTTTATAACTGAGTCCAAAATTTTCAGTCGCATAATTTCATATCTTCATGATGTTGAACAACACAATTCTACAGCAGTCTAGTCAGATATCTCCAGGTGATCTCCACCTTACTCTGCTCCATTAACAAAGTAACCATAGTGCATGATACACCCTGATACACCTCATGCAATGCCTAACTATGAGCAGGTTTTGGGTGCCCCTCAAACCCGATGCATGACCATAGAGTGCCCCACACTATTATGACTCGGTCTGCTTGGGATCCTAGGAGTATTTTCCCTAGTGGCTAAACTCTCGGGGGGTATTCTTGATACAATGTGACTCTCCAAACTAAGTATCTTGATTGAAGAGGGGACATACTTGGGTAATCTATCGTATAAGATCATTAGCGAAAAAGGAGTGCATATGTAGCTTGGGAAGTTGTACATCCACTGACCTTGCCTTGCCTTCTCCCACCATAGCAAGGTGCAAAAAGAGACATGAGGAAGTGGGGACCAAGGCCACTGTCATCCTTGAACTAACTTAACAGCAGGATGAAAAGTATTAATTCCAGACCATCTTTGAGACTGACTTCCAAATAGTACCTTGAGAGTCAAGAAGTGAGGTAAGCAGCTAAAAAATGCTCACTCCTAGGTGATCCCCTCAACAAGTGGGAGATCCTTAAAAAGATACCTTATCCACACCATATGTATACTCTTCTTTGCTCCTTGGAAGCAATGGAAGAATTCTACTCAGTTCTTATCATGAGCCAATGGTCATTGAAGTTGTGTGCCAATTCTACAAGACTCAATAATGGACTTCCTCATCACCGAAGCTATAACTGGCAATATTGAGATCGCCAAATTGGTCCAATCTCATCAACTGAACCATGTCCTTCAATGCTGGGTAAATTCTCCTCACAAGGTCATGAAGAATTGAGAACCTACACTCAAAATCAGAGTTTGAAGATTAGAGATGTTCCTCAATATGCACATTTTGTTTGAGTTTTAAACAGCCTCAAGGATCAATGCAGACCTCATCCTTGCTTTGAACTCCTCCTTAGCAGGTAAGTACTTGGTTACAGATCCTAACCAGCACAAGGAGTTAGCTGGTTTTCGAACTCCAAAAAAGAGTGAAGGAAGTGCCTTGCTCCATGGAAAAGAGAAAGATCAACTCTAAGGTTGATCATGGTGGCATTTTCAATTTCAACTTCTGCTTCGAGAAATAGAAGTCAATAAAAAATTTGCTGCTTCTGAAAAATCTCACTCCCTAACCTAAACAAGTCTCCTTCGCTGAGGTATGGGGCTGCCTTCCACTCTTACCTAGGTGGAACCTCAGATGGGCCTGACCTTGCTTCCTTAGAATAACTAGGGACATCCTTTTTTTCAACCCCTTTTTCGCTAAGCCCTGAGGAGTAAATGAAACCTATGAAAAGTGAGGTAGAAACCTCGAGAAGCAAAGACTGGATTTGCAAAATATATGAATAATAGAAAACTCAAAAAGAGAAGTTGAGGAATTTCAAGATCAGCTGAATGAAAGCAGACATCTCAAAGATGTAAGGTGGGAAAAAATATGCCTAATTAAAGTGCAGCATAAGTCACTAGAGCACACAGTTGGACTATAGCTGTTGCAGGGTGTCATTTCCATTTCCGCGTCATTATGAATGTACCATGTTGAATATCTCACTTCTCCAGGCACAACAAATTTCTCCAGTGATATCCACCATACTCTCCCTATAACAAAGTCACTACATTTTGCTGCACCCTGATAACACTGTACAATGCCTAGGTGAGCACCTCTTGCCCTCACCTAGCAGACTACAAATAAGACTTCAATTCCTATATTTTAAGAGAACACTCTGGTACATTTAGTGTGATCCTAATTCCTTTTCAAGGAACATTAAAGGCATCTAGACAGACTCACACTTCACCAACCTAAAAGCTCCAAAGGGTGACATCGAGAATCTCTGGACAAGTAATTACTGTCACTTTATCTATCATAAGACAGTCTCAACTCTTGACCGCCAACTAGCCCAGCCCACCTAGGATCTCCATCATCTTACTTGTAATATCTATAAAATCCATCTCATCGATAAGAACACGCACTATATTTATACACACACACACACACATATAAACACACAGCAAAAAGAGTACCTTACCAAGTTGGCATCAGGAAGTTCTCGAACAGCCTCATCAACATTATCTGCAGTAGCTTTGACCTGGCAAAAGTGAAGAGCATTTAAATGTAAAATAAATTTGACTATGTAGAAATGCCAAAACAATGCTGGATTTTTATACCAGCATGTAAAACACAAATGAGGAACATGCAGTCATAATTCTAGTGCTAGCTACAATTTGCATACATGAATGAGCATTTTCTTGAATTCTCATGTTCATAATTGTTATTTCATGATTCTTTATAGTTTTACTGAATACTAAGAAGTATGGATACAGATATCAAAAACAAATACGACATGAGATGGATATGGCGACACGCCGAATACTAAATATGTTCTTTCATACATATGATCACAAATTTTAAGACTAATATTATTTTTCATCAACCTAAAAATAAAAAAATCCACAAGTCACAATTACTAATGAGCTATAACAATAATTATTTCAGTTAAGAAGAAGGAAAAAAAGGAGAGAGAAAATGGGCTGAAGTAGAATTTCTACTATTTACAAAATTTGAAACCCAGAATTAAAGAAAAGATTGCAGTTGTACATAGAAAGAAAAATGATTTTGTTAGGAGAGGGAGAGAATTAATTAAAGAAAGAAATAAATAAGTAAAGAAATAGGGAGAATTAGGGTTTTGTTGCCGAAGAATAGGACTTTATCGATAACAAATGAGAAAATCTATAAAGGAAGAAGGAGGTTTCCATGGAAAGAAGAAGAAGAAGATAAAAGTTTAAATAGAAAATAAAAAAACAGAGAGGATTTTTTTATGCATAAGAAGGCTTGCCGGCAGTGAAGCATCGATGATCGGTCCTAGAAAGTTCAACTCTTGATTGAAAAAGAGAACAAGACTCTTCTTATTTTTTATGTTTTAACCTTCATATTATTAAATCTTTTCAAATAATTTCAAAATGCTTTAATCCATCCTATTCTTTTTTCAAGTTTTTTTTTTATAAAAAAAACCCACCAATTCATACACACTTGTCTGTGGCGTCCATGCTGTGACGTGTTCATTTATTTAAGAAAATTAAAAAAACAATCAAACATATTTTTTGACACGTCTAACATAACTGTGTCTAATGCATGTTCGTGTCTGACACAGATATTTCAACCTTTTAGGCCTCGCCATGCTTCCTAGATTGCATTTATGTCCTTAAATGATAATATTCTCAAATAACTACTCTGGTTTTAGATGTTAAAATTACAAAGGACATTTATGAGGAAGGTATTACTAAAAGAAGAGGATAAAAATGAAGTATTTACGGTCACAGTAAGCTTATACAAGACATTAACATTAAGGCCTTTTAAATTGAATGAATTTTTAAGAGAGAAACAAGTACCACATACTGCGAATTTTATTTATTTATTTGTTAGAAAATACTCATATATCAGAGTTCTAATTTATTATTCAGTTTTTGTAAATAGGGATGGGGAGAGTCGTCATTCTTTCAAAAAATCACTTCATTTTTCTTTTTTCTTTCATCCTTTTTTTTTTTGTTAGAATGGAAATGGAGAGACGTAGAGAAGAAAGATCATATAGTTTTTGTTGATCGTGGCGTCCCCAGAGATATATTATAGTGGATTTTAGAAGGAAAAAAAGGGAGTAAAAAATAGAAATATTAACTTGATAAAGTACATGTATAATGGGAATGTAACTATATGAAGAAAAAACTATCAGAGTTCAGTAATTCTATGCTTACGACAAATTCTTTTACTTAGTTATGGATGAATGAACAAAACACATCTCATCTATAATGAGTTTCCTAGAACAAAGTCAAATGTACATTAAAGCCTTTGATGGTTCCAAATAAGTAGGACAAAAGCTGGATATATAGAATGTAATTTTAGCAAAACAAGATACAGGGTGAAATTCGAGAGTCGAGATATTATTATTATTTTGAAAACTAAAATTTCATTGGAAAATGCTAAGAAAGGGGAGCACACCCCAAATACACTGCACAAAAAACAGAACCAACTATACCCTCAAAGTATCGACAAAGGACAAAAGATCCTCTACTGATTTTCAATTCCACCCATGAACCCAAAAGAATAAAGAACAAAGAATTTAACCATCACAATAGGAGTCTCCTTTCCATCAAAAGATCTCCTACTCCTCTCCCGTCACAAGACCCACAACAAACAAAGACGGGCATCCCTCCAAGCATCTCTAACTTGATTCCCTACTGCACAACCTCTCCAAGCCTCAATCATGCTCTTCGTGGAATCTAACATGACCCGAACACTAAAAATAACATAGAGCATCGCCCATCCATCCCTAGCCACAGGACAATGCAAAAGAAGATGGTTCACCGACTCCTCATCCCTCTTGCACATACAACACCAATTAACTAAAATCTGACGCCTCCTCCTCAAGTTATCTAATGTCAAAATCCTCCCCAGAGCAGTTGTTCACCCAAAGAAAGCCACCTTTAGAGGGGCGTACCCCAAATAGCCTTCCAAGGAAAGTATATCCCCTCTACCACCAAATACCTGTAGAAAGAGCGCATCTCAAACCTTCCCTAGGTCGAGTCCCTCCAATGACTTAGAACGGTTAAAAGTAGCACCAACCAGAGATAAAATGAGAAAAAATCAATTAAGATGGTTTCACCATGTGTAATGAAAACTACTAACAACACAGCTAAGGAAGACTGATGTGATCCATATTGAGTACCAATGCTACAGGAAGGAAAACCAGAAAACTAACATGATTGAGGAAGAATGATAGTTTGACCATGTTTTTCTTTTCAAACCATGCATATCATGCAACATATCTCTTTCACTGAAATAAGTGGCATTACACCGTAAGGAAATCTAAAAACTAAGTAGTGTCAAGTTCTCAATCAGTGTGATTTTTAAAAAATAAAGAACATTTGATTGGAAGTGGAATAGAAGGCGAAAACAAACTTTTAAGTGACAATTACTGAAACCGGCACGATAAGAGTTGGGCATCACCATTATGTTTACGCCCAAATGTGATCATTCATTTCATGAAAATTTGAAGTATAAGAATCCATAGATGTTCAAAAATTACGAAGAAACTATACCAACTTGGCACTTTGTAGTTCTGTTCTCTCAGAGAGGCGGTTTCTAAGGGGTTCCAAATGATCACTTCCATCTAGTTGGACACCAATGAAATATTGAAGTTCACCCTACAAATATCTCAAGGGACTTAAATTTTTTGAGAGGGCAATTGCATCTAATAAACTCAGAAGATAACATGGATAGACACCTTTTGATCACGCATGGGCTGCAAGTGGAATAAATTCCAGAATTTCTTCCCTGCAAATTTGTATTTCACACAATGAGTAGTAGTATTCCCGAGCCCATCAATGATTCTGTTGTTAAAGCAGTACCATACTTTCTGCTACATATGCACCACCAAAATATTTAAAGCAATGACTAACCACTCTTAGTGTAGTTGATCAACTGTACAGTGATTTCCCTTTGCTCTCTGATAGCATTTCTTATCTTTGAGACAGTTCCTTGATCCGTTTCAGGTCCTTGGAGAAAGCTGCATGATCAAATAAAGTTTATCAGATACTGCTGATTAAAAAATATTTATTATATATTAACAAGAGAAGAAAAGAACGGAGGAGGCCTAAGTTCAAGATTTCATGACTCAAAATTCCATGGCAATGTGAAAAAATAAAAGAAGTCCTTGCTGATTTGACACAGAATTCAGAGATACATATGACCAGAACTATGGAATTAGAAAAATGGTCACCACCATTAAATGGTAAATGCAGATCATGAGAATATCGATATTTGACCCTTCAACCTGCGAACCACAAGTTAATATATCTGCCTACCATCAATATTAGAAATGTGCAACAGATAAGATCAGTTGTACAACTTCAGGACTCTATATGGGAAAAGGACACGAGTTTGGTCTAGTAAACAAAGACATAAAGATCATGCATCATCAATGAAACAGGATGAACTCTCAATAGGAAGAATTATGTAAGAATTAAAATTCATACCGGCAGTTTCTTCCTAAAATTTCCTCACGCGTATACTCAGTCAACTCAAGAAAGCTATCTGATGCAAATATCTGCACATTTAGGAACAGATTATCACTTCAAGATATAATCGGCATCTAATTGGACATCAAACAGGGATTCAAGATATAATCTGCATCTAATTGGACATCAAACAGGGAGCATGTTTGCAAAGCAAAATGAAAATCCTTTTCCATGCAAGCGTTGATGAGATACTAAAAGGGAATGTACTAACACAGAATGCACAATGAGTAAGTTTAAAAATGCCTGGTATATAAAGATGAAGATACAGATTCAAATAAATGATAACTATTCTTTATAGAACCAATTATGTTTTATAGAATTCCGGACACAGAAACTGAAAAACAACAAAACAAGATAAGATGAGCAAAAGCACGTCCTAATTGTGCAAGGATCAGCAATCCACAACAAATAACTACTTCTGGAGTACGCTATTTATGTCTTAATCTGTGATGCTTGTCTAGCTAAAATGGATGTTGGCATGCAAGATACATTAAAATGTTCACAATAGAGACAGACGTTATATCTCTAGAAAAAGAATCACAAATTGAACTTTCTGACAGAATGAATGTCATAGATTCACTATTTTTAAGCATATAATCCTTTTTGTAAATAATCGGAAAGAAATACAACAGTGGAAACTACCAAAGTTCAGCTTTATGAATCTTTATTTTACAGGCCAAAAAACAAAAAAATATCTTACAATAGGGTTGTCAGGAAGTCTAGGATCTGTTATCACAAAATTCTTTTCAATGCGTTCCAATGTGGTTGCTAGGTCAATTCCTTGACGAATACCCGTTTGTCTTTCAGCATGGTCCCAACTGTCAGAGCGCCCTATGTCTTTAGTCATCAAAACCTCTGGCTCAATACTTGGTTGATTTTCATGCTTCCCTGTATAGCTTATAGATCTCCCTTTAAACCTGCAGAAGATTAAATCATATGTAAGAACTGATACCTTCCAGGAATAACCTACTATGCATTCATCGAGCTTATGTTGATAGTTGAATAAGATATTTGACTAATGAAATTCTGAGCATTAGAATGTCCGGGAGATGGAAAAAGAGGAAGGTAAGATGGAGTCCTAGCAAATCCTAACACAGCATGCAAAAGTTTTACGCAGTTTCAGGACAGGTGGCCATTCGGCAAATCGTAGCCAAATATACAATGGTTCAATTCCACCTAAATAGTTGGAATTGAGAGAGAAATTTTATATCACTGTTTACAGTTCACATTAATTAATTGAACCGAACTTGTTTCCCAAGGTAGCATCGTACGCCTTGAGAAATAAAGTGTAGATCAAGAAAGGTAGAAATCAATATTGATAAGAGACTCGATATAGTAGTTTTTATGGTTTTTCTTGGTGAAAAATGTTCCAAGTCATTTTTCCTTGAGATAATTTTGCAAGATTTTTCCACAAGTAAAATGGTGGATAATAATGCAGAAACATGATTACTAGAATATCTAGAATTTATTCTCCATGCTATCATTTATTTCTATCACTTGCTTCAACAAAACTAAAAAGGAAGGGACAAACTTCTCTGCCAATTAATTAATACATGAAAAGCCAAGATCAAGAACAACACATTTTGCGGGATCAGCCACACTTTATAGGATATAGTGTTGGGTGGCTAAGAAGCAAAAAGTTCATAAAATGAGCATGACTGTAATGCTGATGTTCAGATGGGTGAGTGGTAAGATAATTAAAGACTAGTTATAAATGAACACATTTATGAGACAGTTGAAGTAGCACTCATTGGAGACAAAATGAGATAAAATCGATTGAGATGGTTGTTTTAAACTTCATGCGACTCGGTCAAATCATAATGGACTTGGTCAAGGTTGCACCTGAACCGACGAGATTCAAGACTTGGGCAAGTCAGCTCTATTATGATCATTACGGAGCTGTCACAGCCAAGTCCGCCAACTGGGTTTAAAAAGCCATTTTTCCTACCATATTTTCAATCCTTCATCTTCCAACCTATTTTCTCAACTTCCAAACATTTCCTAAACCTTAATTCTACATTTCAAAACTCAAAATTGCAAAATTTGGCAGTAGATCTTAAATCAAAGCATTCCAGTCTTGCAAGTAATCAGTAAGATTGTAAGGTTTTTATTTTTTTTCTATTACCTAGATCTAACATGAAAATGCCAATGTGGACATGGAAAATGGGTGATGTGGTTCACATTGAGGATAATGTCAGGCAAAGGGAAACACAAAAGTTAATATGGGTTGAGGTAGTAAGGAAACATATAACAGAGTCTGATTTAACTGAAGTTGTGCCATTAGGTAGAGCAGAATGACAATACAGATTTTAAGTAACGGAGTGCAAATAGTTGAGATAAGACTTTCTTCAGTGAGATGAGTAACCAAGATCAAGAACACATCACACCTGTTAACATGCCGACCAATTCTTATGCAAATAGATCAATTAAATCATCCTATGTTCCTACTGGTCAAATATTAAAGGTAATGGACATTTTACTTTCATTTACCTTTGTTTGGAGGAAAAAAATTAATCTTTCAAAACCTATAAAGATTTCAAAAACAAACTGAATAAACAAGAAAGAAAAACTTTGAAACAATGCAATTAAAGGAAAGCTTAAGCTTTGAACAATCAACTTGCTAAGGTAACAACATTACATGCTCGAAAATATTGAAGTATGAAAGACACTATTAAGCTAAGGTAATAACATTATTAAGCTATAGAAAGGCTTATACCAAGTCAATTTAGAGGCAAGTCCAAAAACTATTAACAATTTGAACCATACCATTTATCTAAATGGTGCTTTTAGATGTACTATGAACTGAATGAAACCTCCGAGTTTTAAATAATAACCAAAGTGAGTCCATTGTTTCAACAGAATTGCGGTAGTTGTCAAATTTTAAATCAAATTAAGTATTAGTTTCCTTATACATATTGACTGTCAGACATACTTATCCTCTTCTGGCCTCTTTAGCTTTGGTGTTAGCATGTGTTGCCAAACCCTTAGGTCAAGAGTCGAGGATTGCTAAAGAGTGAAGAGAGGAAAAAAATTGACTGTCAGACATGCATACCACTAAGCCAAACATTTATGATTAGGCTTCAAATGAGATATCTGTTAAAAAAATGACATTTGATTGCAGGCCATAATTAAAAAAACACAGATAAGATGTATAATGTTATTAAGGTCAGGGGCAGAGGGAGAGGGGGGCTGCCCCTCCAAAAATTTTCAAATTTTTTTATACTCCATAAAAATTGTTAATTTTTTAAATAAACTCCACTTGTGGTCCCAAAATTCATAAAAAAAATTCAATTGTGGTCCCAAACTCCACTTAAGTAATAATGATATTTTTTTCCCAAAGTGGAATCAAAGTACTTGATTTTTCTTTATAAAAACTGAAACAATTGATGGAGGAAAAAAAAAATTTAACAATATTTTTTCTTCTTCTCTATATCTTTTCTTTCTCATATCAAATTTTCCTCTCTATTTATTTAGGCTTCATTTTTCTCATATTTTGGATTATATTTCCGCAATATATATATACTAAAAGTAATATTATAAAAAAAAATGTATACCACAATTGATTTCTAAATTTTTCAAATTTTACTACATAGTTGTGGTTTGGCTCCCCTAAATCAAAATTTTTGGCTCCGCCCCTGATTAAGGTTATAAATAGTTCTAATTTTTTAATTAAGAAAGCAAAAGTTTAACTAGAATCTTATATTCTATAGTTTTTTTATACTATGAGTTACGTGATTGTACATCTTTTAGGTGCCTACTACATTTTAGCTTCCAAATATATGGAGAATTTCTATTAAGTCTCAAAACTTTAGAAAAGTACAGTAGTAACTATTAGCTGAGATATGTGCCTAAAATCATGAGATTTGACTTATCATATTAGCCTAGATATGATAAGTCTATAATCATGGAATTTGACTATATTTATGTATATATTTAGGCATAGAATATGCATTGATTTTAGTTAATTTCCTTTCTTGTAATATTTAACATGTGCTCTTTTCAGCTATAAATACCAAGCTGTGAATGTGTGATTAACACACTCATTCAAGCCTTGACATATTTCTTCTTTTATGTATTTCTTCTTGGTATCAGAGCCAGAGTTGTAGAAGAAGGTTTTACGCAGTGGTGATTCCGTCTCTACCACAGATTGCGGTGGCAAAGAATGGTCGGTATTGGTGGCATCGATAGGAAGAAGAAGGCTCTTACAAAGAAGGATGCCCTTGAGGAGGGTGAACATACTGTGCAGAAAACAACGCAGGGTAGCCATGTTTTGCGAAAGGTTGAAAATGTGGTTGTCCGGCTATATGTAAGCTGGTAGCGCTCCTAAAAAAAAATCTATATTTGGACTCTGGAATGGTCTGAGGAGACATTATTATTGTATGAGGAGACAACGTTATGGTCTAAGGAGTCTGAGGAGACATTACATCATTATGGTCTGAGGAGACATCGTTATGGTCTGAGGAGACTTTTTTAGTGTTTGAGGAGACTTTTAGTGTTTGAGGATCCATTGTCCAAGTTGGGCGTCTCAGATATCCATGCATCAACTTGAGGGAGAGTGTTAGTCGAGATATGTGCCTAAAATCATAAGATTTGATTTACCATATTAGCCTAGATATGATTAGTCTAGAATCATGGGATTTGACTATATTTACTCATATATTTAGGCATAGAATATGCAGTAATTTTAGTTAGTTGTAATATTTAACATGTGCTCTTTTCAACTATAAATACCAAAGTTGTGAATGGGTGATTAACACACTTATTCAAGCCTTGAAATATTTTTTCTTTATTTCTTCTTTCCTGTATTTCTTCTGTAATAATACCAGATACCATATAATGTAGAGGACATAAATTAATGGCTTCAAATTTTAAACACAGAATGGAGAAATTTTTTGTAAAGGAGGCACAAGAAACCTAAATGAAGTCTCTAAAAGCATCCTTAAGGCACCTGTTAAATAATAGTACAAAACCTAACGAGAAAGAAAAATAAGAACTAATCTTTCCCAAAAACCTCCATAAACAATTAAAGTGGCACTTATCATATGTATTGTACCTATCTTATCATGTATCGGTGAAGTATACTGTCAGACATAATCAAGATGTAAATCATTTTACAATTTTATTAGACCAACTTCTGTTTCCAATAGCTATTTGAAAGAGAATGCAATTGATTGGAGTTTCGGAAACAACCAAGCACCACCTTAATGGATGCAAATACTTTTCACTCATATTAGAAAAACAAGAGTATTACTCAGAGGGTGCCTTAGCTGATCTCTAAAGTCAAAATGTTTTTTTCACATAATATTTCAGGAAACAAAAATTAGTCAACAATAGTCAGTCATTTCTTGGCAGAGTAAGACTCAATTGCTGAAGCTCGGGTTGTTCAGACTTAACTGTTCAACCAAATCTGGAACCTTAGCTTAAGCTTGCCACAAGCTCAACTAGCTTGCGAGCCCATCTATGCTCAGTGCAGAAGGGTTGAGGTTGAGTTTCATTGGAGTGTAACTTTAGTAAATAATACATGCAGTGTAACTTCAGTAAATCTAGAAATACAAATGAGGATTGGGAATCAAGAGCTATAAAAAGCGAACATTTTCATTATTTAGGCTCAATTATTCATAATGAAGGAGAAATTGGAGATGACATTACTCATAGAATCAAGGTAGGATGGGTTAAATGGAGGAGTGCATCTAGTATATTGTGTAATAGGCGTATCTCCTTAAGATTGAAAGGGAAGTTCTATTGAATAGCTATTAGACCAGTCATACATTATGGCACAAAATGATGCACGGTTAGGAAACAACATATGCATAAAATGAGTGTAGCGGAAATGCAAATGTTTAGTTGGATGTGCGATAAGACTAGAAATGATAAAATTAAAAATGATCACACTCGAATAATGGTTAGAGTAGCACAAATTGGAGATAAAATGAGTGAAAATCAGTTAAGATGGTTTAGACATGTGTAAAGAAGACCTTTAGGTGCACCGGTTAGGAAGAGTGACATAGTCCACATTCAGGGTAATACTAGGGGAAGAGGAAGACCAAAGTTAACGCGGGTAAAGTTAGTAAGGAAAGATATGATAGCATGTGGTTTGAGTCATTTGACTGAGGTCATGACCTTAAATAGAACGGAATGGAAATATATGATTCATGTAGCCAACCCCAAGTAGTTGGGAAAAGGCTTGGTTGTTATTGTTGTTGTGTTGTATTTGTAGAGACCGGGGTTATTTTGGACTGGTTTCACTTTTATTTATTTACTTTAGAAAAAATGATTATAAATTGATTAGCATATGTTTTATATACGAGTTACGTATATGGGGACTTGTTTTGAAGTTCGGAGAGTTTTTCCAGCCATTTAACTCATTTTGAGATTTTTAAGTTGGCGGGGCTCGGGGTGCCGGACGGGTGGGTCAGGAATATTTTATGGAAATGTTTATTTTTGATTTTGAGTCATTTGAGAGTTTAGAAGTGAGATAGAATGATTTCCGGAGCCGTAGCCATTTTGGGGGTTTAAAAAGAAGTTGGAAAGGTACTCTTAGTGGCTAAAGGGCATTTTGGTCATTTTGCACCCCCAAGCCTTATAAATACAACTTTTATTCATTTAAACATTAGATTTTGGCAAAAGCTAGGGCACGGTTCTGATTTCTCTCTTCTCTCATTACACTCCCAAACTTCTCACTAGGTTTTCATCTCTAAGAAGCTAGATTTGAAGGTTGCCTAAGAAAGAAAGTTTGGTCTGCGTGTTGAAGGCTTACTTTTGATCGGTTTATCTTTGGATTTGGGTTAATTCTCATTCCGGCAGATTTGAGGTTTGTTTGGAATCTCTTCCAAATTGAGGTAGGAATGTTTAACATGTGAATTCCATGGTTTTTATGAATATGCTATATGTATTCTTACATATAGCAATGTTTACTTGTAATTGTGGTAATTTATAGTTCCCTAACATGCTGATTTTTAGTTTCATTTCTAAAGCTATGTGCCAATGTGGTGGAAATGATGGAAATGTGCTATATGTGATCTTTTATGCACTTTGTAATCAATTATGTGCTTGATTGATGAAAATGGTGAAGTTTAGAGCTTGAAATGCTAAATTGTCTAAATTTTACAAAGTGTTTGATTAAATGTCTCAATAAAAATGTGAAAGCATGCAACTGTTTGATAAATTATTTCTATGATGTTATATGTACATTTGGCATGGAAAGAGGAGGAAATGAGCATGATTAAGAAGTGTTCATTCATTGCACATACATAGTGTGAGTGTGTGTGTGGTGGTTGCTTAGGGAAAAGTAAACTCGAAAAGTTTCATGGAAAAGTTTGTGAAAACCTTATGGCCACGTAGTGTTGGGATTCAGGAGTCGCAGCCAACCTAGAGGACAATATTAGATTGACCCCAAATGGTGCTAGGCAGTTGTCTAGACTAGGGAGGGTTAGCATTCTCTTCGTGGTGACCATTACTTATGCGTGGGTACAGAATTGGCACCGGGTTGGACTGGCGGGATTTGGTAGTGTGGGTGAGCGTGTGGGTTCCTAATATCATTGCATACTTATCATTATTTTGCATTATCTTATATGATAGTTGCATGTTCATTTATCTATAAAACTTGATTCTTAAATGTTGTTCCTATTCCTTATGTGGTATTCACGGGACTTTAGGAACCATATTTTAGGTGTTTCTATTGAGACAGTTGGCGCTCAATCCTATATTTATCAATCTTTTTCAAACAATATAAGAGGTGGCCTAAGGTATCCAAACCATGATTGGGGAGGCATGGTGGGTTTGGACTTAGTTTTGGTTCTGTGTTCAAATATGTAACAGTATAACTTTTGAGGATAGTATGCTTATATTTGGTTTGTAAACCTAAGTGTGGACCTATGTAAGATTTGTGTACATATGTATAAATATGTATAAATGGTTGGATTTCAATTGTGTTTGACATATTCAAGTGATGTGCATAAAAAAGGATTGAAAACATGTGTAAAATGAAATCAAGACTTCCCATTAGAAGTGCTACGATAGATCGTATTACTTATTACGATAAATCGTACAAATATGATAGATCATATTGTCAAATACGATATATCGTATTAAATGGGACAAATTTTGGAAATTTATGTTTTGAATTACACAGAAAACCAGAGGCGTACAACAGATGATACGTTTAATGTACGATAGATCGTCAATTATGATCAATTGTACCATCCATTACGATCAATCGTATGGCCTAGCTGTTAAATACAATGGATTTTGTTGTTGATATTGATTTTTCAACTGAAAAGGGGTCCACTATAATGGAATGTTGAGGGTAGGAATGCACTTCCGTGTTTACGAAGATTGGTATTGATCTTTGATTAGGGTGGGATAAGGTTTAAGAGAACATTTCCCTTTACTCACCCCACTTCCCTCGCTCTTAACCGGGTGTCAGAAGTCGGGCCGTGACAGTATTTGATGGAAATTTGAAGTCAACAAAAGATGTAATAAAAGTGAAGCATGATGCGACATCTCATGTTAAAGTGTCAACTTTTGTCTACACAATTTTGATTTTCTTTTTTCTTTTTCAAGATGTTGAGATTATAATGACATAGCAGTGCTATAGTAGCCTTGACTTCTGAAACCTGAAATTAATGAATTACCATGACATATTGAAGAAATTACATGTTATCCATCATAGGCATACTTATTCACAGCCAAACTGAGTTGAGCCATGTTTGGGCTTGATTCATCTTTCATTTATAAAATTTGTTTTTAACAAATCTGAAACTCAGCCGAGCCTGAACTTTATGAACAACTTCATCTATTTGTATCCCTACAAGTGATGAACCTATGCAATTCTAGGAGAGTTTTGTAGATGAAAATGACGACAATGATGAAGATTAAGCTAACCTTAGGGGGTGAAACCTAAATGATTACGATGATGATTAATCTTGGCGACCAGATTTTGTTCTTTTACATACAATCGGCCCTTCATTTCTTTACTTTTCATTCCAAATATTTACATAATATTTACCAGTTTTCTATCATTTTGGCCTTTGATTTAAGCTATGGTAGATATCTGTCTTAATATAATACTTTCTGGAAGATATGGTTGATAGCTTCCTTAATATAACATGGAGCAATGGAAACATAAATAAAAAGGACTCACCCCATTAAAGAAATGCGTCCTGATTTTCTAGATATTTTGCCAGACTCCTGGAAGGAACCTGTGCGAGATTTATAACTTCCAGAATCCAATTGAGGGGTTTGTCTACCAGGTGCACTTGTATTCTCAATATCAGCAGATTTAGGCAGAACATAATCAAGGTTGAAATTCCCCTCCACTTCATGCTTGCTTGTAGCATCATGATTTACAGACTGAGTGTGAGATTTTGGATGCTTTATAGTTTGGACAACTTCTGTGATGGAACTTAAGGCCTTCTCCTTCTGACGAGCTGATACATGAAAGTAGTGAAGGTGAAAAAATGTAAGGAAAGTCCTTTTCGAAACCAAATTAGTTGTTTTAGCTTACCATCATAGCGGATTAACGACTTAGACAACCCGTTCGGCCGTAACACTTTATCGTTCACACCTTCCGTGTATTTGCTGACCTCAACCTGCATTCTGCAAAAAGAGTATTGGACATATCAAATGAAGATAAGATTCTAGTCAGACCTGCAGGGCACTGTGCAGAAAAGCACTTACTACTGTATCAGAACAAATACCAAAATTAGATGATACGTGTACCAATAATTACCCCCTATCAATTCCAAATTAATTGACATAGTCATTAAAAAAACCAAGGCAAGATGGTTTAAAAACAGAATAAATTATAAAAGCATTCAGAGAGTTAAATTAAGCTCATATTTTCCAATTACAAATTAAAGATCATTGACCTTAGACTGTGAAATTGTTGATCATATGAGAATGAGATAGTGGAGAACTTGAACCAAACAGGTATCTGCTGCACTAGCAAAGTAAACAAAGAAGAACAACTAGCCTGGAATTTTTGGTTTTAGAAAACATAATTATGTTAGTTTCATGTCGAGAGAGTTTCATTGCAATCTGAAGTTTGACTAATAATTAAAAAAAAAAAAAGTAAATTAAGGGTAAGTTTGAATAAATAAAGTTAATTTAATCCAAGAAGCATTCGCTCTATTTCCTATGTCTTAATTACCTAAATATTTGTCAATGATTCGAGGCCAACCCAATCTAATATCTTGGAACTTATCTGGTTTTTGTTAAAATTCTCACTTTGACAAGTGAGAATATTTGTTAGTGTTTACAACCTACTTGAATCATTTCATCTTCAAAGCGAAGTCATAAGTTTCATGAAGAATGAGGACAAAAGATGACGGTGATGACAAATAGGCTACTACATCAGAAGTGACTCGTATTTTAGTTTGTATTAAAAGGTTAACCATTTTAAACTGATCATAGTTGCCTCTGCTTGGCGTAAAGACTGTTATTTATCATATGCGTGTCAGTTCAATCCACATCAAAACCATAACATTTTCATCTTTCATTCATTATTCAGGTGTATCTGGTTCCATCCTCCACAATAACAACAATTGAAAGAAGATTACAAAAAGTCAACCAAGTTGGTTGCTTCATGTGCAAAAAAGAAAATTAGCTCCACAAAGACCAGAAATAGCGATTTAATAGAAAGTATAATCTTAGATATAGCAGTAGGACAATAAAGGTAGATTTACATTGCCAATAAAAGGAGTAGACTCTAACGGGTTAAATAAATTGTTGAGTTGTAACATGTAAGCAAGGTTTAACACCAGAACAGAACTACATCCTATGTTTCCATTCCGCTCTATCGAAGGTCATGGCCTCAAACAAACCACACATTACCATTTCCTTCCTTACTAACTCTATCCACGCAACTTTGATCTTCTTCTTCGTCTAGTATGTTACTCTTCCTAACTGGTGCACCAAACTATCTGAACCAATTCTCTCTATTTTATCTCCAATTGATACTACTCCAACTGTGATCATTTCTAATTTTATCCTTTATAGTCTTTCATTTGCATTTTCACCGCACTATGCTTTATGCATATATTGTTTCATAATATTTGTATCATATATTTTATGATTGATACAACTTCTCTTTCAATCTCAAGGGAATACACAGATCACACAATATAATATACCATATAGATGAAGTTTGGTGGAAACATAAAAAAGATAGAAAAGAAAAAGGAAGAAAAAGTTTACCCGATAAATTTGATGGTCCTGCCATTGTCGTCTTTGATAGGGGTGACAGTGAGAAGATTCCAGAAAGGGGTGCCATTCTTCTTGTAGTTCAAGAGTCTGCCACAGTAGCTTTTCCCCTCTTTCACAGCATTTCGTATCTTTGTAACCTCCTTCTGGTCCGTATCCTGCCCCTGTAGAAACCGGCTGCATCATCCAATTCCAAACAAACAATCAATACCCACTTCAACACCTTTCTAACAATACCTTTCGCTGCTGACAAACCCCTTGTTCTCTTCATCATCTTTTTCCTATTTATAAATAATAATATGACACAATATTGTCACACTGAATAGTGATTACTAACCTAGAAAATCTATCTGAAAAAAAAAAAACCTAGAAAATCTATATAAATTAATGAACCTATTTGATCAATTGAACTTTTACATAATTTCACTATCAAAATGTTATATAATGCAATAAAAACAATGATTGGTATGAATTTAAAATAATTAAAAGAATTAGAAGGACCTTTAAAATAATTAAAAGAATTAGTTAGTATCAGAATATACTAGCAAACTATATATATATATATATATATATGATATGATATGATATGATAAAAGTGAAACCCGAGAGCGCGCGCGGGGTGCGTTGAATAATGATTACCAGTTCCTTCCAATAACCTCCTTGGAGGAATAACCAGTCATAGTAAAAAAGCCGGAGCTGGCATAGAGGATAGGGCAATCGGGTTTGGTGGCATCAGACACAACAAAGGTCTGTTGAAGCGTTGCCAAAGCGTCTTTCAGTTCCTGAGATACCCTGGGAATTGCCTTGCCTTCTGCAGGAGCAGATTCTTCAGACGATCTCGTAGTACTTGATTCCTGCTGCTGCTGCTGTACCATAAATCTACCTGACGACGACGAGTTTTTGCTATTACTACTTATTCTATCTGCTGATCCCAATATTCCCTGCAGCTGCAGCATAACATTATTATTATTATTATTATTAGTATTAATATTTGTCTATCTGATCGATGATTGATGAACTAGCTAGCTAGTCTTACTAGATATATATATATATATATATATATATATATATATATATTCGAATTAAGACTTCACCACGTACCTGCAGTCCCCATTCAGCTGTCCTATCCGCTATGGTAGCTTCCAATGACGATGACATTACATGGGCATGACCACTAGTAGAAGTAGTGATCATTGGAGACTTGCCGGCCTCCTCTGGATGATCAAATGCCATCCACTTGCCGGTGGCCACTGCAGGCTGCCTGCCGCTGCTACTGGTGGTGGTGCAATTAGTAGTAGTACTCATGATGGATGCTACTACTACTTCATCAGATGGTCCCACCCCATCATTTACCGCCCCGCGGGGTGCTGCTGCAGCTTCAAAGACCTCATGAATTGGTGATGATGATGGCCCCTCATGTTCATCGGATTGAATATCCTTTCTGCTCCCAGTAATTGAATCTTTAGAGCTGGTTGATGCAGCAACAGCAGCACTATTACTTGAGGAGGAGGAAGAGGAGTGCTTCATTTTGATGGATAATGATCAGAAATATGTGATCTCTGTTCGTACAGTACCCACCTGCTAACATAACATATAATTAACCTACATATATACCAACATTAATTAATTGCTACCTATCTACTTACTAAAAGTCTATATATATATATATATATACCAACATTAATTGCTACCTATCTAGTTTCTACAAGTCAATATATATAGTACCATATACTTTTACCAAATCAAACAGATAATATATATATATATATCAGAAAACAAATAATTAAAAGAACCCATCAATCACAAAAATTAAGTACAGAACCAGCATCAGCAATTAATCAGGCAATTGTAGAAAATTGCAATTAATTGACCATATATATATATATATATATATTAAGAAGATTAAATAAAGAAGCAAGAAATGATCATCGAGGTATATATATACATATATATATATATATATATATATATATATATAAATAATGAATAGACACACGTCACTGAGATAGAATTAGAGCAATTGATATATTAAAAGTAGTACTGTACGTTTTGCGCGCGCGCGCTAGATGGTGGAAAATTGTGCTTAGATATATATATGCGCTGCGCCAGCCACCACGTGGTCATTCAAACTTTGGAGCCAGCCATTGCTTCTTCTCCACTGACAACTCAAACAACATGCATCCAGATCAAAGCTAACTGTTAATCTCTGCTTAATAGTATTTGTTTTGGTTAGATAGCTGCTACGCTATGCACAGAGAGAGAGAGAGAGAGAGAGAGAGAGAGTGGAAATTAAAACAGATGGTAGGATATCGAAGATAACGTTTTGCATAAATAGGACTCCAACCGTGCCATGTAGCCCAATCACGACCGTAATTTCAGTACACGTGGGTTGATTCAGGGATCACTGAGGCCGTTTATTTTTTGTTTTTTTTTAAAAAAAAAAAGGTTAAATAGGCTTCTTAATTGTCACAGAAATAACGAAATTAATAATATTTATTTTTATCATTGTCCAATGTCGAAATGGGACACGTACCAACATTTATGAGGCTGCAATACACCGATCTGGTACCCATTAGAGGATAGAATTTTCAATCGCATTCGTTTTGGTCCCCCCACCCTTGGCCTTGGAGAAGGTCACAGGGTCACACACACACGCCATTATTGTACCAATTAACACCATACTTCGTAGACGACAACCACTGCTGTATCCTTTTCTAATCATACACACTCGCAACCATCCGATGATGTCTCAACTTCTTCAGGAAACTTGGGAATTTCCTAATTTGCATGTTTTATAAATTAGTTTTATTTTTTTATTTTTCTCTTTTGGAAGCACTAAGTTTTTATTACCATCTTCAGCAAACATCTAAATTTTTCTCACTGCCAAGTTGAAAAGTGGGCAACCAAACTGATGGGACAACACACCATGAAGTTTTGCTGTCAAACACGTTACCAGGTTAAATAATTCGGCCCAAAATTAATGGGCCGCAACACGTGACAAGATATGAGCCGTAGCCATTCAATTCATCACCTTTTACTTCAAACGGATCACTGTCCAATCCTCTATTACAAATAGAAAAACCTAAGAGACCAAATCACAATTAAACATTTTCCTTTCTCAAAATATTTTAACACATTGTAACCTAATGTAATCATAAACATTATCACAGACAAACACACTAACACTAGCTCATATATTTTGCCTTTACCATGAATAAAAACATTAATTTGATCAATATTTTATAATAGTACTTGAAGCCCACATTTTGAATGTCATATATAACTTAGTTGCCAATGAGTTGTAGCTTAGTGATATTTTTTTGTCTTTTAAATAGAAGATAGAGAGTTAAAAAAAAAAAATTAATATACCACTTGTAGGTTTCCTTCCACTTATTTATTTTATCTTGTTTGTAATATAATTATGTCTTTTATTATACATTGCTTACATGCATGGTGTATACTATACAAATGTCATATTACTTAATTATACCATAAGATCAAGTAGTAGGAAATGTTTTGTTATAATTAGAGAATCGTAAAATGATAAAGATAAAGTTTTCTCGATTCTTCTTATTCTTTGTTTTGTTCTTAGTCATAAGTGAAGACATGAAACATTATTTGGAGACTAGATATTTTTCTATTGCGATCACTATCAAGTTTAGCACATCGGTTCTTAGACCTGAAAAAATTATATAACATTAACGATCTATGTAACTTTGACAATGACAATTGAAGATTTTTAATATATCAACATATATGTATTATCCCTACCCTTATGGGTAGTATCAGCATCATACTCCTATGGTGGTCCCAGTGTGTATGGCACGTGTCTATATTATATGTATATTATAGCACAAACAATCACATCCTTATAAGATTTTTGAATAAAAAAAAAAAGGAATGTGAAAAATATCTGTTACCTTCATTTTAGTGCCCTTCTTGATTCAACCAATTTTGGTGGGTATTATCATATATGTATTAGTGCCCTTCTTGATTCAACCAATTTTGATGATTTTTAATGTATCAACATATATGTATTATCCCTACCCTTATGGGTAGTATCAACATCATACCCCTTTGGTGGTCCCAGTGTATATGGCACGTGTCTATATTATATGTATATTATAGCACAAACAATCACATCCTTATAAGATTTTTGAATAAAAAAAAAAGGAATGTGAAAAATATCGGTTACCTTCGTTTTAGTGCCCTTCTTGATTCAACCAATTTTGTTCGGAGAAGGGTGTTTCACAGTCTTCAACTACAACTTCTTACTAAGGCCTTGAAAGTAATATTCCCACTACTACTGCCATTGTCAACTATAACATTGCAAAACTTCTAATTGATCATCTACCTGGTCCTGTAATTTTATGTTTTCCTTCTTGTAATTTTATGTTTTGACAGGTTGTTTCCCTTGGCATTGTCTATCGATCACAGTGCATCTATTCCCACAAAGCACACATGTCTCCCTTAAGCTTATACTAAGCTATCAGCTTTACTAATATTTACTTCTCTTTAGGCATATCCATATAGTCAAAAAGGTGTTCAACATGAATAAGCCATTCCAGGAATCCTCGATATGAATTGAAGATGTCTATTAGAATTAGGGAAATCTACCTTTATGCAAAAGTTATGGGCATGATCACGCATATCAGACAAGATATATTCTTTGCATATGGTAGAGGCCTATATATGTGAATGTATAAGAACGTCACCAACGTTCGGCTAGCCACCTTGTCAGCGCAAATCCTAACTGAGTCACGAACGTTGGTGCTGCTTATCCTAATTCTAACAATTGCTTGTTGAATTCCCTATAACAGGCACTCAATTCATCTGAATCACTGATAGAAGCAAAAACATTCATAACACAACAAATAAACTATATAATCCACTAGGTATCGGTAGAGACAAACACAAATTTGTTATTAATTAATGATAAGCTTACTCAAAAGTTTGAATATTACAACTATTTATAGTGAAAAAATAATCGAGATTTTAGCTACCAGGAAATGACCTCTAAAATATTAAAATTACTAATAAGTCCCAAGTCACAAAATTATACAGTCCACCAAAAATCAAAACAATCTGAATCTGATTTAACCCTAAACAAACTCATGCGTGATTGAACAATTTTAGTAGGTGACTCCAATATAGAGGCGCAGTGATATGGAACTCAAATTCTATGAAAATTTAGTCGGCAAGGAAGTCTGACATGCGAAGGAGTTAAAATGTTGACTTAAATTATAACAATATAAGAATAACTACCTTATCTCCTAATACCTTTCTGTAGTGAGGAGAAAACACCCAAAATAGGTATGACACGTGGACACGACAACTCAGCTCATACATGGCACCCACGTTATGAAGTGTAAGACATTGTCCAAGTCATCAACTACTAAACAACGAAGACACAAAGGAAAGTCAGAATCTTCTGTGTAATTACGGAATCAGACAACATAATTCCTGTAAGGGATTATCATTCCATAAATATAGGCAAATTCCCAAGAAAGGGGGAATAATTGTAGGCATAATCAGTGTACTCTTAAAATTACATAAAAGAAACATAAAAGAATGAAAAAAGGTGAAGGTTTTACTGAAAACAAGTGTAGTGACAATTTTTCTGTACCTACACTTTCCTAGTTTAATTGGAGGAGGTAACTGAAGTAATTTTCTACTAGAATTATACTACAAAATATTATTTTATAAAAAAGAGAACCAAGGCACATCAAAAGGTACACAATATTAAATATAGAATGACTTTTCTGTTTATACAATTATAAATAATAATTTGATCATCGGAGTGTACCCGATATCGGCACTTCGCCGACGCAATCACATCTTTTCTGTTTTGCAAGAAAGCGCGTCGAACTAGATCGTGAATTCTTTTGCATTATTGACGTGAAATGAGAAAATTATAAAAAAAAATGACTAAAATCAACTGTAACTATATTGAAACAACCTAATTTCGGGTTTGAAAATGGCTCTTAATAGCATTATAGAACTCGTCTACAATTTTTTGTGCATATTAAGAGCTTTGTAACTTGAATTGGGAGTTATGACCATTTGATGGATCAGCTGCAGGAATATCATCGTTTGGAGCGTCATTTGATGGATCAGATATCGTCGTTTGGAGTGTCAACATGATCAGCAGAAGGCTCAAAAACTGCATCTATACTTGTATCACAACAAAAGTTAATATTGGAAATAGATTGCTGTGGAATAGGATGATTTTTGCCATTTCTATTGTTGTCCCAAACCATTCATCAAGAAATGGAAATTCTGTAAGCTCCAGTGAAGATGAAAACAACTTCGATTGTGATGGCTTGAAAGGAAATTTTCCTTCAACAAAGATGACATGCCTTGATATATATATTCATTTGGTGCGAGGGTCTAAGCACTAATAGCCCTTATGGATTGGAATGTAGCCAACAAAAACATATGGATAATTTTTCTTAACAAACTTATTTCCCCTTTAATTTTGAAGAGATGGAAAGCACAAACATCCTAACGCCCGCAAGCCAGTATAATCCAGTTCCTTTTGATATAGTTTGAAATATGGATTTTTTTTGTGCAAAATCGAAGAATGCATTTTGTTAATTAAATAAGTAGCAGCAAGAAAAGATTCAGTCCACAAAGATAATGGCAAATGCATATGAAAACCCAAGGTTAAACCAGTTTCAACTATATGACAATGTTTTTGCTCAGCCACACCGTTTTGTTTAGGCGTACCGAGGCAAAAGACTTGTAATTGAATCCCAGAGTTTTCAAAATGATTAAGAAACTTATAAGAATTAAATTCTCCACATCCATCACATTGAAAAATCTTAATTTTCTTATCAAACTGATTTTCTACAAGCCTTTGATACTTGAGAAAATAAGAATAAAATCCAACTTTCTTTTCAAAGGATAAAGCCAAGAAAATCGTGAAAAATCATCTATAAAAATAACATAATATCTGAAACCTTGATTTGAGGCAACTGGGGCAGGTCGCCAAATATCACAATGCACCTTTTTAAGAGACAAATCTAAAATTTTATTATTCAAAGTAAACGGTAGCTTACAACTTTTTTTGGATTGATAACCAACACAAATAGATGGTTTAGTTGTCCAATTAGTGACATTGATAACTTTTCTTCCTTTCAACAATGACAAAATCGTTGAACTTGAGTGTCCAAGTCATTGGTGCCACAATGAGGATGAGACGCTACTCTTTATTGTCGTTAATGGCTCTTGAAAACTTGAATCTAGTGCATAAAGCTAGCCTTGTTTATGCCCATTCACCACTATTTTCTAGTTTTAGTCCTTACCAACAAAATTAGAGGATGTGAATTCGACAATACAAGCATTATCTGAAATAAATTTGCTAATCGACATTAAGTTCTTTTTCAATTGTGAACTACAAGAACATCTTTTAAATTCAATCTCCCAACACAAGGATCTCCAATATGTGTAATAAGCATTTTATTTCCATTTTCAACATAAATAACATCATTCCCTCAGTAAGATTTAAGCGAGATAATATATCTGCGTCATTTGTCAAATGCGCAGTTGCACCTGAGTCCACATAGAAGGGAGGAATCTTCCTTGTTTAGAGTAAGGGCTGCTAAAGCTTATGGAAAGTCCTCTGATTGATGAAAGTAGTCAAACTTGTGCTAACAATCAAGAGCAACATGATTCATTTTATCACAAATTTGATAGGCTACCTTATCATTTTTTTCAGACACTTGACTCATCCCGGTTTCCTTTTCCACCATTTTGAATTTGTTGGAGGTCAATCCTGATGTGTTGTTGATGCCAGTTAGGGTGTTGTAGCTACCTGCTGGAGTGAAACATCTTCCTTTAGAATTGAAGTTATTGCGACCTCTTCTACCACCATGTCCACGACCTTGTTGGCTAAATTAGGCCTGAGCATGTTAGATGTAGACTCATTATTCCTCTCTTTGAGCAGCAAGAGTTTGTTCGTGCCCTTGAAGAGCAAGAACAAACTGACTGAAGGTGGGATATGGTGGTTTCGTCACCATTACAAGTCAAAAATTCTCATACTTTGATCCGAGACCACGGGCAAATTGGAATACTTTGTCAAGGTCAGAGATGGGCTGCTTTATAGCAGCAAGGTTTGTCGCAGATTAATTTGAAATCCCTTATGTATTCATCCAAGGAACGTAACACTTTCTTGATGGTTACTAACATGTGTTTGAGCAACCCTTCTTTCTCAACAGTTGTTGGAAGTAGTTGTTATTCCAACGAATTCCACAGAGAGTAGGTAGTTGCATCTTCGTCAAATGATGGCTGAGCTTCTTCCTTTATTGTACCGAGAAGTCATGAGATGAGTAACCCGTCATTGGTTACCCACGAGTTATAGGCTGGATTCACACTCTTAGCTTCCAAAAGTGCCTCTAGTTTTCCACCATCATTTTCAAGATGATGGAATACGCAAGGACTATGAGCAAATGAGAAATCTGCGACCGCCACATGAGGTAATTGTTGGAGCCTAGTTTGATTGACACTAGGCTAGCGCATTGATGAAATGCTTGGATGGTGAGTTTGGGTTCTTCCATTAGGCTTGGTGAGCAACGAGATTAAAGAAAAAAAATTTGGTGTTTAGGCTTACAAGTTTAGAGTCTCTAATACCATAAAAACTCGTTTGAATTGGTGAAAATTGTGTTTTGTATTGATTTTTTTGTTTGATATATATACATAATAAGGGAAATTCTAGGGTACTCTTAATGATAGGGGAATATTAAAAAAAATAAAAATGAGATTACAATCAATCCTATAAAGGTGAAACTAATTTGTTCTGTTATGATTTATGAGATAAATGCTTGTGTCTTATGACTGTGATGGTGTTTAGGTATCTTTATATAAGAGTGAAGAGTGGGTTATGTACGGTATAATATACATATATATCTATACTACTATTAAAAGTACGAAGGAATTTTTTAGTTTCAGTATACTATTTTTTTATTTTTAAATTAAAAAATATAATTACCCAAGCAAAACCCTTTCCTTTTTTATTTACATTATTTCCCAAACAAAACCCTTTCTTTCTTTTTCTTATTTAAATTATTTCCTAAGCAAAACCCTTTCCTTTTTTATTAACCATTTCTTTTTATTATTAATTTCTAAATTTACTTTTTTATACGAATGGGTTTTTTAGTTTCAGTACACTATTTTTTTTATTTTTAAATTAAAAAATAGAATTACTCAAGCAAAATTCTTTCCTTTTTTATTTAAATTATTTCCCAAGCAAAACCCTTTCTTTTTTTTTTTATTTAAATTATTTCCTAAGCAAAACTCTTTCCTTTTTTATTAACCATTTATTTTTATTTTTAATTTCTAAATTTACTTTTTATTTAAATTACTTTCCAAGCAAAACTCTTTCCTTTATATATATAAATAAACAATGAGCTAGGTCGTGTATTATTGCAGTACTAGAGATTCAATAATTTGAAGTGGGTGATTTTATACGGTTTAATCTTCACAAAGTTTCAAAATGTTTTGCATGTCATTTTCTTAAATAATATATGCATATTCATCTTAGTCTAGTATGTTTTACATGAATTCTTTTTATTTGGTTTGTTTGTGTACTAATTAAATACACAGTACATATTACATATATATATATATATGCATTTATGTACGTCTATATGATTTATGAATAACATATAGAGTGTCTCTTGGTAATTATTGATCAACATGTAGTAATAATTTTGGTACGTAGTAGTGTGTGTGTGTGTGTGTATATATATATATATATATATATATATATATATACTACTATTAAAAGTACAAAGGAATTTTTTAGTTTCAGTACACTATTTTTTTATTTTTAAATTAAAAAATAGAATTAACCCAGCAAAAGCCTTTCGCTTTTTATTTAAATTATTTATCAAGCAAAACTCATTCCTTTTTATTAACTCTTTCTTTTTATTTCTAATTTCTAAATTTACTTTTTATTTAAATTATTTCCCAAGAAAAACCTTTCCTTTTTTATTAACTCTTTCTTTTTATTTATAATTTCTAAATTTACTTTTTTATTTAAATTATTTCCCAAGCAAAACCCTTTCCTTTTTTATTAACCCTTTCTTTTTATTTCTAATTTCTAAATTAAAAGGGCAAGACCCTTTCCCGCCACCATTTCTTTTTATTTCTAATTTCTAAATTAAAAAGGCAAAACCCTTTTCCCGCCACCATTTCTTTTTTATTTCTAATTTCTAAATTTATTTTTTTTATTTAAATTATTTTCCAAGCAAAACTCTTTCCTTTTTTATTAACTCTTTCTTTTTATTTATAATTTCTAAATTTTAAAAAGCAAAATCATTTCCCGTGAGAAAAAGTGTAAAATGAGACCCTAAATACCTATAAAATCACTCTTCCTCTACGCTATGACTCTCCATTCTTTCTTATCAAACAAAACCCTTTCCCTTTTTATTAATCCTTTCTTTTTATTTCTAATTTCTAAATTTAATATAGAAATTGAAAGAGTCAAATAATTACGATATTGGTTGGTTATTTCTTCTTACTTACATTAAGTTTTAATTATTTATTTTACTTAAAGAATATCATGATTGGTAGGACATGGTTGGTGGTCGTAATCCACTATTAATAGTTAAAAAACCAAGCAGAAGTGTATTTATACATATCAACAACATATTGTTCCAATAATTTATTATGTTTTGATATGTTTGAAAAAAATGTAAATGACAAAGACATAAATGCTCTTATTTCAAGTTCAAAATATCAATTATTTGAAGAGGCTAAAAAACTTCTACTTGGAGACATAATTGGAAAATCAACAATGGCATTAAAGGTATTAAATTATTATTATTATTTTATATATTCATTTAATTTTTCTTTATTATATCACATGATTATAATTAATTTATGTTAAAAATATATATTTTGTCACTCAACTCGTAGAAAATACATTACTTTTTTGAAACAAGAATTATAGAGATTAAAAATACATCTGAACCATGGTATAATACAGGTAAGCAATGCAAGAAGAAACTTGAAGTACGAAAGAATGAACTCAGTTGTACTAATTACAAAATAGAAGACGCTAAATGCTTTCAAATGTATTATTATATCTTCAAACATTCTATTTTTTTTAAAAAAAAAATTACAATATGACAAATATGTCATTCTTTATTATTATGTATTAATGAAGTATACTCATTTATGCAGATTTATGATGCAATTTTGAGTCAAAGATATAACAAATAATGCATATCTAACAATATTTGATGGTTCTTAATCATTAATAAATTATTCACTAGATGAGCTAATACAGTTAAAAAGTTAGGTAATACTTTTTTCCTCACCCATAAAATTTATGGATAAAACAGTTCATTTGAAATGTATCAATATTATAATATATTTTGTCACTCAACTTGAAAAATACATTACTTTTTTGAAGCAAAAATTATAGAGATTAAAAATGTATCCGAACCATGGTACAATGCATGTAAGCAATGCAAAAAGAAAGTTGAAGTACGAAAGGATGGACTCAGTTGTACTAATTTCGAAACAAAAGACACTAAATGTTTTCAAATGTATTATTATATCTTCAAACATTCTATTTTTTTTTTAAAAAAAATTTACAATATGACAAATATGTCATTCTTTATTATTATGTATCAATGAAGTATACTTATTTATGCAAATTTATGATGCAATTTTGAGTCAAAGATATAACGAACAATGCATATCTAATAATATTTGATGATTTTTAATCATTAATAAATTGTTCACTAGATGAGCTAATACAGTTAAAAATTCAGGTAATACTTTTTTCCTCACTCGTAAAATTTATAAATAAAACAATTCATTTGGAATGTATCAATATTACTAAAATAAATTTGTTCTTTTTGTAGGACGAGGAAATAAATGAATTTTACGACAAAGTGACAAGTTGCAAAGGAAAATCGTTTCTTTTACGATCAAGATAGATAACAGTAAAAATGACGTAGTCAAAAATAGTTTTGTTGTGGCAGCTATCAAAGAAGTTTTAATTGAGAATGATTTATTTGAAGAAGAACTTAGAAATATAAAAAGGATAAAAGTGTTGAGAATTTCCAAAAGAATAGTAATAGATTGTTTAAAAATGGTTAGAATTATACCTTTTAATTTGTTATAGTTTATACTTGATTCATTTCATGTGAATAATAGTTAATTTATAGTTTTATTTTTTTCAACAAGTGGGTTTATATTATCAAGATTGCATAATGAAAATAGTTTTAGGTGGTTTAATTAATGTGTTTGAATGTGTTATAATAGTTTTTAATGTTTTGGGTATTATAATAGAGTTTTAATTTATTTTTTATCCACGTGCATCGCACGTGCTTTAAACTAGTAAATACTAAGTGAACATTAGAAGTTTTATTTTATTAGAAATAGGGGCAAAATGATACTCAACACTTCCATTTGGAGCTAAAAAGGGACTAGCCCAGTGCACGAGGCTTGATCCATTGTAGGTAAGGGTGCACGTGGTTCATTTCAGTATGATTCTAGAGTTTTAGACTAAATCAGAACCGGAACCAAAATTGATTCCAATGATTCTTTGATTTTGAAACTGGAACGATTGAAGTCTAGAACCGAACCGAACCGAACTGAACCTTGTGGATTCTAAACCACAGTTCTGAAAGTGTCAAATGAAGTTATTGGAATAAACATTAAATAATATTACATCCCATCAAATTGTCTAATAAAATTAAATAATATTACACTCCATTAGATTGTCCAAATAATATTACACCCCAACGAATTATCTAATAACATTGAATAATGGTGCAAAACCCAAACAGATTGTCTAATAACCAAACAAATTGTAAATATTACACCGCCATCCTCAAATAAATTGTTTAATAAAAAGAGAGAGAGATTTGACAGTAGATTTAACAACTCAGGAAGCACACGCTGCACAACCATAATGTAGAACCAAACCCCAAAAACTTGCAAAGATTGACCTCTCATCTCCTCAAACAATAGTGACTTCTTCAAAACAAAAGAAATATATATATATATATATATATATATGTATATATATAGGTTTTATATTATAATCAAGAAAAACAAAACGCTTTAAAAGTAAATTATATAAAAAATGAATATTACCTTATTCAAGTGTTTCGAATTCAGCCATAGTTTCTTTTTTATTTGAATTGGGAGTGGTGAAGCACACAACCAATTTTGTGCACAAATTAAACATTCCACAATTTTGAGACTAAGCGAACTAAGGAATTGATTAAGAACACAACCTTTCGTACTAAAAGTGGACTCAGAAGCAACAATAGAAACGAGAATGACTAAAACATCCTGTGCAACTTGAGAAATAACTGTGTATCTTAGACTATTACATTCTTGTTAGGATTCTATGCCCTTCATAATACTAATTGGGTTGTAAGACGTTTGTTGCTAATATAATATGTGGTTTAAATGCTATAGATACATTGTGAATGTTGTATATTGGTTGATTCATAAGATGAAACGCGATTGTCCATTTTTTTTTTGATAAGTCAAGATTTATTGAAAAAAAGCCCAAAAGGGGGACGCGTCCCATAACAAATCACACGCAATTCTATAGCCTCAAGCTATCCTCAAAATCAAAAAGAGAATTCATCGAGTTACAATTAGAGTCCTGAACTCAAAACAATAAAGAGCTAAGGAAAGAAAATTTAAAAACACCCCAAGAGATTTCACTCCAGCAAAGGATCTCTCATTCCTCTCTCTCCAAAGAGCCCACCAAAGACAAAACAGAGCAATCCTCTAAGTATCCCTAAGAATTGACTCGACATCCATTCTAAGCTTCAATCAAGCTCCTCGAAAGACTTCGACATGACCCATTTAATAAAAAATAACAGACAATAAATCTTAACAATCCCTTACCCAATGACAATGCAAAAGAAGGTGATCAACCGTCTCCTCATCTTTTTAATACATACAACACCAATTAACACATATTATTCCCCGCCTTCGCAAATTATCAATGGTTAAAATCCTCCCAAGAGTTGTTGTCAATCCAAAAAATGCCACTTTCAACGGGGCCTTTGAGTGCAAAATTTCTTTCCACAAAAAAAGAAGCCCCCTGAACACCCATTAACTATCGATAGAATGATCTAACCTCAAATCTCACTTGTCTCAAGCCTTTCCACTGTCACGCCCCAATTTTTGAGTCCCAAAAATGAGGGTGATGGAGTCAAACATCAACACCTCTCATTAACAATCTCACTTTGATATCATATTCGGATACCAAGTTGTCACGCCTCAAAATTCAAATCACCGGAGATCCCGACTCCAAGCCCGAATCCCAAGGGTGAGTCTGTCCATTAAACCATAATGAACTATCTCAATCTTCGAATTACCGTGGAGGCTTAATCATATACAGACGGTTACGATGTATTGTAATTTATGATACATCTATCAACTAGTTCGAATGGGCCCCATATGTGACCACACATGCACTTCCAAATAATACTCCACTTATCAGCCCAATTGTGAATTATGATGTATCATAATGGGGATTAAGATGCATCATAATTTACGATACGTAACATCTTACAAAACGTGCTGCTTTTCACTCACTTTCTCAACCTTATTACGATACATTATAATGGGGATTACGATACATCTCCATATTACGATCCATCGTAATGGATCGTAATCACTCGACCTGTAATTTTTATAGAATTTTTAAGTGTCCACAACATACACCATTCACATCCAAATACATACTACATCTTCAAAATCACTCATACTACTTTGGAACATAACAAAACATTATAAAACCATACATTTGATGCATTGAATCTAAAACTCTATTCATACATCTTCCCAAAATCCATAAATTATCTACATGGTTTAACAAAAGGATCCAAAGTTCAAGTAGTTTAACCGTAACTATAATTCAATAAAATCAACATGCCACAAGCAGACATGGATAACATTAGGTACAATATCCAAAAAAAAATCAAAATACAACTAAGAGCTCCACTTAGCTATTCAAATCCCATCCACCATCAGTGCCTTATCTGTAAAAGTTGGGGAGGGGAGGGGGAGAGGGGCGAGTAAAACAACTAGCTCAGTAGGAATGCCCCAACCCACCTAGGCATCGACCCGACACCGACCTATATGTATGTGCAATCATGGTATCACTACTCTACATGGCATACTCAATACTTTCATGTCAAGCCAACGCAAATGTAATTTAATATGTAGTCATTTAATTAATTCATCATGCTTTACAGTTAAACACATAAGCATCTCAATAATTACATCTTTTTCGGTCATAATTCGATACATAAACATGATTGGTTAACTCCGATGATCATGTGGTGTTGGACAACTGTCACACCTTAAAGTTGAGGTCAGGGTATATCTGCCCCTTCACTCAACCTGTGGTTGACTTAATTCCACAATTTACCAAAGGATTACTAATATCCTAGCACAACCTGTTCTCACATTGTTCTTATAGAAAAGAGATCACAATCATAATCATTTATTCACATGATGTAACCAACTAATATACAAAAAATTAAATACAACCAAAATCATAGTTATCACCTAAATAATCCTTACAACAAATGTTGTCTCAAAATTGAAATAAAAGAATCTAATAACCAGATTCCACCAGGACAATCCTCACATAGATTGCTCCTCCTTTATGCTATAGATACTGGTTTCACACACCTGAAATGTGGGAGAAAAATAAGGGGTGAGCTTTAAAGCTCAGTAAGTAATGTTCTAACTAACTGACAATAACCACTATACCTCAATAGTTAGTACAGTGAATTAATTAATATAACTAATCGTCGATGCATTAATTTATGAAAAAGATAGTATTATTAACATCTTTTAGTACTTAATATTAAACTAACAGATTATTCAGGTTCCATCTCCTGCCCAACTCAATCTATATTCATGACATACTCTTCACCAGAGACCATCTATATACAAAATATCTTGCAGTGTGGAGGCACAACTATACAACTCAAGCTCTAATAGAGAGATAACAAGTATGAAACTGTTCAGATCATAAGATAAATGATGTGGAGGGACACACACACATTCTATCCCGAAACTAATAGTATGGAGGGACACACACTCCACATCGGAGGGACCCGCACTCCATCGTAGTAAGAATTAATGTGGAGGGACACACACTCTGTGCTAGAGGAACCCGTAACTCCACGATGGAGGGATATATACACACTCTATGAAAATATGAATCATGTGGAGGGACACATACTCTGCGCTAGAGGGACCCACAACTCTATGCTGGAGGGACATATACACATTCCAATAATCTCAACCATCACCATCAACCACACACACACACACACATTCTTGTGTACGCATGCCCTATACCTATTTTAAATTTTATTTTTAATCTATGAACCTAATCTAGAGAGAGTATTGTACCTAAAAATGTGTCATCCTATCTATCTTAGCTACTGGTAAAATTTTAGAACCTAACTATTCATAGATAGTTTGTACTCTCGATTTTTGTGCGTAGACGCCTACTTTTCTAACTAGATAAAATAATTAATGTGACTAAATCTAGCCCAAACCTATAACTCCAAACACATTTTGCCCTAAAAAGACTAATTTGATTTTTTGGAAATTTTTCGGCATTCATCGGCATTTTTAAGCATTTTTTTAACTTTCTACATTTTTAATCATTTTAAAAAAATAAAAAAGATATTTTTATATTCTGGGTGGGTTCGAGACTGGTCCCAGAGGTTGGGCTCTGCTAGTGGGACCGGACTAACCTTTTTTCGGTCCTGAACGGTCGCCGGAACATAGCCCACGCGCCTCACGCACCGGCAGCGCCAGTGGGCTTTGCAGCACTATTCATCATCTTCCCCATTCACTAGCCAGAACTGCTCCTTGCACTGGCACTTCTTCCGATGCTATTATCTGCCATTTCCAGCCCCTAATCAACCCTAAAAATTCATCAAAACCACTACCCATCACCCAATCTTGCGTTTGATATAAAACTTCCACTAATCCATGGTTTGAATTAAAAATATTCCAAATTCCAGTTTCTTGGTTTTTGTACACCTAAATCACCTCCATACATCCTGTTCTACTTACCTCATTCTTAAACTATTAATCAATAAAAAAATAGAAAAACTCATTCTACTCACAAATGGTCAAAACAGCACACACACACACACACACACACATATATATTTAAACCCACACAAGTCCACTGCCACCCATCAGCCATTACTTCTTCACTCTGCACCATATTTCTCAATTCAACTACATAATCATACCAAGTATTCAAACCCCTAATTTAGACAATTAATTTATCACCTATAAACCCATTTTTCTTCCACCAGTTCTCAACTAAAAACATTCACTACCGTGCATACACAAATATACCCCGATATATAATATATATATATAATGTATATATAGATATATATAAGCATGTTTACTCTTCAAGCCAACCCACAACCAGTTACACATCAATATATATAACATGTTCTCACTCCTCTGTCAATTACAGTGACACAAACTCCTTATATTTAAATCCTACAACATAATTTAAGTGATAGTTTAATGCCAAGCATACCAACTATTGTGGGAAAGATAGAAAAAAACTTACCGCTGAGAGATGATTAATTTTCCTTGTTGTCTCACGTTATTCTTCTCTTTCTTCCTCCTTGATCTGAGACTGTCAACGCATAAACCCTAATTACCCTCTTATTATTTTTATATAATACCACCCACAAAATCGTTGTTTGGTGACCCACATTATAATAACTTATTCTACCATAGAATAAGTTATACCCTTAATTGAATATCACTTAAATCTCTTTTCAGAAGGGTTTTTTTTACCATGATATCCTTAATGAAGAATTTTATTTTCATAATTAAAAATTTGGGTCATTACGACAACTCTGACGACACCCATATGATTTGGACAACTCTGAAGAATCATACATTCTTAGCAATATATTCACAAAATTATTGAAATTGAATTCATCCTCAAACATGTCTAGAGTGAATACAATTCGATTTTGCATCACTGGTAGACGCCTCAATGTGAGATATAAATTTGTAATTGGCATATTTCGGTGATCAAAACTTGATTGATTGAGTTGTAATTTTTGATTTATTCTTTGTATCGATCATCGACATCTTCGAACTGACACTCAAGTGCATGGAAGCCGACAAATCAGTATGAACACCATATAGTACAGGTAAGTATGGTGAGGACACTCTGCACTTTTTAGTTCCGAGCTTATTTTGAAAAACCAGGGTTTAAATAAAAATTTTAGAGTTTTTCAAAGTAGGACCGGTCCCCAATAATTAGGACCGGTCCAACTTTTCTCGACAGTTTAGTTTTTGCAGGTTTTCAAAAAGTCCCACCGGTCCTATTTATTTGGCACCGGTCCAACTTAGCCTGTTCTAAATAGGAAATAGATTTTGACAAAAATTCTAATTCCTATTGGGTTTGAAACTTCTAGGAAAGTTCTATTTTGGTATTCAACTTCTTTTCCAAGTAGGATTAGGACTTCCTTGCCTATATATATATGTATTCATATTTTCTCTAAAAATGAGCCCTGAAAAATTATTTTAGAGAGAGAAAGTATATACATAATAATTAGGATTTATATATTTTTAAGAACACACATCCATACTACACGAGTGATTTTTAGGATGGTGTTCTACTTCTAATTAGCTGCTCAGAGACTGCATCAAATCTATTTGTTGATCATAACATTGGATTGAAGGTTCTTCGCTTGCTTGCTTACTGAGGAAGAAAGGTGACCAGATTGTACTACGAAGGGAACGAAATACTTGCTGAGTATTTTGATTCTTCCAGCAACCTTTCTGTAAGGGTGGTGACGTTAGCCGGAAGTCTGCAGCAGTTGGACATGTTGTCACAATCATAAGCCTGAGGTGTTCCGCATCAGATCCTTGACAGAGTGAAGAGGGGTGTGAGACTGAGACAGAGTCTGTTGTACTTTGCTTCATTACAGTGAATTGGTTTCCTGAGGCGTGCCGCCTCCCTCTGTGGTTTTTCCCACCTTGGGTTTTCACGTATATCTGGTGCATTCTTTTCTTTACTTGTACTTTATTTATTTGCTTGCTTTAATTGTTTGATTAATTGGACTTAAAATTGAATTAATTAAAAATTAAGAAAACGAGCAAGTGATCCTATTCACCCCTCTTCTAGGTTCTAAAATACTTTTCGCAACCATTTTCGCATCGCGCAACTCACAATTGGTATCAGAGCAGTGTTCTCTAATTTTTGAGTAGTTCCTTGCGAAGTATTTTTAAAATCAAAATTTATTTTTGTTTTCAAAAATTATCATGAAATCTAGTATGAAAGAGGGTGGATCGATTCAGCGAACTCCTTTGTTTGATGGTTCAAATTATACTTTTTGGAAGTCCGCATGAAAGCCTTTTTAAAATCTCAAGGAGAGAGAGTTTGGATGGCTGTAGAGAATGGCTATAAAATTCCTACCACTACCACTGGTGATGGTGATGCTGTTGTGACTGTAGAGAAGGATAAGGCAACATGGTCTAATGCTGAACATGAAAATGCCAATAATAACAACAAGGGTTTATATGCTATATTTAATTCTGTTGTTCCTTCTAAATTTGCTAGAATTTCTGCTTGTTCCACTTTGAAAGAAGCATGGGATATTTTACAAGTAACTCATGAGGGTACCACCAAAGTAAGGAGATCTAAGCTACAAATGCTTGTTACTAAATTTGAAACAGTTAGAATGGATGAAGATAAGATGTTTTCTGATTTTTATTCTAGGTTTAATGATATTGTTCAAAGTAGTGCTAACCTTGGTGAGAAAATTCCTTCTTTTCAGATTATTAGAAAAATCATGAGATCATTACCTGATAGGTTCCAAGCTAAGTTGGAAGCCTTAGATGAGAGCAGAGATGTAGATTCTATGGAGGTGGCTGAGTTAGTTGGATCAATTCAAACTTTTGAGATGAAATATCCAAAGCTTCAGAAATCAAAAAATTTGACTTTAAAAACATTAAAGACTTCAAAGTCTTCAAGTTTGTCAAATTGTTCAAATTCTTCAAAATCTAAAGTTGAAAAAATTGAAAGGTTTGAATATGATTCAGATAATGATGTTACACTCCTTGCTAGGAAATTTAGAAAGATTCTTGAATATGAAAAGGTTAAAAATTTGAGAAAAGGAAATCCTTCTAAATTTCAGAATCAAAGCTCATCATCCAAAGGTAAGGAAAGGAAAGAGAAAGAAGACGACTCTAAGGAAATTGAGGTTACTTGTTGGACATGTGGTGGTAAAGGTCATACATCTAATCAATGTCCAAGTCCTAAGAAAAATAGCTTTAGTGCAAAGAAAATTTCAAACAAGAAAGTTATGAAAGCTATTATTTATGAGTCTGAATCTTCTAACTATGATAGTGATTCTTCTGTTGAGAATGATTGTCTTGCTTTTGTTGCTTTATTGAATGATGATACTGCTAATGATTCTTCTTCTGATGTAGGTGAAACAGAGATATACACTACTCTCAGTCAAGTAGGGTCTGACGATTCAGAAGTTGAGCAGTCTGATGAAGAACCATGTGAAAGCAAGCTGCCAGAACTTTTTGAGAAATTGCTGGAAGCTTATAATAAAAAATCTGAAAAGCTGAAGTAAGAAAAATCTGAGAAAGAGACTTTGAAGAAAAAAAATGAAGATCAAGTGAAGTTGATTGAAGAAAGTAAAGCTGAAATTCTGAATCTTCAAGGCAAAGTCAAATTTCTCGAAAGCGAGGTAAGTCAAGCTATTTCTGCTAAAGATTCTTTTGTTGCTAGAATTAATTTTCTTGAGGCTGAATTGAAAAAATCACAAGAGAAGTTAATTGCTTTTACTTCTGGACAGATTAAGCTTGATAGCATGATTAGTGTTGGTAAGCTTGTAGGAGATAAGACTGGATTAGGTTTTGTTGGGTCATCATCTAAGAAAAAAATTATTTTTGTTAAACCCAATAATTTGATTGTGTCTGAACCCAAACCTAAGTCTCAAGTTGAGTCTGTGCATGCTAAAGTTGTGTCCAATATGCTTTATTGTTCTTTTTGTGGTAAGTCTGGACATAGTCAACACTATTGCTATAAAAAGAGAAGACATTCTAATTTTAATTTTCATGTGCATAATTCTTTTGCTAAGAATAGGGTTCATGCTAAAAAGCCACATTATTGGAACAAACCCAAAAATTCTCAAGGTAAAAAGAATTCAAATAAAAAGAAGAATGGTTTTGTTTATCCACAATTCTTTCCTGATAAATTGCATGTTAAAACTATCTGGATGAAAAAGGAAGATTTGGAGAAGTTTGTGCCTGTTCATACTATGGGATTTAGTCCTAATAGGTCTTTGGGTGCAAAACCCCCTAACTAGGTCATTAGGACTTTGATGGTCATGGATTGAGCTTATGTTCATTTATTTGTTTTCCATTGGACCATATCTTTTTGGTTAGGATAGGTTTTGTTTATTTTTAGTAATAATCATATGAGATTATGAGAATTATATTTTTCTGAGAAATAATATGAATTCTTTATATTTCTTTTTAATTTCACTTTGATTTGTGAATGCATAATTGGGATACTTAGTTTGTCAATGAATGAAATACTTGATTTTATGATCTAAATATTGATGACCAATATGCTGTATTTATTTCTTTTTAGAGGTAAATCTTCTGAGTCCATATAATTTGTACACTAGTCCAACTCTGAGAGAATTGATTGAAAACTAATGTGAAGTTGACTAGAATATATTGTATGAGTAGCATTGAAAGCTTAAATGATCAATGAAAAAAAATGATAAAAAAAAAATTTATGTTTTTATTCAGCATGAAAAGAAAAAGAAAATAAAAATTTGCTGAATATCTAAGACAAAAGGAAAAGGCTACCTTCGGGATGTGTTCATAGTTTCCACTATATTGTAAATCTCCAATGAGATATCTTTAAAAATTAAAGAGTTATTTTGAGGAAAATAGCTGGCTGCCCGTAAGAATGAAAGCCACCGTCTTAGAAAAAGAAAAAAAATGAATGAAAGAAAAATAAATGATTGATCATGTGTAGCTATATTTGCTTATTATCCAATATGTTTTAGAAGATGGATCAAAGGAATTTGATTAATTTTTGATGAAGTGGGATTGCACACACACACATGAATTTATTAGATGAATTTCTAAATTTTTATAAATATTTGTGTGTTGGAAGTTGTGTCATGATCATGAAGTCGAGAATGAATTTTATGGATAAATTATGGGTTTTAAAAATTCTGCATTTATAAATGTTTGAAATTTTTCAGAAATTTTAGAACTCATGTTATTCTCTAAAAAATATGTTTTGATTATTCTCATGAGATTATTCATGTTTTATTTATTTATTTTATGAAAAATTTTCAAAAATTCAAAAATATGTTTATTTTGATTTTGTGTTTATTTTTGACTCTTTATGTGCTTAATTGTCAAATTAGGATTGAAAAGATGTATTTTTGGTGAATTAGAGGTCCAAAGTGTAATTTTTCATAATTCACAAAGTTGGACCGGTCCCCATTATTGAGCAACAGTCGCACTTCTGCAGGTTCTGAGGAACCGAGAGAAGTTGGACTGGTCCCCAAATATGAGGATCGGTCGCACTTAGCGAATGCCCAGAAAATGGCATTCCGCGCGCGCGCCTTGTTGGTTTAAGTAACCCGTCTCTTATATATGTGCGCACACCCCTTCTATCTCACTCCTATCTCTCAACTCAAGCTACATACACACTCATACACTAAAACAATTAAAGTCTCACATACTCTTCTTCTTCTACATTCTTTTTAATTTATTATTATTGGAGGTTGGGATTAAAGTGTTTGGAGGATTGTGATTGATTGATTGTTGATTTGGGAGAGGTTGAACAAACAAATAACTTTGAAATTTGGGGATTTTACACTTGCACACCAAGTGTTCGACAATTTAACTCAATGGAACTTTTGTCGTTATTTTTGGTTCCATTCATTGTGGTTCTTATGGCACGCAAATGGGGACGTACTGAGGCGTCTACCAGTGATGAAAATCGCATTATATTCACCCTAGATATGTTTGAAGATGAGTTCAATTTCAACAATTTTGTGAATATCATAGGGTGCCAGGCAATGAGAATTGAAAGGAGAGTCAACCTTGCTATAATCAAGCGCAAATGGGAGATGGATTTTGTGCAATATTTTGAAGACAATGGTTGGGAGTCTCCTTGTGATCTTAGAGAGATAGTAAGGCCCGACATGGTCCGATATTTTTATGGTAATATGATTACATCAAGCTTGGACAACCTAATGTTTGTGACTAAATGTTATGGCGTTCGTGTTGAGGTCACCAAGGACACTATTGCAAATGTGTTAGGTATTGCAGAGAATGAAGATGGCATTGTTTTGCCATACCAAGTTGAGGATCCAAACAGACCGAGCATGGATGATATGATTAGAGAGTTATGTATACCCCGAAGCCCCACGGCTAGTAGATAGGTTGCCTTCACTCTACCTTACCGATGAGGTCTCAGCATTGAATTTGATAGTCTCATACAATTTAGATCCTCATGACCACAAGGGTAATTTGATTAAGATTCGAGCTGAGATTCTCTATCACATTGTTCGAGGAGATCTGATCAATCTTTCTGCAATAATCATGCGTACCATGATCTTAGCCACTCAACATTCTAGGTCTTCATCAACATTACCTTTTTCACAGATAGTGATGGCTATTTTGAGGGATGCTAGGGTCCGTATTCCAGAGAGAGCTGATATTGAGAAACCGAAAGGGATGATTGATGCCACATCAATTACTCGCTCAGTAAACAAGAAGGAGAAGGACAGAAAGGCCTATGAGCTCAGTCAAGGAGCTGGACAGGCTGTGTCTGGGGGTCGAGGAGTTTTCCAACTTTCTATGACTAACACACCCGTGACGGCCAATCAGATGAACCAGGTTCTCAGGTTTATTCAGCAAGGGTTCGATCGCTTACATGCTAGGATTGACAAGCTTGACCCTGCTGTTTCTGATGAGTCTGCTGATGAGGCTGACTAGACTTAGACTGTTGTTGATTGATTTATCCTTGATGTCTAGATATTTATTTTTGTTCTGTTTATTCCATCAACTGATATATTTTGGATATTTATTTGATTAGTGATGATGATTATTTTTGTTTCATTATTATTTTCTATGTGCTTCATGATTTCTCTGTTTATCTAAATCTCTTTGCCAGTTTTTTGTCAATTTGTTCCAAAAAGGGGGAGATGATATTGTTATATGCATAGGATGCGAGATGAGGTTCTTTGACAAAGGGGGAGATATATTTTTAAGGGGGAGATATATATGATTATGTTTCTTTATTAAGCTTTTCACAGGTTGTGTTGTTTAAGAGATGTGCAGGTACAACGGATTTTTATTATAATCATCTTGAACACACAAGTGAAGCTTCTGATGATCAGTTCTATATTTCTGTGTATTTGGGCAATTTTGTAATCTAATTTTTTCAATGGGTTAGGTTATTGATTATCTAAGTAGTTTTGTCACGAAATTGCCAAAGGAGATTATGAGATATAAATTTGTAATTGGCATATTTCGGTGATCAAAACTTGATTGATCGAGTTGTAATTTTTGATTTATTCTTTGTATCGATCATAGACATCTTCAAGCTGACACTCAAGCGCATGGAAGCCGACAAATCAGTATGAACACCATATAGTACAGGTAAGTATGGTGAGGACACTCTGCACTTTTAAGTTCCGAGCCTATTTTGAAAAATCAGGGTTTAAATGAAAATTTTAGAGTTTTTCAAAGTAGGACCGGTCCCCAATAATTAGGACCGGTCCAACTTTTCTCGGCAGTTTAGTTTCTGTAGGTTTTCAAAAAGTCCCACCGGTCCTATTTATTTGGCACCGATCCAACTTAGCCTGTTCCAAATAGGAAATAGATTTTGACAGAAATTCTGATTCCTATTGGGTTTGAAACTTCTAGGAAAGTTCTATTTTGGTATTCCATTTCTTTTCCAAGTAGGATTAGGACTTCCTTGCCTATATATATATGTATTCATATTTTCTCTAAAAATGAGCCCTGGAATATTATTTTAGAGAGAGAAAGTATATACATAATAATTAGGGTTTATATATTTTTAAGAACACACATCCATACTACACGAGTGATTTTTAAGATGGTGTTCTACTTCTGATTAGCTGCTCAGAGACTGCATCAAATTTATTTGCTGATCAGAACATTGGATTGAAGGTTCTTCACTTGCTTGATTGCTGAGGAAGAAAGGTGACCAGATTGCACTACGAAGGGAATGAAATACTTGCTGAGTATTTTGGTTCTTCCAGCAACCTTTCTGTAAGGGTGGTGACGTTAGCCGAAAGTCTGCAGCAGTTGGACGTGTTGTCTCAATCATAAGCCTGAGGTGTTCCGCATCAGATCCTTGACAGAGTGAAGATGGGTGTGAGACTGAGACAGAGTCTGTTGTACTTTGCTTCATTACAGTGAATTGGTTTCCTGAGGCGTGCCGCCTCCCTTCGTGGTTTTTCCCGCCTTGGGTTTTCACGTATATCTGGTGCATTTTTTTCTTTACTTGCACTTTATTTATTTGCTTGCTTTAATTGTTTGATTAATTGGACTTAAAATTGAATTAATTAAAAATTAAGAAAACGAGCAAGTGATCCTATTCACCCCCCTCTAGGTTCTAAAATACTTTTCGCAACCGCTTCTGCACCGCGCAACTCACACTCAGTACGTCCCTTCTTTCGTGCCATAAGAATCACGACGAATGGGATCAAAAATATAGTCAAGAGTTCCATTGAGACTTTTTGTCGAACACTTGGTGTGCAAGTGAAAAATCCCCAAATTTCAAAGCAATTTGTTTGCACAATTTCTCCCAAATCCACAATCAATAAAAACCAACTCCAATTAGACATTCCCAATCCTCCAATATCAATCAATCCACAAAGAAATGTAGAAGAAGAGATTGCTTGAGTGTTTGAGTGTATGAGAGTGTATGTAGAGCTTGAGAAGAAAAGTAGAGTGTAAGTGTGCATATGAGGACAATAGGCATGTTTAAGACCAAAGCACGCGCGCGCGGATTGTCAAGAATCTGGGCATCCGCTAAGTACGACCGGTCCTCCTATTTGGGGACCGGTCCAACTTCTCTCGGTTCCTCAGAACCTGCAGAAATGCGACCGGTGCTCAATAATGGGGACCTGTCCAACTTTGTGAATTATACAAAAATTACACTTTGGACCTCTAATTCACCAAATACACCTCATCTCAGCTTGATTTAGCAGCACACAGAATATGAAAAATAAACACAAAATCAAAATAAAATATATTTTTGGATTTTTGAAAAATTTTCTAAGAAAAAATATAAAACATGAATAATCTCATGAGAATAATCAAAAACATATTTTTCAAAGAATAATATAAGTCCTAAAATTTCTGAAAAATTTCAAACATTTATAAATACAGAATTTTAAAACCCATAATTTATCCATAAAATTCATTCTCAAATCCATGATCATGACACCACTTCCAGCACACAAATATTTATAAAAATTTAGAAACTCATCTAATAAATCCATGTGTGTGTATGCAATCCAACTTCATCAAAAATTAATCAAATTCCTTTGATCCATCTTCTAAAACATATTGGATAATCAGCAAATATAACTACTTATAATCAAACATTTATTTTCATTGAATTTCATCATTTTTTTAAATTTTTTTTAAGTTCTAAGACGGTGACTTTCACTCTTACGGGCAGCCAACTATTTTCCTCAAACAACTCTTTAATTTTTTAAAGATATCTCATTGGAGAATTACATTGTAGTGCAAGCTACGAACATATCCCGAAGGTAGCCTTTTCCATTTGTCTTAGATATTCAGCAAATTTTCATTTTTTTTTTCATGCTGAATAAAACTATAATTTTTTTCATCAATTTTTTTTTTCATTGATCATTTAAGCTTTCAATGCTACTCATACAATATACTATAGTCAACTTCACATTAGTTTTCAATCAATTCTCTCAGAGTTGGACTAGTGCACAAATTGTATGGACTCAGAAGATTTACCTCTAAAAAGAAATAAATACAGCACATTGGTCATCAATGTTTAGATCATAAAATCAAGTATTTCATTCATTGACAAACTAAGTGTCCCAATTATGCATTCACAAATCAAAGTGAAATTAAAAAGAAATATAAAGAAATCACATTATTTCTCAGAAAAATATAATTATTATAATCTCATATGATTATTACTAAAAATAAACAAAACCTAACCTATAAAAAAATATGGTCCAATGGAAAACAAATAAATGAACTTAAGCTCAATCCATGACCATCAAAGTCCTAATGACCTAGTTAGGGGGTTTTGCATCCAAAGACCTATTAGGAATAAATCCCATAGTATCAACAGGCACAAACTTCTCCAAATCTTCCTTTTTCATCCAGATAGTTTTAACATGCAATTTATCAGGAAAGAATTGAGGAGAAACAAAAACATTCTTCTTTTTATTTGAATTCTTTTTACCTTAAATTTTTTTGGGTTTGTTCCAATAATGTGGCTTTTTAGCATGAACCCTATTCTTAGTAAAAGAATTATGCACATAAAAATCAGAATTAGAATGTCTTCTCTTTTTATAGCAATAGTGTTGACTATATCCAGGCTTACCACAAAAAGAACAATAAAGCACATTGGACACAACTTTAGCATGCACAGACTCAACTTGAGACTTAGGTTTGGGTTCAGACACAATCAAATTATTGGGTTTAACAAAAATAGTTTTTTCCTTAGATGATGACCCAACAAAACCTAATCCAGTCTTATCTCCTACAGGCTTACCAACACTAATCATGCTATCAAGTTTAATCTGTCCAGAAGTAAAAGCAATTAATTTCTCTTGTGATTTTTCAATTCAGGCTCAAGAAAATTAATTCTAGCAACAAGAGAATCTCTAGCAAAAATAGCTTGACTTACCTCGCTTCCGAGAAACTTGACTTTGCCTTGAAGATTCATAATTTCAGCTTTACTTTCTTCAATCAACTTCACTTGATCTTCATTCTTTTTCTTCAAAGTCTCTTTCTCAAAATTTTCTTGCTTCAGTTTCTCAGATTTTTTATTATAAGCTTCCAGTAATTTCTCAAATAGTTTTGGCAGTTTGCTTTCACATGGTTCTTCATCAGACTGCTCAACTTCTGAATCGTCAGACCCTACTTGACTGAGAGTAGTGTATATCTCCGTTTCACCTACATCATAAGAAGAATTATTAGCAGTATCACCATTCAATAAAGCAACAAAAGCAAGAAAATTATTCTCAACAGAAGAATCACTATCAGAGTTAGAAGATTCAGACTCAGAAATAATAGCTTTCATAGCTTTCTTGTTTGAAATTTTCTTTGCACTAAAGCTATTTTTCTTAGGACTTGGACATTGATTAGATGTACGACCTTTACCACCACATGTCCAACAAGTAATCTCAATTTCCTTAGAGTCATCTTCTTTCTCTTTCCTTTCCTTACCTTTGGATGATGAACTTTGATTCCGGAATTTAGAAGGATTTCCTTTTCTCAAGTTTTTACCTTTTTTATATTCAAGAATCTTTCTAAATTTCCTAGCAAGGAGTGCAACATCATTATCTGAATCATATTCAAACCTTTCAATTTTTTCAACTTCAGATTTTGAAGAATTTGAACAATTTGACAAACTTGAAGACTTTGATATTTTTAAAGCCAAATTTTTTGATTTCTGAAGGTTTGGATATTTCATCTCAGAAGTTTGAATTGATCCAACTAACTAAGCCACCTCTATTGAATCTACATCTCTGCTCTCATCTAAGGCTTCCAACTTAGCTTGGAACCTATTAGGCAATGATCTCATAATTTTTCTGATAATCTGAAAGGAAGGAATTTTCTCACCAAGGTTAGCACTACTTTGAACAATATCATTAAGCCTAGAATAAAAATTAGAAAATATCTCATCTTCATCCATTCTAATTGTTTCAAATTTAGTGGCAAGCATTTGTAACTTAGATCTCTTTACCTTGGTGGTACCCTCATGAGTTACTTGTAAAATATCCCATGTTTTGCTGGAAGAACCAAAATACTCAGCAAGTATTTTGTTCCCTTCGTAGTGCAATCTGGTCACCTTTCTTCCTCAGCAAGCAAGCAAGCGAAGAACCATCAATCCAATGTTCTGATCAGCAAATAGATTTGATGCAGTCTCTGAGCAGCTAATCAGAAGTAGAACACCATCCTAAATATCACTCGTGAAGTATGAGTGTGTGTTCTTAAAAATATATAGCCCTAATTATACTGTATATACTTTCTCTCTCTAAAATATTAATTTTCTGGGGCACACTTTAGAGAAAATATGAATCCATATATATAGGCAATGAAATTCTAATTCTACTTGGAAAAGAAATTAAATACCAAAATAGAACTTTCCTAGAAGTCTCAAACCCAATAGGAATCAGGATTTCCGTCAAAATCTATTTCCTATTTGGAACAGGCTAAGTGGGACTGGTGCCAAATAAATAGGATCGGTGGGACTTTCTGAAAATCGGCAGAAACTAAACTGTCGAGAAAAGTTGGACCGGTCCTGAATATTGGGGACCGTTCCTACTTTGAAAAACCCTAAATTTTGTATTTAAACCCTGGTTTTTCAAAATAGACAGAGTGTCCTCACCATATTTACCTGTACTATATGGTGTTCTAACGGATTTGTCGGCTTCTATGCACTTGAGTGTCAGCTCGAAGATGTCGATGATCGATACAAATAATAAATCAAAAATTACAACTCGATCAATCAGGTTTTGATCACCGAAATATGCCAATTACAATAGTATATCTCACAGCCTCAAAACATACTACATTAACATACATTCAACATGTATAATTACTCATTCATCATATATCACAATATAAACCAAAATTAACTTACATAAACATATAATGAGTGGGAAAAGGCAAACATTCTCACATACATGTTATCACAACCAAATAAATACATCACACAACTAGGCTCTGGTTAAATCTGAAAGGGTCGTAATGGCGTGTTTACTGCAAACAACATGTGGTGAGACATATTCTAACTTTTTCAAAATCAATTGGGGAACACAAATCAGTTTTGCAACCCTAATTTTCCACAACCCACAAGTTAGGTCATCACAAAAGAAATACTTCGATAGTTTTATACAATTTGATGTTTATTATACAAAACTATACATTAAACTACAAATTAATTGACACAAAAAAGGATGTCCCAAGTTGTCTTATCAGCAAGAAGAGCCACTTATCATGTTCGGTGTTGCAGTTCGAATGTCCCACCATAAGGTTACTTTTGCTTAAAGTATTGTTCGACTATTATAACTAGAAAAATACGAATATATCATTTCAAAGAAGTTAATAGAGTATTTTAATTAAGGCCAAAGTGACTAAACCTGTGAGAGTATCATTCATTGAAAAATGGTTCGAGAGAAGAATAAATGTATTGGGTTTGTCCTGCTGACGTGGTACCCATTCTGTCAGCCTTGATTTTGGTTTCATTGATATGGCCGACAAACTTAATAGGATATCAGAAGTGCATTAACATTCATAGAGATTCAAATCAAAGACAATAATATAGCATATTAGACACAAAACACAAGATATGTGGTTTTGTGAGTAGCGTAGTGCGAAAGTGACTGTGAAAATTTGATAAAAATCTAGAGGGGGGTGAATAGGTTTACTTGCTCATTTGCTCAATTTTTCAGATTAATCTAATTTTAGTCAAAAATAAAAATTTAAAAAATCACACAAAACAAGTAAATAAAGTAAAGTGCAGAGATAACACCTGATATATGTGAAAATCCAGAAAAAAAAAATCACGGCTGAGGCTGTAGCCCCGGAGAATCAAATCTACTATCGTCGAAGTAGAGTACAATATACTCTATCTTAGTCTCACATTTACTCCATTCTGCCAAAAATTTGATGTTGAATACCTTAGGCTTACTCTTGTGACTTCATATCCAATTGTTGTAGACTTCAAGTTAACATCACAATCCTTGCAGAACAGTAGTTGGAAGAACACGAACACTCTACGAACATTCTATCCCCTTCGTAGTGAATTTTTTTTTTCCTTCCCCATGAACGAACAATTGAAAAACAATCAAACAATCCGATGCTTGACCGAATAACATAACACTATAGTAGCATATGTACTATTGATTAGATTGAGAACGCCATCCTAATATCACTCAGTGAATATGTATGTGCTCTCAAAAGAAAGATAAAGAAAAAACTAATGAAGAATTTTCTGCCCTAATACTTCTCAAAAGCTCTCTCTCTAAAATAATAATTTTCTAAAAGCATATTTGTAGAGAAAACATAACATAATTTTTATAGATGATGAAATCCTAATTGTACTTGAAAAACAAGTTAATAACCCTTTTAGTATGTTTTCCAAAGTTTAAAGAATTTTTAGAAACCAGTTTGAACCAAAATAGAAGTTTCTTTACTGAATCAACAATTTCAGCAAAGTTGAACCGGTTGTACTTTACAGAATTTTAATTTCTGAACAACTGAGATATGTTGGACCAGTTGCACTTGACATGAGACTGGTCTAACTTTGAAAACATTGAACTTTTAACTCAAAAATCCTAGTTTTCAAAATTAGACTTCAAAATATAAATTGTAAAGTGTCCTCATACACTTACCTTGATTATATGACATTCTTACTTGATCAACGGTATTCATGCACATGATCTTCAGCTGATGATTGATTACAATGATTTAAACCAAATATTACAACTCAATCATACTTAGTTTTGACACTATTTGCCAATTACAATAAAGTATCTCACAGGTTATGCCAAAATCGGCCTACATCCACGGATGAGAAGAGATTCACTATAATTCCATACAGATATTACAACGGTAGAGAATACCCAACACCGAACTGTGTATAAAAACTCTTGTCCCAAAGCATTTCACCGCATACCACTCCATGAAACCCTTGCTCTCCATTGGTCTTCTCTTCACTTTATAAATTCGTAAACTCCCTCTACCCATCAACTCTCCCATGAGACTACATCTCTCCCAATCTCATAAGTCTCAACTCATTATAGAGCCCTAAATCCAATTCCTTGTTGGACAAGGATTTCAATTGCTTGAATCCCAAAACTTTTCCAACAATAAATTTTCTAACTAAAATAGGACTCTAAAATAAAAACCTAATTAAACTAGATTTGAGATACAAAATACTTAACAAAACTTGCTTGTGTGTCCCATTCTTTGGTTGGGTGACCAAATTACCAATTTGGGTGCAAACACCATCCCACTTGAAGTTTTTTAGCATTCACGCAACATTTTCTATTGAAAATGAAAGATAAAAGATGCTTAACAGTCAAATTACCTTATTTGCACAATGGAAATGCTTTGTCATCGGGCTATCGCGTTGAATGTACTTGACAGCTTGGCCACACATTAGGTGGTGAGTATGAAAAATTATAGGTTGTTCTGGGAGTTCCAACTTTGTAGTATTCGACAAATGAACAACCATTATTTTCTTTAATGATAGAAATAATAATTCACTATTGGCCAATGGTACTACATTATCAGTATTCCCAGAATACTCAATAATTCCTCGGTGGCTAGAATTTTCACGATATAAGCAAGACGTATTAGTGGATCAACTAATCAAGTTTTCATTGATATAGGATCCACAAAAGAAAAAAAACACTTGTCATTCGTTGGTTATTAGCAGCATCCCCAAAAGTTACTCAGATTGGTAACACTTCCATGACTTTTTTCCCATTCCTTGATTATTATTATTATTATTTTGATAAAACTACTCATGCATGTTGCTAAAGGCAACTCAGTTTAGTAACACTTCCACGAATTTTTTTCCATTCCTTAATTATTTATTTATTTATTTAGAGAGCATTAGCATGTAAGAGTATCAGTATGCTATTAATTAGCTATTGTAGAGCAAGAATGATGGAACTTGAAATATTTTGGGATCTCATAGGTGTAGCATTAATAATTTTAATAGGATAAGAAGTATTCCTAAAATTCTTGTTAAATATCTTTCCATCCACTGTTTGCACCAAAAGTTGGTAAATGATTCATTTTTCTCTGTGTTTTTTGCTACAATTAATAATATAATCATGAGAAAATTCTTTAATTAATAGAAATATAAAATATTAAATTTGTTTCAATTTTAATTAATCGAACATTGTTTGAACTTCCTGCATAAAACAAGTAAAAAAGAAAAGATAAATATTTCAGCAATATTATTACCATTTCATTAATAACAACAACTCTTATGTTTACTAATTACACCATCAAGCAAATTCTAGCTTAGATGCTGGTGGTTTAAGTCCGAAATTGATAGTATGCAGATTGATTGAAGTTTCACTAGGAAAAGTATGACAATGTGAGTTTTATTTTTAACGTATGTGTGTCTTTGTGTGTGTGTGTATATATATATATATATATAAGGATATTAATTATTAAAGGATTAAAATCATAAAACCCTCCTCTACTATGAAAAAAATCTCATAAAACCCCATATACTAAAAAAATCAACCAAATTGCCCCCTCTCGTTAGTTTTCGGTTGAATTAAATAGAGAAACTGCATATGCATCTCACATGAGCTATTGAGTGGTGTGTAAAAGACTAAATTATGCTTGATGCATATGTTGAAATTAAAAGGACTAAAATATCCTCACACTAAGGGGGTTTTATGAGAATTTTTTATAGTAGTAGGGGTTTTATGATTTTAACCCTAAATACATGCATACTTGCTGCTATTATATATATATATATATATATATACACTGATATATATTCTTGATGCATATGTATATATTTGTACATAAATGATATGGTTGAATGGTTGAAGTGTATATATATGTGTGTTGGGTGGGGGGGGGGGGGAGATTAGGTTACTGTATAAATTGATAGTTTTAAAAATTGAAGAGAAAAACATGTAATGTTTGCATGACGTGTGTGTGTATATATATATCTATATTACATTTAAGCATTGTGTTTGAATCTCCCTCCAAAAATAAATCACAATCTAAAGATCAAATATTCTTAAAAAATCAATCTTACAATTCAAAATATCTATGCCTATCTACGGTCTAAAATAACTCTCTCTATCGTCGATCTAATGGTCACGATTCACCCACTACATTCACATCTAAATTCACATACACATCCACCTACCCTCACACCCTTAAAATGATTTAGTCTAACAATTTTTTTTATAGTACCATAGGCACATGCAATAATATATATATACAAGAACCTTAACTAAGAATGAAAAAAAATTCTTAAACTGTGAATAGTTGAATAAATATTGAATATTAGAATTCAAAATTTGTAGATTAATAATAATCCTAAATTTAATTTGAGTTTTGTGATTTTATATAGGTTCAATTTGGAGAGAGAAAACTTCAAGAATGTAAAATGATGGAATTTGAAATTTATAGTAGTGTGACGTGAATTGAAGGAGAAGACGACCCACTTTGGGCAAAAATCAAGAAACCACCCTATACTTTCTAATTTTCTCTAATTGCCCCTTCAACCCCTGTAAAGGGCATATATGTCATTTACAAATAACTTTTTTTATATATTTATTTTATAAAATAAAAGGAAAACATTTTGGTAGTTTTAGATTCAAACTGATGGAGTCGTTTAAATTTGTCCTTATATGAGAGAAATTGATAGTAGACAGAGTTTTTTAAAAATTCAGGAGGTATTTGAAATATTTTGATAGTAGAGGGGTGTTTTATGATTTTAATCCATTATTAAATTATAAAATTATTAATCATATGATATGAAACCAGAATTCTCACTTTTAACCCGATCACCAAAAATGGATTTTATATTAAAAAATTGTCGGTTTGTAAGTGATGCAAAATAGACCCTAATGTGTTCTCATTGATAAAAAAAACTTTTTTTTTTCAATTTTTTTTGGTTTTAGATTTATGAATCAAATAAATGAAATTAGCTTCTTAAGCTTTAATTGCCTATAAAGGAAAGGACGAGCACAAATACCTCTTTAACTTCTATTAGAAAGATGGAATATCTTTTCTTTAATCATAGATAAAAATCAAAAAACAAGTTTTATTCAAATCAATTTATGATTTTGAGTGACTATTTGTTAATGATATTTTAATAACAATTCTATATTTTAATTATTTTGTTTTTGATTTTATTTAACATGATTTTATGATGATTTATTATAGGTTTTATTTCCGTATTTATAGTCCATATAACTGTTAAATTCTAACCTTTATATAAGCATGCCTTTTCCATTTGCTTTGGGTTAGTAATATCTCTCTCTATCTCACCAATTTTGTTTTAACCATATTAGATATATTTCACTATTTTGAGTATTTTTTTTTACAACTTGATAAAAAATTAGTACATCTCGTCTTTCTTTAAACATGTCGAAGTAGAGGACTCATGGATATGAGTTTTATCTTGGAGCCGTACTATTAGTAGAAAAGCCAGACTTAAAAAGAGCTCCTAACATGCATCATGAGTTCTTTCCAACTTATTTTATTATTATTGTTTGGGAGCTGATATTGACACTCCACTAATATCCTCTCGCACTTCACTCCTATCTTTTTTTAAAAAATAGAATTACAAAGGTATCCCTCTACTATACAATATTTGATTCTTATATTTTTAGTACCCTAATTGTCCTTCTAAATCAGGACTCAATTCTAATTCTATTTTATCTTTCTTCAAAAAAAGGTTTTTTCAACTGCATCCTTAGTATCCCAAGTAATTTGTGATTGATTTTGTTTTTGTTTTAGGTTTACAATAGAACAATCCATTTATTGCCAACCAGATACTATAATTGAGACATTTTTCAATTGGAACTTGTTGTTCGTGTCCCTATCCTATATAACTAAAAGAATTCAAAATTTGAAATATTGTCATTTTACTCGCCAAACTTGTAATTTATTTTCTATGTATCTTATTTATAAAATAACATAAATTAAAAATTGGAAACATACCATCAATTTGTGAACAAACAAAACAGAAAGGAAGGGGAAAAAATAAAAAGCAAAGGAAGAAAAACATCATATTAATTTTTTATTTTAATTTTTTGAAATTTTGGTGCAAAGGCTCCTTAGTTAAATTAAGACAATTACATTTGGAAAAGGATTTTATAGAGTCATGTTTTGCTCTTTTTCATCTTTTAATTTTTAAAAGTTCCCTATTAAAATAAAAAAGTTTTCCTTAATTTCCTTAAAGAACTATATATCATAATTTTTATTTAAGTAAAATTAAACTTTCTTTTGATTTTAAATACAATTAATTTTTTTTTTCAAGTAGGTTTTATTCATTGATATAATGTTTGTTTTCAACTCGAATACTTTTTTAATATTTCTCTAGGTAATCTATTATTAACTTCTTCCTAACTTATCTAATCACATAACTTTTATTATCCTAATCACATGCATTTGATTAATACTTTCTAAATTATTATATTGAATCCTAAACTTTTCTACTTCTAAAATAAATATTGATAAATTGATTCAACAAGAAGAAATAATATTTTTAAAATCAACTCAAATAATATAGTCTGAAGAATAAAGTAGAACAAAAAAAAATCACATTACTATAAAAATTAGGGTCAGTTATTCATAGATTTCTGAAATCTCTTCAATACTTCTTGTCTTAATAATTTCAATGACTTCCTCTAACTCAGACATTGAGGGGAGAGGAAACTTGAGAGAGAAGTTGCAATTTGGAGCCAAGAATTCTAATCTTATCAAATAAGGACAATTAGGGTATTAAAAATATAAGAATCAAAGATTGTATAGTAGAGGGACACCTTGTAATTTTATTTTTAAAAAAAGATGAGAGTGGAGTGCCAAATAATATTTGTGGAGTGCCGATATCAGCTCCCTTATTGTTTTCATTATTCTATTAAATTATTAGTTTTAATATTCAGTTAACTATTAAATTGGTTGCCTATTATATTCTTATTTTATTTGTAATTATGTGATAGTTTTTTTATGTTATAAGTGTATATTTTTCAAAAATATGTTTAGTTATAAAATCTTGTTTCTTTGTATGCATGTAGAATGTAAATTATTAAAAATAGGCTAAAGGGCCCAAAACCCCCCTGTGGTTTTGAAAAGGTGCAATAAATTTCCCTGCTATTTTTTGGACCACATTACACCCTCACATGTGTAAATGTGAGCAAATTACCCCCTCAGATCCAATCAAAGGCCACTTACCAATTATCAGCCTCGCTAATTTACAATTTTAACCTTATTATTAAATAATCAAATAACTTAACAAAATATTTTATATGCAGAATACCAAATATATCCTTATACACTTTACCCTAACACTTAACCATTTTGGGACTTGAATCATTTCGAGATACAACAAAAAAAATTCATATCACGTTGAGGAGAGAGCATGTCTGCGTTTGCCATCGCAGATCTAGGGTTTGTGATATACCAGTTCAATTTGTAGGATTTTATCTTTCATTTACCAAATCAAGTTCTGGGGTTATATTGTGTAGTTGATTTCTTCACGATCTTGGTCTCACTAAAGTTCTACACGATAGTGGTCTCACTCAAGTTCAACAAAATTGGTATTTTTTTCTTTTCATCCTTTTTAGATTTTTTAACTCTAATTTCTGATTTCAAAACTCTAATTTTCAATCATCTTTAGGAGTATTCATGGTTTTTGAATATATGTGTTTGTATAGGTGGGTGTGGGTTTCTGTTTTGGAGTTTATTTATTTTTATTTTTTTCCAGCATTTATTTTGTTGGTTTGTGCTCGGTTTTGCTAGCAATATATATACATACTATATATACATTAGGGGTGAAGACAAATTTATTATTTTTTTACCTAAGAGTTGTTTGGTTGATTCAGGATTTTTATTATTTGTTGATGTCGCTTAGAAAATGAGGGAGACAGAAAGAGATACTGTTATTGTATACTGTTATTTATCTATGGGGATAGTGCAGCTACAACAGTAATTAATATTACTATAATTTAACATGTTGGGAATAGGACTTGCTCATGATTAAGGTAGTCCATATCTATTGGTTGATTTTTAAAACCAAATCTATGTTTTTGGATTAGTCAAAAGATAACAGAAACGATCTAATCACATAATCCAAAAGATAGTCAGTAAAACAGTCATTTTATGAATCACTAATGTGAAATGCATGTGGGAGTGGTTGGAAATTGAGAGAGAGAGAGAGATAGAGATCTAAATCAGGCACCAGATAGAGTAAATGGAAACAACAACAAGAATCTACACAGACTGAAATTTTTTAAAAAAGAACAAAAAAAGTTTTTTTTATTTTCATCTTTTCAGTGCAGATATATGAAAATAGATTTGTAGATCAAACATGCATGGAAAGCTACTAATTTTATACCAAGAACCCTTTTATTATTCATTTACCTAAGAGTTGTTTGGTTGATTCAGGATTTTTATTATTTGTTGATGTCGCTTAGAAAATGAGGGAGACAAAAAGAGATACTGTTATTGTATACTATTATTTATCTATGGGGATAGTGCAGCTACAACAGTAATTGATATTACTATAATTTAACATGTTGGGAACAGGACTTGCTCATGATTAAGGTAGTCCATATCTATTGGTTGATTTTTAAAACCAAATCTACGTTTTTGGATTAGTCAAAAGATAACAGAAACCATCTAATCACATAATCCAAAAGATAGTCCGTAAAACAGTCATTTTATGAATCACTAATGTGAAATGCATGTAGGAGTGGTTGGAAATTTAGAGAGAGAGAGATAGAGATCTAAATTAGGCACCAAATAGAGTAAATGGAAGCAACAGCAAGAATCTACACAGATTGAAAACTTTAAATAAAGAACAGAAAAAGATTTTTTTATTTTCATCTTTTCAGTGCAGATAGATGAAAATAGATTTGTAGATCAAACATGCATGGAAAGCTACTAATTTTATACCAAGAACCCACCAACATCACAGCATGTGCTTGCACAAGAATAATGACAACCCCCACATTATCCTACCTTAATAAAATTACTTGCATCAATTTAAATTAAACTTTACTTGATTTTTTGTTTTATTTTGATCTCTATCACTCACGGACCATCATATATTAATTGTTTTAGACAACATCAAACCCTTCAATTCTAAAGTTAAGGAAAATTATTTTGGTAATATCCAATTTTTACCCTATGTTGGATACAGAGAATGAGCAGATTAATTACACTAGAAGTGCACCATGGAGGTGTTTTCCAGACAATACCCATCAAGAGTTATATTGGAGGCACTACCACCCTCTTTGAGGACGTAGATCTACACTGCTTATCCTATCATTATTTGATGTGTGTGACCAATAACCTTGGGTATGGTAAAAACAATGAGTTTTATTATAGCAACCCAATAGTGGCCAGTGATGAAGGGATAAAGCAAATTGTTAGAGATCAAGATATATTGGATTATTGTAGTACTCATTCAAGATTTAGATTGGTCAAAATATTCAGAGTGGCAGAGAAAACTATAGTGGTTAAAGATGTTGAAGACACAAATATGGATGAAGAAGCACAATTGAATGAAGTTGACATGCAATATGATAATATTGGTTGGGAAGAAGAAATCTTAGAATGGGATTCTGTGATTAATCATGGAATGAATGATATTGAAGATGGTAATGATGAAGTGGCAGCTGGTGTTCCAGAGTTGGAGCATGGTTTGTATCACATAGATTTCAATTATTCTGATATTAATCCATCATATTATCCAAGTGATGAATTGGAAAGCTTAAACTCATCTTCTAAAGATGGTGAATATCACATGCCTGCTGCACCAAATAGGGTTTATTTTGAGAGTAAACTCGTAAAGGTTGGGAAGAAATTTGAATCTGCTGCAAAGTTCAGAGAGGCATTGAGGAGTGATTCTGTTGCTCAGAAGTACAATATTAAATTTTTTAAAAAATGAAGGAAATAGAGTTACTGCAGTGTGGTCTGTTGATTGTGGGTAGAGGATTCATGCATCCATTAACTCCTATAATGGCAGCTTTCAAATAAAAAGTTTTATACCAAAGCATATCTGCACATGGAGAAAACATAGTACACAAGCAACATCTAAGTTTTTGGCAAACAACTACATGGAGACTTTGAGGGATGAACCAAGATGGAAGCCAAGTGCAATGAAGAAGGTAGTGTTGAGAGATTTTGATCTTAATGTGTCAAAGTACAAGGTTAGGAGGGCGAAAAAGAAGGCAAAGTTACACATTGAGGGGGACCATGGTCTATAATTTGCTAGGGCTAGAGACTACTGCCAACTTATTCAAAGCACCAATCCTGGCAGCATTGTAGTGACCACTATGAATAGACCAACACTGGATGACCTTGCAAGATTTGAAGGCTTGTTTGTTTGCTTTGAAGTAATGAAAAAAGGATTCTTGGAAGGATGTAGGTCATTTATTGGATTGGATGGTTGCTTTTTGAAGGGGCCATACAAAGGTCAGATGTTAAGTGCAATTGGAAAAGATGGAGACAATGGTATTTTTCCAATTGCCATATCTGTGGTGAGAGCTGAAACAAAACAGTCTTGGAAGTGGTTTCTAGAATAGCTACAAGGTGCATTGAGCTCGTTAAATAGATTTACTTTTATGTCTGATAGGCAGAAGGTATTCAGTTTCTTTTGTATTTAATATTTTTTTATTATTGCAAATCTTAAACTTTGTTTCTTTAGCTAATGTATTTTTATTTTTATCTATTTTATAGGGTTTAGTAGAGTGTTTTGAAGACATATTGCATGGGACTGAGCATATATACTGTGTCAAGCATATGTATGATAATTTTAAGAAAACTCACAAGGGGTCAATGAGATGTGGAATGCAGCAAAGGCACTGACTGAGGACAAATTTAACTACCACATGGAAATTATCAAGAAGATTTCCAAGGATGCATATGAGTGGCTTGCAAAGGTCCTAGCTAGGTTGTGGTTAAGAAGCAAATTCAATAACATGTCTAAGTGTGATTTTCTTGTTAATAATCTTTGTGAGAGATGGAATGATAACATTGGTGAAGCTAGGGATAAGCCACTAATTACTTGTTTGGAGTGGATTCGAGGATATTTGATATATAGGAATCAATCTAAAAGGGAGTGGATTCAAAAGCAAGAAGGACTATTGTACCCTACAATAACACTAAAATTGAAGACATTAATGGATGATGCAAGACATAGTAGTGTAAAACAGGCAGCCCCTGAAATATATGAAGTTTCCTATAAGGGGGTGAATGATGGTGTCAACTTGAGAACTAGACAATGCAGTTGTAGAGCATGGGATCTCATAGGGATACCATGTATCCATGTCATTGCCTGTATTATATTTGAAAGGGGTAACCCTAAGACTTGGGTGGATACTTGTTATCATAGGGAGACATATATGAGGACATATAGTCCTATCATATTCCCTATGCCCTTAAGACACATGATACGTGAAGTTGGCACTGCACCAATACACCCAACCCATTGTTAAGCCTACAACTGGCAGGCCTAAAAAGGCAAGGAAAAAATCAATTGATGAGGTTAACAAAAAAATAGGGCAAGTTAGCAGGCAAATGCAACATTTCAAGTGTGGCAAGTGTGGGGATAAGGGCCACAGAGGAAGAACTTGCAAGGCTACAGAGGAAGAACTTGCAAGGCTTTATACTAAGGTTGGAAGAAGTGTAGGTGGTAGACCAAGACAGGCAATTGCTTCTGGTCTACCTGGTGGACCACCAGACATTGGAGGAGCTGATATTTCAAGGCAAGAAACTGACTGTGTGAGTGGAGTTGCAGTACGAGGGAATACAAGAGGAAGAGGGACTGCCAACGTAGCAACAGAAAATACTAAGTAACTTCAAAAGGTACAATTGTTATTATATAGATATTATTTATTTTTCTTAGGTACGTTTTATTATTTTGTAATCACGATATTATGTTATTACATAGGTCATTAATGTACCATCAAAGTATGGGAGTTTGTTGAATACTTTGTCTCAAAGTTCTTCGGTTGATCTTAATGTATTGTGGAGTACTCAAGCTTCAACATCATCAGGGTATGTAAAGTGTTCTAAATTTTTTAATATTATTATGAATGTAATCAGAATAACTCATATGATGTGTTGAATACATTCCCTTTTCAATTTTGTTGACGGGACCACTACAATGTACCCAAGAAATTAAGTGCAACATGGGATTTGAGGATGCACATGCTGTCAACACCTTTTGTTTATATGGTGTTTTTATTTTAGTGTATGACAACATTTAAACATGCACACCTAACACCTTTTGTTTTTTAGTATTTTGTATTAGGTGTGATTTTGTTGGAATAGATGTGTCATATTAGTTGGAACTTGGTTACTTAATTATGAATGACAACAATATTTTGTTACAATTTGTGTTTGGATGTTATTTTATAGTTGGTTTTATGCGAATTTGCTGTTATGCATGTTTTTTACAAGTGTTTTGAGTAAAATTGTTTTTATAAAAAACAAATCATATTGCTTCAAGAAATTAGCTTGGACTCAACTTAGTAATATGGTATACAAGTTGTATGCTTAGTGGTAGTTTTTAGTTATTGTGTTTTCAGTTATTGGTAGTTCAAAACAAGTGTGAAATTTTGCATTCTTTGTACAATCTTCTCAAAATGTCATCCAAACACAGCCAACAATTGAAGTTGAATCATGACAAAAAAATATAGGCAAATTGTGTACATGCATGAGTGAGAGAGAGGGATGAGACTTGTTGGGTCTATATATGCCTACAAACAATTTTTTACTTCATAATATTCAAAACAAAACAATTACCAAAATTGGTAGATATATATAATATGTATACAAGTCTATATATATATATATGTGTGCGCGCGTGCGCGCTAACAAGAAATTATAGACCCACAATTAAATTAGGAATCAACAAACAATATGGTTGAGAGTTGGGCAGAGAGAGAGAGACGAATATGGGTTCATGCAAATTGGGTATGTTCTGTCACATTGAATGTGTATAAGGGTATGGTATGATATTTTGTTAAGTTATTTGATTATTTAATAATAAGGTTAAAATTGTAAATGTGCTAGGCTGATAATTGGTAAGTGGCCTTTGATTGAGGGGGTAATTTGCTCACATGTATACATGTGAGAGTTTAATGTGATCCAAAAAATAGAACAGAGGGATTTATTGCACCTTTTCAAAACCACAGGGGTTTTGGACCCTTTTGCCTTAAAAATATGAATAAAATTAGGGTAATGCTACTCAGGCAGAATTGTTAAGCAGAATTCATAGGCAGAAACTTTTACATTCATTGGCATTATGAATTATGCCTAACAATTCTGCCTGAGTAGCATTATCCATAAAATTAAAGACTAGTCCTTGCGATACTTCCTGAGCTTTAGAAAACGTCCAGAATTCCGCTCTGAATAAATAAATAAATTTAAATTAAGAACAGACTGGGTTAAAATTATAACACATCCGAATTCAATTTTTCTTTTCTTTTATCTCCACCGAACTTAAGAACAGGAGCTTGAATTTAAAAAAAAAATTACAATAATGACCACCAAATAAGTGATATTCATTGTGACCATCAATCAAATGAATGATATTAAATTCAATTTTTCGTTCATGGATATCCATATTTTCAGTAGTATCTACATTCAAATTTTTTTTCTTCGCAGCAAATATATATACACATACACACAAGAATGCAACCAACGATTCAATCTCAAAAGGCACCATTCCATCGGAAACTGCAACGTCGACTTGAATTGTATTAGTAACAATCATCTCCCTCGTTGCCAGCTATTGAGTCTGTATAGAGAGCGATTATGTTTCAAAAACTGTAATTCCACTTATGTGTGTATACAGAGTTATACATATAATTCACCAAATATATATATATTTTTCGCATATTTATGTATATACATGCGTGGATATGTCAATAGGACATGAACATAGCTTCTTGAATTGTATTTGAGAAAACCATAGGAAGAGATTAGGGACCAAAGATCGAATAATAGAGAACATCTATACATGCATATATATATATATATATATATCTGTGAGGGAGGAGGGGCGATTAGGGTTTTGGACAGTAGAGATTTGCTGCAGAGGGGTTTTTTATGGTCAGATGGGTTATTTTTTTACCGGGTATAATTCATGTTTTTTTCTTTTAATATTACAAGATTTTGAATACACGTCACATTTCATTGGACACTTCATCTTCCTTTTTATGGCCTGACGCAAGTATTGTCCTAAAATCTAGAAAGCATGGACACGAATATGGGACACGGGTACGATACGACACGGACACGGCGATACGAGAAATTTAAAAAAAATAGGACACGGACACGGCGATACGAGAAATTTAAAAAAAATAGGACACGGACACGGCGAGGATACGGCTATAAAATAATAATATAATATATTAATATCTATTAATTATTCAATAAAAAAATACTACATTAAATAAATATTTCAATTCATCATCAAACAATTAAAAATCAAACAAACTTATAAACAAAAATAGACTAATAAATTAAAATAAATTAAAGAACCAGACTTATTTAGTCTTCTATATATATTTAGCTTAAATTTTAATCATAACTTAGTATCATATAATTTTCATTCGAAATATTTGAATATATATCACTGTTATGAAGTGTCCGATACGTCTTTGAGGAGTGTCCAAGAAGCGTCCGAGAAGTGTCCAAGGAGTGTTCGAGAAGTGTCCTAAAAAGAAAAATGTCAGGACACGGGTACGAAGTGTCCGACACGTGTCCGCGGAGTGTCTGAGTGTCCAACACGGGTACGGCACCCTCGGTGAAGTGTCCATGCTTTCTAGCCTAAAATTAATGTTTTTTTAGCATTAACACTATTTACATAAATTATGAGTAGAAAAGTAGTAAGAACCAGAATGAACAGTGCAGTAGCAATAAATATGAGATTTTCACTACATTCACTTTTATTGGAATATGCAAACACAACCCAACCAACAAGGTATAGCCAGCCATTCCAGAACTTGCTGGTATAATGTGGATGGCAGAAAATGAAGCTTCAAGGCAATTATATTATGGCAATCTTCCATAACAGTCTTACAGAGTTACAGATACCATGAATCATGTAAATCTATCCAACATTTCCTGTCAAGATCATATTTTTTTTATAAAATCTCTTTCCAAGCACTTCTAATAACATATGTTGTAGAATCTCTTTCCATAGAATTCACTGCTCATCTACAAGCAAATGCAAATAGAAAATATACTAATCACGAGCTCAAGAACCAAACTGTGTTTCACTTTTGAAATTACTGAAAACTATCAGATTGACTGCACAAAACCAGGTTTTCCAATGTGATGCTACAGTCACTTTAAATACCTAAGAACTCTTCGGTTACAAATTCAATATCAACCTACCATTTTTGCCTTGTGCTCAGTGAAATTCCAGGGTTAGGGACTTTTACCTGTGCAGGATGATGTGCTTCTATCTGGTTGAAAATGACAAAAAGTGGCTCTTCATTCTCTATCGGTGCTTTGGCCTTTCCATTGTTGAAAACCAGCTTAGGCATTCTCTGGTTGCTACAATTCTGTGCCATGAGAGGAAAAAGGTTACCAAACACAATGCTGAAAGGGGAGGTGCAGAGACCTATCATGTAGTTCTAGAAACTAAACACCTACCCTTCATTTTCCCTTTGATATATTAGAAAATATTTCAAGGTCAGCTTATCCATGAAATTTGAGTCGCATTGATTTATTTAATTACCTATAAAATATACAAAATGTTCTTTTTTTACCTAAAAAAAGAAACTCTTCTACATGTGAGGAATAAATTCATATCACTCTCAACTCAAACAACCCAACAGCCAGCCTAAACTGACAAAACTTGATGTTGGATTGATGTCTACAAGTGAGGTAGTGTCGGGATATGGACATCTTGTTCAATTCTCAGACTTTGTCTGGCCTTCATCCCGATACTACCTGCCTAAGTTGTAGTTGAATCTTTTTAATGAGGCACTAATAATGCAGAGAAAGAAGTTCGTGACAACACCTGCAAGCTAGATTGATGCATTCTCTGTCTAAGATGCCAACAGGGAGTCCTCTGTGATCTCCAGCATGCTCCAAGATAACTGGAAGAACACTTGTACCATGTTTGTTCATAATTGTTTGAGCAGAAAGGAGACTCATGCCCGGTGTTACTGTCCACGATACCACACATTTTTCACCTTTCAATGAACATACCTGAGATACTAAAAGCTCCTGTAACAAGAATACCCAACTAGTTGAATTAAAATAGCTGGCAAGCAAGGTGCAGAAATAGAAATTTTCATTTGTTAAATACTTGAGGAAGGCCGAAAGGGAAGGACCATTTTCTACTACTCATTTCAGAAGTTTGCATGCAAAGTAAGCAAGGGCTCAGCAAAAACACTCTAATTTTGTTTTCCTGTTTTCTCCTCATTATTTGCTCTGTGTTTCATTAATCTTTGATCTTTCTTCTCATTTTATTTTGCCACAACACTGGATACTAAGTTTCTTGCTAAACTTGATTTTTATTAAACTCCGTGTTAAATTGAAAGTTAATTTTCAACAAGCACTAAGAGTAGGGTGCCCTACTTCTGGTCTTTTGCTTCTTGCTTTTGAAGATATGCTGAACTCTTGAATGTCCCCCAGTGTCAGTAAACCAATCAGGAGATTGTCATTATCAACAATCACTGCACAAGACTGCTTCTCTGCAAGCATGAGAGTCACTGCTTCTGTTAGCAAAGTACTCATCTGGACAGTCACATATCGTGTTTTCATGGCTTGTGAAACAAGAATCCGCTCCTCTAACTCCATATTATCATTAGAATCACCTACACAGTACAAAAAAGGCCATTAACCATTTTGGTCATTGCTAATTGATTGTTTAGAAGGGGTAGACTGGGCACAGACCTAACCTACACAGAGTGAACTTTCAAATTCACAAAGATTACTCGCATAGGATGTTCTTTCAACAAGTGAGCCAGTATAGGAAAGCATGCCTCGGGTGGAAGAAGACATTTCAGGTTGTTGATTTGCATGGGTGTTTTTCTCTTTAGGTTTCTTATTGTCCCGGACATCCATTCTCCTCGTCTTCCCAAATGTAATCCATGAAGACAACCCTACAGCTCCCAGAAGTGGTAGAACTATTCGATAGTCCTGTGTCAGTTCAAAGAGAAGTAGAACTGCAGTAAGAGGTACCTGACAAACCCCTGCAAGAGTAGCAGCCATGCCAACCTGCACAACAAAATCTAGCACGGTAAACCACATCACGGATTTTGGAACTCTAGGGAAGCAAAATATAATACGCTACTGGTATACCCGAGTATATAGGATACATTAGTACATTACTATATGCAGAAGGAACATCTTCTTGGCAGGGATTAATTTTCCAGAAAGGAGATAAAACAACAGACACATCACATTATGCAACAAGATACACTTGATGACTTGAGCACAATCATAAAAAATATCCATTGATCTACAGATAGGATCATGGCATCCTTGATTAGAAAAACCTAAAGAAGTTTCCATTTAAAGACACTTGGTAATTAGAAAGGCCATTGCCCACTGTAGGTCCTGCCAATGCAAGATGCTGCAGGAATAGACTGGATACAAACCTAATTTACACAAAGTGACAGCTCTCTGACTCAAATCTTCTGTAGCAGTCCAAGCATTTTACTATTGCACCAAGCAATGGTAACTAAGAGCGATTAGTAAATGTTCGTTGATTACAGTGAAGCATTTGGTACAGATGCAAACCTAGATTACCAGAATAAGTAATTATAGCAAAAAAACTCTAGTACCTGACTGCAAATCTCTGAGATAATCAATGCCAGGAAGTCTACCGTCCAATCAATGTTTAACTGACCTTTTTTCCAGGTAAGAGTTTTTGCCTGGTTGACTTTCCAGAATCTTAATCACCATTTCAAAAGCAATGATCACTGTTGGACTATATTAGCATCTACCCTCTAATTTAACAAGGTGAAACAAAGATGACTATGTTCTGTACAATTTTTACCATAACCAACAGCCCCATGTATATGTAATATTGAGAAATCCACAGAATATACTGACAATGGTAACATAGCATATAGTAGGACCTGTAAATGATTATTGTCCAGTTATAAAGTTTTATAAAGTAATGATATAAATTTCGAGCCTGAATAATATAAACAGAGAAGAGTACAAATAATATAGCAAATAAACTACAGTGAGTTCCATAGATGAAAAGAATAAAATAAAACAAAACCCACCCAAATCATGCTTTCAGAATTTGTGACGATTTATGCCTGAAATGTGGTCTCTCACACTAAAATGATCATGCTAATATAATAACGTCATAGATCTATACCAGGCCATATGCTTGTGGTGATGCAACTTCCAAGATAGAGAGGTGAAACATTGGATTGGATTGAGAAATTGCGAAACTAGCGAATTTCCCATAAGCCATTCCTGTTGCTGCACCAATAAAGAGAGAAGGGGCATAGTAGCCTCCTACTAATCCAGATGCCCGGCACAAAGAGGTTGCAACTATCTTGACCACCACCAGCTGAAGCAACAGATCAGCAGAGAGGCCTTTCACATACGGCCGGGATTCTAGCAAAATGTCAACATTCTCGAAACCCCAGTAGAGAATTTCTGGATATGCCAAGGCTATCAGGCCAACAGCTAAGCCACCCAGTATGGGGAAAAAGGGCTTTGGTATGCCAATGGTCTTGTGAGCATTGTCAACAGTTACCAGCATAAACGACGTGCACCTAGATAAGGTCAATGAAACCAAGCCACAGAGGATACCCAGCAAAAGGTACAGCGGAAGTTCTGAAAATGAGTTGAAAAGCTTCAACGCCACAAAACTTATCTACCAAATGAAGCTTGAAATACATACTTCCGGTTTATCATGACAACTCAAATGGATTAGCTGGCTATGGAATGATATGGTAAAATAAAACTTCATGCATCATGAAATGATTCTCTTGCTGAATAACATACCATATAAAGGAGACAATCTGTGGTAAAGGTAGAATGCCTTTTATGTGAACCCACATATGATCTAGTGGTGGAAAAGGTGTGGCAGCAGCACTGGTTCTTTGTAAAGAGTTTAGCAGTTGATCAAGGTGACTCCTAGAATGTTTACTTGCCAAAAAAAACAAAAAAGAGTTTTATATTTTTTTAACCTTTTTAGATTTTTATAATTAATTTGCATGATTTTCAAAAGTTAAAATCCTGCACATGATATGAAAATTCAATAGTAGAAAATTTATTATTCAAGAAAACTTTTTGACTTGACTGAAGATTTTGAAAAATGCTAGACTGAATACATTTTCATAATACAAAATGAAAACGTCTAAATTTAGGACACAATAACTCTCTGAATTAACTTAAAACTCCATAAAATGATGTGTATTAAGTTCTGACATGTCCTTAGTTTCTTAAAGTTCACAAACATGAAAAAAGAAAAAAAGAAAAGGAGATGTCTGTGGGGTTGTATGTGTAAAACTTGGATATAAATTTCTTCAAAGGCAATTTGAAACAAATTTTTTTCCTCATGTGCCACTACAAGAAATTTGGAGACTGAATGCCACAATAATGAACCAGAAGCAAAGTAATAAGACATAAATTTGAGTCAAATGACACTAGTCCTTACAGCTAAGAAATTATAGGGTAAAAGAATAGTGTGCGGGCTTTCAGATCAAGGAAGTTGATTTTGAAGTGGCAGTTATGAGTCAACTTGATATCCAGAGCATTTAATTTGTCTGATTCCCAAACCAGTCAAGAGTTTGGTTTTACCTTCAGAAATATTAACAGAATTTTATAAACAAAATAATATTAATTCGTACTTATATATACTATTAATTTTAGATTTTAGTTATTTGCTAATTTTTGTTGGTTCTGATTTGAATTGTTAGATTGTTTTAGTTTTTCCTCATAGTAGTTACTAGTTAGTATCCAATCACACAATCCCATAACCATAAAAAAAAAAGAGAGAGCAGAGGCACATGAACTTTTACGTGGAAAACTCTAAACAGGGAAATACCATGGGGCCTAGTCCAGCATCATCAATCCACTAAGCATATCTCAAGAAAACCCTAGACTGAGAAGTAAAATAAATTTTATCTTGTAGAGGCTTAGATAGATATCCTACACTAACTATAGACTCATATATATAGACAATGTAGAAGATCCATACCTTTTAGTAAGTTTAATCCTTACAGAAATTTGTTTTCAGAGAGTGACCAAAAATAAACTTCCATAAGGCTAGATCGATCGAGGCATTCATCAATACCTTCTGGGAACCCCTTGATTGATCGAACCATCAATCAAGGCTTACTGGAGTTCAAAAATAAATTCCTATTAGAAATTCGATCGATCCACCAATCAGCTGAAAGCCTGTTGGAGAGCACTTTGATCAATCAACCTATTGAAATCTACATGTTTGTTTTTCAATAAAAACTTAGTTTTAAAACCTGTTTAGAAATCATAATTTGAAAAACCAATTTTTCAAAAACAAGTTTAACTAATAATTTTGAGCCTCACCAAGATCTAAACTAGGTCATCTAAAGGTCATTTACCTATGCCCTAGATATGTGATTGAGCATGTGGGCTTTGCGCTATTTGCAAATCTTTGCCTGCATTGTCTGCAATGGTAAGACTCATGACACTTGACACATTACAACCAAAGTTTTGAGTAGGATATTGCCTATACATGACTCATATTCCTAACAATTTCCATGTACCAATAAGTCTATTGTTATTGAATACATGATGAAATTAAGATTAGAATGCACTACACAACATTAACATAGAAAGTAAGTATTGAAATTGTTTTTAAAGTACGAAAACTAAGTTAATTTACTTCTCTTTCATTAGTTTATGACTTAATAATGTTTATGTTGTTTGTGCACATAATCACGCCAAAGATCACTATTTTGATTTGTGTTGAAACATATGATTGTTGTTATGTTAATTGTGGAAGTTAGGATGACCATATATGCGTGGCAGAAGAATGAGAAAAATAATGATCATGTATAGTAGCATCAGCATGAAAAGAAAAGAAAAAATATAAAAGTAAATATAGCTGATGTATGTCCAGCTTGGAAATGGCTACTTGTGGGATTTGTGCTACACTACCAAGACAAAAGGAAAATAACAGAAAATATGAAAAGTAAATAATATTGTCTTAGGAAAGAGTTGACTGCCCATTAGTGTGAAAGCCATTAAAGATTGGTAAAAAGAGTAAGAGAGGAAATCAAATGAGTATGGTAAAATTTCTACTTGAGTTTCTTTCTAATAATGATTTGGTATGTTTTCATGTATTCGAATTCTTGATGACTATGATTATTAGATGTCATGAATTATGTTAAGATTCAAATCATTATGGTTGATTTGAGAAATGAATTAAACTTCTTGAAACTTTCTTCATTGACAAAATTAGATACTTTGATCTCCGTTACTTGTAAAATCATGTGTTTTGGTCAAAGTTGATTTATGTTTTCAATGGCATGAAAGTTCGCCAGCTGTGAAATCCCATTGTATTCATGGGGTCAAGGATTTGTTGGGAATTCCATTTATATGTGCATGGTTAAATTTTCAAGAAAAACAAGAAAATTATAACATATATTTTTATTTTTGTTTACCTTTTTTTCAAATTCGTAACAAAAGGGGAAGAAAATAGAAACATTAGTTGATAACTTGAAATATTATGGGGGAGAAATGCACGAGCATTGTGATTTAAATCTTTGATATTCATGTCTCATTAGTTTTTTAAGCTTTATGATAATGCTTTTTACATTTTTGTTGGACAGTTTTGGTGTTCGTGCTATGTTTGTGATTTGCAAGCAATAGCATAATAGAAGTCGATAAAGATGACTGAGCAGAGTTTGAGCCATTTTATTTAGTTTATTTATTTCTCTGTACATGTAAGAGTGATTGAGTTTTCCTATTGAGTCAATCATTCTTATGTGTATTTATTGTTTTCTTTTGTTACAAAATTACCAAATGGGGGATGTTAGGTTATTGAGTCATTTTTTGCAATTTTCTACTTAAAACTAGGGCTTTAAGTTGAACAAGATATCTAGAGTCATTTACCTACAACCAAAAAAATATGATGGAGATGAAGGACAATGAAGAACACGTCGAAAATCACTAAATTTCAATCATATATCTAGGTTAAGGTAAGATGAGACCTTCGTAACCATCTATAACCTAGGCTTGATCTTTGAAAGGCTTCAAAGATTATCTCAAGATGCTTTTAAGAAATAAGGGGTGTTGACCATTCAAAATTGTGAATAATCAATTGATATTTTGAATATAATTTAAAAAAAAAAAAACAATAAGGTTAACTTGAAGCTTCAATTGATCGAAATTTTTAGAATACCAGTGAGCTTTGATTGATGTCTCCATTGATCGAAAGTGCCAGATTAAATTAGTGTCCAAATCTAGATGCTTCGATTGATCGAAACTGGGCAGAAGGCTCCGATCGATCGCACGGGATATTTCTGAAAACTCTCTTAAAACAAAATTTTAGAAGGATTTTTGAGGACTTATATATTGACTACAAATATGGGGTTATAGTCAGTCTAGGGTATCTCTTTGATCTCTCTACACATTGTTGAGAGAATTTATATCTTTAAAGAGAAAAATCTTTGAGATTCAATTTAGGGTTTATTTAGAACACCATATTATATGTGATTAAAAAGATCAAAGCAAGTAGCATATGATTGATTCATCAAACAAAGTATCAACCAGGTATCTTTGTGAAGAACAAGGAACTGCACAACCATGGAGAGAAAATGTGTAAGTGATCAAGTTTGTTGACTGCTAGTAGCAGAGATCATATAGGATTGTCTATCTCAAGTCTGTAAGAAGGTAATTGGGGGATTTATGGGCTAGACTGTAGAGTATGTTTAACCTAGTTGTAAACCTTCCTCTATAGTGGATTGTTCATTGCTGGATTAGGTCCCCTGATTTTTTCCTTTCTAGAGTTTTTCACGTAAAAAAATTGTCCTCTCTTTATTTACTACTTTATGTGTTTGAATGGTTTTGAATGAGATATGTGGATTAGGAAACTAATTGAAAATTGAACAAGGATAATCTGAAATTTGAAAAGTTAGTTATTCACAATTAGTATACATAAGACCTGTTCATCCCCCCTGTACGTCCAATTGAACTTTGCGTACCCTGCATATCAGAGGATTGGGTAATGATCTATAACCTTCAGTTAGAACTATTATTATTTTTTCCCAAGAAGAAGATGATGGTATCTGATTTCCTTTGAGTTCAAGTGAGAAAGAACTTCTCTCCATTTCAAGATGGAAGTTCACAACTGTTGCTCTCACAATCCTTGCATTTAATGTGGTTGTTGGCTTTTTAGCCTTTTGAAAACCAATATATATATACAAAGCATGTTTAAGTAAATGCCCTATGATGATGTCATATGGACAAGATCCAGTTCATGCATATCTCCCTCCACGCCAGGTAGCATCAAAATATTACTGATTATATAATATGTATAATTATTATTAATTATCACAAGTAGTTTTCAAAATAATTTGTATATTTTTCCTAAATTAAAAAATGTTCCCCTTTATAGAATAGTAAATGGGGCTTCTATGGTTAATGATGAAAGGAAAAAAGCGATGTTGTAATCCTTACCACTTGGTGATCGAAAATCATATTCTGGGACTGTGAAGGCTGGTTCAGAGCCAAGACCAATTTCTGACACCACGGAAGCAATTACAGCACTGAGTATGACCATTGAAGTTGTATTTGTAAGTGATTTCGATGACTCTTGTGGTGATGGCCATAAGACAGACTCTATAGCAAAAAAACAACCAGCGACAGCTGCATTGAACCCTGTGAAGCAGAACAATTACACAAGTATCAGAATCGAGGATGGGTAAGATCACTAACATGAATATATTACCACTCATGAAGTTGAATAACATTAGTTTTACGATCAAGAGATTGGAATGCTAAAATAAAATGCCAAAACTAGGTTACACCCCTTGTTCCTTTTTTGAAGTTTGAACCAGAACGGCAAAAATCAGACAACGGAAATAATATGATAACAGTCTCCAATTTACGATGATCTGCGTACGGCTGCAAATGAGCGGAGTTGAGCTGCATAGTAGGTGGTTAGAGCCACCTCTGCTTGGAACTAAATAAGGATGTTCAAGCTCTTAAACTAGCCACTTGATTTCAGTTTAACTGGGTGCTATGGGTTCATAATCTGTTCAAGCTAGGTTTGAAACACATATTTGATGGGAAGTATGGAGCCTGATAGTATTGTACACCTTAGCCCAACTTTGCGGAGGCCGAATTTTTTGGGGGCATTTTGGTATTTCTGCCCTTGTTATGTAGCCCTATGAGGTGCCTATATATTTAGTCTGAACTCTCTGTAATTGTGTGCCGTTTTTCTCATCATAGTCAAATCTCTGCAACGCCGAGGACGTAGCCTAGATATTGGGTGAACCTCGTAAATCTATGTCTTTCCTTGTGTCTTTGATCTATTTTTCTGTTAATTTTTCACAACAATATTGGCATGGGGCACACGTTGGTACAATGCTGTCACAGTTTTTTGAAAATGTCAAATGCATAAAAATGGAAAATAAAAACTGCTAATGCTTAAGTACAAGATGTAACAGCATGACGTCTGCACAAAGATAATCATAATTGTGGCAATAAATTTGACTGACTTATCTTATTTTATGTCATTTTTTATGCATAAACGATTGGCAACCATTTTTGGATTTTCTAGAAAATCAATAAATGGTCATACAAGTTATTGAAAATACACAGTAACCTATGAACCATGTTTTGCCAAGCCACTGAGCTAGCTTAAGCAATGCCAGAGCTGAGCGCAACATTGCTCAAACTTGGCTAGTTCAACAAATAGACAGTTCAGGCTTGTATACTTAATTATCAGACGACTTAAGCAAGTCCTTTATGGAGTCGAGCACTCAAGCCTATTAGCAGTGTATATGCACATGGGCACCCTCTTCTAGTAAGCCAGTTTTCAAGGATGAGTTCTACCCATGGGTTTATCATGGTATCAGAGCAAGTGTACTATAAGGATGGGCTGGGTTCGTATCTCATACCCTGCGTGGAGGGGGAAAGCCGAGTGTCTCCAGCCTTGGCGTTGAGGGAGAGTGAGTCCGACATCGCCTGGGTACCTTTGGGATGTGCGGTGTATATGCACATGGACACCCTCTTCTTGTAAGCCAGTTTTCAAGGATGAGTTCTACCCATGGGTTTATCAAAGCCAAGTTGTTTATGAAAGGCTTGATTAATTTGTAGTCCTAAATCTGTGTTCCATGTTTGGATATTCATAATCAAATCTAAAAAACTTGGGTAATATGTTTAATTTAACAGCCAAGTGATAGCTTGCATTTAAGGTTGCTTTTATAATGCAGAAAGCTGAGCAGATGCTTAATTTAATAAAGGGTAATATGCATGCATGTAATTTGACAAATTATGATAATTGAGAAATGCCAACCAGAAGAGATTCCTGCAGCTGACCCTGCAGCCACAAGAGAGAGGTTTCTCTGACCACTTTTATCAAACAAGGTACCAACTCCCTTGGCTATGGATGCACCTATCTCAACACTTGGACCTTCTGGCCCTAATGAATTCCCTGTCCCAAGGGTGATACATGCAGCCAATGTCTTCAAAATTGGTTCCAATGCAGCCTTAACGTTAGTTATGAAAATTCCTTCTGTAGGGCCCTCTAGAGCACCTCGAAGTGCATTCAGTGTGCCAACAATAAAACCTCCACAAACTGGTACTGCAATTACTCTTTCCCATGTTACTTCAATGGGTTCCTCTCTTAGCCATGAAGCACCACGATATGGGATCCCATCCCAGAAAAAATCACGAATTTCATGCACCTAAAAATTGAGTGAGTTTACTTTATTAAACAGTTATTTGTAGGTAATATAGTCGCCTAAAAAATATAATGCCAATATAATTAGAAAGATGCATGCGGTCATAGAAAAGGATCGAGGATAATACGTATTATACATGTGTGTGTGTGTATAACTATTTCAAATAATAGCTTATGAAAAAAAAAAAATTCCTCAAAGAATAATGAGTGGCACCACCAAATCCCAATTGTCAACCCTGGCAAAAGATATTTTGGTAGCCTGCATGACCTACAACTTCTGTACTCTAGAAAATCATAGAAATTTCAGTTTTAGAAAATCCCATTGATGACAAGAATTCTATTATAGGCAATAGCAAAAGGAAATAGCTGATAATCTGGTAACTATCTCAAGGAAAATATTTATATGAAAAAAAAGAACACCGGAGATTCCTTAAGACAATTGGAAACTAATGCAAGGAGCTATTTAGATGCCAACGGCCAACATAAGCTCAATGAAGACTAACAAGAATGTATTGCATATCAAGACAACCAAACCATGACATCAAATAACAAAAGAAATGAATTGCTAAGTAAAAAGATGCAGGAAGACTCTTAGAAATTAACTTGTAGAAATTCAATCTACTTCAATAGAATCAAATTTAAGAGGTTTATATGACATTTTGTTAAAGTAAACAAAATCTCAAAGATGATAACACTTGGGGAACTACAGTTCAACTAGCCATTTATTTCACATACTGTAAAGAAACCATTTTTTAAAGCTGCTGAGGCAGTTTTGGTCAGTTGGAAAAGATGTATCCTATTTAGTAATTTAAACAAGGTCAATGGACCACATACCAATCAAAAAGCCTTTCTTGGGCCAAGCCCCATAGTTGCTATGATTATGATGCAGCGCATGTAACAATAGAAAGGGCAAATTGGGAATTCTATACGGGGCCTGTTACGACCTTTGTGGGCGGGTGCGAGGCATTGGGCGATCTACCACACTGGCAAGCTACAGGTGTCACAATCTAACATTGCCTGGTCAGGTCAAGGTGAAGTGCTATACATATGTCCATCACCCTTTTTTGACACAACACGTTTTAAAGCCATGATGGCTGTGAACCGATCAGAACTCCGCAATTAAGTGTGCTTATGCGAGAGTAGTACCAGGATGGGTGACCTTCTGGGAAGTCTTTGGTTTGAGGGAGCCAAAAGCGGACAATATTGTGTCAGGTAGGATAGGGCGTTACAAATGGTATCAAAGCCAGAGCCCAACCGAAAATGTGCCAATGGGGACGTTCGGCCCCCAAGAGAGGTGAATTGTGATGACCTCTATGGGTAGGTGTGATGTGGGCGGGTGTGAGGCACTGGGTGAGTTACCACACTGGCAAGTTATGGGTGTCATGATCCCATATCGCCTGGCAGGTGAAGGTGAAGTGCTATATGTATGTTCATCACCCTTTTTTGACATAACGCGTTTTAAAGCCGTGATGGCCGTGAACTCATCAGAACTCCGCAGTTAAGCATGCTTATGTGAGAGTAGTACCAAGATGTGTAACCCCCTGAGGAGTCTCTGGTTCAGGGGAGCCAAAAGCGGATAATATTGTGTTGGGTAGGGTGGGGCGTTGCAGGGCCCATTAGGAAAATTGTGTAATTAAGTTCTGGTGGACAATATTGCGTCGGGCAGGGAGCAGGGTGGGGCGTTACAAGGCCACTAGGGAAATTGTGTAACCAAGTTCTAGATTGAGTCAAGTGTCATCTTATGTAATTTTTTGGTTAAGGTGTGATGTAATGGTATGATAATTAAATGCACACGTGTGAAGAGAAACAAGATATCAGCAGCTAATATTTCTAAGTTAATATTCTAAACCAATGAAAATCAATGTATGTGATATAAAGTTCCCAACTAATATTTCTGAGTTAATATTATAAACCAATATAAATCAATGTATATGATATAGAGTTCCCAACTAATTAAAAAGACAATATTCAACCAACTAAGCAATCACATAACATCATAAAAAATCAAACAAAACCAAATGCTAAAAATGAAACAAAACCAGTTTAACTTTTCCAAGCCAAAAATATTGCTTTAAATCTGAAGAAACTCCATAAACAGCCTTCAGGTTCCTCTTGAGACATAGATATGGTCACTGGGAATGAAGATTTAATAATACAATTATGATTAAGCTGTCAAGCTCACCCTCTACTTTTTTAATACTATCTAGGCAAATAGCACGCAGAGCAAGATAAAGACCCCATTGTGCATGGAGAAGATTCATACATTGCTTACTAGTAGTATGTTCAAATGAATGAGATCTAGGTTTTGTCTCGAGTTTTTGAAAATTATAGTAAACCTAATCTGGGACTATATTCCTAAATGTTTAATGATGGTTTTTGAATGCTTCAAATTATATCTAGATCAAACCCACATTAGTAGTCAACCATTATTTTTATTTGGTATTTCTGTTGATATGCTTATTTATTGCTCATGGTCTGGCATGGTACTGCATGGAAATTTGTATGATGAAGTCTGAAACTTTAATCTTCAGTTTGTTACAACTGTCTGCAAGGGGATGACAGTAGAGAACACATGTTCTTTGAGTGTCAGTTTGCTAGAGATATTTGGGAATGGTTTGACTCTTGCTTCAGCTGGAGTATGGATTGTGTTTCAGCCTTCATTTTCTGAGTTTCTACAGTGGTATGAGCAGAAGGCTGTATCTTCTAGGTTGTTTTCTATGATCTTTTCTACTACTTTTTGGGCAATTTGGAGGGAAAGGAATGTCAGAATGCATCAGGCCTGCAAGAAAAGTGCTGTTGAGGTTGCTACAACTATTGTTTTTGGGGTCATGGATGTTGCTGCCATTACATCTCTTGATGATTTTTGTCCTTAGTCTGAGACTTGTAACTCTTCTTTCTGCTAATGGTCTGTTTCAGTTTTTTGTATTCTGATATGCTTGTGAGGGTATGCCCTCACTTTATTCCATTGTACTGATTGCCTATTTTGTTGAATGGAAATGACCACATTTAAGAAAAAAAATCATATTATGGGATTAAGAGCACTTGGAACATTCCATAGAAATTAATAAAAGCTTGGATAAGACCGCTGGAAACCCTATACCTGTCAGACTAGCTGACTAAGAAAAATTAAGTTTCCTACATAAATGACATCATAAATTGTGAAATTTTGTGAGAGCCTCTGGACAAAATTTAGAAACATGTAGTAAAAATAGTTTAAAGGCTGGTTGGAGTGAACTAACTTGTAATTCTCTTTCCATGAAATAACAGATGTAATGCAGCAACAAGTTCACATTTCCCAGCAGATTATCATACCCAAACAAGGCAACACGTTGCAACAATGCGTGCAAGGGCTAAGAAGGATCGAAATATGAATTCTAAAAAAAGAGTTTACGAAACTTGACCTCCTACTTTTAAAGGTGGAGTAATCTTCAAGAAGTAGAAAATTGGTTAAGGGAGATTAAAAATAAGCTGAATTTACTAAGAAAGACAGGGACGATTTGTGATCTTAGCTTCATATATGCTTCAGGGTGAGTTTAATAGATGGTGGGAGACAGTTGTAATACTTCATAGAGGACCCCAGAGGGCGGCAGTTTGAAGAACTATCGTTCGACAAGTACTTAATTCCCTTGGTCAGCAAATTGCAGACACTACTTTATAATAAGATTCTTCATGATTTGGCCCTAATGCTTTATGAAATCGAGTCAATTGATCATTCATCCATTGTTACTATTACTACTGTATTAGCCAATGATCACTAATATCTTAAACATCTGTCTAATATGATTGTAGAAAAAAAAAATCCCCCATTTGCTTGGATATGGTACCATCAGAGCAAAAGGTAAATAAAAAAGATAGCTTTTCTTCAAAAAGCACAGCACCCAAAAAATAAAAAAAAATAAAAAAAATATATATATATATGGGACGCACCGCATTATTGAAGAGAACGACACTAATGCCAGTGAGGAGACCAACAAAGCAGGCGGAGATTATTGCTGTGTTATTCCCTTTGAGTAGAGCTTCTTCTATGACAGTTGCCGGTACTCCTCTAGGCTGATTACCATTACTCAATTCGCTCACCCTTTCCCTTTGTTGTAATACTTCTACTTCTTCTTCTTCTTCTTCTTTATGGTTGTCGTTGCCTACCCCAACCCTCGAATTGGATTTTGGACAGTGACGGAAAAAACTGCGGCCAAATCCGAAGCCATGGTGTTGGAGCCTACTCTTAATATTGGATAAAATTGAGTTAGAATTGGAATAATAATATGCCAAGGAGGAGGACTGTGCCGATGATTTGTTGCAGCAGAAAAAGATAGGAGGAGGAGGTGGTGATAGACAACACAAGGAGTTGGGGTTGTGCAAAACACGTTCGTAGCCACAGGTAGTTGTAGTAGTAGTCAGTCTCAGTACCCCCATAATCCAATCCAATCCAATCCAATCCAATCCAATATCCACCCAGCGCGCGGAGGCTGCCACTATTTATTTGTTTTGGGATTGAATGTCAGAACCCAACAAACATATACACTCCTTCCTACTCGTTGGTTAATAATAATCATTCATCATAATCCAACACGGATAGAAGACGTGGACTCGGGCGGATCAAGGCATATTGGCTTGGATTGCGAAAGAACTGAGAGAGTTGCTGGATGGTTCTTTGCCACGTCAGATAGCACAATCCGCTTCACTTTTAAACTGCTCTTTTAAGATTAGGTTAGTTGGTTTGGCATTGTTGTTAAAATAAATAAATAAATAAAACACACTTTTATTAGTAGAATTCTTCAGTAAAAACATGTTAGGTTTTACCACTTTATACATTTCAACTACTTTTTAATCAGTTTGGTAAAAGCATTTTTAAAAACACTTCTATTGCTAATTTTACAATAATATTCTTTTACTATATTTGATAATAACTTTATAAAATAAGTGAAATTGTATTTATAAAAAATAAGAAAAAGAATAAAATTGTCTAAATAAAACAGTTACCTATAATATAGAATCTCCAATCTCTAGTTAGAACACAATTTTAATATTCCGTTTGGTTGGAGGGATAGAAAAATGGATGGAACGGATAGGAACTGAGAAAGGAAAGGTCTCTCCATCACTTTTTGTTCGGATGAATGAAAGGGATAATGAAAATGATAGATGAAATGACACATTTTTTTTGTTTGATTGAAAGAAATGGAATGAGAGTTTTTAATTTTTTTTACCAATATATACCCTTATTATATATTCATTCCATATTTATATAAAGTAAAAGTCGAAGCAAAAGTTCTGCCAAACTGGGCAGAAGAATCATAATCAATTGTGTTGGTGTGTTAGACACATTGAACTGGATCGAAGATAAGTAGAGAATTACTCATACCATCATAAATAATACTTCGTATTATTACTAAAACAAATAGACTATTAATCCTGAGTGATTTATGAACTCTAGTTCATGGTCATGATTACTTTGATTTACTTGAGTGATCTTTGAGTCAATACACTTACGTATTTTGGATATAATTAATGATTTTGGGCTTTGGAACATACTTTTTAAGATGGAATCCATAAGGTGTTTATATTTTTGGTATGGTTTATTTGATCATAGGAATACTGGACAGGAATATTTAATAAAAATAGTTTTCTTATCTATATATATTTATTAAATATATTATTTTTGTTGCCCAGACAAGGCCCCTAAAGGGGGTGAATAGGGTATTTCGACAAGCTATAGCAGATTTTTCATTGTAAGTAAGATACTAAGTGTTCTAGTAGCTTTATCAGTCTTATCTTTTATATGATATTAAATAAACAATAACAAGACACTAATAAAAATATAAGGGTGAGAGAGAGAAATGCAAACTCAAGAACACCAGGATTTCTGTGTGGCATAAACTCCTTTTGCCTACGTCCACGACTCAAGAGAACCTCTCGAGACTTCCAGTATTTTGCATTTCTTGGGTGAAAAATAGACTCTTACAGTTCTTCTTTGAAGGGGAAGAGAAACCTTTACGCATCCCTCTTAGAGCTCGTATAATATGCTCAGTAAGCACCAGCTCACCTAGACTTCACAGGCACCAACCCTTTATTTTCACACAAAGGCTGAAAGCCTTTACAATGATTTTGAGTACAACAGTATGTCCCTCAATGGACAGATGTAGAAATACAACACAAATCTAGTAATAGATGCAATAGTTTGAATAAAGCTCAACTCTAGATAAGGATATGATAAAGCTCAATAAGATAGAACCACGTCTTTAGATGCGTGAGCTTAAATGTATTCACTGATCTCAAAGATATGAATAAATAGAAGTTAGAGATTATGAATGAGAAGGATTTTTCATGCTAAAGAGAGTACTGTCTTTTGTACAAAGAAAAGCTTTAGAATGTTATCGTTCTAAGTTCTTATCTCTCTCAAGCAAATGACCTTCTATTTATAACCTTACTATAGAATATATTCGTTACGGTTCATTATAGATTGTTTGGTTTTGAAAATATGCATAAGAGCAAGACGTCTAGCACTTTCATAAAAGATGTATACCCTTTTGATTTCTACATCAAAACGTGCCTTTTTCAAATCTTTGAAAACATGTTGTAGACGTATTGGATTCAAGCACTAAACGTCTTTTGTAAAAAGTAAACTTTTCATAGCTGTTTGAGTAAAACAATAAGCGCATAATAAGGGATTGATTATCAAAGGTCTGGTCCCTTAACAGGTTACGTTGGCAACATTAAATGCCAAGGGTTCTTCATTAAATGTTGAGTTGACTTCTTGGGTATTAAATGACTACAATGCCCTCCATGTGACAGAATATGCATAGTCATCAAAAGTTCCTTTATGAATTTAGTCAGATTTCAAATTTTAGTCCAATGGTCCTTAGTTCGATTAAAACCTAAAGTTGAGCTAAATTCAATAAGAATTACTGTACAAAGATTCTATCACTCACCACCTAGTCTACCTCAGTCTTGAACTTGGATCTTCGGTAGCTTTGAGTTCCTTAACCATGAGCTTGAACATTATGGCCATGAATCTTTTTGTATACTCGGGTCTTGAACTTGGATCTTCAATTGCTTTAAGTTTCTTAACCGTGAGCATTAAGCATGAAAATCACAAATCATTTTGTACTTGAGTTAAGATATTTCCTGAAATTCAACACACTCAAGTAGACAATTAGAAATCACATAAATAATTTATAATTATCAAAATTACCAAGTTGGCCTTGGATTAAAACCTTACAACTAACAATTTTCGTTGTGTTAGATTATATATGTTATACTGTACTTTTACTATTATAAGATAAATGGGTAAGGATAACAAGTTATCCCCCATTTAATGGTTCATCCACTATAAACTCCTATGTGGAGTGTCCCTCTGATTATGCAATGCATAATCTCTATAAAAGAGAACAACAAGAGAGAAAAAATATGATGATTGAAAGATATATTCTCTCAGTTTTTCCTCTGGTGTTCTTCCTTTTTGAGTTCTCTCTATCTATATCTCTCTCTTTGGTAGCCATCAACCAATAGGTCATATATAATGAAATACACATAGAGGACTCTAGTAGCCGCTCTATTAACAAGGATCACGTTGCCATAGGGACAGCTCATAACATAGGCTATTGGTTTGTTTGTTTCCGCTATATCCGGTCTATAAGAGGTAACCCAAATATTTCAATAATTGAGATTAAGTTTCTAACATTGGTATTAGAGCCTTTATGCTTGTTATTTGATTAATTTTTCATAAGCATGCTTAGAATAAATTTTTGCAAATTTATTATATAAAAGTATGCTTAATATTTATAAAAAACTGTTTCTCATGAAATTGATATCATATTAGGCTGCTTTTTCATTATGTTGTAGACAATATACAAATATATAGATCTGGAAATTTTTATGCAAAAACTCCCTGTATTTTATTTTTTTAAAATAAAATAAGGATGATTTGACAAAAACTTTCTAGGCCTTTTTCTCATTTATTGTTGAGTTTTGATGCATGAAAATTATATGAAAATATTCCTTATTTCATAAGCTTTCCATGCATATATTATTTGCAATTTTTTTATGTCTGGTTTGTGAGATATTCATCCGAGAAGTTTCGGGCTGAAAATAGGTGTTAAATAAAAAATATAGCAGTTTTTTTTTCATGTTTCACTCTTACCGAGAGAGAGTGTAATTCACTCCCATAATTAGGAAGCTCGAATTACACCAATGAAAGCACCATCTTGTTTGGAATAGTGAGACAATAATAGTGGTGGTCTTGGAAGTGTGAAAAGCCACTAGGAAGGTGGACTTCTTGTTTGTAGTTGCTTGGACTTCTTTCTCATCTTGAGCCTTCTGAATTTTCTTGCCACATATGTCATTTCATCTTCAGACTCTTCTGAACTTGATCCTTGCTTGCTTGAACCTTCAACTTCTTTAGCTTTTAGAGCTGATTCTTTCTTTGATACCGAGGGAGGTCCGATTCTCATCTCATAGGCAGTGAGAGATGATTCCAACTCATCAATGGACATTCTGGAGATATCTTTATCTTCTAGAATAGTAACCTTGGGATTGAACCGTTCAGTCATGGTGCGCAGTATCTTTTTGCACACCACTTTGTCTTCAATGTCTTCACCAAGGGCTCTCATGTCATTGACAGCTTCCTTAATTCTGAAGAAATAATTACTCACGGTTTCTGTCTCATCCATCCTGATATCATCAAACTTAACTTGATAAAGCTGAATCTTGTTTTCTTTGATGGTGTTACTTCCTTCGTGCGCAGTTACCAATGAGTCCCAAATTTCCTTTGCACTTTTGCAATTCTTGACTCTTGTGAATTCTTGCTTCTGTAATGCCTTGTATAAGGCATTTCTAGCCTTTCCATCAACTGATTTTGCCAACTTGTCGGTTGCTGAGAGATTTGTAGGATCAAGAATGACAATGCCTTCCAATGTAGCATGCCAAACGTCGTAGGAGATAGATAATAAGAAAGCCTCCATTTTAATCCTCCAAGTGTCAAAACTTGTGCCATCAAAAACAGGAGCCTTGTGAGTGGAACTGTCTTCAGCCATACTTAGGATCTTTGCTACAGGTGGTTAAACCAAGAAATGCAGACTTGTGCTCTGATACCAATTGATGAACCTAGAGGGGGAGGGGGTGAATAGGTTCTTAAAATTTTCTTCCTAATATTGCAAGTTTGGCTGGAACATGCAATCACACAATTTGATGGACACACAGATTTATAGAGGAAACCCCAAGGTGGGGAAAAACCTCTTTGAACTGAGCTCCACTATGTCTGAAAGGGTAGTACAGTGAATCTCTCAATCACTCTCTCACTCACCCAACTCACAACATAGTTCGCTCCAGCACTCACCCAGTTCACAGCCTCCCTAGGCCTGAACCACTCTCACCAAATCTCACAACAGCTTTTCCGCTCTCAATCCCAACTTGGACTTCCCAAAGCCCAAGCTATCTCACCTCAATCTCACCACAATCACTCACACTCCCCCTGTCCAAAGTATCCCTATACTTGGACTGTACATAGTGATAGTGGAGTCAGTTCGATGTCTTGAGCAGCAACTCTTCAAGCTTTGTAAGATGGTCTTCAACTCAGTCTTCAAATCAGATATGGTCTTCAAAGTTGATCTTCAAGTCTTCAACCTCTGATAGGTAGTCTTCAAGGTCTGGTACGACAATGACACGGTCACTTGTCTTCTCGGCAGATCATGACACTTGAATTCTTCAATGATAGTCTTCAATAAGTATTACACTCTGATGCTTGAGCTTCTTCAATGATGGGTCTTCAATAAGTACACCTTTAAGGGTGTAGTTGCAATGGACTTGTAGAAGACACTCATTCAGTGTATCCTGCTTTCAGCTTCTTGAACACCCATTCTGGTTGGGCTTCACTTTAGACAATTGTCCTTGTATTTCTTTGTCTTTGTACCTGTTCTTAAAATGGACAAGGCTGCAACTAGAGTAGACTTTAGTAGCACAAGCAGTTTAAAATATGGATAGCATGAACAGTATTAAGCAAAGCACAATTTAGCATTCTAGTACTGCAAAATCAGCAATATAAAACAGCTCAACAATCAACATAAAATTTCAGCAATTTTAAAGCTTAAAGAACATATTAAATTTCAGCACTTATGGATCTTCAAAAAGCATGGTTCAACAAGAAGCATATTCAACAATTTATAGATCAATATTTCAGCAATTTAGATCAACAATTTACAGCCCAAAGAGACAGCATAAATTCAGCAATTACAGCCCAAAAAGACAGCATAAATTCAGCATTTTTAAACAGCAACAATTATCAATTTCGGACAGCAAAAATCAGCAACATGTGGACAGCAATATTAGCAATATAGGACAGCTAAAATCAGCAACATGTGGACAGCAATATCAGCAATTTTGGACAGCTAAAATCAGCAATTTTGGACAGCTAAAATCAGCAACATGTGGACAGCAATATCAGCAATTTTGGAAAGCTAAAATCAGCAATTTTCAGCATACTATGGCAGCAACACTTCAGCAATTTCAAGCATAATATGATAGCTACAATTCAGCATTTTTAGCATTTTAAAACAAGCAAATACAGCATTAAGAAACAGCAACAACAGCATGAATTTTCAGCAAATTTTGAGCTTAAAATTACCAACAATAATTCAGATTTTCAACAATGAAAATTTCAGCTACTTGAAATTTCTGAAAGTAAGCTTAACAATCAACACCATGAAATTTCCGACATCAAACTAAGCAATCAGCAACATGAGATTTTCGACAGCAAATTCAACACAAATTGCATAATGAAATGGTGCGCCTGTGATTCTGAGTGTCAACATGTAAGCCTCAACTGGTGCACTTGTGCTTGTGAGCATGCATATATATAAATTACTCAATCTATTTTGCGCCTGTGCATAAGAGTGCAAGAGAGAAAAGATCAGTAAGAGTATACCCAACCGAGATGAACAGAGCCTTTAAGATGGAATTGATTTAGCGATGAGAAGACCCGATGTAGTGGTGTCGCCGGAGAAGAAGCTTCATCAAGCTATGAAATCAACAGAGAACTTGGTTCAATCAGCGGTGAGGATGGTTGTGAATCCGGCAATGATTGCAGCGGCGATGAAGGATCACCTCAACGCTCACCGACTTTCTTTCTCTCTCTAAAACCTCACCATCTCATTCTGTTTCTCTCTCTAAATTCTCATCTACCCTCTTCAGCTTCGTACCACACTTCTCTCTACACTCAGCGCTTCGGCTTGCTCACATTTTCTTCTACATTTGCTCTTCTTTTCTTTTTTATTTCAGCTCAATATACTAACCTCACTGTAGCACCGAGAACCACATATCTATCTTGGTCCTCCTCTCACTTTTTGCTTTCTCTTCAGCGGCTCCCCTACCAAACCCACTCTCTTTTCTTTATATATTAGCCCACATCATTATAATCTCCTAACCCTAGCATAAATAAATATAAATATATATATCACTCTATCAGCCACACATTCTTTGACTCTCTCTCTCTTCCACCGTATCACACACCTACACTCATTATATATCAATATCAAATGTGATGGTGGACTATTAAAAATAATTCCCAAAATATCCTTCCTATTTAAATACCCAGCATGTCTCTGCAATTTGGTTAGTGCACATAAAATAATAACAGGATAATTAAACAAATCGTAAAAAGCAAACCTGAAATTTATCATTTAAAGTAAAATGCCACTAATGCCTTTAAGATCCTTTTGACATTAAAACCTGGGCAAACATACTCATGGGCTTCCTGGACCATCATATATTAACGATTAATTGTAGCTATGATTGATCGTAAGTCCTTTCATAATTGATTGTAGGTGCTATTCACAACACTATCAGGATTTTGTTCAAATTTCAAACGGGTATAATTCTTTCATTTTAAATCAGAATAGAGTGTGGTTTTTTTATTTTTATATTGGGTATTTTTAATCCTCTTTCCAATGTACATAATCAATTTTAATTCCAAACACATGAAAAGATGAATTCTGAAATTGAGTGGTTCATGAGTGTGAACCGGTTTAACTTTCACTAATCACTCCCATTTCCCTCATTCTTAACCGGGTGTTAGAAATCGGGGCATGAAACTCTCCCACTACGATAAGGTATCGGTGTACTAGAAAATAGAGGTAGAATAACTGATGTAATCGGTGATTCAACATATCCATTCTCTATAAAAGATAAGTCGAACTGAGAAATTTTAGCACTATCCGACATTTCTTAGAAAACAAGTTTGCTACTGGGTCTATGGTTCCCAATATGATCATCATCCAAGAATACAATATTAATAATCATTAGTACTCTTCGGTTGTTGAAATCATATAACACTACATGCCCCTTTTTGGATAGCCCATGGACTCCAACTTAGTCACCTTTCCCTTATCACACATATACAGGGTAACCCCATATATGAAGCTACCTAAGACTAGGATTGCACCCTGTCTAAAGTTTCTAAGGAGTTTGTTTCCCAAGTATTGACCCTAGAGGGGGGTAGTCTTTGGAAAACTATACAAAAGATGACCAAATAAAAGTTTTATCCACCAATGTGAACCTATTGGGATAAATCCTTCATTTTACATTCCATGTCTATCTCTCTTTCTAGTCAAGTGATTACTTGAATTTAACTTTCAAAGGATTGCATCAATCCTTTAACAATAAACATGATGAGAGAATATCCATATATAATGTGTCCCTTGATAGACAAGTATTATAATTTAAGTTCTCTATCTTCTAGAGGCATAAATGAATCAGAGTGATGAATACTCTTCTCTAGAAGGACTCATTCAAATGAGGGACGTATATCTAAATGCATATGTGTAACAAAGATCTTAAGGATGATTAAGTATAAATAAGTGAGATCTATGTGCACACAAAGATATCCCAAATGTGAAAGGTTTGTGAGCAAAACTAGAATCCATTTCTTATGCACTTAAATGATCTATTAGATACAACTAGTGTAAGTGCAACATATCATGCTTGTAGTGTGTGAAAATATTGATTGCACTAATAAGTGTTCAATTCTATGCATTTGAACCCTCTTTATTGCATACGTTAGTTCCGTTTTTGCGTTTACCGAGATATGTTTACGGTATTTTTGTGTTTTTGATGTTTTGCAGGTATTGGAGTAAATGGAGCAAAGTTTGAAGCTTTCTGCAGTCAAGAGAAGAAATCAGAAAATGCAGCCAAAGTCATCTCGATCAATCGAGATGTTGATCTCGATTAATCGAAATCTCGATTGATCGAGATCTCATTTCGATTGATCGAAATCTCGATCAATCGAGATTCAATCTCGATCAATCGAGATTCTGCAGAACCCACTTGGCCACTTGCTCACCTGCTCTCCCACTTGCAACAAAATCCCCCTTTTTGCACGACTTAGGGGGATTGTCTGACTTGAACAAGACTCTTGGGGGCCTTATTAATGCAATAGATATATATAGTGATATATATATATATATATGGTGGGGCCCAAGGTTGAAAAGGAAGCCAAAAAGCACACAAAAAGAGTCATATCTCTCATATCTCATATGTCTCTCAACACACATTAGAATACTTCAGAGGAGAGACCTTCGGGAGAGGAAGAGGAGAAGCTGAACCAGACCAAGAAGCTTCACTTTCTTCATCAATGGAAGGGTGCAAGGCAACCATGAGCAACTAACTCTTCTACTAGGGTGTTGGTTTCAACCCCTAGCCATGTAAACTTGTTCATCTTTGTAGCTCTTGGGATTTGTAATTAAATGTTGATTATTTAGCCTAGTGATTATGTACACAAATACATCTCTTATATATATTCATTTGATATGAAATTTATTCTTGTCTTAGAGTAGATTTTGTCACTTGAATGCACAACATTTGCATATTCCACAAGAAGTGCAAATGATGACTAGATAATGGTGTTTAAATGAATGTGTGATGTTAGTTTGTATAGACCATGCCAAGACAAGGTAGTTTGGATGCATGTAGTGTTCACTTAGAGAGTAGAGTAATTAGGTAGTTAGTTAGGTTGAAGAGCTATGCTTGTTGAAGATGGATTATGATAGGTTAGCACACACATTGATCTTTTGATATGTCATTGAGGTCACAAGCCTAATGACATTGTTAGGCATTTAATTAATGAATCCCATGCTTGCTACACTTATGAACATGTGAATGACTAGTGGTGGAAACCAACCCTAGTTCTCTCTCCCAACTTTAAACTCTTTACTTTTCTTGTCATTTCATTCATGCAATAGTTTATAAACACAAATTCAAAAATCTGTTTTTCGAATTAAAGTAGAATTAATCTTCCTTTAAGACAATTGCGACTAGTCCTCGTGGGATCGATACCCTCTATATAGAACCTTATCTACAAAGATTCGTGCTCTTGCGAGTGGTTAAATTATATTTTGATAAAAAGGGCAAAATTAAGCTTACAATATAATTTAGTTCCTACCACATCAACACATTTTATCAAATACATGGTATGCAACTTGATTGACAAATGAATAATCAAATAAATACTTAATCAATCAATATACTCCAAGAATTCTTCCATCCTTCTCATATAAATTAAAACATAAAAATTCATAGCATTTATATAGAAAGTATTTGAAAATAAAACAAATGAATATCTAGCAAAATAAAGAAGTTAAAGGTTCGACACCACCATCAGTAGCCTACATCCATGCCTTAAGAAAACCTATTAAGGATTCCACTGCGGGGCTTCCCTTACGAGTGTAAAGAAAACCTTACTTCTTCTCGCTTATTTGGTGGAGAAACATCCTTCCTCAAAAATAACCATTGCTCATTCTGTCAGGTGGAAAACATGTCCTAATCTTCTCATTTAAGGTTTAGTGAAATCTCTTTCTTTTTTGGGCTTAGAGAGAACCCTTACAAAACTTTCCCAAGCTACCTATGCTTACAGAACCTTTTGGTCTTCTTCTCTCAAGAATAAGAAATTGTGTATACAATGAATGTCTCTAAAATAGACAAGATATACAAAATAAATGTCTCTCAAATATAGAGTCACAAATAGATATGATCTATATGAAAGCTCAACTCTAGAATGATGAATGAATACCACAATAAATTGATCTTTGGAAGAATATAGTCAAGTGTGGTGACTATCTCTATAGAATATGAATTCTATGCTTAAAGATAGATTCAACCAAAATGGATGATCAACCATGGGTGTAGTGGTCTCTCACACTTGTATAATACATATATAAGGTTTATTTATAGCCCAAGAATAGATTTTGGCCATTTGAGGTGGTTGAGGACATTTATTGCACTAACTAGCCATTTGAATTTGAACCAAGCATAAAGAAGTCGGCTTTCTTAAAGTAAGAGTTAACTCTTTTTTAGGCTTCAAAACATCAATCTCATCTGGAAAGGAAAGTCGACTCTTTTAGAAAAAGTCTATTTCTTTTAGGCTTTGTACAGGAGAGAAAAGAAAAGAAAGGATAACATTAGTTATGAAAGAAAAGAAAAGAAAATAAAAGAGAGGATAACATGTATACATGTTTGGATAAATTATGAAGGAAAAGAAAGGAAATGATTGCATTCTTGTTTGGAAAAGGTAAAAGAGACAAGAAAAAAAAACCATTTTAATCAATTTACTATCATGCCCTCTTGTGTTTATATTACAATATATACCCAAATGTCTTTTAAATTTTGTTCTTCAAAATGTTAGGGTTATTTTTGGTATTATAAAAGATTCACTTTTTCTTATCATTTCTCTTCAAATCTTCTCACTTTTGGGAGGATAGTATATGAGAGATTTGGAGGGACTCCTAATCCTTTCTTTTCTCTTACTATCATTTCTGTTCTTTTATTTTCTTTTCCTTCCAATTCCATCAATCCAAACGAGCCCTTAAAGTCTACTTTCTTTTGAGAAAAGTCAACTTTTTTCGAGCCTTAGAAATGCACGTTTATTCTGGAAGAAAAAATCTACTTTCTTTAACTATAAGTCTACTTTTTCTGGCTTAAATGGAAAAGTGTATAACTTAAAGTATAAATGAGCTTAAGTCATCAAAGGACATTGTAAGAGATATTCAAAGAAGATCAAGTCTTATTTTTACATGTCTAGGGACCATTCAAATGATATGCATGAGGTTTGGTCCTAGAGTCAACTAGGTTATGAGTTAAGTTCTTTGAATGTTTTGACAAACTTGAACCTCCTCAGAGTCAATTATAGCCTTATGAAACAAATTAATATGATCCAAGATCCCTTACATCACAACTTCATTAAATGTGAATATTGAGGATTAAAGATATTTCCATCTGGAGATCATCTTAATATTACTTAAGACTTTTCATAATTTAAACATATAAATTCAAAGCTTTATTGCTATAATTCTTAGAGATCATACCAGTTGAAATAATTGAGATACATGGTTATAGTATTATGACTTAATAACTAAGTTCTTCCAAAGCTTATAAAGGCTTGAACTAACTCAACCTTAGTAAAGACCTCATAATGAATAATCAATGTGATGAACATGCCCTAACATTTGAAGCCTTTTAGACATATAGGATGCAAGATATATTATTGATATGCATTGGTCCTAGAGTTTTCATGTGAGTGATAAGTGCACAAAACTTGTTATTTTATATCTCAAAATAAGTCTTTAATTACTCTTTTGTATTATTTAAATGTTCTTATATGTGTGTTTTTATGTGTTATAAGGAATGACTTAGGAATGAGAAGAAAATAATAAAAAATCACAAATAAGGAAGAAGTTATGGCTATAGAAATGAATGTTATATTTTTTAATAGTTGAAGACAAACAGAATAAGCATTGCTAGAGAGATAGTATTCTTTACAGATTACTTTATAAGAGGTCTCAAGTTCAAAATTTTAGAAAATATTTTTGATACATGACCCCGTCAATGGTACAGAAATGGAAAAAATTCAAATGGAAGATTTGAGATTCTTCTGAGAGAAGTTGGTGAATATTTTTATTTTTTATTTTTAAATTTTGCACTTTTCTTTTCCCTCCTAAAACCATTCTCATCTAGCTCTATAAATAGGGAGTTCTTAAGGGTTGAAAAGGGAGATAGAAAATTGCAGAGAAAAAATAGTGTATTCTAGTTTTATTTTTATGTGTTATTTTTTGTTAATATGCTAGCATAAACACCCCTCTCAAAGGAGTGATGAAGCCACCATGGTGAAATATAAGCAAGTTATTTTACTTTCTTTTATGATTTTTCCTCCCAAGAGCATTCTTTTATTTTTTTATTCTAAGTTTTTATTTTCAAAAGAAAATTAGATTAAGTAAAAAAATGATCTCTCATATACTATTTACCAAATAATGGTAATTCGAAGAATGCCTACCTCTATTTACCTAGCAAAGATACATTAGATTAAGTAAAAAAATGATCTCTCATATATACTCAAGTTATTTTTTAATTTCATGTTTTCTTTCATCTTTTCAAGTTGTAATTGGATTGGTGAAGTGTATTGGTTGTTGGAAGAAAAATCATATAAGAATAATAGAAAATTTATTTATATGGATCCGTGGTGGTGGATTCTCTTTCTTTGATAATTTATTTTATCATTTAGTTAAGGTTATTTAGTTCTATTCTTTGTTGGTTTTGCAACTCGAAAAAAAATATATTTAAAAAAATTCATTTTCAACCCATAAATTAGTGTTTGAATTTGAACTCATTCGGAATTTCACTTGAGAGTGGTTCGACCCTACTTATACATTCTTTTTAGTAAATTTTTTGTAGGTTTTTTTTTTATAGGAAGTGTAGTGAAACAACAATATCTATTAAAATTTACACTTGTCAAATGGCGCTGTTGCTGGAGAATAAAATCTACGTTCGTCAAATGGCACTATTGCCACATCAAGATTGAGAATTCGAAACACAAAGATTCATAACTAAATTTTTTTGCGAGCTGACTCAAACTTTCTCCCCCTCCCTTCTATTCTTTCTATTTATTTATTTATTTTAGTTTGGTTATTTATTTATTTATTGTTATTTTTTTAAAAATAAAATTTCTGCACTTTTTTTTTGTTTTCGGTACTGTTCATTTTAACAAATTTTTTGGTGTTGTTCAATTTTCATTTGAGCCCAAATCTTTCTTTTAAGCTCAGCCCATTTTTTTTTATAAATTTTGGCCCAAATACCCACTTCCTTCTTTTCAATCCCTTAGCCCACTTTGTATTTGAGTCCAATCGAGAACCTAACCCAACTTAAGCCCAAGTCCTTTTAAGTTCGATCTAGCCCATATTAAATTTAACAATAGGTCACGCAATTGACCAATAATCCAACCCAATATATTTAAAAAATAAAATTCGAAAAAAATTATTATTTCATTTACTTTTCTTTTCTAGAGTACTTATTTATTTTTAATTTTCTTTTCGTTGTACAGGAGACATACGGCTCTTCATCCGGGTAAGTATGTTTTATTATTATTATTATTATTATTATTATTATTATTTTGTGTTTGTGAAATTTAATTTAGTATTTTTGCATTAAATTTTCAATATTTTTTAATACATATATATAATTAGAGCTAACTCTTAGTAACTCTAGTGAGCACCTTCTAACGATACAATGTCTAGAAAAGTTCTGTTTAAGGAGTGTAGACGTACCGTCATTGAGCAGGCCAAACGCCTCTCCACACTTTCTTTTATTGGACGACCTTAACTAGTAATCCTCTAGTTACTCTAAAAGAAAAACAAATAATAATAATAATTATCAAAAAATAAAAAAAAATTTGCATTTTCCAATACATAATATTGAACTTTTCATGTGATTTATAACACTTATTTTTGTTTGATGGAAAGTTAAAACAAATCAACCTATTTTGATTAAGGTGATATTTCTCCAACCTTATCTCTTTGTGCTTAATTGTTATTTTTTCCAACATTAAGGACAGTTGAATTTAGGTTTGAGGGTATGGTTTTAAAATTTTAAATTTTCAGAAATGTGTTGAATTTGCAATTTTTTGGAAAACGTTTTGGAATAATGATAATTTGTTACACTATGATTTAATTTTTTATTTTTAATGTGTAGAACGTTTTGAAAACTAAATCTTGAAGCTTTAGTGTATTAGTGAGTTTGTAAAGATTAAGACTTTATCCTATCTTTTAGTTGGAACAATTTCATGAATTTCTAAAACTTAGAAAAAATCACTAAAGACCCGTAATATGATTTGAATTTGATAAGTGACTGCATGTTAAAAAATCAATGAATAAAAGTGGAGATTTAACCCAGTGAGGTATTGTATCATTCTTTTTATTTTGAGGGTTATATGCTAATTACTCTAATTTTTATCGAAGTCCGCATAATTTTGTTTATTAGTCTCATTATTTCGTTCTTTCGGTCAAATATTAAGAATTCATCATGTTATGCCACATAATCTTTTAAGCTCATGTATGTTGAAGAACTATACCTATCCTTATAATTGATTTTAGGCCATCTTTTATTATTTGAGCCTTAAATATTTTTTCTCTTTGTGATGTATTACCACTTGTTAACCAGTTGAGCTTTTTGCCCATCATTTCTTTTATAACCACAATTTTTTAAGGTTTTATGAAAATGGATGTGATAATATAACCAATTGAAGTTTTTGGTCTAGCCTTTCTTTTATAACCATTTTTAGATTTTTCAAGAATGGATGTGATCAATGTATAACCAGGTGAAAAAAAAAAGAGAAAAAAGAAAAGAAGGGAGTATAATTATTGATAAGATTTTGAAAAGTGTATAGTCCATAATTATGTGATTGCATTTGCAAGCCAAACTTACAATATTGGGAAGAAAAATCATATAAACTATTCACCCCCCCCTCTAGGTTCTTTAATTGGTATCAGAGTACAAGTCTGCATTTTTTGGTTTAATCACTTGCAGCAAAGATCCTAAGTATGGCTAGAGATAGTTTTACCCACAAGGCTCCTGTATTTGATGGCACTAGTTTTGATAATTGGAGAATTAAAGTGGAGGCATTCTTGTTGTCTATCTCCTATGATGTCTGGCTTGCTACATTGGAAGGGGTTGTCATTTTTGATCCTGCAAACCTCTCAGCAGTCAACAAGTTGACCAAATCAATTGATGGTAATGCTAGAAATGCCTTATACAAGGAATTACAGAAGCAAGAATTCATAAGAGTCAATAATTGCAAAAGTACAAAGGAAATTTGGGACTCACTTGTAACTGCTCACGAAGGGAGCAACACCATCAAAGAAAATAAGATTCAGTTTCATAAAGTTAAGTTTGACGGTGTCAAGATGGATGAGAAAGAAACTATGGCTAATTATTTCTTCAGAATTATGGAGGTTGTTAATGACACGAGGGCCTTTGGTGAAGACATTGAAGACAAAGTGGTGTGCAAAAAGATACTGTGCACCATGACTGAAAGATTCAATCCTAAGGTTACTATAATAGAAGACAAAGACATCTCTAGAATGTCCATTGATGAGCTATAATCATCTCTCACTCCTTATGAGATGAGAATTGGACCTCCTTCACAATCAAGGAAAGAATTAGCTCTAAAAGTTAAGGAAGTTGAAGTTCCAAGTAAGCAAGAATCAAGTTGAGAAGAGTCTGAAGATGAAATAACATATGTTGTAAGAAAATTCAGAAAGTTCAAGATGAAAAAGAAGTCCAAGCAACGACAAGGCCAAAATTGCTTTGGATGTGGAAGACAAGGACATTACATTGCGAATTGTCCTAATGCTCCCAAAATAAAGAAGCACAAATATTATGATACCCCAAAGTTCAAAAGAAAGGGCAATAAAAAGGCTCTTTACATTGGTGGGGTTTCATGTTCAGAAGATTCATCAGATGAGAATGATGGGGAAGCTTATCTATTTATAGCAGCACAAGAATTAGAAACTAATCAGACAGAATCTAAAAATGAAGATGAAGAGGACCCTGAGATTGATGAAATCCTTACATAATGTGAAATATTAGCCCAAAAGTGCAGTGATCAGAAGAAGCAGCTGAAAATGGTCAACCTAGAGCTGCAGAAGTCAAATGAGCTACTCATCAATAATATAAGGGTAAAATTGTCCACCTTATTCTCTATTTTACTAATTGTTTGCTACCTTGTCAAAAATAGGTCACAAGAAGTTAGTTGGAGTACAAAGAGATGCAAACTTGAACTTAACACATTCTTAGAAGATAGATCTCAAATGATGAATAAAATTTGGAAAAAATCCACAAAGCATTTGGGTAAGACATGTATTGGCTTTAATGATGACAAAGCCATTTAAGTACAATCAAACAAAACTCACTCCATTTTTGTCAAAGATAAAAATGGTGGTATCTACAGTTCATATCCTTTCATAGATGCTGCTACTAGACCTAAATATGAGTTATTGTTCAATGCTTATCATCAATCTAGGGCTAAGTATGTCTCTAGGATCAACGCATGCCCCAAATATATAAAATTGAAACCTATGTATATTAGGAAGACTGATGCTCACTTGCACCATGCACCTAAATCATCAAGAGATTTTGTAAAGACTAAAATGATGTGGATTCCAAAGAATTTGAACTTTGTAAGCATGCTTGTGTACACTTCTTAGAAAATTTCTAATGCTAATTCCAAGTGGTTTATTGATAGTGGGTGTTTTAGGCACATGACAGGAGACAAGACCAAATTTAGCTATTTAAAAAAATGTCATGGTGGCTCTGTCATCTTTGATGATAATAAGAAAGGTAAAATAGTTGGAAGAGACACAATTCTTGAAACCAAAGAAATGCTTAAGTTAGACAATGTGCTCTATATAGATGGTCTTAAACACAAATTGCTAAGTGTCAGTCAACGTTTTGAGAATGGTAATATAGTTTTATTTGATAAAGACGATTGCAAATTATTGACAAATAATCAGGAAAGACAATTTTTTTTACATCTAGAGCTTCTGGTAATGTCTACACCATTTATGAAAATATCTCACACATTGCATGCAAGTGCTCTAAAATGAAAAAAAAAGTAGTTTAGATAACTCCAAATCAATCACTACTCCCAAGTATGCTCTCACTAGCATTTATAGGTCCAAAATTAAAAGTTCATTGCATCTCACTGATTTTTGACCTAATCACATGTTTGCTAAAAACTTTCAAAGTGGTTCTAAATTTTCACATTTAAAGATTGTCAAAAGGATTTCAATGTATGATAAGGGCATAACTAATCTTGGATTACATTACACTCCCTTTTCAGACCTATCCCTTAAAGCATTTCCAGACATAGATTGGGGTGGTTCACAACATGACAGAAAATTCATCCTTCCTCCTTACTAGGTATTTTCTACCCTTTTAACTTTCATTGTCAAAAAGGGGAGAAAGAAGTTAGGGTTAGAGGTTAGGTAGTTTTTGACATTGAAAGGTAAAAGCGAGAGATTGATGGTCTAGGAAGCCCATGAGCATGTTTACCCAATTTTTAATGTCAAAAGGATCTGTAGGGGCACTGGTGTCATTTCACTTTAAATGCTTATATTGGGTATATTTTCATGATTATTTAACTGTGTTGTTACAATTAAATATCATTTCAGGTATTTGTACTAATAAGTCTTGGCATTACATATACTCATATAAATTTGAGTTATATTGGAGTGGAAGGAGGGTCATCTTGGTAAATTGAGAAGGAGAAGAAAAGCCCTAAATGAAAGCTTTAGTGGGTATTCGGATATAAAGAGGAGATGCTTTCTATGCGGCTATGTGCACAAATTACTGAGAGAGAAAGAAGTGAAAACACACCACCATTTCTAAGAGAACTAAAGTAGCGAAGTGAGAAAAATTGTCTGTAAGAGCTAAAAACTATTGACAGAAGAGTATAGAGAGGAAGACGGTGATGGTTGAGAGAGAGAGAGAGCTGCTGCGATGAGTATGACGATGGTTTAGAGAGAGAAAGAGAGAACCCAACCCTCTTCGTTGTGGGCATCAACATAACCCAGATTCCATGGCTGAAGGCAACCTCAAAGTCATCACCCATCTTTGCCGGCATCATGATCAGCTATGTGTTTCATCTTTACCGCCGACATCGTAAATCGCTTAAACTCAATTTGCTATTTTCTAGAACAAAATTTTTGTTTATTCTTCATCATGCTTCATCATCGCCAATCGGGTCATGAAACTCCAGATTTTTAAATCATCAATGTTAGTATACTCTCTCTAATTTTCTTTTGATTTCTCCACACATCACAGGTGCACTAGTTGAGACTTTCTTGTTGTCACACAATCACAAGCGCACAATTTCATATGTGTATTTTCTGTATTGTTGTTTAAATATATGATTCATCTCTTTGAATCTATTTTTGGAAATCTGATCTCATGTTTTTGTTTCGAAAAGTTCAAGTTGCAATATGTTATAATCTTATCTTTGAAAATCTGTTTTGTGCAAATATGTTGCTATCTAGAATTCTAATTGCTGATTTTGAAATATCATGTTGCTGTTTTTGTCACTCTCTATTTTTGTCACGCCCCAATTCCTGACTCCCGGGAACCTAGTGTGATTGGGTTTACCAAGCCACACTTCGAATCACAATCCCTCTTGATATCATACTTTGATACCAAGATTTCACCTCAATATTCTCACTAAGGTACCATACTTTGATACAAAATTTTCATGGCCCAATTCTCGACTCCTGGTGAAGAGCGAAGGAAATGGGGGTGAATAGAAGCAATCCAACTCGTTCACACTTACGAATCACTCACTTCCAGAACTCAAATTTCTGTGCATTTAGAATTTTTGAGTGATACTTAGTCCATTGAAAAGAGAATTCAAAAATACTACATTTAAAAAAAAATCAAACTCAATTTCGATCTAAAACGAAAGAATTATGCTCGATTGAAGTTTGGACAAATTTCGGAGCTTGTTCGCAATTACAAAGGCAATTTTGTCCAGTATGCCCTAACAAACTACTTCAATCACTAAATCAATGTGGAATCATAATTACCTACATACATTTATTCATGTATGACTCAACCTCAATAATATATTATGGTGCCACATGTGACCACACATTTATCCTCATTCCATTCCCAAATTTGATCTCAATCCACCTATGTTGTCACATCACAATGCATCATAATGTTGGTTACGATGCATCGCACAAAGTGTGTAACATCTTGAAAAACCTACTAGAATCCCACTCAAACACTCAACCATTTTCGATGCATCGTAATCACTTAACCTGTTACACTAATATCTCCACCAAGTGATTACAATTGCCACTTTTATCCCACTACTTATCCTAAACATATAATCATAAAACATAATTATCATTTTTACACATCTCAAGTATCCACCAAATGATAATTTTTCACAATTAGATTTTCACTTCATAAAATTAAAACACGAAAATGATAATCCATGCATTTTATACACAGACTTAAAAAACCATTAATTTTACATTTCCATAAAAATTCACACAGGATAACATAAGTCCACAATATACATATAATAACTCATTGTCTATGCATAAAAGCTCCAAATGAATATGCAAGCTACATATATAAGAATGTAACTACTATGCCTATATAGTCCACATGCCACATGTCGGCATAGATAGCCAAATATACATGGATCATATATAAAATGTCCAAAACACATCTAAGTGCTTCAAAATACTCTAATGAGCTCCAAGTGACTAAGTAAGTCATTTCTATCCATCCTCAGTGCCTTACCTATAAAAATGTTGGAGGGAGAGGGGTGAGAAACTCAATGGCTCAGTAGGAATACCCCAACCCACCTAGGCATCAACTCAACACCGACTTACATGTCGCTCCACTACATGGCATACCAATGTTCTTATGCCAACCAATTCAATGCCCAATATGAATGAATGCATTTAACACATATATATCATGCTTAACTTATAAATCACATAAGTAACAAGATATAACTTCTCTCTCTCAAGGCTCATATGATATCCTAACATGATTTGGACCGCTTCGACAGATCATGTGACCTTGGACACTTTCACTACATTTGTGTGACGTGGACAACTCCGACAACGTCACACTCCATTGGCAATATTTTGGTTTGCCTCAAGGTGATTAGACAACTCCGACTGTCACCAATTATGCATATAATCTGATCTTTGGCCTTATCTTTGGTATGATTGGACTACTCTGACCATCATACCTCATAGGGCAATAATGCCACTTACATAGCATTGGTGGATAACTATTCTAACATCCCATGAATGGTCCATTTTCCCTGTTTCCTCACAATTACCCCATATATGGATTTCTAACATATAATGTCTAGCATATCATTTTCATGCTTCTTAAATGCACAAGCTAGTAATAAAGGTACTTAGCACGTATTTCTCACCACATAACCACATATAGTCACATATATGTCAAGACTTGCATATAAGTCAAATATGAACATAATCTAGACATTAGTGTTCATGCTCTTCAAATGCTCATCAATACTACAATGTATTTAACATGCATTTCCACTACTCTACATCACATATAACCACATATATGTCACATAATATGCATATCACACTCATAGGCACATAATCCACAACTTAGCATATTAGGTTCATGCTTGGCCTATATCCATTCATGCTATAAATATGTCTAGCAGGCTCTCAATAACCCACATATAATCACTTATATGTACACTACTATGTTCACATTTCACATAATACCCATACACCCACAATACATCACATAGATCATTATATGAATCTATTTAGCATGTAAATACCATAAGACTAACCCACAACCCCCACCCATCTCTATCATACATGCCACTTAACTAGGGGTGGCAAAATTAAACTCGACACATTAACATGACTCAAACACAACACGAATTAAGCAGGTTTGGATTTGAGGTAAGCCGACACGTTTAATAAATGGGTAGACACGAACATGAGACAAAAAAATTGGTTTGGGTTTGGGTTTAAGCTATCTAACTTGTGACACGATTACAACACGATTACGATATGAGTTATTGATATATTATGGTTTTATACAAACTTATATATATTGCAATTGTTTGTAATCTATTTTTTTGTTTATTGGACTGATGTAGCCATAAAATGCAAGGATGAGATTGTTATGTAACTATGCAAAATATATTATAAATTTTGTATCTATATAGAAACTCAAAAACATACTAAGGTGATTCAACAATTGGAAAGTTTGTAATATATAAGTTAAATGGATTAAAAAATTTATTAAAAAAGTTGTGCCATTATAGGACATGTTTATTAAACAGGTTACACGGGTCGATATGATTAACATATTCAAAAAATAGGTTGGGTTAGTGTTGAGAGTCTCTGACATGATTATTAAACGGGTTGGGTTAGGGTTAAGCTGTTTAGTAGAATAATTATAGATCGACATGACATGAACATGACACTGGAACATGAATTGCCACCCCCACACTCAACCAAAACCTCTCCAATTTTGCCCAAATCCTAGAATCGATACATAGAAGAGAAGGAGAAACCCTACCTCAAAATTGAAGACCATTGAAGCAATCTCCAAGAATTTTAGTGGGCTCTATCTTGCCAAAATGAGACTTTATTTGGTTGAAATCGAAACCCTAGCTGGCCTCTACGCGTTGTCTTTCTTTGACGAATCCCGAATCCAAGCCGAATCACTCTAAAATGTAGAGTGAAGGTGGAGGGATGAAGATGGCATAGTCTAGAGAGAGAAACAACCATGAGATATGGCTGGAATGTTTCAGCCATGATATTTAAAATATCTAGGGTGCGCAAATGACTAAAATGCCCCCAGACCACTTAACGTACCCTCCCGAGCTCCGTTTTCGATCTTGAAAACTCCTACGGCCTCAAAATCAGTTCCTTAACTCTCTAAATATTTTGTTCAGTTCAAATTAAAAAATAATTATTTTTCAAAAAAATTTTGGATTCCCGTGCCAACCCGGGCCCCAGTTTGACCAAAAAGTCAAACTTCTCCAAACTTTTTGAAAACTTTCAAAAATCTCTAGTCAAACTTCCAAACATGTTATCTACTCTTGAAACATTCATAACATCATTTAAAATGCGTTTATGGCAAAAATGATAAAAAATAAAAAAATAGGTCAAATTTGGTTCTGGTCGTTACAATTTTGTTTTGGTTTAAAGTTGCTGATATGCTAATATTATAGTGCTAAAATTTAATGTTTTAAAGTTTTTGATATGCTATTTTTACTGTGCTAAAATTTGCTGTTCTAAAGTTGCTGAAATGCTGATTTTATAGTGATGATATTGCTGTTCTAAAGTTACTGAAATTCTGATCTTATAGTGCTGATATAGTTGTTCTAAAGTTGTTGAAATGCTGATTTTATAGTGATGATATTGCTATTCTAAAGTTGCTAAAATTTTGATTTTATAGTGCTGAAATTGCTCTTTTTATGCTGCTGTTTTGAACATCTTAAGGTACTGATTTGAGAAATTTATAATGCCATTTAGAACACTTTATGCTGCTTTTTGAATATCTTAAGGTGCTGATTTGATAAATTTATAATGCTATTTTGAATATCTAAAGTAGTTGTTTTAAGAATCTAAACATGTTTTTAAGGCTTAATTGTTGCTGTTTTGGAAAACTTAAGTTGGTGTTTTGAGGCTTATTTGATGTTGATTTTGCTGAACTATTATGCTGAATTCTATATGCTATTATGTTGAATTCTACATGCTACTTTGCTGATGTTTATATGCTGATTTTGCTAAATTGAATTCAAGTTGTTTATTATTTGAACTGCCAACTGCTATACGCGTATCTGTAAGTTTTGTACTACAAATTTCTATTAAGTTGCAATCGTATCTATTTTTTAAGAACATGTTCAAAGACAAAGTAGTACCAGCACAGTTGCTCAAGGTGAATACCAAGCTGAAGGAGATTCTAAGTATCAAGATATGCAATGCCAAGACAGTTGTTTAAAGTGAAAATACCAAGTTGAATGGAAGTCTGAGAAGCTGAGAACATGATCAATTGAAAGAGTGTTCTATTATAAGTCCATTGTAGCTATACTCAAGGGTGTACATATTGAGGCTTATCACAGCAGAAGTTTAAAGTTTCATTATCTATCAACAATTCAAGTGGTCGTGTCATTATCAAGATGGACCTTGAAGACCGAGAATCAAAGTTTGAAGAGTTACTGTTCACTATTTATAGTCCAAGTATAAGGATACTTTGGACAGGGGGAGTGTGAGTGATTGTGGTGAGATTGGTGAGAGATAGCTTGGGCTTTGGGAAGCCTGGGCTAGGTGAGAGTGGAAAATCTATTGTGAAGATTGGTGAGAGTGGTTCAAGCCTAGGGAGGCTATAAACTAGGGTGAGAGCTAGAGTGACTATGTGGTGAGTTGGGTGAGTGAGAAAGTTATTGGTGAATTCCTATACTACCCTTTTAGATATAGTGGAGCTCAGTTCTAGCTTGACAGCCAAAGAGGATGTTTCCCCATATTGGGGTTTTACCTCTATGAATCCTTATGTCCATAATTATGCGATTGCATTTGCTTGCCAAACTTACAATATTAGGAAGAAAAATCATAGAACCTATTCACCCCCTCCCCCCTCTAGGTTTTTCACTAAGGTTTTAAACGATCGATCGCTTGTTAAAGCTAAGGTCTTAAACGACCGATCAGTTATAAACAAAAAGAGGCCATAGGCCCAATCAAGCTAAGATCTTAAACGACCAATTGCTTATTAAAGTTAAGGTCTGAACGACCGATCACTTAACAAAAAGAGAGGCCACATGCCCAATCAAGCTAAGGTTTTAAATGACTGATTACTTATTTAAGCTAAGGTTAGGAGGACCAATCACTTATAAAAAAAGGCCATAGGCCCAATCAAGCTAAGGTCTTAAACGACTGATAGCTTATTAAAGCTAAGGTCTGAACAACCGATCATTTATAAAAAAAAAAAGGCCATTGGTCCAGTCAAGCTAAGGTCTTAAACGACTGATTGCTTATTAAAGCCAAGGTCTGAATGACCAATCACTTATAAAAAAAAGAGGCCATAGGCCCAATCAAGCTAAGGTCTTAAATAACCGATCGCTTATTAAAGCTAAGGTCTGAATGACCGATTGGTTATAAAAAAAAGTGGCCAGAGGCCCAATCAAGCTAAGGTCTTAAATGACTAATCTCTTATTTAAGCTAAGGTCAGAACGACTGATCGATATAAAAAAGAGGCCATAGGCCTAATCAACCCAAGGTCTTAAACTATCAATTACTTATTAAAGCTAAGGTCTGAACAATGGATTGCTTATAAAAAATGAGATCATAGGCCGAGTCAAGCTAAGGTCTTAAATGACTGATCGCTTATTTAAGGTAAGGTCTGAACGATCGATCGCTTATCAAAAAGAGGCCATAGGCCCAACCAGGTCAATTTATAGGAAAAATAGCCATCATCGCAAGCCAATCGCTTAAAGAAGTCCCCTACTAAATTTCATTGTGAAGAAAGATAAGACATTAAGTGACGAACGTTAACCGTCTACAAAAAATTCTCGATTACTAAACAAAATTGAAAAGGAGTTTTTGTTCTAAGAAAAGTCTAAGAGCCCAACCTGCTAAGGCAATTGTCAGTTCAAACAGCTATCAAGTGCAGGTGTATCAAACTAAGTCAGAAGATAAGTTTGGAAAAACTGAAGCACAAACGGAGTTGTATTGATCATGATGATAATTACAAAAAGAGGGATAAGAGTACCAGCTATCCCTTAAAAGAAAAGAACTCCATCCAAGCGTTACGAAAAGAAAAAAAAGGGAGAAAAGGAATACAAAAGTCAACCCTGGGGAACCATCCCATCCTCCCTGTTGAAGTCTTGGTCAAAGGAGTCAACAATTAGAGTGCCTTTTTTAGCTTGATTTGGCTCCTCTGGCATGACCTGATCGGACAGAAGAGGAGAAGAGGGAACAATAACTGAAGTAGAAGGGGCTAGGTCCGAGCATGAGCTCTTAAAGAAGTCTACAAACTTTCGTTCAGCTTCGCAAGGCACAGGAATACCATACTCATTGGACGGTTCAGTCCCCTAATCAGCATCAAACTCATTAGGATCTTAGTAGTCTGTTCAGCTTTAGGTTTCCCTCCTTGTTCGAAGCTATATCAGAAGCCATTAGTGATTTTCAAAGATGGAATCTTCAAAAGCCGCTGATACATCTCAAGCCCTCCAGACTTGTAGACCTGTAACATAGCCTGGAGCTCAATAGCCTTCCATTCTACTTCCAGGGTCTTTTGCTCAAAATAACTAATAGCCTTTTACTTTTCAGTAAGAGACTTGGTTAGAGATTTCACCTCCCCTTCAAAGCTTTCAGCCTTGTGTCCATTCAGACGTTTGACCTCTAGAGCCTTGTAGAGGGAAATCGTCATGTAAGCACTCTACAACACAACAAGAAAAACAAAGTCGGAAAAGAGGCACAAAAAATAAAGTAAAGAAATACATAGGAGAAATAGTGACACAAACCTCCGTGATATGAATAAGCACATTGGCAAGGAGCTCATCCCTATTATCAGAAGAAGAAGTGTCGAAACAAATTTTTCTATCCTTATGAGGGAACAAATGATAACGGTTACCCTTCGATCTATCTCAATGGAAGGAATAACAGAACAAAAGGTCATTCAAATGTAAGTCTAGTTTATGTACGTAGTTTAAAGAAAGCAAACAAGAAACAATATGAAAAAATTTAGGGTTTAACTGAAGCGGTGCAAGCTTCAGCTTGAAAAGAACAAAACTATAGAAAGAATGGAGAGGGAATCTGAAGGTTCTCAAATGAGAAGTCGAGAAAAGGACTTCGTCTTTCTTGACTCTCCAACACTATAGTCATAATCTAAGGGGTAACCCTCAATTATGACATCGCTAGGGATACTACATTCCTTTTCGTTCTCTCAATGTCAACTAACTGCCTAGTCACCAGAGCAGCAACCACACCCTAATTGGATGTGACTGCTTCCCCAACAATAATAGAAGGTTGGGCAGTTTCTATGATAGAAAGTGAAGAACTGGACATTCTAATTTTATGATTGTCAGAAAGGATACGATCGTTGTCACTGGAAGACATTACAAAGAAGAAAAAGATGTGGGTAAGAGGATAAGGACTAACCTGTGAAGATGAATCAGTAGCAGGAAGTTCAAGAGGAAACGAATCTGGAGTGGAAGATAGTAATTTGTTAGAGATTTGTGGTTAAGAATGACAAAGTGCAAAGATAAAATGTAAGAGATAGCGTAAAAAGATCACTAACGTGTTGAAAGTCATTGTCGGTACCTCATCATTAAATGAAGGTCCTTGATGCAAGCAATGAAATAATGAAAATGCCTTTAGAAATTTCCTTTAGTTTGACAAGCTCATAACTAAAGAGAATTGGGGGCAATGCATAGGGGGAAATTTTCCACTAATTTGAATGGGCCAAACTAATACACGAATGGACCAAGCTCAAGAGGGTTTGAGCCCAAGTACCAGCAAAGGCCCCGGAGAATTGTTTCAAAAAAGAGAACGGGCCTAGTCACCCCATTAAAAGGCCAAAACGGCCCAGCGCAGACATACGTTCAAACTCAAACATGAATTTGAATAATTCAGAGTAAAGATAGCTACAAATAAGGGATTTGGATTCCAAACTTATATAAATCTCCAATGACAAGTGAATGAATGGGATCCTCGAATCCCCATCTCAAATTGCTCTAAGAAAATATTGTGTTCTTAATTTTATTGGTGTGTGCATTGAATTAATTAGCAAAAATTAGCTAAGCAATTTTCTGTACCAACAAAGCCCTATTTTGATCTTAAGAATAGTATAGTTCAGATAAGGACACGATTAAGCTACATTGTTATGTGGTATAAATTCTTAATATTTGATATTTCTTTCATGAGACCATATACATTTTCTTGAAAAATTTGTTCTTCATAGAAAAATATGTGAGATAATTTGTATTTGTTTTACATTATTCTACTCTTATATACTTGATTGCAAAATTGGCCAATCTCTGAGTGTTCAATTTTGAGTAAAATATGATAAGTGAGATTTGAAATCAAAGCTAATTTTATAAGAAAAATTGAAATGCAGTTGCTTTAAAATTGAGAATTATATTATTAGTGGCTATTCACCACACATATTCTATGTCAAGAGTAGTAAGAATTTTTTTTAACTTTTGGATAGTGTTTAATCTTTTAATTTTATTTTTATTCACACTAAAGTAGAATGATTCAGTTATTATTGATTTACACTCTTTAATAAAGAAAAAATCTTTGAGTAAACGATACTCACCTGTCTCTCCACACCTAAGTGTTAATTACCATTACTTGATGTTTGTGGGTATCATCACTGGAAACCCTCACGAGGCTATAACTTTTCCACTAGGGGTAACCTAGGAGTTTAAAACCTTATTTCATATGGTAAATGCAATCGAGAGTAGCTTGCAAAACTGGCACATCTTTAGTTAGGAGTTAATAAAAGTAACAATTTTGTACACTAATCTCTTTTGCTTGTATTTGCTAGAGGACTAGCAAAATCTCGTTTGAAATTTGATAAGTGCATAAAACTTGCTATTTTATATCTCAAAATAAGTACTTAATTAATTTTTTATATTATTTAAATGCTCTTATATGTGCGTTTTTATGTGTTTTAGGGATTAATTCTGGAATGAGAAAAAAAGAATAAAAAATGGCAAATAAGGAAGAAGTTATGACTATAGAAATGAATGTTATATTTGTTAATAGCCGAAAACAAACACAAAAAGCACTGTAGAAGAGATGATATCTTATACAAACTACCTCTAGAAGAGGTCTCAAATGTTCAAAACTTTAGAAAATATTTTTGATAAACGGCCCAATCAACTTACCACGTCAGCGGTTCGAAAATGGAAAAAATTCGAATTTAAGATTCACATTCAAATAGAAAATTTGAGATTCTTCTCAAATGGACAGAAGTTGTTGTATATTTTTTATTTTTATTTTTTATTTTTAAATTTGTATTTTTCTTTTTCATCCTAAAACCATTCCCATCTAGCTCTATAAATAGGGGGTCTTTGGGGTTGAAAGTGGAGTTAGAAAATTGCAAAGAAAAAAAATGTATTCATTTTCTTTATTTTCTTGTATTCATTTCCTTCTCATTCAATGAAAAATAGTTTTATTTTTGTTTGTTATTTTCTTGTTAATATGATAGTGTAAAAACCCTTCTTTAAGGAGTGATGAAGCCACCATGGTGAAATATAAGCAAGTTCTTTTATTTTTTTGTATAATTTTTCCTCCCAAGAGAATTATTTTATTATTTTATTCTGAGTTTTATTTTCAAAAGGAACTTAGAGGGATGATTCTTTGTGTTTGCCAAATAATGGTAATTGAAAGAATGCCTACCTCTATTTACCTAACAAATGTGCATCAGATTAAGTAAAAAAAATGTTTTTTCATATATAATCAAGTTGTTTTTTTATTTCATATTTTCCTTCATCTTTTCAAGTTGAAATTGGATTGGTAAAATGTATTGGTTATTGGAGGAAAAATCATATAGGAATAATAGAAACTTTATTTGTATGGATCCGTGGTGATGGATTCTCTTTCCTTGAGAATTTATTTATCATTTAATAAAGGTTATTTAAAAAATTCACTTTCATCCCATATATTAGTGTGTGAATTTGAGCTCATTCGGAATCTCACTTGAGAGTGGTTTGACCCTAGTTATACTATATATTCTTTTTAGTAAAGTTTTTGTAGATTTTATTTTTGTATGAAGTGTAGAGAAACAATGACATCCATTAAAAGCTACACTTATCAGTGAGTACATGATTGTAACTTTACAAATTGCCTATACACTCACCCAAGACTAAACTATCCAATCTTCAATGTCTTCATTGATCTTGATGCAGATTGGATGTAGTCTTCTTTATTTGTCATCAATATCTTAATCCTTTTGTTGCAATGTTCTTTGATAAGCATGTGGACATGGACGAACATGATTATCTTAGCTTGAGATATTACAATAATTCACTTGGCTCACTCTTGAGTTATGGAATAAATAAAATTTGTCTAAGCATAAACTCAAGAAGGTGTTAAATATTTAACACTATCAATAGTTTGTTATCATCAAAATAGCTAGAATAACCATGTTTGGAAACCTTGTTCAACAGTTTTTTAGGTACCTACTTAAAAGGAACATGGTATACTATGTTTACCATTGTATCCAAGGCTAAACCACAAAAGGAAATAATAACTCATTATCGATCTAACTGCCGCACCCGACTTTTTCCTTTGCCCACTACTTCCCCTAAGAGATAACAGGAAGGAGCACCACAGTTGGGTGTATAAGATATGTACATACACCCTATAGTGAGAAAATCGGTTCTAAATGATGGAGTGGCTAATTCCGATTATCAGGGCCTATTGATGGGTCTATGGAGTCGCTACATAACATTGGATTTAAAAGTTGACTAAGTCACCTAAGGATCTCTAAGGACTTAGAAAGAATACTAATATACTTTTGACACTTATGAGGTTTACAAAGGCCCTAGAGATGTTTTACTTGACCACCATCTAGTTATCATGACTAGATTCGGGGTTTGCTTATGTGTGGGAATCATAGTACTAGGTATCCCACGATATACGTACCAAGTACAATTAGCTTTTGTGTTTGTACATTGCATTCCTATATCTACTTATGGGTTTAGAGTATATCATCAATATTATTTAATCTAGTGTAACCATAGGTGATCGACAAGATTTACACCTCTAAAAGTGTTCACAAGGTATGCTTGAACTTATTTAGAAAATGGGATTTAAGGATTATTGTGATCGAATCTAGGTATGATAACCTAGACGCCTACGTATCTTGACGTTGCTCAAGAATTAGGTCACTCGTAGTTTCAACTAGATCTTTTTACAGAAGACTTAATTAGGATTCTAGATGAATGGACCTATGGGCCTTCAAATAGCTTGATGACTCTAAGGGTCGAACTTACTTAATGATTTGTCTCCTTTAATCAATTGGGAAATATTGTTATTTCCTATATGTGATCTAGATGGAAACTATGGTTGTGATGGAAACTTACTGAATTTGGATGTCTTAGTGGACAAGGAAACTAAGGCCTTAAAAATAATGTTGCCTAGCTTATTGAAGGCAAGAGGTGGATCAGACTTAAAGGATTGGATTAAAGAAACTAGGGTTCTCTAATTGAGGTGTGTATCTTAGATGAAAACTTACAATTTTGATGAAAACTAACTTGACTTGGATAACCTAGATCTTATTGGAACTAGACCTAAATTGACGTCTACTTAGATCTAAGTTTCGATGAAAACATGATTACTCTTAGAACACCTAGCTCTTACTAAACTAGGATTGGAATTTGACTACTTTAAGTGACCTAATTACGTATTAAACTAGGAATCAAATAGAAACTTAACTAATTAAATGACCTAACCTCTTATGGAGACTATGATTTAAATGGAAACTTGGCTACTTTGATGACCTAACTTCTTACGGAAATTAGGATTTAAATGGAAACTTGGCTACTTGGATGATCTATTCTCTTATAGAAATTAGGGTATAAAATGGAAGTTTGGATTTTGGAAGTTCCTTATTAGAAAGAGTATTTTGAATGATTTACCTTGAAAAAGACTATGCTTGGACTTACTTTGAAAAGACAATGTTTACGACCTCTAAATGAGAAAAAATGCATTTTAATTTTGAAAAACTTGAATGAGTGATTAAAAACATCTTGATTTGATTTAAAGATGGAATTAGGAGATTACTTTTGAAAAACATGTGATTTGTTTTGGAAGTTCTAGATTGAAATTGAACCCTAAGAGAAACTAATGAGTGTGGATACTCTAAAAGCTAAACCTAGGAAGACATGAATGAGAACCTAAAATTTTATTAAACCTAAGGTTTTATGAAAGGATTATGACCTACAAAGTTTTAGTGAACCTAAGCCTCTTTGACATGTATATGAATACCTATGGTTGAAAAGATGTCTTCTATGAAACCTTGAGAAAGGTTACCTTCTAAGGTTGTACCAACCATAGACTTGCAAAGAGGATGATTGGGTTGCTAATGAACCTATGTCTACAATTTTAAAGATTATGTTTCCTAGATTGGACTCTACAAGTCTTACTAAGAAACTTAGAGGAAAGATGATCTTACAATAACTAGAGTAAAAATTTGAATTCCTATGACCTAGACCTAATAGGTTCTAGAACCAATGGCTTTTAAAAAAGTGAATGCTTTAAGACATTGATTTTATTTGAGGAAGGATAACTTTTAGAAAAGATGTGATTTTTAGAAACATGTTACTTTGGAAAGATTACTTTTGAAAAAATCTATTTGAGAAAATTACTATTTATGAAGAATTATATTTGGAAAAAGATTTACTTTAAGAAAGAATTATTTAGGAAAACTATGGTTTATGGAAAATGTGTTTTAGAAAGAAATAGTTTTCGAAACATGATTTTAAAGAAAACATTGTTTTTAAAAGAATTGGCTTCCAGAAACCTACTAGACCCAAAATTGAAAAAAATTACTTTTCTAGATTTCTATGGAACCTAACCCTAAGATTTGAGAATTTTTGGGTAAAGAGAAAGCTTGGGTTGCTTTTAAGAAAACATGATAATTTATTAAACCTAAAACACATGTACTCTATGCTTTAAAAAATTTGATTTGAGAGAGAAAGCACTTGAAAGCATTCAAAGTTTATGACCTAGATTGAACATCATATTGACCAAAAAAGATCATGGCTTTGAAATGTCATTGATCTACTCCACATGTCGCACGAATGCAAGATCTACCTTAGGGAATTAATCTCTCTTAGTGAATTATTTTGTGTGCAAGAAGTCATTATTGAATTTTTAATGTAGATTTACTAACTAATTTGCCCTAATTTTACACTTTTTGTATAAAAATCAGATAACTACAAAATAAACATGCGCAATTTGAATTAATTTGGACCATGCGGGATCCACCTCCATTACACAGCCACACCCCTAGGGCGAGGCCAAATTGGGTCGTGCCCCATGGGTGCGACTGACCCTTTTTTAATTTATTTTTATTTTTTTCATTTTTTCTTGTTTCTTTTTATTTTGGGGGTGGGGACCTCCCCTTTATCTCTTGACCCTTATCTCATGTCATAGGTGCCACTAACTGTGAAAAGTCCTTCACAAAACATTGGCAGTATCTGGCTAAGTCCAAGAAATTATGAATCTTAAACACGCTCTTCGGCCTTTAACAACTCATTATAACCTCGATCTTAGAAGGATACACAAAACCTTCTCCTTCTGACACTACATGTCAAAGGGATTTTACTTCCATTAGCTATAACTAACATTTCTCATACTTGGCATACAATCAGTGTTCTTTTAGGATTTGCAACACAATCCTCAAGTGACTCTCATGTTCCTCTACTGATTACTAGTACACTAGAATGTTATCCATGAACACCACCACGAAATTGTCTAAGTAAGAACTAAAGACATGATTCATCAAGTCCATGAAAGCTGTCAGTGTATTGGTTAAGCCAAACGAAATCACTAGAAACTCATAGTGTCTGTAACGTGTTTGGAAAGTGGTCTTCAGAATATCCTCACTCTTTACCCTTAATTGATAGTACTTTGACCTCAAGTCAATCTTCGAGAAGCGTCACGACCTCTTAAGTTAATCAAACAAGTCATCAATCATTGGCAAATGATACTTGTTCTTGATTGTTGTTTGGTTCAACTTCTGATAATCGATACAAAGTCGTAGGGATCCGTCATTCTTCTTAGCGAAGAGTACTGGAGATTTTCAAGGCGATGTACTAGGACATACAAAACAATTGTCCAATAAATCTTGTAATTGATCTTTCAGCTCCTTCAACTCTGCCGGTTATCATACGGTACAATGCCATAAAGATAAACGCTGTATCGAGAGCAAGATCAATAACAAACTCCACTTTCTGTTTTGGAGGCAACTCCATCAAGTTCTACTAAAACATATCTAAAAAGTCACAAACCATAAGTGAAAATTCCTCACGTGTAATATCCTATCACTCCCTGATTTCTATTCTCTGGAAATTGAGGGTGATTGGGGCTAATCATTCACACTCCAATCACAATGGTACCACACTCTGATACCAAGTTATCATGCCCCAAATTCCTGTTCTCCAAAAACTGAGGGTGATGGTGTTATCACATTATCATCCAAACCACTAATCACCTATTTACTCATCAATCTCAGTGTAGAAGCTTAAATTGTGTACACATACATACGACTGTGCATTGCAAACTCAACAAGTCCCATTGGGATCAAGACATAGCGTCATGTATCCATCCTAAGGCATTTCAAAATTTTTATCTGGCATACATTTCGATGGATCAAAATGCTCATTTCGATGGATCGAAGCCAAGATGCATCGATCATGTATCAATGAAGTATCGTCCAAAAACCACTCTCAGGACTTTTGGTTTTCCAAGATCCTACAGGTTTTTTGATGCATTGATCTGAAGGTTTGGATGTATCGATTGTGAGATGCATCACAAATGGACTTTGATGTACCGAAGTCTCTCTCGATTGTTTCCTTCAGCCACTTATCAAATGACACAATGTCCACACACTTAACTAATTCACAACACAATATTCTCATGCATTCTTCATAGATAAAAACGCATCAAGGAATGCTTAAAAATCATCATAATCATAAGCTAAATATGAACTCACATCTCCAACAATTATATCCAAAATTTTATACATAATGGAATCAAAACTAACATTTATCCATTCATACCCCCCAAAAGTCACATATGATCCATATATGGAAATTACACTTGAAACTAAAGTATGCTAACTTAAATCAAATGTGATTACAAAGCTTTCAATTTAGTCCACATGCCACAAGTCGGTGTGGACATCTATCTGCATATTAAAAGGGCTATCAAAGCAATCATGCCTCATCCTTCATCGGTGCCTTATCTAAAAAGAGTTTAATAATAGGGGGTGAGCACCACAGAAGCTCAGTAGAAATGATTCACCCATCTCTATTCCAACTCGAGATCTATGCATGAATGCATATGAAATCGTTAAATGTCTACATGACAATAATTCATACTTTTTACCCTCAAAACAAACAAGTTTTGGAAATCATGTGTGATGCTTTATACATCAATGCATACATATATATGTATATCAAATTGAACAAGTCACAATTCATATGTATAACTCACAGCACATAAATCCATAAATCAATTCAAAGGGGGCGCCATTATCAACCAATAGTAAGGGTCTCTTCGGAATCCAAACTCTGCTTACGTATTTCGGGTTACTAACCCGATGAATGCGACACCCGCTTGGCCAAGTTTTGGGTCTTTCACCCTAAGGATCCATTCCCTTATCTTAATTCTTACACTCTTACCCCAAAACTCATCACATAGTGCATGTCATCACATAAATGCATGTATCCCACACAATGAAATGCATTTTATCAAATCAATCTATTTTCGTCCTTAAATCAAGCTTGTCACAATGCCAATTCACTCATCTCATGAAAATCATCATCCTTATGCATTTTTCAAGAAAAATCATATCTTTCATACACAATTCTATATAAAACTCAGATTTTCATGTTTTCGTCAAATGAGCACAACTTTAACAAAAATGCATTTATAGTCATAGATCACGCATGCAACATATATAAACCCTAACTAACATGTTGAACATACACATATGCATAAATCACACTTCTATATATATGTATATATATACAAAATCCTAACTCAAGAAATTCCAAACTATCTTTCATGTCACAATGTAAAGGACCTATAGAATCAAAGTAAGGAAAGACTTCACACCACTACCTTGAATCTCAAGCTTGGAATCCAAATTTCAAAAATCCTATACCTTTCGACTTCATGAATCAGAGACTTTGTTCGGTTCAAACCGAAACCCGTGGTGTCCCCTACGTACTTCCCTTCTTCAGAAACTTTCAAATCACACCCTTAATGCTCCAAAATCAAGAGAGAAGGGAAAGAGATGAAGTGGAAGAGTTTAGAGAGAGAGTGAGATCTGTAAATATGAATATCTTAGACCCCTTTGTTATTTATTTCACTCGGGATACGAAATGACCGTTTTGCCTCCGAACCACTTAACGGATCCTCCCGACCTCCGTTTTTTATTTTGAAAACTCCGTTGGTATTGAAATCACTTCCTTAACACTCTAAACATTTTATTTGGTACATAACCAAATATAAATTTTTTTGATATTTTTTCAAAATTTTCAGACTCACTTAACCTCATCCCAGGACTCCCGTTGACCAAAGACTTAAACTTTTTTAAAAGTTTTCAAAACTTTCCAAAACCCTAATACAACTCTCCAAACATGTTTCCCACATTCAAAATATGTTAAATATTATTTAAAATGTACTTAAAGCAATAAATGATAAAAAAAAATTAAAATCGGCCAAAATTGGGCACGGTCTCTACATATCCCCTTTGTTGGCCAACAAGCTAGCCAGGAAGTATCCAACCCATTTTCGGTTGCCAAAACTATGTAAAGATGGCACATGGATGTCGTCACACTCTCCCACAAAATAGAAGCAATCGGCATCCGGTGTACACACCGTCACCCTCATATGATAGCAATCGATAGTGTCTCTAAAGGTAGACAACAAATCCATACCTAAAATGACATCAAAGCTAGTCATGTCTAAAAGAACAAGGTCGAACACCAATCGACAACTTACAATCTCAATATCATAAGACCGACAAACTCTACCCAGGGTCACACTACTCCCAACTAGTGTATCAATTGACAAAACTGTGTCTAGAAATGACACCCTTTCATGAGAACAAATCAACAATTTGTAACTTCCCGAGGACATAATGGTTCAAAAACCAACCTACTTAAATCATCTAAATAATGTGATAAGCACTTTCCTCGCCTATCCATAACCATAAACAAAGGTAACATTCTTGACATGTTACACCAACCTTTCACAGTTATACACTCACCTATGAGCATGATTAAGTAAATAATCACAAACGTCCTTTTTTGAAATCGACTAATGTTAAATCTTTAAGTCTCACAAATGTAGAAACATACCTATACATACATATATATATATATATATATATATATATATATATATATATATACACACACACATATGTATACAACAACTCACACTAGGGTGCGCGGATGCTTTAACTAAATCTTCAATTACTCAAGTTTGCAGTGTAATCCAATCTATCATGCCAAGGGATCCGATCAATCGAAATAGTCAAATATGATCTATCAGACTATCCGATTTATCGGGGATGTATCGGGCCATCTATTGGAACCTACTATATTGTTTGGCCAATTCATCCATTTTATTCCATTACTGTAGCCCACAAATCTAATCTTTCAGATTAAAGAATTCGATCAATTGGATTTTCTTGGCAAAAAATCCTTGTTCATCATACTTAGTCCAATTCACGCCCAAAACTCCACCATTCTCATACATACAATTCCAAAAGCTCAAGATCATCTAAAAATAATACATAACATCTATAACATATACAATACCATGGTACATTAATTATAAATGGGATATTATACAAATTACATACATTGAAACCAAAATGATTACATTTGTCCAACCATCATCATATACATATACTTGAATCCTAATAAAAGAATATTAGAAGGGAACAACTCCAAAATTACAAAATACATATGTCCTTGATTATGGTATCACTTGTTCCTATCAAATATTGCATTTCTTCTCAATGTGCCCAACATGGCATACACAAGCAAAATTTACAAAAAAAGAAAAAAAAACTCAAAAGAACGTCCAAGTGCTTCCAACCATAGCATTTCTAAGAATCATCCACTACTGGTGCCTTATCTGTAAAAAATTTTGGGGGGAGGGGTGCTTCAATGTCACGCCCTAATTTCTAACATCGAAGCTTCAATTAATCAAAGTTCTATTGAAACTTTCATAGAAACATGCTGGTTTTGGGATCCAATTTACTCAGTTTCTTCAATTAATCGAAGATGGGTCTTCGATCAATCTTCCCATTCAACAAAAAATCCTGTTAAGTCCTATTTTCAATTAGGACATCCAATATTCACTCATCATCAAGCATATATTCCACACATATCATTATACATCTTATATAACTAAAAATATGCACAAAAAACATTAAAATCAGAAGTGGATCTCAATTATATCATAAACATCGGATCAAGTCTGGAATATTCATACAATGTCCAATTTCTCAATTGTAAAACCAAAGTTTAACAAAAATAGTTTTACCCTTAGATGATGACCCAACCAAACCTAGTCCAGTCTTATCTCCTACATGCTTACCAACACTAATCATGCTATCAAGCTTTACCCAGAAGTAAATGCACTCAATTTCTCTTATGATTTTTTCAATCCAGACTCAAGAAAATTAAATCTAGTAACAAGAGTATCTCTAGTAGAAATAGCTTGACTTACCTCGCTTTCGAGAAACTTGACTTTACTTTGAATATTTTAATTATCAGCTTTGTATTATTCAATCAACTTCAGTTTCTCTTCATTCTCTGTCTTCAAAGTTTCTTTCTCTTTTTCTACCAATTTAAGCTTTTTGGTGTTCTTCTTGTAAGCTTTTAAGAATTCTTCAAAGACTTCTTGCAGCTTGCTTTCACATAGTTTTCTATCAGCTTTCTCATTATTCAAATCATTAGAACCAACTTCACTCAATGTTGCATATTTTTCAGATTTACCTATATAAAAAAAGAGACATTAACACTACCTTCATCAACATGAGCAATAGCAGGAAAAGCAACAAAAATAACTTTTTATTATTTTTACCTCTGCATTTAAAAGAATTTTTTTTCTAAAATTTTCATTCTCTTTTTTCTTAAGGAATCTTCCATATTTTCTAGCAAGGAGATTTTTATCACCCTTAAAGTTTAATATATTACATTCATGAGGTTGTTGAACCAATTCCCCCTCTCTCTTATGAGAATCCATGATGATTTTTGAAAATAAAAATATTTTTTTTATTCTAAAAATTAGTTTCGGAAAGAACTACTCACAAATTAGAGAACACTGCTCTGATACTAATTGTGAGTTGCACGGTGCAGAAGCAGCTGCGAAAGTTAGATTTAAAACCTAGAGGGGGGTAATTAGGTTTACTTACTTTTTGCTTAATCTTTCAAAATATCCAATTTTAAGTCTTAAAAAATTCAAGCAATCCCATAAAGCAAGTACATAAATAAAGTGTAGTATAGTAAATGACTGCACCAGATATATGTGGAAAACGTAGATCGGGGAAAAATCACAGGTGAGGCTTTGTATCCCCAGAGAGGCAAATCCACTATCGTCGAAGCAAAGTACAACAGACTCTATCCCAGACTCACACCCATTCCACTCTGACAAGAACTTGATGAAGAACACCTCAGGCTTACAATTGCGACTACCTCATCCAACTACTGCAAATTCCTGGCTAACGTCAAAATGAACACAAACACTCAACAAGTATTCTATCCCCTTCGTAGCTCGATCTCCTTCTCCTTCCTCACCAATGAATAGTTATAAAAGAAACTAAGCCAGTAACTTGATCACAAAGAAATCTTCAATGCAATTTTTGAATAGTTGATCAAGCAGAGAATGACACCCTAAATCACTTAGTGAATATGTGTGTGCTCTCAAAAATATAAACAAAGAATCAAAGGAAAAAAAATTTGCTAGAAAAATATCTCAATACTTTCTCTCTCTATAATATGAATTTCTTGTCTGTTGAAAGCGTAATTGAAAGAAAAATCATATGAGATTTTTATAGAGGTCAAAAACCTTAATTTTCATTGAAAAACAAGTTAAAAATCAATAAGAAACAAATCTCGGGCTTTTTGGAAAGTTCAGGGTCAAATCTAGGTTGAAACAGGACTCTACAAGACAAATTTCGCTAAAGCAACAACATGGACCAGTCTAGCATATTCTTGGACTGGTCCAAATTTTGTCTGTCCAAAATTAATATCCCGAGACCTCTTGGACTGGTCCAGGTTTGAGTTGGACCGGTCTAACCTTGAATATTTAAGCAATTTGCTAAAAAGTCCCTCTATTTAAGGTTGGAACCTCTCAGTTTGAAATATATGTGTTCTCACCACTTTACTTAGACTATATGACTCTTATATGTGATTAATGATGTCCTCATGCACTCGGAACCATCTTGAAACTTCAATCGATCAAATCCTTGTTTAGACCATTGATGGTTTCTTCTGAATATTCAAGCTTCATCCTTTTGAAGAACAGTTGCATGGTTGGTGTAAAATTCATGCTTACTCTGAGACTTCAATTACATGATCAATGATAAGAATATAAAGCAAAGATTACAACTTGATCATATTTAGTTTTGACACCGAAGATTGCTAATTAAAAAATATTTGTCACATACTTTTGGCAGGAGGGGTGTGAGACCATTGATGGCTTCTTCTGAATATTCAAGCTTCATCCTTTTGAAGAACAGTTGCATGGTTGGTGTAAAATTCATGCTTACTCTGAGACTTCAATTACATGATCAATGATAAGAATATAAAGCAAAGATTACAACTTGATCATATTTAGTTTTGACACCGAAGATTGCTAATTAAAAAATATTTGTCACATACTTTTGGCAGGAGGGGTGTATGTGATATACGGCAAAAATCACATGGGGTGTTGGTGAAAAAATTTCACAAAGTTGTAACCGCGTGAAAAGAAATCAAACGTCAGGGGGTGTCAGTGATATTTACCTTATATATAAAGTAACATCAAAGGATTGACAACAATGTACATGTTAACCAACAAACAGTATATTATAGTATATATATATATATATATATATATATATATATACTGTTTGTTGGTTAACAAGTACATTGTTGTTGTAGTAACCCTTGTGGACGGGTGTGAGTGGGCGGGTGCAAAGACAGACACTGGGCTGAGCTACCACACTGACAGGGTACAGGGTGCTCAATCCCACATCGCCTGGGTGTGGAAAAAGGGATGTGCTTATATGTAGTATGTTCTCTTCAAATGGTATGAGGCCTTTTGGGGTAAACCCAAGAGCAAAACCGTGCGGGCTCAAGCCCAAAGCGAATAATATCATACCATGTGTTGGAGCGGGATATTACAGTTGGTATCAGAGCCTGAACCCAGCCGGAAGAAGTGTGCCGACGAGGACGTCGGGCCTCGTAGGGGAGTGGATTGTAGTAACCCTTGTGGATGGGTGTGAGTGGGCGGGTGCAAAGACAGACACTGGGCTGAGCTACCACACTGACAGGGTACAGGGTGCTCAATCCCACATCGCTTGGGTGTGGAAAAGGGGATGTGCTTATATGTAGTATGTTCTCTTCAAATGGTATGAGGCCTTTTGGGGTAAACCCAAGAGCAAAACCGTGCGGGCTCAAGCCCAAAGCGGACAATATCATACCATGTGTTGGAGCGGGGTATTACAGTTGTCAATCCTTTGATATTACTTTATATATATATATATATATATATATATATATATATATATAACTCAGACTCCAAGTCATCTTGCAAAGAAAATTTAAGAGTTAATGCTACATTTGGTATGTGGGAATGGAATGGAATATAGCTGGGAAAGGAATGAGAATGAGAATGGAATGGAATGGTCATACTTATTCTATTATTTGGTTGCAAGTATGAAATGAAGTAGGAATGAAATAAATTTTAAATTAAATTTTCCAAATATTCTTCTTAGTAAGAAATAAATTAAACCAACAAATATGTGGTGGTGGAAGAAGGTGGCGATGTAGAGGTGTTAGTGGTGGTGGGGTAGCGGTGGAGGTGGTGGTGGTGGAGGAAGGTGGGGATATAGAGGTGGTGGTGTGGTAGTAGAGGAATGTGGCAATGTGAAAGTGGTGGTGATCATGGAGTAATGGTGGAGGTGGTGACGACGATGTGGTGGTGGAGGTAGCAGTGGAGGTGGTGGAAGAAGGTGGCGGTGGAGAAAGGTGGCGATGTGGAGGTGGTGGAGGAAGGGGCGATGTGGCAGTGGTGTGGTGGGGGTGATGGTGGCAATGTGGAGGTGGTGCTAGTGGTGTTGTAGGGGTGGAGGTGGAGGTGGTGGTGTAGTGGTGGAGGTGGTTGTGGCGATGACAGCGGTGGTGGAAGAAGGTGGCAATATGGAGGTGGTGGTGGAGTAGGAAGGTGGCGATGTGGATATGGTAGGGCTGGTAGTGGCTGAGGCATCGTTGGTATAGCTGGTGGTAGTGGTGGTGGTAGTGGTGGTGGTAGAGCCGGTGTGGTAATGGAGTGGTGGTGGTGGTTGTGGAGTTGAAGGGTTTTCTGGTAATTTGAATTTTTTTATAATCTTACTAGGAATGGAATGCCCATTCCATAGATTTAACTATGGAATGGATTTTTATTCTTGGGAATGGATTTTCATTCCAAGGGAATGACCATTCTGATCTTAAAATTCATACCAAACAAATGAATGGTTGGAATGGGCATTCCATTCCATTCCATTCTTGCGTACCAAACGCAACATAAAACTCTTATTTTCTATTACAAAAGAGATGCCTAGGATATAATGCACCCTTACTTATATATAGGAGTCATGATCGCCATTATCCACCAATTACATTCTTTAGCAATTACTGTCTTACAATTTGACACCACAATAGTTAATGTGTTCACACACGATATAACATAGTGCCACTAATACACATATATGTGTTGGACCCCATTTGCAACACAAAATAGTTTTATTTATTTAAATAAATTTAAGGATTAAATTCAAGAAACCTCCTGTAGTTTTATTTTATGACACTTTACCCCTTATAGTACGATAAAAAAATATAATTTAGTATTTACATAGTTTATTAATTATTAAAAGATCATAAATTATTGTATATTTTTAATATAATAGATTATATAGTTTGCAATGTTATATATTATTTATAAAATTATATTATAAATAGTAACTAATAGTAACAAATGTAATAAAATAAAAACATTATATATAATACACACTACACACAAATATTATATTATTATTTCTTATTGGGTAATGCTACTCAGGCAGAATTCTTAGGTAAAATTCATAGGCAGAAACTTTTACATCCATTGGATGCATGTGGTAGGCCTCACCACATACACTCACCACATACATCCAATGGATGTAAAAGTTTCTGCTTACGAATTCTGCCTAAAAATTCTGCCTGAGTAGCATTATCCTTTCTTATTATATAGTTTCTATTATATATTTATTGTAAAATATGTTATGAATATTCATATAATATTTAATTAAAATTTCAAATATGATATTATGTGTTATATATATATATATATATATATATATATATATATATATATATCTACATCTACTTCCAATAAGAGTGGAAAACTGAAAAAGACTGGCAAATCAACTACTCAATAAAAAAGAACTGCTTGAACTGATGTAGATGACGCGTTAAGAGTGTTGGATCAAGATCAGGATTCCTCCTAGTATTTTGAAGTGTTTAATAAATTATGCAACAGTTTCAAATCACTTATTCAACAACCACCTTACTTTAGATGCTTACGTAATAACTTTACATTGCATATTAGGTGCCTATTTGGGGAAGCTTTATGAGGCTTCAAAAAGTCCTTCTAGATATCAAAAGTCATTTTCTAAAAAAATGTTATATTTGGTTACACATATGTAAAGTCCTTTTCAAAGAAGTTGGTGGTCAGGAAGTCAATTTTAGAGAAGTAAAAAAATGTTGCTTTTAGAACCTCCTTTTAGGAAGCTAAATTTCTTTTAAAGTAAATTTCTTATTTTACTAATTTTTACATGTACTTTTTATATATTAACAAGATTGTGCTATATTATTTTTTGGTCATTCGTTCCTCCACCGCCACCACCTTTTACCACCACCACTATCGCCACCTCCACCACCACTGCTACCTCTACCATCATCACCACCACCTCCACTACCACCACCTCACCTCCACCACCATCGTTACCACCACCACAACTGTTGCCGCCACCGTTGTTGTCGCTTTCCTCCACTACCACTACTACTGTTGTCGCTTTCCACCACCACTACTACCTCCACAACCAACTCCACTACTATCTTACACTACCATCATCTCCACCTCCATTGCGGACTTTGCACTTTTTAAGGATTGCAATCATTGTTAAGGATAAGGGATAATATTGTCAATAAAAAATAATTTAAAAGTTAAAGTATATTTAAAAAATGCACTCGCCAAACGTCTTTTTTCTCCTAAATTCCTTCTAACAAATTTTCTTTTATGAAGGCCTTATCAATGAAGTCTTTTTGATATTAGGAAGCTCCCCCAAACAAGCCCTAGATAACCAATATAAATTTGTTGCATAAGTGACACAAGATTATGTGCCACATGAGATGATTTGATTCCTTATGACTTACCAGACAAATTAGATTTCCTAACAAATATAGTGATGATGAACATCCCCGCCCACAAAGTGTGTCATAACCTAAATCTGCAGTTAATACATGAGCAACGCTACACATCTCGAATAATTATCTCAAATATGTATCTCGAATGTGATGTGGCAAAATAAAAAAGACATAAATATCCTCCACTTTGATACATATTACACTTTTCATAAGTTTTAATATTTTATCAAACTAAATGAATCCTATTAAAGGAGGAAGTAAGAACGGTAATCAAATTCGGGTTCTCTTCCTAATTTTTCTCTTTTTTTATATATATTTTATTATATATACGTAGATTCTATTTTGCACTCCCTCAACTTCTCTCCATCTTTACTTGGTCTTTCTTTAAAATTCAACCGTGATCGAAAATACCAAATCAAAATAAAATTATAAGAAGCTTTCGATAGAAAGTGTGGAGCTTGATTATACTATACACTGTAGCCCAACTTTTCAGTGCCTATATATACAGTTTAAATTTTTTGTAATTGTCCATTTTTCTCATCATAGTGAAAACCTTGCAACACCAAGGACGTAACCCTAGATTTTGGGTAAACCATGTAAATTTGTGTCTTTGCTTGCATGTTTTGATCTTCTTTTCTGTTAATTTTTGCAACAAATTTAAGTATATTATGTGTTTATTTAATTATTCACACATGTAGATAGTGGAGAAAATTAGTGTTTTTATTCAAGAGAAAGAATTCCAAGCTTATGTTAAAGAAATTATGAAAAACAATTTGTAGTTTCTAGTCTCAATTATTTGAAGATTTAATAAAAAGTGATGAAGCACAAATCTGCTCCCAATCTGATCAAACGCCAACCTGTAAAAGGACAAACAAAAGGTAACCAAAAAGACATCGGCATGGTGTCAGCCAACTACACTCTGACACTCAAGTCAGATATCAAAAAGGATTTTGAAAGCTGGAAAGACACTCAGAGGGTATTAATTGCGTACTTGGTATATGGATCGTCTCTGTATTTATAGCGATTAAATGGTAATGTGTCCTAGTAGGAGACTGGCCCTTTAGTTCCTTAGTCTTATCGGAAGACAGAAGAGCTCTGGTCAAAGTTCATCTCTCATCCACATCATATAAATTACAATCGCCCACGTCACCTAACTTATAATTTGAGTCAAATACCTCATCAGATGCCCCCTGTTCATGAGGGTTGCTTGTCAAACCTTAGGAACACTTTGATTAGCACATTAGGCCATAAAAATGGACCCTTGGCCCACGAAATTTTGTCAAATCTCCACCTTGTATCCTAGGCTCAACCCCGAACTAGTAAGCAGCTCCTGGGCTAATGGCCTTAGCTGATTCTGATGACCGGACCTAGCTGACCTATAGGGACCAGCCTTGGTTGGCTTCTAGGGACCAACCTTGGCCGGTCTTCCTAGCCAGTCTTGGTTGGCTTTTTAAGTAATGGTCTTGGCATGTTGCTTTGTTAGTTTGCTACCCTTTATGTATTTCTGACCGTTTGCAAGTAGTCGTTTGCTTAGGTGAACGTTGTAATTGGAACGTTGCAACTTGAACGTTACAATTTGAATGTTGCCAGTTAGCCTATGCCTATATAAGCCTTCTGTCTTCTTCATTTGTATATGTTACTCAATAATAGATTCTAGAGGGGGGTGGGTTGAATAGAGTTATTGACAAATAATAAAAACTATTTCAATTTTATATAATTGAATGCATATATAATAAATGGAGTAAGTGATAAGTAATAAATAGGAATATGCACAAATAAAAATAAGTAAAGGATAGAGAAATTGCAAACACTTGACAAGGCGATTTTAGCGAGGTTCGATAACTCCTACTCCTCATCTCAAGACCCCTCTTGAGACTTTTCCAAATCCACTATGGCACCTCCTTATGGGTGGAGAGCAAACCTAAACAAAAAGTACACCACTTCTTTCATTTTGGGTCACACCAACCCTTGTTCTTTCTTGTAGGTGAAAAATGAACCTTTACAAGATTGAATAACGATAGAACAACAATTCTCCTTTATGAGAGGGATATACAAATAACACTCTCACAATGATAACTCTCCTTTAAATAAAATTCTCACACTAGATCTCTTGGATGAATTGAACTAAATAAGGCTCAAGAGAGAGTGAATATTAGAATATAATGAATGCTTTTGATAGTGTAAGCTTGTGTTTTAACAAGTATTTTAAGACACATATTTATAATGCAAAAAATGAATCATTTTATTTGATAAAATGATCTAACAATTTGAATCTGATTTGTTAAGACAATTCTTTTAGTCAAGAGTTTTGAAAAAATTGAACATATTGGTTGGTATGTTTGAAATTTGATTTAAAAAACCAAACTTAATCAAGAGTGTAGAAATTTGTTTTGAAAGACTTGTATATTTGTTTGACATATGAGAAATGAATTTGACCTTAAAGCAAATCTTTTACAGATTTTTATATTTCGATTTACTTTAAGTTATTCAATGTAAATAAGTAAATTACCCCCCATTTGAATTCAATAAAAATAGTTTCAAAATCAAATTTCAAGTAAAATAAAATCTGATTTTTCAGTTTTAGTACAAAATGAGTTTTCACAGCTTTAAGATAAAATTTCATCGTGCAAAATGAAAGACAACATTAAGTCATTTCGAGCTGAAAAAATTCATATGATTATGATAAATCATGGGGTACAATTACCGAGACTTTTTTGTCAAGGTTCATTTTAAAAATTCATAATTACATTTTGCCTTTAGAATCCAACACTTAACCAAATTTTGATAGCAAACAATTTTTTTCATGTACGAAATGCATGAGGGATCTTAATATCATTTTAGGGTATAGAACCTTAAGAGTTCAATCATCAAAGAGTTTACAAGAATATCCTAACTCTTACGTATTGGCAAACAATAAGCTTGAGAGTCGACTTCTTGATTGGTGTTTCAAACGTCTTCCAATGTCTTCAATTCTTTCTATAAACGTCTTCAAATGTCTTTTGTACTTTTGATCATCTGTTTCTTATAGCTTATCATACTAGATATAGATATATTAGAAGAATATGATACAATTTGTTATCATCAAAATATAAACAACAAGCATGGATAACAGGCATAAGGCTAACAATATGCACACTATTAACTATCAACCTTTGTATACAAGATTCTACCACTTTCTCTCTGTCCTGTTGCCTTCATTTCCTTGAACACAATTTTCAGAAGCTAGACCTAGAGCCCTTTGCACCTTACTCTCCCCTCTATGAAGTTCTCGAGTTCATGAAAGATTATTCTGAGTGCCAGGACCTTGCCTCTACTATAAGTGCCTCGGAGGTGGAAGAGCTAGTTGTTCACTACTCCTTCCCGAACGGAGTCGTCGCCAGAGCCCCTAACAGAGCAAAAAAAGGTTTATTCTATTTCTCCGGGGGAGACATGCTTCTGTGAGAGTGCTTTTACCTATAACCTCCGGTTCCTGATCCCAAACTTTATAAAGGATCTGTTCCAAGCGGTTAACCTCTGTCCTTTCCAACTCGAGCCAAACTCTTGGTGCATAATTATGACTTCCCTTATCCTTTAGAAGTCTTGTGGCAATAGACCTTCATTGTCTGTAAATGAATTTTTTTTTCTTACTACACTATTATGAAGAATGGCGATTGGCGCCACCTTTACAGCCGAGCAAGTGGAAAGAACCCACCCAAAGGCTTGGTGCTTATTGATAACAGCGCGCGAATAAAATTATGAAATGAACTATTCTTTTTTGTCTCTAAATGTTGGGAGCTTTCTCCTAACAGCATCCCCTGTACATGAACTAACGGAGACATTTCTGGTAAGCATCCTTTTGCCTTCCTTTCCCTGCAGCTTACATTCCTTTTTCTTTTACTTTGCACATATGTAACTATGTTTTATTTTTAAATCCAGCTATGTGGCCCAAGCTGCCCGTAGATGAGGAAGAAGAAGATAGGCTGGAGAGGGATTATAACCACCCAATAAGGGATGCCTTGATCCTGAGCTTAGAAGCAAGATTGGCTACGCTAGGCTATCCTCCCTGTGTCGCTATAAACAGACGGGGTATGCCTTCTTTCCTTTGAACCTCCTTCTTTCTTTTTTGAGAAACTGTACCATATGTGCTTAGTTGTAAAAATGTGCAGGGTCTTCATAGAGGAGGCTTGATAGGGATCTTCTTACCCTGCAGAGGTTTATTGTCTCCCCCCTCTGTTGGGAACTCCCCCCTGCCGCTGCCTTTGTCCCCAGGAACATTCCTGATCCAGGCTCCTTTAGGGTGCCAGTGACTCAATTATTTGGAAGCGGCAGCTTGCTGATGACTTAACTATTTGGAAGCGACAGGTCCCAAGTATCTTTCTCGTCTGCGGCTAGTAGTACTGAGTCAATTTTGTCAGACCCAAGGTTTGCTGTTGCTAGGGCCAGGCAATCCGTTCTTCAGAATAACCTTAAGCAGGTAAACGCGCTTGGGGTCGCTGTATCTCCTGGACATCTTATGGCCAAGGTTTGTTCCTCTTCTTCCTTTATTTTACTGATATCACACTTCATGCCATACACTTATGCATATTTTAATGTTGTTAACAAGGCATGATGTTCGCCCAGTCTATCTCTGACCGCTTTATGTGGACGGAAGCTGAACTTGAGAGGCAGAAGACCTTTTTCAACACTTAGGACTCAATGCTGAACTCGGAGGTTAGAGTCTTTACGCTCTTCCCATGCTTCTCATATAGGGGAGATTAATGTCATCAACTCCCAGCTACACCATGAACGGGAGAAAATGGCGAGACTGAATGTTGACCTGCCAGGGATCAAAGTGGTGGCAGTCGAGCAGTTTAAGGATTTGCCCGAGTTTGACAGGATCTACGACCAGTCGTATATTGAAGGCTTTGAATATTTTCATGAAGTGGCGCAAGGCAAATGGCTAAGGATGGACTTTTCCCGTTTGCAGTTGGGTGACACTGAGGAGCTCGACCCTTAATTCCTTTTTTCTTTCTCTCTCTCTCTCTCTCTCTCTCTCTCTCTCTTTTGCATTGTAATGCGTAGCACCCTTAACCTATGACTTTGTAATCTTCTTCTTTATCAATGACAAGTTATCTTTTTCATCATTAATGTGTCTTCTGGTTTAAGATATTTTAACAAAAAATCTTCTTGGCATAACCCTGAAAAAAAACTATACGACGGATTTACCTTACCATTTGGTAGAATTCATTTTGTCCCGGGATTAATTCATCCTATATTTTTTATTAAAGGACCTCTGAAGAGGTGTGCCCCTGTGGGGTTGATTAACAATGTTATCAGAATTAATTCATCCAGCATTTTTCATTAAAGGCTCTCTGAAGAGGTGTGCCACCGTGTGGTTGATTAACAATGTTCTCGGAATTAATTCATCCTCATTCATGTCATACAAATCAAATCGTCCACGTCACCTGACTTATAATTAGAGTAAAACACTGCATCAAAAATGATCTTTTAAACGAAGATACAGACATAAAATTTAATTTGAATTCTACGTTATTGAGTTATGTTAGGATTTAAATTATATAATGATAAGTTTTGTTATTTTTTCCCTTTACTGTATTTTTCTCAAAATAATTAATTTCAAAATATAGAAAGTAGTCAAATAATCAGCCACCAAATATAAAATAATCAACCACCTAATTCGAGATACTAATTGATGAATACTTAGTATTTTCTTTAATATATACCACTCTTACCGTGCGCGCAAAAAAATAAAATAAAATAAAATAAGGAAGGAGAAGGAAAGAAACAAAAAGAATAGAAGAGTATTTGTGTAAGCGCCAAATTGAATTAGAAGTTCCTTTTGTATTTTGTTTCTCCCCTCCGTGACCTTTAGGTCCATCAGCAAGAGTTATTCATGTGTAGAATCAAGCATATTTTTCAGAATAAGATGCCTAAACAGCTAAACTTCTAAATTCCTTCATCATAAGGGAATGAAGTAGAATCCAGCCATTCATCCCCAGTAATGAACTCTGAAACGGTAAAATTAGATGCATCATAGTAATCCATTATGTGATACCCTGGCCAAGGAACCCTATTCTGAGTCTCTGAACCAGGACCAGTGTTGTCGTACTCTCCATAATACAAGGTGTCCAAGCCTTGGTCACCGGACCACTCGGTCCACCCCGCTGGTTCAATGAAGTCATCCATGAAGGACTCGATATAGACTGTGCGAGAGTACACCCTCCACGGCCTCCCAAGGTAGCTCTTGACGTTGCCGGAATTGGAGTACAATTCATCTGTAGCAACAATGGAACAGTTCTGTATGGAGATCCCGGAATCCTGGTCCGGGGTTTCCCGGGACTGTGCTGTGATCACAGTGAATTGACCAGGATTCGGCATTCTCGAAATGATACTACATACCTGGAACACAACAGCTGCATTTCCAAATATAAAATCTATGGTCCCAGAAATGTCACATTCCCGGTAAAATTGTCTAAAGGAGTGGACATACAATGTATCTTGGTAACCATTTATGGTGCACCTGTACACTGCAGCTAAGTCCGCATTAATGCGAAGTGCCACTGCCTGGTGCTTCCCTGGCCCAGCGCTGTTCTCAAAGGTTATGTCACGAGCCAAAAACCCCTCGCCGGAGACAGCTGAAATTATATATATATATAGGTCATATATATAGATAATCATACAAATTAATTAAGAGTTCCAGAGATATATATATATATATATAGATGATCATACAAATTAATTAAGAGTTCCAGAGAATTAAGTTTATAACTTCAATTACGTAGGTACATACCAACAGTGGCAGATCTGAATGTAGTCCAACCATCCACCACGCTTCTGTTACCGGTAATAACAGTGGCATCACTTCCGTCTCCAATCATAACAACGTTAGTCTTATAACTTGGAATTTCCACATTTTCCTCGTACACCCCTTGTCTAACATAGATTATAGTTCTATCATAGCTGTTGTTTGGAGCAAAGTTGATGGCGTCACTGACTGTGGTGAAGTTACCTGTTCCATCTGCGGCCACCCAAATCACCTCATTCGGGTCATATTCATCCATTGAAGTAGTCTGCAAAATTCGGCGATCTTTCTGGGACAGCCATTTAGGATCAGGAGCACCCATATTGGCCATGAGACGTCTACGGCGGTTGCCATATTGGTCTCCCTTTGATGTGCCAGTGCCTTTGCCTTTAGTAGTCTTAGAGAGCATGGAAAGTGAATTGCTTACATACTTGTAAGTAGTAATCAAGGAATTGACTAGGACTGGTTTCAAAGAACCGGAAGCGGAATCCAGGCCTTCTAAACATGTGTTCTTGTTGGTGAGAAGTGCAGTAAGGAATGCCTTTGCATCGTCCATTTTCCGGTGGTTCTGATCAGCTGATGATGATGATGAACCACGGATTGCAGACACGGATCTCTTCAAATAAGACATTGTGACTTGGTGGAGGTCCTTGCAATCTTGGATAGTTCCCTTCTGTTTCTCAATGATATTAGTGCCGGCACTAGTAGTGGAGAATAGATTGGAAAGCTTTCCCCCTTCGGATAAGGCATTTTGGAGGGATTGAAGGAGATAGGTAAGGATGGTGGGACTGATGTTTATGGAGATGGAGAGCTTCAGTGAGTCAAAACAAACATCTGGGTATGGAGTAGACTTGCAGACAGATCTTATATAAGAGAGATGTGAATCTAGAGAAGTAGTAGCATTAAAAGAAGATCTAGAAGAAGAGTTGAAGGCCTGTGTTGTTGTTATGAAGAAGATTGAGCAGAGTACTAGTAAAAATGGTTTTAGAATGAAGGAAGCCATAAGAGGACAACGATGGGAGAGAAGCTAGTACTCGTTTGAGGATATATATTTTCCTATTAACTGATAGATGGAGAAAGAAAGGGCCACTTAATTTTCATATTACAATGCTAAACCTCCTCTTTAATTACATGGGAGTTTTGAGGGCACCTATTTAAGTCTTCATTGAGAGCAACATATATATATATATATATATATATATGCCCCTCCTCACAGGCAAACCGACATTAATTGAATATAAGGAGGACCGTGCATCAATTAAGCTTCTCCAGCCATCTCTATTCTCTAGTAACAAAATGTCATTATTCAATTAATGTCGGTTTGCCTGTAAGGAGGGGCATATATATATATATATATATATATACAGTATATCTTTTGGGAGGAATGTTGTGGATGTGTATGAGAATTGGAGTAGTATGTTTTCATTGAGAAGGCATCAACCTTTGAAAAGCGCGATGGTAAACACGATCCTAGCTAATATACTTGATATAATTATTTTCTCGAGAAAGAGAGTGTCCTAATTTACGATTATTTGAATTTTAATTGGATGACACGGGAAGGGGGAATGAACCGGCTGAAAATGAACTTTGCCCTCGTTATCTGTTTATTGACTGTCTTGTCACGGGTGAAAGAGTATGTGTATGGCGAAATAATTGAAAAATCATGATTTTGACGTTGCCTTTTTATCTTTTTTCGACTCGACTTTATCACGAGAACAAAATGGTGAATACTAGCACAGTGTGAACCCCCAACTTTCCACCTCTGCATGTTGGCGTTAAGTAGACACTGGGAATCTCCAAAAATATTTTAATCTTCCTTCAACACCGATGACATAATATTATTCAATAACAGGATTAGTGTTGATTGATTAAATGCTGACCAACAGTGATATGATTTATTGAAGTGAATATATTTTTACTTGTGTAATATTAAACAATAATTAGTTGATGACAAAAGTGACATATATAGTACTCCTATGTGATTGTTGCGGTGGTGCTAAAAACACCTACTGGATTACTTTCACAATTAAGCTCAATTGGCCAATGAATCAGCAATCTGATTTTCCAATTTTCCTCTATAGAAAAAAGAAAAATGCATGCTCTATCTGGCTCGATCTCCAATTTTGGAAGAAACAGCTACCAGCCTATACATTACGGGACTAAGTGGTCTATCTCCACTAATTAAGTTTTGTTACTCTCCCTTGGGATTTTAAGTTTTGATTTTAAATAAAGCTTAAAATATATATATATATATATATATATATATATATATATATATTCAACTATCAATTATATATTTGCATATAGCCCTAACCTTTAAACTATCTAAAATTGATTAATCAAACAAGGTATGCAAAATTACCAAAATTTCACCCAAACAAAGTGACAGTGAGAACTTAAAATGTCAGTTATATAAAGTTTGTTTGATTTGTCACTCAAAAAATAATAATTTTTAAGAATTTAAAAAGGACAAAATTGTTTTCAAAGGACAATAAAAAAAAACAGTTAAATGAACAAAAGATACACATATTCATTTTCTTAAAACTGGAAAAAGAGTTTCCGTGAAAACCAAATAGTAACATCCAATAAGAAGATATTATAGGAGGGCTGATGTCGACGCGCGCATGAGACATGGAGATATGGGGACTGAATTCATGCATTTTGTAACAGACAAAAGATGTGAGGGACCCTCAATGCCCACTTGTATAAACAGACAATGCTAGCGAGAGACTCACTACCTTGAAAGCATGCTATGAAACTTTAGGGAGAGTGTCGTGATGATGTTAGATATTACGTCAGACACTAATATATGTCGTACATTTCGTAAAATATTTTATAAAAGCGTTTTAATATTATTTTTTTAAAATATTTTTTGAACACTTTTTGAATGTGTGTCAGATACTTCGTAACAGTAATACATATTTAAATATTTTGAAAAAAAATTATGTTACTAGGTTATAATTAAAAATCTAAGCTAAATATATGTAGATTAATAAATAAATTTGGTTCTTAATCTATTTTAATTTATTTGTCTATTTTTGTTTATAAGTTTGTTTGATTCTTAATTATTTGATGATAAATTGAAGTATTTTTGTAGTGCAGTCTTTTTTTTTTAATAATTAATATATTATATTATTATTTTATAGCCGTATTCTCACCGTGTCCGTATCCTATTTTTCAAAAAAAATTCGTATCGCCGTGTTCGTGTTGTGTCATACCCAACATATGTTTTGGTAGGAAAAAAATATATATTTTGACAGGAAAAAATAAATCAATGAATAAAAAATAAAGAATTGCAGCAAATTCCCATCAACTATCTATTCATGTGTTGCAAAAAAAACCCTCTAAACTAACTAAAAATTTGCAAATCCCTCATGGGATAGAGTCGATAGACAGTAAAATTACTACTTTGTATTCATACCGAAAAAAAGAAAAAGTATGCCACGTCTCCAATATTTTGAAAGCCACCCATGACCAGTATGTTTTGCGACCACCCAAGGGTGTAGGCTGTGTGGCAACGGATCACCACCAATTCCAAGACACAAAAGCTATGTAGCATTTGCGACCACCCAAGGAGCTTAGCAACGGACCACCAAGAGGAGGTTGGTAGGATTTTTAAGGAGTTTATGTGGTTTAGAACTTCAGATAAGGTAGAGATCTGAGAGAGAGCGAGAAGAGAGAGAGATTATACCATGGATAATTGATTTGGAGGTTGGTAGGATTTTTTAGGAGTTTGTGGTTAAGAACTTCAGATGGGGAGAGATATGAGAGAGACAGGAGGGAGAGATTATACCATGGATAATTAATTTTTGGGGCCATCCGTCAAACCTGAAAAATGTCAGGGTGAGCTTCATATGTACAATAAGCTAAAATGCCAAACATTATATTATACATTTTGGTGCACTTATATACATACATATATTTATAAATAATTAAGTACAAGTGAAATTGAATTAAAAAACCAATAATTCAAATACTCCAAACATAATCCAATTCCAAGTAACAATGTGAAATCTAAACACATGAAGTTAACAAAATAATTCCGACGTGTATACCGCACATATCAATAGATTTTCGGTCATTCTCATGACGAATCACTGACCCATTGAAATTACAAACTCTAAAAAAAATAGCCTTCTTATACAACAAGAAAGAAATTTATCATGAAATCAAAGAGATTTTAATTTAGAGTTCAATAAATAGATATATTTTTAATAATATTTTACTTAAATTTATTTTTAAAAGAAAAACAAGTAGAGAAAGAAACATGTTGATTCTAGAATAATATAATGTCAGTGGCAATTATAGTCAACAATTCATATCCATCAAGTTAAATAATGATTATTAATTTATTTACTAGAATTCATCTTAAATGTTCAAGTAAAACATTGAAACAAGAACAAGTCCTCGACAACCGAGTCAGGATCCTCTGCCCTACTGGGTCAATGTCCTACCCGTGCCCTACTTTCTCACCAGCTTTAATCTGCATTTCACCACCCATAAAACATATATTCACCACCATTAAATCTACATTTCACCACCTTTAAATCTTGAAATACTTTTTGTTAATTTTTTGTCAACACTGTTTCAATTCGTAGGAACGAGTTTTGGTCGACAAAAAAAGGCAAGTTCGAACTCTTCTTTTCCCCTTTGCATCTCTAAGCATAGTCTAGGTTTTGAGTCTATGATTGTATCTGAATTTTTTTATAATTTGATATTATATTCTGTTGCTTTCTGTTGAAGAATCTTGTGTGAATGGTTGGGCTAGGTATATACTTATTTTGATGGGCTAGGGTTTATGTTTATAATATTTTTATTTTTTTATTATTTTGGAGTTTATTTAGTTTTCTAGAAAAAAAATAAATAAAAGAAAAGAAAAGAGGGTTAGGGTTTCTGTCGTTTACACGCAGAGAAACTGAAAGAACTCAGACGTAAGAGAGAAGGGAGAGAAGGAGCAATTCGTAGGAACGAGTTTTGGTCGACAAAAAAAGGCAAGTTCGAACTCTTCTTTTCCCCTTTGCATCTCTAAGCATAGTCTAGGTTTTGAATCTATGATTGTATCTGAATTTTTTTATAATTTGATATTATATTCTGTTGCTTTCTGTTGAAGAATTTCGTGTGATTGCTTATGCTAAATGAATATAGGGTAAGTATTTATATATGTATAGATATATATATATATATATATATATATGATGTATGTGTATAATGTATGAAAATCGTATAAGCATGAATCTAGGTTGGTGAGGGATGTTAATTCGTAACCTTTTGTGTTGTTTTGCTCGGGTAAATGACCCTTGATCTTTAGAAAATCAATTTATTGAGAAATTTGGTTTTAATTTTGAGAATTTTGTGATGAACCCTAGAACTTGTGAATTGGGGGTTTTTTATTCCGGCCATTTTTTATGGGGCTTTTTGTATCAATGGGTGGAGGAGATCAAGAGGAGAAGTTTGATATAAAAATGGGGGTGAATGGAGGTTGGGAAGCGCTGGAAAACTGGCCGAAAAACGCCCAGTGCACTATTGTTGTGCGCTGGGGAAGATTAACCAACGCCGGTGCATTCCCCACACGCGTTGTTGGCGTCGAAAAAATCATTTTTGGGCCCCACTCATCGGGGCCCACCTTTGGGCCCAGTCCAGAACTTTTTCAATTTTTAAAATGAATTTTAAATTCTTTTTAAATGTTTAAAATAAGGAAAAATATTTTTTAAATTATTTTTAAATTTTAGAAAATTCTAAAAAAAAATTGGTAGCCTTTTAGGGATAGATTACATTTGGGTTTTAAATTTCAAGTGGAAATGAGCTCTCTCGTGGTTAAATTGATTTTAAAAGTATGTCTCAAAATTGGGTTTTCATCTTCTTTTATTTGAAAAATATTTTTAAAATTCTAGAAAATTTTCAGAAAATTTGGGTGATCTTTTGGTGATAGAATGCACTTGGGTTTTAAATATCAAGTCAAAATGAGGTTCTCTCGTGTCTAAAGTAGCATTAAAAGTATGCCTCAAAACTAGGTTTTATTTTCTTTTATTAGAAAATATATTTTTTAAATTTTTCAAAATTTTTAGAAAATTCCAGAATATTAAACAGGATTTTTTGGAACAAAATAGGCCCAAAAACCTAGATTAGAGTCAAGTTTAGACTCCCATGAAGATTTAGGTACATTGGAGGTTTGGTTGTGTGCTTGCGCATAAAATTGGTGGTTGTATTATTTTTACTCCTTAACTGTATTTTCTTTGAAATTATAACTATCCATGAGATACTTGATTTTAGTTTAATTTTGAATGAGTTATTTTATTGTGATGATTGAAATTCTATTAGTTTAAATTCATATGTTTGTGCAATTAAAATCTCTATGCACTTTCTTTTATTTCATGTAGTAGGATGGTTTGAGAGGCATGTAAAGATTGCCAGGAGGCATGTTAGGATTGCCAATACCTATTAAGGTATCTAAAGTTAAAGGAGACATGTAAGGATTACTAAGGGGCATGTCAGGATTGCCAATACATATTAAGGTATTCAAGGATAATAACGGTGGCATATCAGGATTACTTAGATTTAATAAAATACATTCTTATGTTTCTCTATTTTGAACTTAAAGAATGTGTTCATTTTTGTATGATAAGGGTTTGTTGGGACACTGTAAAATATGACATTTATTTTTTTGAGAACATGAATTGGATAGGAAATGACCTATTTCCTTACACCTATATTTTTCTCTTGTGTCCCTCATATTGAGGGTATGTATATCAGTTCTCTGATTGGGATATAGTACAAAGGGCTTGCTCATGGGTTTAACCTACTTTGTTGATATTTCAGGTCCCAAGCTAGTTCCACCGCGAGGATAGAGTTTTGGGCTTTGGTTATGGCAGACATCTCCTCTCATCTGTTACAAAGTAGGAACTTATTCTCTTCTTCAAGTTCAAACTATGAACTCTTTTGAGACTTTTGTTGTTGGGTTTGAATTTAGGTTTATAAACTTTTGTTCTTCCTAGTTAAAGGATCATTGGGTTACGAGACTTCCAAATTATATTACCAGACACGTACTTTATTTATTTAACGTTTTATTTTAATTCGGATGAAGTTTCTATTCTGCTTTTAAATTTTATTTCATTCTGTCTTTTGTACTCTATGCTTTTTGCTATCAGTTGTAAATATCTCTCAGGTTTTGTGTATAGGACTGGCCATCTCATGCGCGAAATTTGTTGGGGGGTATTTCAGGTTTAAAAAATCCAAAAGTATCGAAACGACTCCAAACTTGGAGGGTAGCTTAAATAAAATATTTGATGCGCTATGGAATCAACTTTGCATCAATCGGAGTTACGAAAATCAAAAACTGAGTCCAAAAAGGTTTAGTGAAAAGGTAGTGGCATACATGTAAATAAGTGTAGGTCATTTTTTATAAATAGCAAGAGAGAATGCCCATCTCATTTGAAATCAGCCATGAGGAGCATATACATATATATATATATATATATATATATATATATATATAGCAACATCTTTTTATTCCTTTTGCCATTGATTTTAAGGGGCTTAGGTCCATAATTGGAGTTTGTTGAAGAAGAGAGAACTGGTCTACACGTTGAGGGATTGAGTTTGATCGATCTGGAATCAATTTTGAAAAAGTTAATTTTTGAGAGAATTGAAAAAAATTCATTTGGAAGCTCTTCGAAATTGAGGTAGGGATGCCTAACCCATAAAACCCAAGGGTTTTATGAGTATATTGGTTGTTAAGGCAACCAATTGGTTATGTGGGATAATTAAATATTTTTAAATAGTAAAACATGCTTAATTATGCCAATTAGTGAATTCATTATGTTAGATTTGATAATTATATGTTTATAATTACCATAGTTGATTATAAAGCATGTTGGGATTGCATTGTGGAAGAATTGTGCAAATTTATGTATATGTGTGAAGGTGACACTTATGTGTTTGATGAATTGCTTTAAAGATGTGTTTGAATGCAATGCATGATTTAATTGTCAATATATGAATTATTTGAAATACGGAAGATGTGAAGTATATTTAATATAAATGCATGTGACGTTTAAATGAGAAATTATGCAAGCATGATAAATGAATGTTTTATTGAGTTTGAGTTATAAATGTATATTGAATTGATCGTGTGGGGTGCATCTTCATTGGCATGGTGAGGGTGGTGAGCTCAATTGGCGATAATGTTTTCTTGACGAGTGGCGAGGTGATCCGGTAAAGGAAAAACCCTCGTCGAGAGGACTTGTTATAGAGCTACGTTAGAAATAAAAGAGGATACTCCCTAAAATAAAGTCCTACGATGAGGTGAACTTGTTATAAAGCCTCAGATATGTGAGATTGGTTGTCCAAGGGAATTGGAGACCAATGGATGTGTGGAGAGGATGAGGGAGTCGTACATATCATGTCGCATTTACATATTACTTATTATATGGTTGTGATATGTGGATATTGCTTAACATGATTAAATGCGATTATATGTTTATGTGGTATTCACGGAACTTACAGAATTGTATTTTAGACATTCCTACTGAGCATGTGATTTCTCATCCTATGAGGATTAAGTCTTTTTAGGAAATGAAAAGGGGGTGATGGTATTGCCCCAATAGAGTATTGGCATGAAGTAGAATTGAACTCATTTAAAGACTTATTTACTTTATTTAAATGCATGTCCAGATTGTTGACTATATGCATGTGAGAAATATATAAAGACCATTTATACTTCGAGAACATGTATTGTTTGTGCTTGATAGTTTAAGCATGTATTGTTCATGACTTATGATTTCATGCATTGAAAGCATGGTTTGAGCATAATAGAATGCTAAATGTTTAAATGATGATATATGTATGCATAAAATGATTCCTTTGAGTTAGGAACTTTGTGGAGAATGATTTGAGAGTTGAAAATAGGGGAAATCAGGTTCTAGAGAGTTTCATCCGGTTGAAACTTCCATCAGTCGACTGAAATGGTGAGATATCAAATGTTTGCATCTGCAGACTCCACAGGCACTTGTTTCGGTCGACCGAAACAATCCTTCAACTGATCGAAAGACATCCTTCAACCTATCGAAACTGAAGGATAGCCAGCCGATGGATTGCCCAAGTTTCAGCCGGCTAGTGGGACGTCCATAAGTCGACCGAAACTTGAATATGAGCTTAAAAAGGCATTGTTGAATATTGAGAGTTCATGTGTTCTACTTAGGGGTCCATGGTGAGATTGTAAAGGTTACGCTATGTTATAAAAATGATGGATGAGGTAAGGAATTAGTGGTGATTAAGTAAAGGCTTCCACGATAAGTCATGACCCCATAATTGGGGCTATCAAGGTATGGTACCATAGTGAAATTATGGATGTGAGGTGATGACATGTAACCTAATCACCCTCGATTTTCAGATATGAAATCATCTACCTTAATAGATCTTTTTATGATGCATTTCTGTAATTACATTTCTATTATAGTTAAATTCACTTGTTTATGTGAAACTAACCCTTAATACTTGTATAAAACTATTTCTAGTTGATCCATTGAGCTCTATTTAGCTTGAGCAACTGGTTTAAGTTTGTTTTAGCTTAGATTTGCATTAATAAAGTGCATGTACTTCATTTCCCCAATTCTGGTGTAATGAAACCCTAAGTTTGAACCACTTATTGCTATTTTGCATGCTCAGGACTTTACTTCTTGTGCAAATAAACTATAATTTGTTTTAAGTACTTGAACAAATCTAATTGTGCATGCTAAGTCATATTTCAGTTGCATTTGATCAAATTAAGGTGTGCATCTTAGTATTGAAACTTTATACCTTAATCTGTTACATTATTAATGTAAGAACCATGACCATTTTTGACCGATTTTTCTTTATTTTCATTTATTGTCATATTAATGCATAAATTATTATTTATATATTTTAAATGTAAAATACCTATTTAGGGACTTGTATAATTGTTTGGGAAAGTTTTTGGAGTATTTGGTAAAAGTTAACTTTTTCGAGTCCGGTTGACCCGGGATGCAGGCCCCGTTGGCCCAGAAAATCTGAAAGTGTCAGAATGATACCAAATTCAAAGGATAGGTTAAAAAAAGTATTTGATGCGCTACAGAGTCGATTTTGTGTCAATCGGAGTTATATAAATTGAAAATGGAGCCTCGAGAAAGTTTAGTAAAAATGTTAGTGACATTTTAGTAAATAAGTGGATGTTAAATTTATAAATAGAAAGAAAATGACCCTACTCTCATTTCTCATTCTCGTCAACCGAATGGTAAACAATATATATATATATATATATATATATATATATATATATATATATATATATATATCATCGTCTTCACTTCTCTATCACATTTGAGAAGCTTAGGCCGAGAATTGGGCGACGTTGAAGAAAAGAGACGGTCTATTAGGAAAATTATTTGGAAGCTCTTCCAGATTGAGGTAGGGATACCTAACCTATAGAATTTAGGAGTTTTGTGAGTTTATTGGTTGGTTATGACAACTAATTGGTTATGTGGGATAATTAGATTTTTTCAATATTAGAGCATGCAAAATTATGTCATTTAATGAATTATCAATGTTAATTGATGAAATTACATGTTTATAAATACCTTAAATGATTATGTAAGCATGTTGAGATTGAATTGTGAAATAATTATGTGTATTCATGTATAGTTGTGAAGGTGACACTTATAATTATCAATCTAATTGATATGAAATATGGAGAATGTGAAACATGTTAATGTAAATACATGTGACCGTTATTTGGAAATGTGCAAACATGACAATTAAATTTACATTGCTTTGAATTATATGTGTACACTATCATGAACATGTTGAATCCATGCATGGTGAGGGAGATGAATTCAATTTGGGTGGTAAAGTCCATTTGAGGAATGACAAGGTATTCTAGTAAAGGTAACCCTCGTGGGACATTCATAGTGAGGTATTCCGGTAAAGGTAACCCTTGTAAGGTGAACCGGTAAGAGTCTTGGTTAGGTGGGATTTGGTGGCCCATAAAATTAGAACCCAATGGATTTGCGAAAAGGATGAGAGAGTTGTGCATGTCATATTGCATCATACGTTGCTTATGATACGATTATAATATATGGATATTTGCTTAACATGATTAAATACAAATGTATGTTTATATGGTATTCATGAAACTTGCAAAATTATGTTTTAGATATTCCTACTAAGCGTGTGGTTACTTATCCCATGAGTATTAACTCTTTTCAGGAAATAAAAAAGAGGTTGTTGAATTTCCCCAATAGCACATTGGCTAGGAGTGGAAAAGGTTGGTTTCTATTTAAAGACTTCATTTACTTTATTTGATTGTATTTTTGGATTGTGGACAATATGCGAGTGTTGGGCATGTATAAGACCCTTTTATATTTAAAGGAACATGTTATAGTTGTATTTTATGATTTCATACTTTATATATATATATATGTTTTGAGCATTGTAAATGCTAGATAATGCAAATGATGGTTTATAACTCCATTAATGTCCATTAATGAATATTTATGGATGTTGGTATGATTAAGTTGAGAGGAACATGAAATAAACCATGTGTTGCATGTTGATAGATAATAGACTGCAAGATTACAATGTATCGTAATGGGCATTACGATGCATCGCTATATTACGATGCATCAAAATGTGTATTACAATGTATCGTAAAACTGAGAAAAGTGAGTGATCAAAAATAGTAGGCTTCGCACCTTGTTACGCAACATGGCCGATGCATCGTAGCATCTTGATGCATCGTAACCCATGTATAATTAAGGGTTCAGCTGATTTATGAATGATAGTTTAGATTGTTAATCATTGTGACGTATCCGGTGAGAAATAGATTTATGGATGAATGTAAAAGTTTACGCGATAAGTCATAGCTCAACAATTGAGATGTGATAGCTTAGTATCAATAGGGATATTAGAGGGTGATCAATGGTAATTTTTCATGGTTGCTTGAGTCGTTGGGCAACAATTGGGCGATCATGACACCTCACTACCCAAAATTCGAGCTTGGACCAGGGGAGTCCCGGCGGTCCGGAACCCGGGGCATGACAATTAATGTGGAGACCCAGAATTTTCTTTGATTTTTAGCTATGTGTTAATTATGTTTAAGCATGGTTATTTGTTTAAATTGTATGCTTTCTGAGTTATATGGTCCTTTAGAGTTTTTATGTATGGATGTAGGACTGGGACGAGTCCAAGTAACCTGGGAAGTGTCTACGAGCTTTTAGGAGTTGACGTAGGGGTATAAGTGGTTATTTGAGGGACTTTAATGAAGTGTTGGGGGAAGACTTGATTGGGCCGTAATTACTTGAAACTATTTACTAAAAAGGAGCTGCTTGAGGGACTTAAGTGCAAAGTCTTACTCCAATGGCAAGATATTATATGTATAGTCATGTGTGTGGACCAAAGACACTTGATCACACCCATCCTCTCTCTCTTTGGCCAGCCAACCATTTTGTTCTCTATCTATAGTTCCATTTTACCTTCTCTCTTGATTTTGAGTGCTAAGGAGCTTGACTGGGGTCTTGGGGCAAGAACTAAAGTTGCTCTACACTACTTTCTCTATGATTTGATCAGTTGAAAACTTGATTTGGAGATCATTGGAGCTTTGGAGATTCTAGGTTTTGTGCCATTTAGCTTGAAATTTAAGGTAAGGGTGTCTTATCATTTTCAACGTTGATTCTCCTAGGTTACCATCTTGATTTGTAGTTATTTAGCATTTTTAGAAGAGTTGAAAGTTTTCATCTTTGAGTTTATGTATTTCTTCATGTTATGTTTATGCTGAAAGTTACATTTAGTCTATAAATATGGTATACTTGGTGTACATGGACAATGTGTATGTGTTTAATGACTTTGTTCATGGAAAGTATGTGCACTTGTATGTAAACATGATTTATAAGTGTATATGATGATCATATATATTGTATATATTGATCTTGAAAAGCATATAACTCATTGAAGTCACATATGGGTTGTAGGAATTGCATGTATACATGTAGAACGCCACATGTTTAATAAAATGCATAAAAGAAAATATTTTGTGACAATGCATAATAGTTTATATATCATTGATAAGCTTTAAATGTTACACATTTATGCCTTCTTAATTGCATATGTTGATTCTATGTTTATGTTTACCTTGGTATTTTTATGCTATTTTTGTATTTATGTTATATATTAGGTTTTGTCTCAAAGAAGGGCGATGTTTCCGATCAAGTGTTGAGGAAGTGAAGAAATCAAGAAAAATTCATCAAGGCATTTCGCACAATCGAAATGTTGAGTTCGCACAATCGAGATTTTGATTGTGCAAAACCTCAATTTTGCACAATCGAAATTCTGCAGACTGCCACTTGCCCACTTGTCCACTTGTCTTGCCACTTGCTTCCAAGAATGACCTTTGCACATCCTTTTTGAGGATTTTCTGACTTCAAAGAGCCATCTAAGGGGAATATCTATATAGTAGGTGAACTATATATATATATATGCAAGGTGGGACCCAAGGACACAAGTGGATGGTCATATATGCATGTTTTTTTGGGAAAGAGAAGACACAACTTTCGGGAGGAGAGAAGGGGAGCAAAAACCAGACTTTTGGAGCTTCACATCTCTGGCCATGGAGGATTGCAAGTCTCCAATGATCAACTAACTTTCCATCTAGGGTGTGGTTGAAACCCCTAGCCATGTAACTTGTGCATTTTGTAGCTATTTTGGGATCTATATGTATATGTTGATTACTTAACCTAGTGATTTGTATAATACTTATAAACTTCTTCAATATATTCATTTGATGTTATTTCTTCCTCTTGTCTTAGAGTAGAAATGCTTCATTTTGAATGCTCAACATCTACAACTTTCACAAAAAGTGTAAATGATGGTTTTGTAATGGTGTTTAATGGAATGTGGTATTTCTTGCTTATATAGCCCATGCTAAGATAGGGTAGTTCGGACACACGTAGGTATATTTAGAAGGTATGATAAGTAGATAGGTTGAAAGACTATACTTATTAAAGATGGGCTATGTTTAATTAGAAATTACATGTATCTTTTGATATGTCATTGTAGGTCACAAGCCTAATGACATTGTGTTGCATATACTTGTAGAAGATCCCATTAGCTACATAAATGAACATGTCAAATGGCTAGAGGTGGAATCCACCCCTAGTTCTCTCTTCCTCAATTTTACAAATTATTTTAAAATTTAATGCTTTTACATTCTACAAAGTAGTGTTAAACTCAAACCAAAATTCTATTTTTAGGATTAAATTAGAAATTCTCTCTTAGTAGTGCGATTTAACCAAACTCCTTATGGGATTGATACCCTCTATAAAGAACCATATCTACAAAGATTCGTTCTCTTGCGAGTGGTTTAAATTATATTTTGATAGGCAACAGTAAGCTATAAAAATAAAGACATATTTGGCCACATCAATCATGATATGAACGTCATTGCATTGTGATATGCATGATTTACGTATGACATGCAATGGTTACCATGATATAAAGAATGCATTTGTAATGTAACAGTCCGCTCTACCTAATCGTATGATATTGTCCGCTTTGGGCCTAAGTGATAAGTGTTCAATTCTATGCATTTGAACCCTCTTTATTGCATATGTTAATTCCGTTTTTGCGTTTACCGAGATATGTTTAAGGTATTTTTGTATTTTTGATGTATTGCAGGTATTAGAGTAAATGGAGCAAAGTTTGAAGCTATTTGCAGCTGAAGAGAAAAAGTCAGAATTGCAGCCAAAGGCATCTCGATCAATCAAGATGTTGATCTCGATCAATCGAGATCTCGATTGATTGAGATCTCATTTTGATTGATCGAAATCTTGATCAATCGAGATTCAATCTCGATTGATCGAGATTCTGCAGAACCCACTTGGCCATTAGCTCACCTGCTCTCGCACTTGCAACAAAATCCCCCTTTTTGCACGACTTAGGGGGATTGTCTGACTTGAACAAGACTCTTGGGGACCTTCTTGATACAAGGGATATATATATTGATATATATATATATATATGGTGGGCCCCAAGGTTGAAAAGGAAGCCAAAAAGCACACAAAAAGGGCCATATCTCTCATCTCTCACATATCTCTCAATATACATCAGACCATCCAAGGAGAGACCTTTGGGAGAGGAAGAAGAGGAGCTGAACCAGACCAAGAAGCTTCACTTTCTTCATCAATGGAAGGGTGCAAGGCTGCCATGACCAACTAACTCCTCCACTAGGGTGTGGTTGACACACCTAGCCATGTAAACTTGTTCATTTTTGTAGCACTTGGGGACTTGTAGTTAAATGTTGATTATTTAGCCTAGTGAATATGTACACAAATACATTTCTTATATATATTCATTTGATGTGGAATTTATTCTTGTCTTAGAGTAGATTTTGTCATTTGGATGCACAACATTTGCATATTCCACAAGAAGTGCAAATGATGGCTAGATAATGGTGTTTAAATGAATGTGTGATGTTTGCTTGTATAGACCATGCCAAGACAAGGTAGTTTGGATGCATGTAGTGTTCAATTAGAGAGTAGGGTAATTAGGTAGTTAGTTAGGTTGAAGAGCTATGCTTGTTGAAGATGGATTATGATAGGTTAGCACACACATTGATCTTTTGATATGTTATTGAGGTCACAAGCCTAATGACATTGTTAGGCATTTAATTTATGAATCTCATGCTTGCTACACTTATGAACATGTGAATGGCTAGTGGTGGAAACCACCCCTAGCTCTCTCTCCCAACTTTACTCTTTAATTTTATTGTCATTTCATTCATGCAATAGATTATAAACAAAAATCCAAAAACCTATTTTTAGAATTAAAGTAGAATTAATCTTCCTTTAAGGCAATTTCGACTAGTCCTCGTGGGATCGATACCCTCTATATAGAACCCTATTTGCAAAGATTCGTGCTCTTGCGAGTGGTTAAATTATATTTTGATAAAAAGGGCAAAATTAAGCTTACAATTTAATCCGAGTTTAGCCACATCAAAATTTTGGCGCCGTTGCCGGGGACTACGGTTTAATTGTCGCCATTGGAAGATTAAATCTGGTTTAATTCTTAGGCTAGAAATTCTTTCATTCTTTTTGTATATATTTTGTTCTCATTGCTCAAACTTCTTGATTTTAGGTATCCCACATAGCGGGCATCGAAAAGACTTGAAGTTGGAACCCTTTGTGAGTATAAAATCTAAATTAGTGGTTTGAGTTCTTTCATTCTTTTTGTATATATTATTGTTTAATTTATTTATTTTTGTGTGTTGAGGTGTTGTTCTATAATTAATGCATGCTAGGTAGACGGTCCTTGTCACTTCCTTTGCTTCCTTGTAATATTGAACTTGAAAGAACACTTAGACAACGTAGAGGAACCTCTAGGGACCCTATATTGCCTAGGACTGAAAACATGGATCCAAATAAAAGACAACCTCCCGGACTACCTCCTTTTAATCATGAACAACCACCTCCACCTCCACCTCCACCTCCTCAAGGAGAGTTGCTTATGGACTTTTACCTTCCGACTACATTTGAAGTACCTTCATGTATCCAATTTTCGGATGTAGCGGCAAATCAATTCGAAATAAAGTCCTCCACCATCAATCTTCTTAATAGCTTCCATGGTCTCCCTAATGAGGATCCATACCGGCACTTAGATTACTTCCTTTCTGTGTGTTCCACTATTCGTGTACCACACTTTACGGAGGATGATCTAAAGCTGCGTATGTTCCCATTCTCCCTAAAAGATAAAGCTAGAAGTTGGTTCAATTCCTTAGAACCTAACTCAATCCATTCTTGGGCGGAGATGCAAATATAGTTCTTGAAAAAATACTTCCCAATGGGTAAGACAAGTGATATTCGGCGAGCAATCACCGGATTCACCCAAATTGACCAAGAACAATTTCATGAGACGTGAGAGAGATTAAAAGATCTTTTAAAATCTTGTCCGCATCACGCTGTCCCAAAATGGCAGCTAGTGCAAAGTTTTTACGATGGGGTGAGTGAGCAACATAGACAAATGATAGACTCCGCTTGTGGGGGAGGATACCTTTTGAAAAGCCCTGATGAGGCATGGAAACTTTTTCAAACCCTAAGCAACAATTCAGCTCAACGCTCCTCCACTAGGAAAGGGAAGGCCACCCAACCTTGTAGAGAAGTGCATGAAATTCCATGGGTAGATGAGGTTGCTATGCAAGTAGAAGCCCTATCCCAAAAAATGGATTTAATCATGAAAAATGGGCTGCCTACTCCAAGCCAACCTGTTCAAAATCAGGATGGTTGTTCGTTTTGCTATAGTACTTCACATTTCGTGCGAGATTGTCCTATTGCCGGGCAATCTCCCAATTATGCTCAAGAGCAAGCAAATGCCTTGTACTCTAAACAAATGAATGATCCATATTCAAACACGTACAATCCTGGTTACAAGAACCATCCGACTTTTTCATGGAAACCTCAAGAATCAAGTCCCTCTTTTCAAGGGCAAAATTCTTTTAATTCCCAATCTCAACAGCCTCATTATAGGTCGAATCCTCAACCTTACCATCAAAGATCCAATTACCAACAACCACCACCTCCTCCGAGAAGCCAAGGCTTTGAAGAAAGAGTGATAAGCAATCTTGAGGCTAATACCCGATTATTGCAAACTCATTCTCAATCAATCTCTAAGCTTGAAGCCAATGCTCAATCTATGGCTAGGTTACAAGCTCAAATCGGGCAACTAGCTAATGCCTTAAATAGAAGGGAGGAAGGTAAGTTGCCGAGTCAACCGGTGGCAAATCCTAAGGGTGTTCATATGATTGAGGATCCACCATCTTCAACTTGTAATGCTCCTCCGGAGCAAGTTCAATCAATCACCACCTTAAGGAGTGGTAAAATCATCATTTCCAAGGTAGGGGAGGAAGAGAAGAAGGAATTCAATGAGCAATCCGCAAATCCAAAAAAATCCCAATTAAATCCAAAATTGTTTCCTTTAAATCCAAATTTACAAAACATCCCACCAAATCCAAAAGGAAAGGCAAGTGAAGTTGTGTCATCATCAATTCCAAATCTTAACACTTCTTTTGAATCTCCGGTTCCTTTTCCTCAAAGATTGAAGGAACCTTCTCATTTTGGGAAGCAAGGAGAGAAAATCCAAGACATGATGGAGATCTTCAAACAAGTAAAGATCAATCTCCCTCTCCTTGATGCTATTCGACAAATTCCCTCCTATGCTAAATTCTTGAAGGACTTGTGCACTTAAAAGCGCAAATCTAGGAATAATGTTCCTAAGAAAGTCCTCTTAACTGAGCATATAAGCTCCATTTTCCAACACCAAGCCCCTCCTAAATTCAAAGATCCGGGTGCTCCGACCATTTCGTGCACCATCGGAAATCAATCTTTTGAAAAGGCACTTCTTGATTTAGGGGCTAGTGTCAATTTGCTTCCATTCTCAGTTCACCAACAGCTAGGTTTGGGGGAACTCAAGCATACCACGGTTGTGTTACAACTCGCCGACCGCTCGGTGAAGCAACCACGTGGCATAATTGAGGATGTAATCATTCAAGTGGACAAATTCTATTTTCCGGTGGACTTCATAGTCATTGACACTGAACCGGTCCAAAATCTAAATCGACATATTCCTATCATTCTAGGTCGTCCATTCTTGGCCACGGCAAACGCTTACGTTAATTGCCGTACCGGAGTGATGGACATCTCTTTCGGGAATATGAAAGTCCGCTTAAACATCTTCAATGCTTCCCACCACCCATCCGAAGACGAAAGTGAGTGCTTTTGTGTCGATGCTGTGAAAGACCTTGTTCAAGAAGCACTTCCTTCTATTCTTTCCAAGGATCCTCTAGAGGCATGCCTAAATCACTTCAACTATGATGATTTTGACGTTGAGTAATCTATTTGTGAAGTTAACTCAATGCTCGATGTCAACACTGTCATGGACGTGCCTAAATGGAGAGTTCCAAGGGAACCCTTGCCTCCTTTGTTCGAAACTTCCCAAACTCCTTCTCTCATTTCCCCCCCACAACTTGAGCTCAAGCCTCTTCCGGCTACACTCAAGTATGTTTTCTTAGGTGCTAATGAGACCCTTCCAGTCATTATTGCTTCTAATCTCACCAATGATCAAGAGATGGAACTCATCAAAGTGCTAAAAGAGCACAAGGAAGTAATAGGATGGAGTGTGGCAGATCTTAAGGGAATAGACCCTTCTATTTGTATGCACCGCATACACTTGGAAGAGGATGCAAAGACCTCAAGGGAGGCACAACGTCGATTAAATCCAAATATGAAGGACGTTGTAATGAGGGAGGTGGTGAAGTTACTAGATGCGGGAATTATTTACCCCATCTCAGATAGCAAGTGGGTTAGTCCCACTCAAGTGGTTCCAAAGAAGTCAGGTATTACGGTGCAACCAAATAAAAAGGGTGAATTAGTTCCCCAACGCACCACCACGGGTTGGAGAGTGTGCATAGATTATACGAAATTAAATTCAGCCACTCGGAAAGATCATTTCCCCCTCCCATTCATTGATCAAATATTGGAGAGATTAGCCGGACAAGGTTTTTATTACTTTTTAGATGGATACTCCGGCTATAATCAGGTTGCTATAGACCCGAGGGACCAAGAGAAAACCACCTTTACATGTCCTTTCGGCACATTTGCTTATAGACGCATGCCCTTTGGGTTGTGCAATGCACCGACAACTTTTCAACGGTGTATGATGTCTATCTTTTCGGACATGGTGGAAAAATTCTTAGAAGTATTCATGGATGATTTTTCTATTTTTGGGCCTTCATTTGAATCATGCCTCCAAAACCTATCCAGTGTTCTCAAACGATGTCGAGAGACCAACCTAATTCTTAGTTGGGAAAAAAGCCACTTTATGGTTCAAGAGGGTATCGTCCTAGGGCACATTGTGTCTAAGAGAGGAATAGAGGTTGATAAAGCCAAGGTTGAGCTCATTTTCAAACTTCCTCCACCATCAACGGTGAGAGAGATTCGTTCATTCCTTGGGCATGCGGGCTTTTATCGCCGTTTCATCAAAGATTTTAGCAAGATCTCTCGGCCTTTGTGTCGCCTTCTTAAAAAGAATCTTGCTTTACCTTTGATGAAGCGTGCCTTAACGCTTTTGACAAACTCCGCACCATGCTCACAACCGCCCTAATTCTAATCCCTCCAAATTGGGCTCTCCCATTTGAGATCATGTGTGATGCATCCGATTATGCCATGGGTGCGGTCTTAGGGCAACGAGTAGACAAACTGCCACATGTCATTTACTACGCAAGTAAAACCCTTTCCGAGGTTCAAATCAATTATACCACAACGGAAAAGGAGTTGCTTGCGGTAGTATTTGCATTAGACAAGTTTCGAGCTTATTTATTAGGTTCAAAGGTCATTGTCTATTCGGACCATGCTGCCCTCCGGCATCTTTTGGCCAAGAAGGACACCAAGCCTAGGTTGATCCGATGGATACTCTTGTTGCAAGAGTTCAATTTTGAAATTAGGGACAAAAAGGGAACTGAAAATGTGGTGGTTGACCACCTTTCTAGAATTCTTGTTGAATCCCTCCATAATTCCATTCCAGTTTGTGAATCCTTCCCGGATGAACAACTCTTTGTTATTTCTCAAGAGAGTATCCCTTGGTATGTAGATGTGGTTAATTACTTGGCAACCGGTAAAATACCATTTTCTTGGACCAAACAAGAGAAGGATCGTTTTCTCTCCCAATCATGATCATATTATTGGGACGATCCTCAATTGTTCAAATATTGCCCCGATCAAATAATTTGTAAGTGTGTGCCCAACAGTGAATTCCAAAGCATTCTCAAATTTTGCCATACACTCGCTTGTGGGGGACATTTTAGTGCTAAGAAAACCGCCGCAAAAATTCTTCAATGCGGATTTTTCTGGCCAACACTTCATCGGGATGCATATTCATTCTGCCGCTCTTGTGAGCGATGTCAGCGCCTCGGTGCGATGTCTCGGAAGGACATGATGCCTCTTAACCCTATTCTTATTATTGAGATATTTGATGTGTGGGGCATTGACTTCATGGGACCATTTCCACCCTCTACTGGTCATGAGTACATACTTGTGGCGGTGGACTACGTATCTAAGTGGATAGAGGCCATTGCTACCAAAACCAATGATCACGCAGTCGTGGTTAAATTCATTCAAGCTAATATTTTTAGCCGGTTTGGTACGCCTCGGGCCATCATCAGTGACGGAGGTAAACATTTCTGTAACCGGTTCCTTCGAACTTTGCTTACCAAATACTCCGTCACACACAAGGTAGCCACCCCATACCATCCTCAAACCAGTGGCCAAGTAGAGGTATCCAATAGGGAGATTAAGAACATTCTTCAGAAAACTATTCGGCCTGACCGGAAAGATTGGTCATTGCGACTAAACGATGCATTATGGGCATACCGAACCGCATATAAAACTCCCATTGGAATGTCACCTTATCGGTTGGTTTATGGCAAAGCGTGTCATCTTCCGGTAGAATTGGAGCATAAAGCTATGTGGGCCACTAAAACTTTCAATTTTGACATGCAAAAGGCCGGATCTAATCAAAAGCTTCAATTAAGTGAATTGGAAGAATTGCGACATGACGCATATGAGAACGCAAAAATCTATAAGGCAAAGTCCAAAGCCTTTCATGATCGTAATATTTGAGTCAAAACATTTTCACCGGGCCAAAAAGTATGGTTGTACAACTCACGCCTCCATTTGTTTCCCGAAAAATTTCGCTCCCGTTGGGATGGTCCATTTTTGGTTAATTCCGTCGCTCCCCACGGAGTGGTGGAATTAAAGGACTTGAAAGATGGCTCGTTGTTCAAAGTAAATGGGCAGCGCTTAAAAGTATGCGTGGATGGCCAAGTTACCACCGAATACGTGGATGTCGTCACTTTGACGGATCCCGTATATTTTGACTCGTGAGCCGATCCGAACGTCATGCCATAGACGTGTAAGGTGGCGTAGCCATGGTAGCTATCATGCTTCCATGATGTCCCTTTAATCCAAGTTAAAGTTTGTATCTAAGCAATGTAGTATCTAATTCCCAAAAATCCAAGTCCCTGAAGCATAACTCAAGCTGACTATTTTTTAGCATTTCGATTGATCGAAGCCAGGATCTCGATCAATTGAGATCTCGATTAATCGAGATTTCAGTCTCGATTGATCGAGAAATTGCAGAGAATGGCAAATCCAAAAGTCCCGAGAGGTAGTATTCTTCGATAGCATTTCGATTGGTCTTCGATCGATCAAAAATTTCGATTAATCGAAGAGGAATTTCGATTGATCGAAGTAAATTTTGATTGAACGAAATAAATTTTTGATTGATCGAATTAAAAGTCTCGATTCACCAAAGAAAGTCTCGATTAATCGAAGGAGAGATTTCGATCGATCGAAGGTGATCTCGATTGATCGAAGGTGATCTCGATTGATCGAAGCTGGATTTCAATTAATCAAAATCTCGATCAATCGAGATGCACATCTCGATCAATCGAGATGCACGCGATGCCTGCACGTGAGCCGAAATCCTATTTAAACTGTTGGGCTTCCCTCTCATTTCAAAAGAACCATCCGACTTCCTTCTCTTCTCCGAGCGATTCAGAGCCCTCCAAGCACCATTCCGCACGTGATCTTTCATCGCCGATCATCGCCCACCGTTCGACATCGTCCGAAGCCACCGCTAGCACTCGCGCGCTCTTCTCTTTGCGGCTGCGAGTGGGTCTTCTTCTATTTGAGCCGTTCATCTTCTTCCTCTTGAGGTAAATGATGCATGGCTACATTTTGTGTACTCTCTCGCTATGTTTGATAGTTTTACGGTGTAATAAACATAGTTAGATGATATTGGGATGGATGGGTGCATTTGCGGTGTTTGTAATGAAATTTTACGAGTTTCGGGAGGGTAGGAATTCATGTAGGGTTGAGATTTTGCACTCTCTATGTTTCAAATGCTTAGTGTACGGTTTGTAATCGCGGCCCATCGTTTCGGTTGCATCCGCTTGCACTGTCTCTTTGAGAGCGATTTTTTTGAATTCTCGTCAGCATCATGGACTAGGATCTCATTTTCATTTTTCTTTTTTTAGTTTATCCTTAGTTTAGTTTTATTCTTATTTATCTTTTATTTACGTAATTTTTGGAATAAAGTGCAGATTATTCCGAGGCTATGGCGAGGGTGAAGAATGCCCCCGGTGCAGTTAGAGACGTGCCCGGGCGAGTCTTCCGATCGCGGAAGTTTCACCCGGAGCAGATTTTTGACTTGGCAGAGTTCGAGGGGCGTCCTGACAGTGCGTGGACTGTCGCCGAGCTCAGAAGGCGTCGCCTCGACCGGCTATGTGTGCCTCCCACCAACGTGGCACACGAGCGCTTAGTGCAGGTCTTTTACGATCACATGACCTACTCCTGCACCGCGCCGGATACCCTAGAGACGGTCGTGGGCACCATCACTATTACGATTACGCCGAGCCGGATTACTCAGATGCTCGGCATCCCTCACCAGCAGCCACCAGACATGGTTGACCAGGACGGTCGACCGCTTTACAGGGCCGCACTCCCAGCAGACACTACACTGTTCTCGATCGTGATGGACATGTGTGGCGGGGCGTTTACCACGCCCAGTCACAATTGCACGTCCAAATCGATGTGCCCGAGCAGATTTTGGTTCTTGGACACCGTTCTCATCAAGAACGCGTGTCCTCTGCAGCACGTGGCAGAGCGCAGGGGTGACCTCCTCCGTTGCCTCTATGCTTTCCACACGGGCACTTGGTTTTCTGTCCCGTCGCTGATCTGGGGGCAGATGTACAAACTCTGGGACGGCCTCGTCAACAAGAGGATGAGGCGAGTAGCGAGTTGGCGGCTTCCCTTTCCTTTCCTGATCGCCGCTTTTCTCAATAGTGCCAGTATACCGGTCAGTCAGACTGACATCCAGTTGGCACCGCCCACCCGCTTCACATCTACTCATTTGGAGCAGGTGAGGCGACACTTAGAGCGACAGGACCACCAGGGCGATCCACCTGACGATGTAGATATGGATGCCCCAGAGGAGATGGAGGAGGGAGAGCCTGCAGGGGATGAGTCCGAGGATGAGGAGATGGAAGAGGAGGAGATGGATATGGCTGCAGAGCGGCATGACATCTTAGCGACTGGCTACTCCTGCCTGGCGGCTGACGTAGAGCGGCTCCAGCAGGGTTTTGACGAGCACGTCCAGGTGACGCAGAGTCAGCTGGAAGGCATTCGTTCGGATATTTCTTCTCTGGCACAGGGTCAGAGGGCGATTCTCGACGAGTTCCGAGCCTTCCGGCAGGACCTGCAGTCCCTGTTCGCAGGCCGAGCCTCCACCTCCACTCCCACCGAGCCACCACCACCACCACCCGCCCTCGAGTAGCTGCATTTATTTGTCTTTTATGTTTTACTTTCCGTATTTTTCTTTCCATATGTTTCATAGGCCATGTTGGCCATGCTTTCTTTCATTTTAGTTTTGAGTATTCCAGATGGTTGTACGCTTTGTACTGAACTCATTATCTATATATGGAATACAGTTACCTTTTCTTTTATCCCATGTGTTCTCTTTACTGTCCTTATTTTTGCTTTCTGTCAATATTTCTGTTCTCTATACTTTGACTATGTATGTAGTACCACTTGTCTAATTGTTATATGCGATTCAGTTGATGATTTCCGTTTATTACCGCCTGGTTTAAATTCCCAATACTATTGAGATTGCTTCAACACAGTATGGCAGTAATAAAGAAAGGCAGCCCCTTTGCGTGCTATACGTTAGCGTGCCTGGATAGTCAATATCTTATCGCATAGACCTCTTAGACAATCGGGAAACACCAGTTCAGATCCTTAGATATACAGTGATATTGGCATTGTCTGTTTGTGCATAATTATTTCATTATGTTCTGTTTATTTACTTTTTATTCCTTTTAATGCTCGTGGTATCCAGTTGGTGTTCTGTGCAGGTTTTTCTTATTTGTAGGATGACCGCTACTGTGGAATACCATTTTTGTCGCATTCAGCAATCCCGGTAACTTCTTTCCTTGTTCTTCTTGTCCAAACATTGCGGACAATGTTGCATATAATTTTGGGGGTGCGGTATGCTATACCACTTGCATATGCATGCAATGTTCAGTCTTAGTATTGAGTGTCATTGTAGAGCAGTTTCCTTAATATTTTTGCATGCTTGCTATGATGTCTTGACTTTTTTTTTTAGGAAGATCATCCGAATAAATGTCTGAGGTAAATGCAGTAGGTAGTTAAGAACTTTAACATTGTAAATACCCGCACTTTTGCAAACTGTATAGTAGGCTAGAACGGTCTACATTTTTGTCCAAATACGAACACGTATGGTTCTTGCCCTAAATTTGTCCTTAAACGCACAAATTCGCACACATGCATTTTAAACTGTGGGGTATAAGTCTGAGGGAGAATTTTGTAAATTTCTATTTTTATCTGAACAACTTAAAGAATAAGTTCTTCCGGTTGCTGTAAAAAAAAAAAAAGAGAAAAAGAGAAAATCTGCAATAAGCCTTCTCACTCAATAAACCGGATTTCTATGCCTCAAAGTAGGGAATATTCGCGTATAAGTGTACAAGGTTGAGCAGTAATAAGCGGGTGGCTTGCTTACGCTCATCGCCTTGTAAGCTCGATTATTAAGTCCGAGGGGTGTTTCTTCACCTAATGCCCTAAAACCAATTGGTTTGGGAGTCATTGGCCCAATGCCGCTACATGGGCTTACAAGAAAGCAAAAAGAGCTAAGCATTGCACGGTCATCCGCACATGAGCAATCATGAAAGTTTTGTGATAATGAACGGCTGTGGCGAGCGTTTTCAATGAGTTTTTCTTTTAAAAACAGATTTGTTTGTTTTCTTCTCCAAATTTGACAAAAGCCACGCGTTAGAATGCATGTTCACTTTTCAAAGAGGATTTTGGGGTCAGAATTGGTATGTTTGTTCGGACTAGCCATTATGTGGGGACCGTCATTTATTTATAGATTGTACAAGTCCATTTTTGCTAATGACCACATAGTTCTGTAATACTTTTTGCATTTGCTAAATGTGAAATGAACGGATGATCGCCCTTTATCTAGTGATGACTGAGCATGATTCAACTTTTATATAATATAGTTAGTTTCATTTTTGTAATATCGTATTGCTAAGGGACTAGCAATATGTAAGTTTGGGGGTGTGATAAGTGTTCAATTCTATGCATTTGAACCCTCTTTATTGCATATGTTAATTCCATTTTTGCATTTACCGAGATATGTTTAAGGTATTTTTGTGTTTTTGATGTATTGCAGGTATTAGAGTAAATGGAGCAAAGTTTGAAACTTTTTGCAGCTGAAGAGAAAAAGTCAGAATTGCAGCCAAAGGCATCTCGATCAATCGAGATGTTGATCTCGATCAATCGAGATCTCGATTGATCGAGATCTCATTTCGATTGATCAAAATCTCGATCAATCGAGATTCAATCTCGATTGATCGAGATTCTGCAGAACCCACTTGGCCACTTGCTCACCTGCTCTCCCACTTGCAACAAAATCCCCCTTTTTGCACGACTTAGGGGGATTGTCTGACTTGAACAAGACTCTTGGGGACCTTCTTGATACAAAGGATATATATATTGATATATATATATATATATATGGTGGGCCCCAAGGTTGAAAAGGAAGCCAAAAAGCACACAAAAAGGGCCATATCTCTCATATCTCACATATCTCTCAATATACATCAGACCATCCAAGGAGAGACCTTCGGGAGAGGAAGAAGAGGAGCTGAACCAGACCAAGAAGCTTCACTTTCTTCATCAATGGAAGGGTGCAAGGCTTCCATGACCAACTAACTCCTCCACTAGGGTGTGGTTGACACACCTAGCCATGTAAACTTGTTTATTTTTGTAGCACTTGGGGATTTGTAGTTAAATGTTGATTATTTAGCCTAGTGAATATGTACACAAATACATTTCTTGTATATATTCATTTGATGTGGAATTTATTCTTGTCTTAAAGTAGATTTTGTCACTTGGATGCACAACATTTGCATATTCCACAAGAAGTGCAAATGATGGCTAGATAATGGTGTTTAAATGAATGTGTGATGTTTGCTTGTATAGACCATGCCAAGACAAGGTAGTTTGGATACATGTAGTGTTCAATTAGAGAGTAGGGTAATTAGGTAGTTAGTTAGGTTGAAGAGCTATGCTTGTTGAAGATGGATTATGATAGGTTAGCACACACATTGATCTTTTGATATGTTATTGAGGTCACAAGCCTAATGACATTGTTAGGCATTTAATTTATGAATCCCATGCTTGCTACACTTATGAACATGTGAATGGCTAGTGGTGGAAACCACCCCTAGCTCTCTCTCCCAACTTTACTCTTTAATTTTATTGTCATTTCATTCATGCAATAGATTATAAACAAAAATCCAAAAACCTATTTTTAGAATTAAAGTAGAATTAATCTTCCTTTAAGGCAATTTCGACTAGTCCTCGTGGGATCGATACCCTCTATATAGAACCCTATCTGCAAAGATTCGTGCTCTTGCGAGTGGTTAAATTATATTTTGATAAAAAGGGCAAAATTAAGCTTACAATTTAATCCGAGTTTAGCCACATCACTAAGCCCGCACGATTTTGCTCTTGAGTTCTACCCCCAAAAGGCCTCATACCATTTGGAGATAACACACTACATATAAACACATCTCCTTCTCCACCACCTAGGCGATGTGGGATTAAGCACCCTATAGCCTGTCAGTCTGGTAGCTCGCCCAGTGTCTCTTGCACCCACCCACAAGGGTCACCGTAATCCACCCCCTAGGAGGCCCGATGTCCCAGTCGGCACAATTCTCACTAGGTCCAGCTCTAATACCATTTGTAACAGCCCGCTCCACCAAATGGTATGATATTGTCCGTTTTGGGCCTAAGCCTGCACAGTTTTGCTCTTGAATTTTACCTCAAAAGTCCTCATACCATTTAGAGATAACACACTACATATAAACACATCCCCTTCTCCACTACCCAAGCGATGTGAGATTGAGCACCCTGTAGCTTGTCATGTGGTAGTTCGCCCAGTGTCTCTTGCACCTGCCCATATCATACCCGCCCACAAGGGTCACCATATGTAATGAATTTGACAATTCTTGAATTATTTATGCTTGATGTACTTGAAAACCTATGTGTTGGTTGTTGATTTTAGGGGGATGTCGAGTAAAGAAAGAAGTGACTGGAGCCTTGGGGTGAAAGGCCCCAAAGCTTGGCTAAGAAAGTTGTGTCTAGATCCTCAAGTTAGTAGCCCATAAAGTAGAATATTGGATATTTAACCCGAATGGTATTAATCTGGTGGACTTACGATTACTCCCACATTTGTTTGATTTTGGATTTACTTAACTTGGTGTTTAAGTCTTGTTACTGAATTATGAATATGTGTGGAGATTTTTAACATGTGATAGTCATACTTAATATTATTTTGCTTATAGTGTTGATTAAGCATTTCTTGATACAACATGTTAAAACATGTTTTGCATAGTGTTGTTATTGACATCATGGGCATTGTGAAGCATGTCATGTAGTTAAATATGAATGTCATGTTTCATTTCATGTACGTTTGCATCGAGTTGATTCTTAGGTTAGTTTGGATATTCCTACTGGGCATGTTGTCCCTCACCCCTTCCCCCCAAACATTTTTATAGATAAAGCACTGGTAGTGGATGACGCTTAGAAGTGCTATGGTTGGAAGCACTTGGACGTTCTTTTTTGGGGTTTTTTTGTGTGTATATTTTCTTGTGTATGCCATGTGGGTACATTGAGAAGAAATGGAATATTAGATAGGAACAAGTGATGACATGATCAAGGACATGTGTATTTTGTACTTTTGGAGTTGTTCCCTTCTAATCTTCTCTTATTTGGATTCAAGTATATGTATATGACGATGGTTCGACAAATGTATTCATTTTGGTTTCAATGTATGTAATTCGGACATGATCCCACTTATGATTAATGTACCATGGTATTGTATATGATGTAAATGCTATGTATGGTTTTTAGACGATCTTAAGCTTTTGGAATTATATGTATGTGGATGGTGGAGTTTTGGGCATGAATTGGACTAAGTATGATGAACAAGGATTTCTTGCCAAAGAAATCTGATTGATTAGATTCCTCAATCTGATAAATCAGATCTGCAGGCTATAGTAATGAAATTAAATTGATGAATTGGCCAAACAATACAGTAAGTTCCGATAGATGGCCTGATACATCCCCGATAGACTGAATTTCTTCATCCAATAGATCGTGTTGAACCAATGTTTCCAACCAAGGTTATCTCAGTTATTTTAATGATAAAAAAATATTGTAAGTTTTAGGATTTAATGTATACTTGAGTTTGTACTTAAATAGGTTACATTCTAACAAGACTCAAAGTAAGACAAGAGGATCAATGGCATCTTACAATGGTATCCAAAAGCTCACATTGATCATGTCCATCTATGTCCAAAAGCTCATATCAAAGACATAACAAAAAGATGAAGACAATATGTTTGTTATCGTTGCCATCAGACTAGTCACATCAAGGTAAACTGTCCTCTAGGACAAAATGTGCAGGGTGAGACAGGGTCTCAACAAGGTACTACTTAGTTGCAGCCAGAGCAATCTGCTCAGGGTTCACTAGCAGTGAGGGGAGTCGACCTTATCATGTCTGATCTACAGTCCAAGCATCAGAGGACTCCATGAGGAGTGAGGTATGATTATGATTTCTAGCTTATGAGTTAGAGATGGGATTCATTGAGTGCATTATGAGTTATTTGTTGCCTTTAATAGAACATATTTAGTTTTATGCTAATTGTGATATGTGGTATACTAGGTATTTAGCATGATATGTATGCTAGTTGTTACATGTTTAGGGTGGGTAGTGTTTGCATCAATGAGTGCACTGTATATGTGGGCACCTCATTGTTGCTTAAGGAATTTTAGTTTGAGAATTTGGTGAACTTGACTAGAGATTTGAACTTGAGTGAGGTCAAAATAGTGAGATATATGAGTTATGATATATGCTAGTTGTGGAAGCCTAAGACTTTGAGGAAGTTCTTAAGCGTAATTTTTATGTGAAAATTGAGGAATGTGTTATGATCCTCATAGATCAAAGTTTTGATTGGCATATGAGATTTGACTCAATTGTGGGACACAACTAGTCGTGATGCTTTGAGAGGATAACGATAGAAATACCATTAGCTGAGTAATTGATAATCGAGGAAAGAATGTGGTGCGTAAGTAGTGAGGTCTTCACCGACTTTGTTTTCCTATGGACTGTACCTTATGGTACTAGTGGAAGGAAAGGATCCAAGGATCAATTATGAGACTTAGAGAATAAGGATTTCATGTATTTTGGGGAATGTGATCGGACCAGTTGAGGATTGAGTTATTAATCCTTAGGAAACGTTGACTTTATGTCATAAACGAGATGTGTAAACTTAGACTATGAATTTGACATCGGTTAGGGTGTACCAGCAGTCAAATATTTTAGGAGAATGTAGAGTGGAGTTATATGGTGTGATGACCGAAAACCTTGTTGGTTAAGGAGCGAGGACCGCCTGTTGGATGCCGGTGAGTTCATAATTGTTACCAATGATGAATGGAGTTAAAGCAAGTCACTTAGAGTGCTATGACAACACCAAGAGATTATGAGTGTGTTATAATTTCGAGGATGAAATTCCTATAAGGTTGAGAGGTTGTAGAGATCGTGCCCAATTTTGACCGATTTTGATTTTTTTTATCATTTATTGCTATAAATGCATTGTAAATGATATTTAACATGTTTTGAATACGAGGAACATGTTTAGAAGGTTGGAATATGGTTTTGAAAAGTTTTAGAAACTTTTACAAAAGTTTGACTTTTTGGTCAACGGGAGCCCCGGGATGAGGTTAAGTGGGTCCGAAAAATCTGAAAAAATTCATTTTGACTATGGACTAAATGAAATGTTTAGAATGTCATGAAAGTGATTTTGAGTCCAACGGAGTTATTGAGAATTAATTCGGAGGTCGGAAAGGTACATTAAGTGGTCTGGGGGCAAAATGGTCTTTTCGCGCCCCTAGGAGTGATATAAATATCAATTAGGTTTGAGATATTTCATATTTACAGATCTCACTCTCTCTACCTCTCCCACTTCATCTCTCTTCCTTCTCTCTAGATTTTAGGTCACTTGAGGTGTGATTTGTAAGATCCCGAATAAGGAAAGTGTGTAGAGGGTGTTGAGGGCTTCGGTTGAACCGAACAAAGTCCACTTTTCATGAATTTGAGAAATCTATGATTTCTCAAAGTTGAATTCAAAGCTTAAGATTTGAGGTAGGGGTGCTAGATTCATCTTTACTTTGATTCTATAGGTCACATATTTGTGACATGAAAGATAAGTTGAGATTTCTTGAGTTTAGGATTTTGTGTATATGTATGTATACATATATAAATGTGATTTATGCATATATATAGGTCTAACATGCTATTTAGGGCTCATATGCGTTACATATGTGATATTGAGACTATATATGCTAATTGTTGAAATTGTGTTCATTTGGTGAAAATGCATAATTTGAGTTTTTATATAGAATGATGCATGGAAGATATGATTTTCTTGAAAATTACATAAACATGATGATTTTCATGAGGTGAGTGAAATAACATTATGACATGTTTGAATTGAGGAAGAAAATGTATTGATTTGATAAAATGAATTTCATTGTGTGGGATAAGTGCATTTTGTGATAAAATACACTATGTGACGAGTTTTGGGGCAGAAGTGTAAGAATTAAGATAAGGGCATGGATCCCTAGGGTGAAAGACCCAAAAATTATCCAAGCGGGTGTCGCATCCGTTGGGGAATAGTGAACTGAGAAACGTAAGCAGAGTTTGGGTGCCAATGGGACCCTTACTATTGTTTTGATTTGAGCGCCCCTTTGAATTGATTTTCGGACTTATGTGGCGTGAGTTTTACATTGAATTGTGACATACTCAATTTGCTACATGTATGTATACATTGGAATATGAAGCATCACGCATGATTTATAAAACGTGATTATTTATGGGTAAAGAGTATGAATATTTGTCATATAGATTGTAATGATTTCATATGCATCCATGCATGGCTGCCTGAGTTAAAGTAGAGTTGGATTAATCATTCCTACTAAGCGAGAGAGGATAAGCTCACCCCCTATTTATATAAACTTTCCAGATAAGGCACCAATGGAGGATGAAACATGAATAGCACAATGGACCTTATTGATTTTATTTTTGGACTTTTGACCTTTTGAGATGTAAATAGATGTCCATGCCGGATTGTGGCCTGTGAACTATGTTAATGATGTTATATTTACATTTGATTTATGTTGATGCACTATAATTTTAAGTGTAATAATCATATATGGATCATATGTGATTTGTGGGTTTTGAATGGAAGAAGTTGGTTTTAATTCTATTATGTATAAATTCTTGGATATGATTGTTGGAGATGTAAATTTATGCTTAGAATGATATTTGTTGATGTTTTTATCTTTTGTACATGTTGTAGATAATGTTTGATGATTTTTAGGCTTTTTAGAGGAGTTTTGGGGCCTAAAAGTTGAGATTTTCGAGTCTTGGGCAGTAGGATTCGATACTTGGGTCGATACATATTCGATGCATCGCAGCTTCGATGCATTTAACTCACCTAGGGATGGTAACAGGGCGAGTATGGGGCGGGTATGCCAAAACCCTACCCCGCCCCTTCAAGAAAATACTTAATCCATCTCCCATTAAGAACCCTAACGGGTTTGTGGTAAGCATACCACCACCGCCCCATTTAAAGAAAGAGAGGAATAACAAAATCCTTAAAATCCTTTGCTTTATTTGCTTTGAATTAATGTTTCGGCTAAATGTACCCAAATGATGATACAACACTCTTATAGTGAAAACCCCAATATATAAGACCAAAGAAAATGACACAAACATACATACATATGTAGATGGAGATAGAAACAGTTTTGAGCTTCAAGAAATTTTGTATTATAAATCTATTATGTACACAAGATAGAGAGAGTTCTCTTTTAGCCGTAAGATAAAAAAAGGAATAGAACAGAACAAGGTAAACCCTAATGGCTACCATATATCTACTATACTATATTTATATAAGTAATATAATAATAAAAGAAATGACACACTTCATATAATTATGTCACTATATATATATATATATGTATATAATCAGGGCGGGGCGGGTACTAGGCGAATTTTCTTAAAAAAACCATACCCGCCCCTACTCCTATTAGGGGCGAACAAAATTCCCTCCATTAGGGGAGGAGCGGGGCGGAAACCCGCCGGGGTGGAGAAAATTGCCACCCTTAAACTCACCTCTTCGATGCATCGAAGTTACTATTTACAGCATTCTCCAAAATCTGCCTAAATTTCAATCAGGCATAACTTCTTCATTTTAAATCGAAATTGTCACGCCCCGAATTTTCGAGATGTAATAATATATATATATATATATATATATATATATATATATATTAAGTTACCTTTGCCCACAATTTGGGTCCATTGATTCCATGCAAACAATACACACACGTGTATATATATAAACTACTAGTAATACCAATGTAATATATATACCAGTATAATTATATACTAAGAACCAAATAAAATACATATATAAACTAAAAAGTCAATGACTTACAAACCGTTTACAATATGTATACCACCCACTGTCATACTAAAAAGTTATTCTAAAACCCACATCATCAATTATATAAACCCATTAGTAAATGAATTCCATATATATAAAAATATATAAGAACGTATATAACAAAACAGAATAAAAAATAAAAAATATATATTTCTTCTGTAACTTTTATCTCATTCCCTCTTCTCTCTCTCTAACTTTTGAATGATCGAATGTTATATCCAAAATAAAAGAGATCTATTGTTATATATATATATATATATATATATACATAGTCCTTTTGTAACTGACGAGAAATGAAAGGTTTGACATTTAATTTAGGTAATAATTAAATATAAATCTTGTGTCAGTTGAGAAGTTGTAAAGTCTTCTATTAATTGGTGCTTTACTTCCTATTACTAACACAATAAGTAATAATCCTTGCAATAAATAACACCTCTTGCAATAAATAACTCATCATTACTAACCCCTTCACATTCCCACATTACTATTTTCCATACTCACCTGCATGACAAAAATTGAGTGTGGTTTTCTTTTTAAATCGAGTATTTTTGAATCCTCTATCCAATGGTGATGGTTTCAGTTTCAAGTTCCAGTCACACAAAGAGTTGAGTGCTGAAATTGAGGGGTTATGTATGTGTGGCTTGATGTGGGACTCTTTGAGGTTGGTTGTGTTTGAGGTTGAGTTAGCACATTCATGTGCAAGAAAGAGGTAAGCTTCTGCTATATTTGAGTGTAAAGAGAGAGTCATTAGAGATTAATGGATGGGTCACCCTTGATTTTCGAAGAATGAAAATTGGGGCATGATAACTTGTTACCATAGTGAGATTAGTAAGGTGAATTGGTGAGTGATAATTCAGTCACCCTTGATTTTCGGATAACGGAAATCGGAGCGTGACAATGATGCATCATGATGGGGATTACGATGCATCGTAATTACTCAACCTATTATAAAAAAAACCACCAAGTTATTACAATTAGTCATTCTTATCCCAATTCTAAATCCACAACATACGTATACATTCTATATAGCATTTTTAAACATTTCAGATGATCCACACATCCTCTATATAATCCAAAAATATAAACTAAATCTCACGCAAATTTAATTTCCAAAAGAGTTATCATACATTCATTCTTTGGTTTTCAAAAGTTAACATATGTCACGTATGGCGATTACATTTGAAATGATACATATAACTTGTTCAAATGTATAACATCTCTAAAGGAGCTAGTCAATATGCCACAAGCCGATATGGACATCTATATACAAGTCCAAAAGATGGAAACCCAAAAGAACTCCAAAAATTCATGTGTACTCAAGCCTCGTCCTCTACTAGAGCTTTATCTATAAAAGAGTTTGGGAGAAGCGGTGAGCATACAACTACGACCAGTAGGAATGATCCACCCGACTCTACCTCAACCCAGGCAGCCATGGATGAATGCATATGAAGTCTCTATAGGACTACATGACAATTATCGATGCTTTTCACACTTAAAACATACATGTTTTAGAAATCATGAATGATGCTTCACATTTCAATAAAAAGGCAATTTATATGAAGTCACAACTCACAAGTTAACTGGCACCATTTATAACAAGAAATCAATTTAATTGAGGACTTCAGTTTGTCACATCCATAGTAAGGACTGCTTTGGGACCACATACTCTACTTACGCTCTATGGGTTGCTAACCAGATGGAAGCAACATCTGTTTGGCTAAGTTTTAGGTCTTGCACCCTAGGGTTTGAAGCCCTTATTAATTCTCACACATGTCCTAAAAATACAACTTTCTTACATAAGTGCACATTGTCACATAATACACCAAACCTCAAGATTCTCACAATTTTCACCAAATGCATAACATTTACAAGGTTAATGCATTTCAATTCTCAACTCATGCATATTCAATCATCTCATGGAAATCATAACACATGCATTTTCAAGAAAATGTTCTTCTACCATATATGAAATTAATTCTCATAAAACTCCTCAAATGAACACAAAATCATAATATTGCATTCATAAACATCAACTACACATATGTAATATATAAATTCTAACTAAAACATGTTAGACATTCAATATATATGCAAGAGGGTCATACTTTCACAAAATTCTCAAAACAAAGTTTCATGTCACAAGTATGTGACCTATAGAATCAAAATAGGGAAGAGATTCACACCCCTACCTCAGATCTCAAGTCTTGGAAGATAAGTCCCAATTTCCCAGCCTTTTCCACCTTACCAAAAATGGACTTTGTTCGGTTTACTACTTAGCCCTTGCCGAGTAGAGCAAACTTTTTGCTTTTGGCGTTCCCCAATTCAAAGCCTAACACCTTTGAAATGTAGAGAGAAGGGAGAGAGATGAAATGGGAGAGTTAGAGAGAGAGATATTGGTATAAAAGTGATAATATCTCAGCCCCTCTAGATATTTATATCTCCTTGGGATGCAAAATGACCAAAATGCCCCTGAATCACTTAACGTACCCTCCTGACCTCCGTTTTTTTATTTCAAAGTGATTGTGGCTCTGAAATCGCTTCCTTAACTCTTTAAACATTTTTTTTGGTCTAAAAATAATAATAATATTTTTCAAAAATTTTTGGATTCTCGGGCCCACCTGGACCGAGTCCTAGGGCCCGTTGACCCAAAAAGTCAAACTTCTCCAAATGTTCCCAAAACTTCCCAAACATATTTTCCACTCTTGAAACATCCATAATATCATTTAAAACTCATTTGTGGTGAAAATGATGAAAAATTTGAAAACCAGTCAAATTTGGTTTCGGTCTCTACAACCTCCCCACCTTCAAGGAATTTCGTCCTCGAAATTAAAAACATACTCTGAATCTCAGAGTGTTATCACTAAACCTTTAGTGAACTCTCTGAACTTCCTTTTTATTACTACTAACAGGTATAAACCTACTGGTATCCAACACGCGGCTTTCACTCCTTAACCAACAAGGTTTTTGGTTATCACCATACTACTTCTCTTTAAATTCCACAAAACCTCCAGTTACTGATAAACCTCAAATAATGTCCAGCTTTACCAATACTGTAGTGCAATCATCATGTCGTAAACCATCACAACAACTATTATCTCCCAAACTAAGTTCAGGAAAGATCAAAACTATAACCAACTCACCTTCCAAACCAACCCACTTTTTAACCAACGAAAGTATGCCTACACATCTCTTTCGAGTAACTCATTCTCCTTGAGTCACAATTCTAAAGTTCTTACACACAACAAAGCCATGTGCAAAAGTTCAAACTCACACTCCACATACATGACCTAAAGCCCATGTTTCCTAAGGATTTATAACACAATCCCCAACTAGTCCAACCACATTTCCGAAAGCACATGAAACATTTACTCTCTAAGTCTCATAACTGATCCTTGGATCCTTTTAATCCCACTAGTACTATAAGGTACAGTCCATAGAAAGAACAAAATTAGAAAAAATCTCACTGCTTACGCACCACGTCCTTTCCTCGGTTAATAACTAACCAAGACAAAACTAACGGTATTCCTGTCGCCATCCTCTCAAAACATCATAACTAGTTATGTCCCACAACTAATGCAAATCCCAAGTGACAATCAAAAACTTCGACCACTCAGGGTCATACCACCCATAACGATACATTTATAGACCAAACCATGTCTAAGGATGAAAATCCCATTTCAACAATGTGTCACTAGAAACTACGTCTGAAATGACAACAATTACACCCTCAAGTGTGTCAAATGGGCAAAACTGCCCCTCACTGAAAATCGTGAAGTCCAAAGGTTGTGCCCACTGATAAGACTGCGTCTACAATGATAACAACCAGCAATAATTGTATCTATAGACTGAACTGTAGTTATACTGACAACCACCAATACTCTCTCATCCTATTCATTTCCAAATTTTATAATTTTTTGAGAATTCCAAACTGTCTATTTAGTTACTCCAAAATGTACTAAGACACATAACTTAAATAATGGTTTAAAATAGACTTACGCTTATCATCATAACCCTTTTCTCCGTCATACAACCATATATGAGGAAAAATCTTTTATATTTAAGCACTCCACCTTAATTCCTTACTCGTCGATACCCAACGAGTCAATTCCATAACTACCTGGACCTGGCACATTATAAGAGAAGCACTAATCAAAGAAAAATATTTGGTCGAGCCATTTCAGCTCGTTAGCTCAACCTTGGCAATATGTTTTTCTTGTCCTCACACCTTCAATTCCCTCAAACCTGTAATCATAATCCATTCTCCATTTTTTCACATGAAAATCACCGCTTAAGAACTTTCTCAAAGCCCTAAGTTCCCACAATTGGAATCTATCATAACTCATATATCTCAACTATCATATCCTTACTCAAGCTCAAACCTCTAGTCAAACTAACCAAATTCTCAAAACTAAAATTTCCTAGGCAATAATAAGACGCCCACATGTGTCATGTAACATTTGATGCAAACATTTATACACACTGAACATGTAAACAATTGTCACGTAAATCATGCTAAATACCCAGCATACCACATATTGCATATAACATATAAAACTTAACATGTTTTACTGAGTGCAAAAAATAACTCATGATGTACTCAATGACTTGACACTCTGGCTCATAAGCTAGAAACTATAGATCAGACATAATAGGGTTGACCCCCCCTGCTCATGAACCTTGAGCAATTTGTTTTAGCTGCAATGTCGATAATGCCCTAAAACTAGGCTGACCCGTCAAAAACTGAGTGGTACTCTGTTAAGACCCTATCTCACTTTATACATACTGTCCCAGAGGACAATCTATTTGATGTGACTAGTCTAGTGGTAGTGATAACAAGTTAGCTCTACCACTAGTGCCAACTGTATGTACGGACACTCAAACACCCGACTGCTGATAGTGGTGACACACCACTTTCGATCATGGAGATCCAATGGGCAAAGACACCGATGGTGTCGAGCCAACCTACTGCTACCCTTGAGAAAGTGACACGTTAACTCTATGCCTTTTCCTCCCCTAACTACCAGGAGATGTCTTAGCATCCTTAGCTCGAATCCTAGCCTCTTGTATCCTCTGATTACCTTTGCTAACCTTTTCTGTTACCAAATGATTCCTCTACTACCGTAGCATAACTTATCAAACCTAAAACCAACACTTTGTCCCTTATAGAAATTCGAACATCTCTCACAAACTTTTTCACTTTAAGTTCCTCGGTAGGAATCACCTCTGGTGCAAAACGAGCCAAGGATGTGAAGTTGGTCCCGTATTCCATAACTGTCATTTTCCCTTGAAGCAAATCATAAACTTCTTGCCTCAAACTGTCCTTCATCGTTACTGGAAAATACCTCTCGAAGAATAATGCTTCGAACATATCCCAGTCCATTACCTCAATGTTGTGGTAATTCTCAATAAACTTCCACCAACAGCTCGCTTCACCAGTAAGGTGATGAGCTACTATTTTCACTCTCAAACCCTCCTCTAACTCTAGTACAGTAAGGAGTTTGTCAATCTCCTCTAACCAATTTTCTACCACCATAGGGTCAGACCCTTATGCGTACGATGACGGATTGTGCTTCTTGACATATTCTAACACCAACATCATCCAACTAGGAGCTGCCTAAGTTGAGCCTGAGTCTCCTCTTGTGTTTCTCTAGCAATTTGTTGTATGGTCACAACCATATTTTGTATAAATGTTGTCCAGCTATGGGAACTGTTGCCCCTTTGCGGGTTCTTCATGGTGGCATCTTGTTATATTGATAACAAGAAGACGCTTTAAAATCCAAAGCATGAATATTCTCGACCAATTCTTTTTATGCATACACAACATCATGCTAAGTCATTTCATAAATAGCATGTCATACCAAACAAGTAAGAATATAAGCATATTTCATGTAATATGTACTTATCATTCACTTAAACATCATATCCAACACTTATCACATAACCTTCAACTCATCTTCCATCATTTAAACATGTTACTCTCAGGCGTACAAACCGTTACCTGTCCATTAACTCAAAAGGAATTAAATCAATCCCAATTTCTCATCCGACTATCTCAATAGTTCACCTCAAACATACCCTTTCAAAAATCTCGATACCATAATACCACCAATACCCTTAGTCAATTAATTGACCTCTAGTTCCCACTGTTCGTGCAATTATTGCAACACTTACATGAATCACCAAAGTCGCTATTTGAAAAACGTTAAGGCACTTCATACCTTTCTTCACAACCTTAGACTCACGCTCTTAAGGTCTATCATAGCATGTCTACCCCAACATTGCAATCTATTCGATTTCAAACCTCTACCTAAAATAAACATATATTCAAATTCTCACCCTTTGTCCAAGGTATTCCAACCTAGTTCTTTGATAGCAATCCGGAGATGATCAAATCATTTCAAATCAAGACGTGATTCAACCTTTACCCGTCGTCCCTAGGTATTCAAACCCGGTAGCTCTTATACCAAATTGTCACACCTCGATTTTCGTCTTCCAAAAACCAAGGGTGATTAAGGTACACATCCATACTCCTAATCACAATTACTCTTGATATCATGCTCTGATACCAAGTTGTCACACATCGATTTCTGACATCTGCTTAAAAGCGAGGGAAATGAGGGTGGTTGAACAGTGAAAGTCTTACCCGGTTCACACTCATGAACCCCTAAATTCCAAAACTCAACCTCCTATGTGTTTGGAATTTTAGAATAAAACTTAATCTATTGGAAAGAGGATCCAAAAATATTCAATTTAAAAAAAAACACGCTCAATTCTAATTTAAAACGAAGGAATTATGCCCAATTGAAATTTGGACCAATTTTGGAGCATACTGTGAATAGTAATTATGATCCATCGTAATTACAAGAGCGATTATGTCCATTAAACCCTAATAAACTCGCTATTTGGAAAATGTTATAGTCTTGAATATAATGTGTAATGACATTTTGTGGCTCTTATATAATCCTAGACTTTGATCCTTGCTAAAGCAAATGTGAGCCTTTTGATGGGAAAAAGGTGATTTGAGTGATAAAATTTGTATTGGATGAATGTGAATCGTAGAATTGAAGATTGGTGAAAAATGGTACAATCCCGAGCAAATCCTAGCCATCTGAAGTGGATTTTGAGGCTGGGTGAACAAAAATCGTCAGATCAAAGTAATTTGGACCATTATTGAATTTGGGAATTTTCTTATTGAGGGATGTAAAAAAATTTCATCCTAGTGTGCGAAAATTCGTGGTAGCCACGTGTCCCTAGCTGAAAATCTCAAAAATGCCCATTTGTAGGGTCTCTTTTGGGAAAATTTTGAGATTATCCTATTCATGATGTCACTATATTGATGTAATTGAAAGAAATGATATCATTTTATCCAAGAGTAAAAATTTCAGATCTGTCCTATACAGTGTGTGCAGCAAAAAAATTATTATGCCCCCTAAATTAGGGTTTTGGTCAAAGAAGTGTCCAGATTGAAAATGTGTTGATATTTTACTATTTTCTAGGATTTTGGGTCCTAATGAACATATTAGTGAAGTCCATTAATTGATTTGATAATCAGAATTATAGTTGTCTGTCTTGTCTGCCTATGCAGGGCCCTTTTGCGGGCCATGCCTAAATAGTGAAATTAGGGCTCCGTGCTTATGGTGAGGGACTTATGATGAAAATAAGAGGTAAAAAATGTGGTGTCTACAATGATGACAAATAACTTCTTGGTCCTAAAGTATCTTAGTGCAATCAGTACTTTTATGTATCTTACAAATTACACCTGACCTAACATAGCATTTTCGGCCAACTTACGAGTATGGTATAGTTTGGCACTAACTCGGAGACATTGGAATGGGGTCAAACACATTCTACAATACCTTCATGGAACACTGATATGAGATTATTTTATTCAATAGAATCAAAACCCCAGTTAATTGGACATGCAGATGCAAGTTCTCTTTCCAGCCCACCCACTGCTATATCTTGGCGATTTGTGAAATAGACAATGACTGCAACTTCTTCAAATCACTCCAAAATACTCGCAATTCATAAAGTAAGTCGGGAATGTATTTGGTTGAGACCTATAGTACAACATATTTAAGAAATACGTGAAATCTCTCAAATAAAAAATAATCCAACAATATTATATGAAGATAATGTTGCATGTATTACACAAATAATAGGAGGCTACATCAAAGGTGATAGAACCAAACACATTTCACGAAAGTTTTTCTACACACATAAGCTCCAGAAGAGCCTTGACATTGATATTCAGAAAAACGCTCAAGTGATAACTTAACGTACTTATTCACTAAATCATTATCAACTACAACATTCAAGAAACTGGTGTACAATATTAGAATGCGTCAACTCAATGATCTGAATTAATGAGGGGGAGCAATTCATTGATATACTGCACTCTTTTTCTTTCGCTCAGGTTTTGTCCCTTTGAATTTTTTTGACAATATTTTAATAAGGCAATTCTAATTCATGTAATATATCATTTTGAGATACACAAAAATATTGTATTCTTTTTTTCATCATTAAATTTTTATCCCACAAAATATGTTCTTAGTATAGTCTAATAGGAGCCGAAGGAAGACCGTTGCAAATGGGGTCCATCATAACATATATGTGTATTAGTGCAGTGTGTGGTATCATGTGTGAAGATATTAAATATTGGGGCGCGGAACTGTAATATTGGAATTGCTGAAGAATGGAATTGGTGAAGAGTTTTAGCTCTCAACAGTTTCTCCCTCTCTAATTCAACACGTTTGTTTCCCTGCCTAACTTTCAAACCACTATATTTGGTTCCATATTTACATTTTGGTAATTTCATTTGTTAACAAAAAAATAAAAAAGTCTACTTCACTCCACCTAATTCGGCTTGAAAGGCACGGCCAATAGGAAAACGATAATCCAGCAGTGAGGCCCGCAGCTCCTTTGTTTCTTGTGGTCGATGCTGAATCGGATATTATATTATATAATATTGTTGGTGTGGTGACAATAACATAAGCGATCATCGTTTCTCATCCTAGCTAGCTCAACGATCTGCGGCACTCCTCCCTCCGTCTTCCCAGTTTCGGCCAATTTAGGGGAGGAATATCAATATGAGGGCTGCTCCGCTTTACTTGGCTACTCTGCTATTCTTAGGGAGCATTTCCCAGTTTCAGCTGCAGGTTGGTTGGTTGTGTTTTTTGCTTTTTTGATAAATAGTTGGTTGGTTTTCTCTTCTTTCTATTTGTCGTCTCGACTATTTTATTTTCCGATTTCGTTGGCTTGGGTAAGTGAGATTGAGGATCTACTTCCTCTAATTTTCTCCAATCCATCATCTGACTTCAATTCTTTATTAAAATTAAACTATTTAGGGATTTGATTTCCTCTACTTTCTCTAATTTTCTCCAATCCATCATCTGACTTCAATTCTTTATTAAAATTAAACTATTTAGGGATTTGATTTCCCCCACTAACTACTCTTTTAATTTTCTTGTGCAACTTAAACTGACCTTATATGTAGTAGGCTTTCCATCATAGTTTTCAGGTAAGGCCGCTTAATTTGATTTTATTTGTCTTCTTGTGCGTGTGTCTATGGTATGTGTGGTCTAATACTGTCTTTCGTTTTAGCCAATGTTTTGTAGACGATAGTTGAGGTTAATTCACATGACATCTTGAAGGAAGAGATAATATTTATCCCTAAAGAAGGAAAAAAAGGAAAAAGAAAGGAAACGAAGGTCATAACCCCTTACAACCCTTTTTGGTGAATGGGGGAAGGAAAATTTTATAGAAGACCAACTATTTTGTATGTAGCTGAGTGTTGATTTTTAAAAAAGAAATAAGAACAACGTTTTCATGTAGTAGAAATAAGGATGTTGAGATGGAAGTTTGAGATGACTAGAAGAGAGAGGTTACTAATAAAAGAGAGGGAAAAAAATTAGGAGTACTTACCAAGGGAAAAAAAAAATAGGAGTAGCGCCTCATGGTAATAAAATAAGATAAAGTAGGCTTAGGTAGTTTGGACATATATAACGAAGGCCTTTAGATGCACCACTAAAAAGAGAAAGAATAGTTTGCATAGAGGGTAAGAGACAGAGATGGCAATCTATATTAACTTGGGATGAAGTTTTTAGAAATGGTTTTAAAAAATTAAATATGATAGATGAGATGGCTTGTAACAGAAATTCATATGAGGTTAAGATAAAAATAATGATGACGGTGACGACGATGTGTGTGTGTTTGTGATAACCTTAGGAAGATTAATTTTTTTATTTTTTTTGAAAGCCAAGGTGTTTGAGAAAAAAAAAATGTATTAAGGAACATGAAAATCAAAAAGGCTATTCAGTTGAGGCTTGAAAGTGTTTAGGAGATAACTACATATTAAGATCATAAACTCAAAAAATGTGTCTTTGGTAATTTATATAAGAAAAAAAAGAAAATATTCAAAGTTGTAAGGATTATCGCCTAAATTACTAAGTTATATTGTGAAATTTTGAAAAGAGTAATTGAGCAGTGATGAAGAATTGAATGGTAGTAAAAAAAAATCAATTTTGTTTATGAGTGGGAGATCTTCAATAGTAGTTATTTACTTAGGAGACTAGAAGGGAGGTGTAGAGAGAAGGGGAAATATCTTGATATAAGTTCTATAGACTTGGAGAAAGTCTTTGATAGTGTCCCTATATGTATAATAACAAGTGACAAATAGATATATTGACATGGTACAATACGATAAATTTGTGATTATAGACTTGGAGAAAGTCTATGATTGTGTCCCTATAACAAGTCACAAATAGATATATTGACATGGCACAAGAGGATAAACTTGTGATTATACAGTTGGAGAAAGTCTATGATAGTGTCCCTATATGCATAATAACAAGTCAAATGGATATATAGACATGGTTCAATAGGATAAGTTTGTGATTGTAATTTGAAATCTCAATCATGTAGGCTTACATGTGGAACTAAGGTCAAGCCCTTACCATGTTTCCATTAGTTATTAATGAATTGACGAGATAAACCCAAGATAATTTCATGATGTAGTTTGTTAATAATATTGTTTTAATTCTTAACCTAAGGTAGCTATATATGGTAAATTAGAAATCTAGAGTGCAGCTCCAAAAGCAAGTTAATTTAAGATAAGTAAAGCTAATATAGATACATGAAATGTAATTTTAGCAAAACTAGAGAAACAAATGAAGTTGTAATCATGATTGAAGGCCAATAGACTATTGAAAATTGTATAATATCATTACCTGATTGAAGGCCAATAGATAAACAAATAGTGTATAATGTCATTGCCTAATCTCGATTTTTCTTAGGTAGCGAAATATTGGAAAAAGTAATTTTGCTCATAGAATTAAAGGTGGAAGTGGACCAGTGTGTAGGGTATATTGCGTGATCATGTGAATGATGGACTTGGTCCAATTCCAATTAACTTTCAAGGGTCCGGAGGAGAATTGGCCATTCAATCTTGTGAACTAATCGAGACCGAAATTGGAAAAAGAGATACGAACGGAGAGGAATAACCAATCGATGAAAGAACATGAAACCATTCTGTCTCAATAGAGGTACGAGAATCGGTTGGGGGCAATGAAGTAGGTGAAGTGGCCAGGCTCCGCTCAAGTCGATGGATGACTATCACTTACTCTTTTCCCTACGACCGAGTGAGCGGCTGTTCTTGAATCAGTTGCATTTGATTTGGGAAGGTGTGGCAGTATTAAAAGTAGTTCAAGCTGGCAAAAGCCTACGATGGTTGTAATTTTTATTTGCCAGCCTTTCTCGACTTCCGAGGTCGAATCTGCCTCTGTGGGATCTTGCATTATATATTGAAACGAGCTAAAAAGCATGTTGTATGTATACCCCAAAATTAAAATCTTCTGTCATAACCCGTAAAGCTTGGCATTGCTAAAACTAAGGATGATGTTCATGGAGGTTTTGTGATATGAAGCTCAACTTTGGAAGCCTGGAACAGTTTATACTATAATTCATTGTGATGATATATTATCAGGTAGTTTTTTTCCTGGCTATGATGAGGTGGAGTTGGGTGGTGAAAATAGGGTATCATCAGTCGGAGGTCGCCACCCCACCGACGATGAGGTGAAGGTCTTGCCATTCTCGAGAGCTATCAGCTTCAAGCATTCCAATCTTGTCTTGTGGGAAGGTTTGATAGAGAGGTGGGATGCTTGGCCCAGATTGGGGCATGGGCGACGAGAGCTTGGAAGGTGGGATCTGGGGTGTTGGTGTCTTGCTTGTTGGATTCTTTACTTCTTTTCTGGCTACCCTCACCACAGGATGCAACTAGGTTAAGACTTGAGGTGTGCATACATTTTCTTGCACACTGGGGAGGAAGTGAACATTTCTGATGATTTAAATATATTAGTACTCACAGCTTGACCTGATATGTTTAGTTAAATGGGTCAAATCAGGTTGAAACATGTCGTGAATTGACCTGACGCGATTAACTAAAGGGGTCAAATTGGGTTAAACAGGTCGAGTCCTCAAACCCGAAAATAAAACAATTAATTAAACGGATTAACTGGGTTGACACAAACAAAATTAAGGTCAACCCGAACCCTTTAATTTCATGTTAGGTTCAAGTTGTGTTGACAGGGTTGTGTCCAATTTTGCCATCCTTGACTCTCATAAATCTTAAACTCTGTTCCATGACAGTCTTCTACAATCCATAATCACTCTTAAACCAATTTATTGTGAGACCTAAACCCTTATTTTTCAAAATAGTAGTGCTTGAGTTTTAAAGGTTCTTCCTCTCATCCATTTCATTGCAGCCTGCTTGATTTGAATCCTTGGATGGTACTCCTTTGTTCTAATTAAGTTTTAGGACTTAGTGAGTTCTGTATTTATGCAGGTTGTTGCAGAGAAATCAATTCCTCAACTCAAATTTAACTCTCAGATTCTTCAGGTGTGCTTTTGTTTGCATGACATAAATAATTCTCCATTCTACATTGGCTTGATTTTGCAGTTATGGAAGTACTGTTATCACTATTGCTGTGCAGGAGTCCATCGTTAAATTGATAAATGGAAACCCCCAAGCTGGATGGAAAGCTGCCATGAATCCTCGATTTGATAATTACACTGTGACTCACTGAACTTATTTATGTTAAATCTTTCAAATTCGGTCATCCACACAAGACTTCTACTTTTGTTCTTTGCCTTATTGTTACCAGGTATTTTTTTCTTTTTCCTTTGGTTCTTAGGTTGGCCAATTTATGCACCTCCTCGGTGTCAAGCCAACACCACATGATGACTTGAAGAATATTCCTATTATTTCTCATCCAAAAACTCTGAAGTTGCCAGATCGTTTTGATGCAAGAACTGCTTGGCCTCAATGTAGTACCATTGGAAAAATTCTTGGTGGGTTACTTGCTTGGGCTTATTAATTTTTTATTCTTTTTCACAAAGGTGCTAATGCTTTCCCTTTTTATATGATGACGACTGGAATCATTTTATGACTAAAGATCAGGTGATTCAATTTATCATTCCTCACACAATTTTTAATTCCTTCCTATAAGTGAGCCTTGTGGAATTCCCTGCTGATATGATATTTTTAATCAGGGTCATTGTGGTTCTTGTTGGGCTTTTGGTGCTGTTGAATCACTCTCCGACCGTTTCTGCATCCATTTCGGCATGGTTACTTATCGATAACAAACTTTTGAAAAGTTATTTTCTCTGTAATAAGCAATGCCTTTATCTATTCTTTATTTGTTTTCTTGCAGAATCTTTCTCTCTCTGTTAATGATCTCTTAGCTTGCTGTGGCTTTATGTGTGGTGGTGGTTGTGATGGTGGTTATCCTATTTATGCGTGGCGATACTTTGTCCACCATGGTGTTGTTACTGAAGAGGTAAACAGATTTTTATTTTTTCATGGAATGCACCGTGTATTTTGGAAAAAGCTTTGTTGGGTGAGTTGTACTTTGTCATAAAACCATGAGGCTACGTTCGGTTGCATGGAATTGGAGAAAATTTAGTTCAAACTTTGCCGGAACTCCTGCTGTTTCTGTACAGCAAGCATCATAGCCCCAGCAATAGGAAGAGAAAGCACCAATTCCAATTCCATGCAACCGAACACAGCCTGAATGTAATTGGTTATTTTCCTGAAGATTTAGAATGCTGCATAAAATTTAGAGTTCTCTGTTGTTAATTATAGTCACACTTGATGCTGGTACTTCCATTAATCATACTGAAGTCATTACATTGTCCCATCAGCTTGACATGCATAGCTGATGTGTATGCTTAAATACTAATGAACTTTTTTGTGGCAGTGTGACCCGTACTTTGATAATACTGGATGTTCTCACCCCGGTTGTGAACCTGCATATCCTACCCCAAAGTGTGAGAGGAAGTGCATAAATGGGAACATGCTCTGGAAAGAGTCAAAACACTTCAGTGTCGGTGCATATAGGATCAATCAAAATCCTTACAATATCATGGCAGAAATTTATAAGAATGGACCAGTTGAGGTTGCCTTCACTGTTTATGAGGTATACTAAGTCTCACACAATATAGTGCATTGTCCAGTTTGTTAAGTTCTCAAAGCTGAAGAAATTTTGTCATGCTTTGTACATAACATACCCCTTAGTGGAAGAAGTCCAGTGTGATCTTCGCATGATATGAGATCATATTGGATAGCTCATCGTCAGTGGGAGTAATTATACTGCTTGAATGTTCACTTAAAAAAGAATAGGACTTCATGTTCCAGGAAATGTGATCCCTTATGTATCATTTTTTTTTCTTTTGTTTGCATCTACTCATAGAAATGATCACATTCGGGAGATGGTTGGAGTAGCACAAATTGGAGATAAAATGAGAACCAGTTAAGATGGTTTGGACATGTGCAAGGAAGACCTTTAAGTGCGTTCATTAGAAAAAGTGACATAGTCACATTGAGGGTAATACTAGGGGAAAAGGAAGATCAAAGTTAACGTGGGTAGAATTAGTAATGAAGGATATGATAGCATGTGGATTGACTGAGGCTATGACCTTAAATAAAGCAGAATGGAAAATAGGATTCATTTACTCACATGATGGTGTTTGTATCTACTCACATGATCCTGTGCAGAATGCTCTGTATATGAAAGTAATTAGTTATGAAGTTGCATGAATTTTATTTTTTATCTTTTTTTTTTACTTTTTCTTTTTTGGTGCATATCCGATATCGTTGTTTGATTGCTATTGTTTGTTTCTTATAGGATTTTGCTCATTACAAGTCAGGAGTTTACAAACACATGGCAGGTGATGTCATGGGAGGTCATGCGGTAAAGCTAATTGGATGGGGAACTACTGATGATGGGGAGGATTATTGGGTATGTTGAGATATTCCTACTGCCTAATTATCATCTTCTGGATTTTAAGTGATGACCAATTTTTACCATACAATCTTGATTTTGTACTTTCATTGTGTTGTAGCTTCTTGCAAATCAGTGGAATAGAAGATGGGGTGATGTATGTTTTGGATCTACTTTTTTTTTTTTTTTTTTTTTCTGCCTTAATTATATACAGCAAAATGCGGTCCTTATTATCCTAAACTATCATTTTTAATGGCAGGATGGATACTTCATGATCAGAAGAGGGACGAATGAATGTGGCATTGAAGAGGATGTGGTTGCAGGGTTGCCTTCATCCAAAAATTTAATTAAAGAATTTGCTACTATGGATGCTGATGTTGATGCCTCAGTTTGACAGTAAATTATTCTATGTAAGGAGTGCTTTCCACAGGAAGACAACATTTGAAATAATGAATATAGGCGTATGTGCTGTGAATGAAATGAAACATGGCAGATGGATCCTTGATTGTTTGTATGTTTTACCAGAAGTCATGAAACTGGTTGTGTGTGGAGATAAAAAATGACAACTTAAGTGCATGTTGCACCACATTTAATTTGCATCATTACTAGTTAGATGCTTGATGTATTCAATACAGGTGATGACTAAGAAGAAGACAATTGTAATTGAAGTTCACGAGTTTTCAATTTCTTTTTCTGTTTCTTCTGTCTTTCTGTTATGACTGGGACCTCACAGTTTTGTTGAATCCACCTTTTATTGTTTGAACTGAGCCTCAGAAACAAAGTATTTATACAGTAAAAGGTAAGACGTCAAATTATGGAACCCTTGCTCTTAGATTCTGTGTTAGCTCAATTTCTTCCACCATGTCTTTTTCTATTTACTCTAACAGGTCCCATTCACATTAGAAGCATATGTCGTGCTTACAAATGCTTCATTATTGGAATTTGCTCGCTCTTCTTTCACTTCGCAATTAACCCACATATGGCCTGACTATGGACATAAAAAAGTCCAGGCATGCATGGTAGTTTCTAGTAGGAATTACACTTGTATGAAAGGATACAAATAAATATTGATGAAGGCGATAGGCAGGGGATCAAGGATCAACTTGATTCTCAGTACAGGATGAACCTGACTATTGATGTATAGGAGTAAGATATACTTGATGCCCTTCCTCCCAAAATGAATGCTTACTTCAGATCTTATTTCAACTGCACGACGAAATTATCACATAAATTGCTACAAGGTTGGCTTCATTTAAGTTGAAGCCTGAAGCTTTGATTGGTTAGATGAAAACGAGTGGGAAGTAAAGGAAATGGGAAATTTTCAAACTTTTAGGAGTTTGATAGGATGAAAAAGAAAAAAAAAATAGCAGAGTAAAAATTCTTGCCATTTGCTAAGAGAAAGGAAATGTATTCACCATTAAAAATGATAACAAAATATTCAAAAAGTTGGGAGATGGAACAAGAACCAGAAGAGCACTCTCTTTCGTAGCACCAATCTCCATCAAATCTGGTCAGGAATATACCCCCCACCCCCACCCCCCCCACCCCCGGTTAAGAAAGCTATTGCTTTTGCGGTTAGTTTTGTCGTAGCTTTCAAGTGGCACAGATTAAACGAGTCTTAGCTCGACTCATTTGTTCCTGATCAAGCTCGTCAAATAGCTTGTTTAAATCTCATTTGTGTGTGTAGATACAATATTTTATGCTTACAAGTTTAGGTAACCATCTAATTTTCACTTAGGGACTAAGCCCAAGCCTAACCAACCCAACCCAATTTCATCTCTTTTAAACTAAACCTCCCAAGCCCAACCAACCAATCCAATTTCATCTCTTTCAAACTACAACTCATTGCCCAAAAAAAACCCCAAGCCCATCTATGTATTCCCAAGTCAAGTCAAATCCTCTACCCTAATGGGTCGTTGTTGTAGCCGTGCCGTACACGTGTACAACAAAACGATGCCGCTATGTGTCTTTTTCAAAAAATTATTCACACGTCGTAGTTTGTAACCCAAGCGATGATAACTCAACAAACATTACGACAAACTTTTTACTCTCTCTCTCTTCCTGTGATTGTTGAGCTCTCTTTCTATAATCATTTTTCATCCTTTTTTTCTCTCTCTTCACCATCCTCTCTCTTTTCCATCCTCTCTCCACATATCTTAGTAGTCTTCATCGTGGATGTGTTTTTCGGCCTTTTCAACCAGCCTAAATATTGTCTTTTACCTCTGAATAAGGTATAAATAATGAAGGTTAAGAAAATGTGATTTAAGTTTAACAAGTTCTCTTTATTTCTAGGTTTTAATGGTTTATTATGTGATGACGATCTGAATGTACTGAATTTGAAATTAAGTGCATGAAAATCCAGAATAAAATTGTTGAAAGAAAAATGTAGTGTTTATTTTAAGTGTTATGGAATTAAGGGTGTTGAATTTAAGATTTAAATGTCTTGAGCTTAGAAGTATTTGTGTGTTATTTTGGAATAAAATTGTTGAAAAAAATAACATAAGTTGAAGTTGGTGTAATAAAATTAAGGGTACATATCACTTACCTCCCTGGGGTATGTCAATATCCCGCATATCTCTCCACGTTTTATAATTCTACTTACCTGGTAGGAAACTTTTTAAAACTTTAATAAGTTATTTTATTTTATTTGACTTGATATTTAATTTAGTAACGGTTGGGCTATTAATCGGGATTCACGAGCCACGTTACATGATCTCGTGCCTATAAAGTAGTTCATGACATTAGGCATGAATGTGTATAAAAGTTAGGTCTCCCAACAGATTGCAGTGTCTAAAAAAGTGTTCGTTCTTTCTGCTACTATAATTACTTCTATTACATTTTACATGTTTTACATTTTTATATATTGTGGGCAATTCGAAGTACACTGGTGGATTATTGGAGTTGTATAAGACCACTCATCCCTGCATGTAGGGAGGCTTTGCAGCTTTAACACACGTTTTCTGTGCCTCCCTATCCAGGCCAATCCTTTCGAATATCTTACTTTAGTCTGTCATAAATTTGTTGTTTCATATATTACCACTATAAATTATTATGTTATTGTTATACTCAGAACTAAAAGAGCGAATATATATATATATATATATATATATATATATATATATATATATATATATCTTACAATCTAAGAACTAAAGCTGCAATCTAAAGCAGCAAAGTTCTATATTCTTAAAGCTACAATCTAAAGCAGCAAAGGTCTATAACATTGTACTATAGGTATATAGTGAAAAGTTTTACATATTGTGTTTTGTTCTTTTTATTACATCTGGAAGTTTTGAGATTTTATTAAAATTCTAGATGAGATAGAATTTTGTAGATTTCTATTCTGTTATATAAGTTATATTAATGAATATAGACTTCTATTCGTAAGCAGATGAATTATTGGCTAAGTGTTTTAGGGTTGATATTGGATTCAAAAGAAAATCAAGTCACTTAGCCAACTACAAAAATCTCAAACTCTCACACCTACCTTAACTAATAAACAAATTGTCACAATAGGATTCTAATTGCTCAACAAAAGTGTCCACTACTTCACACGCACCTTAACTAATAAACAAATTGTCACAATAGGATTCTAATTGCTTTGTACCATTATAATTGATGCTGGAATAGAACGTATTTCCGTGTCAAATTTTAATAGTTTCATAATGGTAGAAAACAAGTCTATTAAGCCAATAAAGTTCTCATATTTTTGTGGTATATAACATGTAAACTTGAAAGAAATTAAAAAAGTGATGGATCTCAATTTATATAAGAGTGAGATATGTCCTAAGTAACCTATGATAACATCTAGACCTATAATTAAGAATACTCAACTCTTAGAGTTTATATATAGTGATGTGTGTGATTCTAATATGTCTCCAACTAGATGTGAAAATAAATTTTTTGTGATGTTTATACATAGTGATGTGTGTGATTTTAATAGGCCTCCAACTAGAGGTGGAAATAAATTCTTTGTGATGTTTATTGATGATTGTTGTAAGTATTGATATTTATTCTTGATCAAAATTAAAGGTGAGATTTTTGAGAAACATACAGTGTATAAAAAGTGAGGTTGAAACCAACTAGAGAAGAAAATTAAATGACTTAGATTTCATAGAAGTGTTGAATACAACTTTAATGGGGTTTTGAGGAACGTGAAACTATATATGAAGTAACTCCTCATTTTTCACAACAATAGGGTAGCTGAAAGAAAGATTAAAATAGTTCTTGATATGATTAACTCAATTCTCTTGGGTTATGGTACATTCGAGAACTTGTGGGGGGAAGCAATGCTCACTGCATGCTTTATAATCAATCGAGGAACTGTGGGTAATAATAATAAAAATTCATATGTGATAAGGAAACATGGAGTGGTGTAGAAGAGATGGTTTGGTGTTATAACAATTCTTTATTAGGTCTCTATTGACACTAGGAATTTTTTTAGAGTATACCCAAACCAATTTACCTTTTTTTTAATTTTTTTTATGTGACGTAAATAGAAAAGTGTAAAATTGGTGGAATGGGTCAAATTTTATTTTAGTTTATTTTGTTTTTCTTACCATTCTTGAATGCTCTTGTGAAGGTATTTATTATAAAATCTTTATTACCTCTAATATATGCTTTACATGATTCTGCATAGGTGTTGAAAATGACAAGTGGGGGCGTTGACGTTATAAATATAATATAACGAAAACAAATATAAGGAGGCATGTAAATGGACCAACGGTCCTTGAATTTCTAGGAGAGTAGTCCTAGATATGTTGAGGGGGATGAGCCTAAGCCCATAAGGGAGTAATCTACGGAGATAACTCGTCCTTTGTGATTGGAGATCCCATGAAGAAGGTTCAACGGGTAGAAACAATTCGCACTGCATGACTCTTATATAGCTCTGTTTTATTAGGAAGTTTCTCACTAAGATTCTCTCCTACCCTTCCCTATAGCATAGTGTTGTGTTATGTGACGTTAGGAAGGGCATTGCCCTGAATGAATCCAAGGCGAGAATACTCTCGCAGGGTATAGGTCACATATATCCTTGGAGGATTCACCTAAGTGAGAGGTCGTGGGGCCGCGACTATAAGAATTGAGTTCTTTAAAAACTCTCATGAGAAACAAGATACACGTGCATGGCCATTATTAGTGCTACCCCCGCGCACCTAGCCTATAGTCAACACTATGTGTGTGACATATTGAAGTTTGGTTCAAGGGGTCGAGTTCAAGACTTAGTCTCTCAAATCCCTCAAATGAAAATTGTCAACACTAAGTGCAAGTTCAAGTTTGGAAGACTCTTGCACCTATTGTATGGTATTATATTGCCCTTACATATTATTTATTATTTTAACAAGTTTTTAAAAAAATTTGGGAGACTCTTAGGGAACTTTTTAAAACTTCAATAAGTTATTTTATTTTATTTGACTTGGCATTTAATTTGGTAACGGTTGGGCTATTAATCTCGATTCGCGAGTCATGTTACATGATCTCGTGCCTATAAAGTAGGTCATAACGTTAGGTATAAACGCGTATAAAAGTTAGGTCTCCCAGCAGATTGCAGTGTGAAAAAAAATGTTCGTTGTTTCTACTACTATAATTACTTCTATTACATTTTACATGTTTTACATTTTTATATATTATGGGCAATTCGACACAAGGCGTGTGCAATTTTGTCTTCTTTGGATGTGCCTGAAGAAGTACACTGCTGGATTAAGGTTGTATCTTGGAGTTGCATAAGACCACTCATCCCTGTACGTAGGGTGGCTTTGCAGCTTTAAGACAACGTTTTTCATGCCTCCCTATCCAGGCCAGTCCTTTCCAATATCTTACTTTACTCTATCATAAATTTGTGTTATTATTGTGTTACTTTACTCTAAATTATTGTGTTATTGTTATACTCTGGATATGTATATATATATATATATATATATATATATATATATGTATATATATATATTTGGTCTCCATCGATATACATATTCACACTATTAGTTCTACCTCCCCTGTCAGTGATAGCCATCCAACTGAGTAATGGTAGTGTGTAATTTTACCTTTATGCCCATATATATATATATATATATATATATATATATAACTGAAATCCCTTTCTCTTTTACTGAACCAATCCAAACACTTGGGTCATTTTATGTGAAACACAAACTCTCGGTAATTTCCAGGTTTCAATCATCGAAAATTCGCTGTCTGATGAGCTTTATGTGTCAACAACTAGGTAATACAACGATAAGGTGTTATATCTTTCCATTCCCAGCATAGTGTTCGCTACGTTAGGTACATTCGACATCTACACCCACCCAACAGTGGACACACCAACCAACGCCAACGAGTTCCGAATCACTGATGACCACTCTATCAACTTTAACAACCACTTCCCCCACCAACATCATCCTTAATCCTCTCTTTCTTATACCCTTATCAACCTCATCTACATCACAAAATAAAATGGATCATCAAACATATACCTTGATGCAATCTATTATGATAGTCTCGACCACACCAGAAAATGACAGGCTCTACAAGTCCCGATTAGAGTTCAAGTCCCTCTGTTGGGCAGTGAATGGATCGGTAGAATTTCAATGAAGTATATGCCAAGTTTGGTGGGTGAGTAGTTGGTGTACATGTTAACTCATGAAGAATTGGGTGTGCCTCGGACGAGTTGGGCGGCGTGTACTCATTATTGCGTGTTCTGGGGAAGTTTATGGTAGAAATCCATCCATGGTGGTGTAAAGGTGCAAAAAAAAAAAGCAATTGAAAATTGAAGGTATTGGAGGAGGATTTAGCGACCAAGAAGAGGAAAATTATGGACATTGTCAAAGGTTAAAGGTGGGTCTGTCAAAACAAGAGGGATAGAGAGAATGAAGAAGATAGTTCTGATATATATATATATATATATATATATATATGTGTGTGTGTGTGTGTGTGTGTGTGTGTGTGTGTGTGTGACCACAGTTTAGATTGGTTCAAATTAGGCATTAAACCTAAGCCAATCTATAGTCAATGAATTAGAAAAATAAAATCAATCCGAACCGTAAGAAATCTTAATTCAAACCTAACCAATCCATAAAAGAATGGATTGGATCGGATTGGTTTAACATATTGATATTGGGATTTTCTAAATAGCCCAATAGTTTTTCCAATTTAACATAACCCAATAGATGAATTGGCCCAAAGTAAACATGAAAAACCAAAAGGCAAACAACAAAAATAAAATTACAAGAACATAGTGTAGTTGTCATGTGTCAAAGAATAAGAAAACAAAGAATGAGTAAAAAATAAAACATGTTTATTGTATATGTAGGCTTTGTGTTATTCACATGTGGTTCAAATGAAAATGTGATGAAGCAAGTAAATAAAAAATAGAACATATTGATGCAATTTTGGTAAGTTAATTAGTTACCTATCAAATATATATACACATAAATAAATTATATATATGTAAATACTTCTATAGTTAAAGTTGATGATTAGAAAGTAATATATGCATATCTTATTGGTTTAGGTTTAATATATATATATATAATACTAACGGTTTGCCACAGTTCAGTTTGGTTTTTTTAGGACCCAATTTGTAAATCAAATCATGGACTACAAATTATTAATATTCAAATCCGTAACCAAACCGTGGGAATAAAAATTGAACCGAACCATGCCGATCGAATTGGATCGGTTTGAATTGAGAGATAAAATGAACACCCCTATGCATGTGTAAGTTAAGGGAAGAGGGCATTAAGGTAAATTTAAGTTAACAGATAAATGGTATATTAGTAATATTTCTTAGTCCACAAGGTTAAAAAAGTTATTTCATGCATAAGAAGAGCAAAAATGACCATTAATCCAATTACTGTAACTAATGTCGTTAGATTCCTTTTGCCTACACTAGCAACCGTTACGGTTATAGGAGTCCGTTACCTGTATCACAACCTCGGGGGAGGTAAATAGAATTATGAAATGTAGAGGGGAGGTATGTGGGATTAGGACATACCTCAGGGAAGGTAAGTGATATTTACTCTAAAATTAAATGTGTTGAATTAAATATTTAAATGTATTGAATTTGGAATTAAGTGTGTGGAAATCCACAATAAAATTATTGATAGAAAAAACTATAGTGTTTATTTAGTGTTATAAAATTAAGGGTTTTGAATGTAAGATTTAAATGCATTTTTCTCTGCCTTGGCTCAAACGCAATTACTTAATGTTTTACCCACTTTGCCATCCTTTTAACTAAAGGCAAGAAACTAGCCTTGGCTCCCATTGTACTTTCCCACCTTTGCAGAGGGATCTCAGAGTTTGCTCATGAGTTCAAAACTTTTATAAGGTCTTTTGGATCTTGTAGTTCTGGATGTATGTTTACATCCCAAAGTTTGCCTTAACCATAGATCTGACGGCCGGCGCACCCGTACTAAAGTATCTATACATAGAATCTTCCTCTAGGCTTTTGAAGTTCAGGGATTACTTCAAAATTATTTTATTCCAAGATGGACTTCACCAGAGATCTCCATCTGTTTGCCCAAATGATGTTTTTTCGCTATGGTCCTAAATAGCTCACCACACGTCCATGTAGAGCTGACTTAAAGGAGTACACTAAGCACCTCCATGTATGGGGGAGCTTCTTGATTGCAAGGGATCTTCATTTTGATCTTTTTACTTTTGATACGAAGAAAAAAAAGAGTGCGGTAGAATTTTACAATCCCCTAATTTTCTCTCGATAGTTTGGGCTTACATAGATGATCCCTCTCTCTACTTATAAATCCTTCAACCAATAATTCACCCATTAGCCCAACTTTTCCAGTAACAAACCCATAGATTTGGTATTCCATCAATACAAGGATTTGTTTAAACAATTCTTCCTGTATTACTATGATGAAATCCATGCAGTCTTAGCCAACTTCTACACTTGGCAGACAACGTATCTTGGCCGCTGGATTTAGCCAGCAAAGGATGTAATCGATTAGGTTAGTTGCAAAGTTGAGGGAAGGGCCATTGTAGCTAAGCCAATCATTCAAGTGCCTCCCAAACAAAATTGGAGAAGATTAATATGATGAGGGTCTTCGTCGGCTAAAAAGTAAATGAGGAAAGACAAAGAACTAGCCCTAGGTAAGGAATTATTTCTCACTTGAACTGTTTCTCATATCATTAATTTGGTTGCACGGTTTAACCCAAATACTTATAATTATTGCAGAACCAACTCAAGATGTCTCGACTGAAGAGCAGGAAGAGATTTTGGCCAAAGAGTAGGATCCTTTAGTTACTACTAAGGGTAACGAAATGGAAAAGGAAGGTAAGTGGTGATTCGGCCATAGAATTGATATTGCAGGCATTTTCCAGTCATTCTTCCCACCAACAAGAATGGCTTGAGGGGGTAACAACCTTGATTGCAAAAAGAACCAAAAATACGATCGCTGATGAAGTGGTAGATGAAGTACCTACTCCCCAAGCTTCAATTAAGTAGAGGGAGGTAAGTTTTAAATTAAACTTCCAACACTTTCAGTACCATCTAGGGTTGCATCTAGGGGTGCACACGGTTCAGTTTCTTACGGTTCTTGGTGGAACCAGAACTGAAACTATTCCCAACGGTTCCTTAATTTTGGAACTGAAACCAGAACCGTTGAGTTCGGTTCGGTTCGGTTCCGGTTCTGGTTCCCCAATGGTTTCTTGTCAGTTTTTTTTTTAACATTGGCATGATACACACTCATACTTGTACACTCCTAGTTATAACAATATATTAAAAGCTATTAGTATTTATTTATATATCTTATATTATATAAATATATATAACATTAGAACTTAGAAACTATTAGCATTTATCTATATATTATATATTTTTATAATTGATGTATAAATAGAACACTAGAATTTAGAAGGTACGTATTAGTATTTATTTATATATTATATATTTTATACTTTATATATATATATATATATATATATATTTCTAGTTTTTTATATAAATATTATATATATATATATATTTTCTAACGGTTTTGCTTCCTTGACTTGGAATCGAAACCGGAACCTTAGTGAACGATTCAGTTCGATTCGGTTCAGGTACTGTTCCTTATGATTCCGGTTCCACCGGTTCTTTGTGGACCCCTAATTGCATCTCTTTACCTTTACTTTATTGGTCTTTGTAGGATGCAACTACTTTAGCCAATGAGGGCCAAGATCAAGCTTTGAAAGAGACAACTCTTTTGCAAGTAACCATTTGGGCATAAACAAGTAGCATACAAGATCTATTTATTTTTGTTGTTCTAATATGATGGATTTCAACAAGACATTGTTCCTATGGGAGAATAGGATACCTCACTCTCTCTCCCCTTCTTTGGGTTATTGATCTGGTTAAGTGATTATCAATTATAAAATACCACTCACAATAGGACGAATCCTTGTAGGATAAGACTATTAAAAGGGTGTCGAACCTCAAAGACTTGTATAAAAGATCGAGTTGTATTGCTTGGTTATAAAGTTTAGTTCTATTTTAATTCAAGAGGAAGATATTGATATTTCTATATCTAAAAATGATTTATAAATTGATATTAGCTAAAGTAAATTGAATAAAGTAAGGTATCAAGGGAGAGAAGGCCTAAGGACTTGGCTTCACCACTAACATCTCAACAATGGTTAATTGTACTAAAGTATAGGGATATTATTCTATGTATAAAACTGAATTGTATGGCCACAGGCTCACCACAAAACTCCCAAGAGAATTCATTCAATTAAGTTAAGTGCAACTCATCTCCGATTGGCATGGACTATCTACCTAACTACACTAAACTAATGCGTAGTATATTCCATCTTCCCTTAGCATGACTTGTCAAAAATCTAATTAAAATGATCTTTAAGCCCTATTGCAAAAGATTAACCAAAATATAGTTTTATCTAAGACAAGTGTAAAATTTCATTAAAGTTGAGTTTAAACATTGAAATCCATGAAAATAGTACAACTATTGTATTTGTCCTATAATTATGCAAAACATACATAAATATAATAATCCCCGAATCATAAATACAATCAAACCATTGAAGTAAAAATTTAGGGTTACATCAATTTCCTAGACAATGATCTAGCTACTCATGTTGAGAGTTGAAGACTTGATCAATGATGAAAACACCATCTTCATCCCTCTTCTTTTCTACAAAAATACTCCAAAAATTTCCCCTTCCTTAACCTCCAACTTCTGCCCAGAATAATCCAGCAATTAGGGTTCCTTCTACTATTTTGAATAGAAGACAGGAATTTCTCAAGTATAAAGGCAAACGTTCACCTTGAATAAGGTGAACGATTGCCTTACTCACAGATGGTGATGGTCCAGGAAGCCTTTAAGCATGTTTGACCAAGTTTTAATGTAAAAAAGGATCCATAGGGGCATTACTGTAATTTTACATTAAATGCAACTATTGGATTTAATTTCATGATTTATCTAATTATTTATTTCTGTGTTATGCACTGACCCAATTGCAGGGACCATTTAGTTAATTTATTAAATAAGGGCAATTTGAAAATTAATGCTAACGCTAAAGAGCCTTAAGGGCATTTTGGGAACACAATTACAGTAGGGTTTCATACTTTACAAAAAAAAATTAATTCAGTAAAGATTCTTTCATCAACGGTGCATATAGAGTAAGATGTGTGATGTGTGGCTGAGAAGGTACTTCACAACATATATATATATATATATATATATATATATATTATGGTGAAAGAAGAAAAATGATGGTATGAAGGGTCTCAATCTCGGCAAACAAGAAGTGAGAGGCACTAGAACGGAGAAGAAAGAGATATGGTGAGAGAATGAGATATAGTGAGAGAAAGATATACAGGTAGTGAAGGCGAGAGATTGATAATACACAGGGTGTGAGATTGATGCACTCATATAGAGAGAGCATGTCTTGCTCTCTGTTTAAAAAATTTGTGGAAGAGGACCATGATTCCATGATGGCAGATTAGGCGGAGCTTCATCGCCTGCAGCAACAGTTATGGAAATCATGATCTTCGAAATCGTTGGATGAGCTCAGTCCAGTCATTTTCGCCATTACAAACTGAATCTCTATCTAAGTCCTGTCATTCGTGCTGATTCAAAATGAGTCTCTGGTAATCTATTTCTTTCATGGTTCTTCAAATGTTCATCTTGTTTGTTGATTCAATATATGCAAACCTCAACTTCATAGATTCAGAATATGGAATCTTAGCTTCATTGGTTCTCTAAAAGGAATCCTAGCTTCAATTGTGGTTTCGTCTTCTGGGTCTTTTTCATCTATTGGGTTATCATTCATGGTTCTTCTTGGTTCATTAGTTGAAACTCAGTCACTTGAATAGATTCATAAAATTGGTATAAATCTCTTCATTCTTCTGTCTTTCAATTTTACATATCAAATAATCTATAATGGTTGACTACATATATACACTCACTCTCACAGGCGCACTTGTCGAGGTTTTGTTGTTGACACACACAAATCACAAGCACATGATTTTATTTTGTATTTGGTATGCCATAATACTGATTTTGTTGTCTTAAAATATTAATGCTGATTTTTGAATATTGATGTTGCTGTCTTAAACCATTGATGCTGATTTTGCTGTCTTAAAATGTTGATGCTGATTTTTTAATACTGATTTTGCTGTCTTAAAATGTTGATGCTGATTTTTGAATGCTGATTTTGTTGTCTTAAAATGTTGATGCTGTTTTGTGACTTATAATAGTGTTGTCTTGAAAACTATAAGTTGTTGTTTTGAGAAATTTATATTATTGATTTTATAGTTCTAAAGTGCTGAACCTGTTTTGTGAATTTCTAAAATACCGAACCTGTTTTGTGAATTTCTAAAGTGCTAAATTATGCTTTGCTTAATTGTGTTCATGATCTTTATATTTTGAACTGCTTGAGTTACTAAGTTTTACTCTAGTTGCAGTTATGTCAACTTTAAGAACAGGTACGAAGACAAAGAAATACTCAAACCATTATCTGAAGTGAATTCGAAGCTGAATGGTTGTTCAAGAAGCTGAGAATGAGGTTCATTGAAAGAGTGTCTACTACAAGTCTGTTGCAACTACACTTTAAGGGTGTATTTATTGAAGCTTATCTTTGAAGAAATTCAAGTGTCATTATCTGCCAAGAGAACAAGTGGCCTTGTCATTATCAAGATGGACTTTGAAGACCTACTATCAAAGCTTGAAGAGTTGCTGCTCATTATATTGAACCGACTCCACTATCACTATGTATAGTCTAAGTATTGGGATACTTTAGACAAGGGGAGTGTGAATGATTGTGGTGAGATTTGGTGAGAGATAACTTGGGCTTTGGGAAGCCTGGGCTGGGTTGAGAGCGGAAAAGCTGTTGTGAGATTTGGTGAGAGTGGTTCAGGTCTAGGGAGGTTGTGAACTGGGTTGAGTGCTGGAATAACTATGTTGTGAGTCGGGTAAGTGAGAGAGTGATTTGAAGATTATTGTACTACCCTTTCAGACATAGTGGAGCTCAATTTGAAGAGGTTTTTTACCCCACCCTGGGGTTTTCCTCTATAAATCCTTGTGTCCATAATTGTGTGATTCTATTCGCCAGCCAAACTTACAATATTAGGAAGAAAAATTGAAGAACCTATTCACCCGCTTCCCCTTCTAGGTTCATCAATTGGTATCAGAGCACACGTCTGTATTTTTTGGTTTGACCACTTGCAATAAAGATCCTAAGTATAATTGAAGACAATTCTACTCACAAGGCTCCTATTTTTTGTGGCACAAGCTTTGACACTTGGAGGATTAAAATGGAGGCTTCCTTACTGTCCATCTCCTATGATATTTGGCACACTACATTAGAAGGGGTTGTCATCCTTGATCCTGCAAACCCCTTAGTAGCTGATGAGATTGCCAAATCAGTCGATGGGAAGGCTAAAAATGCTTTATACAAAGCATTGGAAAAGCAAGAATTTACAAGAGTAAAAAATTGTAAAAGTGGAAAGAAAATTTGGGATTCTCTAGTAAGTGCATATGAAGGAAGCAACACCATCAAGGAAAATAATATTCAACTTCATCAAGTTAAGTTCGATTGGCTTAAGATGTACGAAAGAGAAAATGTGGCGGATTATTTCTTTAGAGTCAAAGACATTGTGAATGACATGAGGGCCTTGGGTGAACAGATTGAAGACAAAGTGGTGTGCAAAAAGATACTGCACACTATGACTGATAGGTTCAATCCCAAGGTCACCATTTTAGAAGACAAATGCATCTCTAGACTCAGCATTGATGAGCTAGAGTCATCTCTCACAGCTTATGAGATGAGAATTGGACCTCCTACTCAAACAAGAAGGGAGTCAGCTCTAAAATCAAAAGAAGTGGAAGTTCCAATAAAAAAAGAATCAAATTCTGATGACTCTGATGATGAAATGGCTTACATAACAAGGAAGTTCAAAAAATTCAAAATAAGGAGAAAGGCAAAGCAACAACAATGACAAGCTTGTTTTGCATGTGGAAAGCAAGGTCACTACATAGCTAATTGTCGAAGTGCTCCCAAGAAACAAAAACATAAGAAGTTCGATACTTCACAATACAAAGGAAATGGCAAGAAAAAGGCCTTTTACACGGGTTGGGATTTAAGCTCAGAAGAATAACAAGAATCATTTGATGAGAATGATAAAGATGCATGCTTGTTTATGGCCTTACAAGAATTAGATGTGGCAAGTTCAAATTCTGAGAGTGAAGAAGAACCCAATGTTGATGAAGTCCTAGTATAATGTGAAAGGTTGACACAGAAGTGTAGTGCACAAAAGAAGCAATTGAAGAGAGTCAACTCTGAGCTGTAAAAGACAAAAAAGTTGCTTATGAAGCACTTAAGGGTAAAATTGTCTACTATATGTCCTATTTCACTTACTGTGTGCTATCTAATGAAACACGAGACTCAAGAACCAAATTGGAGTACCAAAATGTGCAAAATATAACTGAGTTCATTTCTTGAGGAGAGATCTCAAAAGATGCATAAGATTTGGAAAAAATCTACGAAACAATTGGGCAAAACAAGTATTGGCTTTGATGACAAAGCCACTTAGGTGATATCAAACAAATCCCACTCAACTTTTGTTAGAGCTGAAAATGGTAATATATATGCATCATATCCTATTGTTGATATAGCTAGTAGACCAAAATATGAAATTCTATATAATGCTTATCATTAATCTTGGAATAAGAATGCATCTGTTAGAATTGCATGTCCCAATTATGTGAAGCTAAAACCTATATATGTTAGAAAAATAGATCTACAATTGCATAAAACACCTGTAACTTCAAAAAGGTTGATTAAAACTAAAATGATGTGGATTCCTAAGAAATTGAATTCAGTAAGCATGCTTGTCTACACTTCTTTGAAAGCTTGTAATGTTAATACCAAGTGGTATGTTGATAGTGGTTGTTCTAGGCACATGACAGGGGATAAGACCAAATTTGCTAACATTGAAAACTTTGATGATGGTTCAATTATTTTTGGAGATAATAAGAAAGGCAAAATTGTAGGAAAAGACACAATACTTGAAACCAAAGAAATGCCTATGCTAAGTGATGTGCTCTATGTAGTGGATTTAAAGCATAACTTGTTGAGTGTGAGTTAATTATGTGACACTAGTAGCTTAGTAAATTTTGACAAAGAAAACTGTAATGTTCTTGATAAACATTCTGGTAAAACTCTTTTTGTTGCATGTAGAGCTCCAGAAAATGTTTACACTATTCATGAAGACTCCTCACATTGTTTTCAATTTCACTAACATGAAAATTTTAACACTTTGGCATAAAAGGTTAGGGCATGTGCATTCCAAGAACATAAAAAATCTTATTAAGCATAAGTCTGTTGGAGGTTTTCCGAATTTGTATTTGAATGAAAATGAAGTATGCAATGCTTGCCAACAAGGTAAGCAGACAACAGTCACTTTTAGAACAAAGGAAGTGAATACCTCTAAACCACTTGATATTGTGCATATAGACTTGTGTGAACAAAATTTGATTTTGCACACTTTTGTATTTCACAAAAAGTTCGTGAATCGGACTTCTAGTGGGTCAAAAGTTGAGCCGAACGTCAGTAGAAAAAACCCACCTGATTAGTACTGCGGAAAAACCTAATTAATTCCTAATTGGATTAGGACTTTGGTGTATTCTCTTGGTGCATAAAGTGGAGAATTGAAGGCTGTTTTGGAGAGTCTTAGAGAGCCTTTGGACAGAATTGAAGACATACTTTACAGAGCTTTCGAGTGGAGAACCATTGGAGAACAAGTCTTACGCATAATTCATGAAGATGATGCCTTCTTCCTCAACCGTTGAAGCTTCTTCTTCTACCATGAGCGGCTAGTTCTGTAAGGACCGGGTTATTTTGACCGATTTCGGATTATTTTTAGACCGGGTTAATTTTTTTCGAATTAATTAAATTCAAAAATGTGAATATATATATATATATATATATATATATATATATATATATATATATATATAGATGAAATTATATTTGGTGAACATTGAAGATTTGGGCGAAATCTAAGGTTTAGAATTCGAAGTAGCTCAAGAAGGGAAAGTTGTTCTCCTTTCTACAATCTACCCGTCTATGGTTCGAGAATCTAATTCGGAGCAATTCATATTTTTGGTGATTGAAAGTTTTTGAATTTTGGCTTGAAATTGAGGTAGGAGTGTTATCTCCACCTTATCATTGATTCCTTAGGAATTGATGTGGTTTTGAAATGACTAGCATGCTTAGGAATGCTAGAAAACGAGTCTTACATCTTTAATTATACTTATTATTGTGAAATGAGCTTCCACATGATAATTATGGTAATAATTATATGCATTGATGCTATATGTATATGTTTTGATGATATTATTTATTGTAAATGTGTTGGAACATGTATCAAAGTGAACTAAGATGTGAATTGTGTACACATGTTATATGTACTAGCAATTGTGGATATATGCTGCCTATTAGCATGAATTATAGTTGTGAAGATTATGTTATACATGTTGCGTTTTACATATTTGATAAAATGCATGAAAATGATATTTTCTACAAAAATTGCATTTTTGGAATGCCTTGTGAAAGAATTAATATTACATTATTTTATGCATGAGAACTACATGTTTTAGCATGGAATCAAGTGGCTTATGATACGCTTGGAATGTGAAATTGTTGCATTGTTATATGCGTGGAAAGAACATGTTTTAGTATGAAAAACAAGTGGCTTATGATGCACTTGGAATTGTATGTGTTGTCATACTTGAACCCTATGTAATTGGTTGTTGATTTTGGGAGGAGGTCAGAAAGTAATAAGGGCTTAGAGCCCTAGGGTGCAAAGCCCGAAACTTGGCCAAGGTGTCTATACCCTCGGGTTAGTAGCCCATAAAGTTGGATAAGGTTCCTTCTAGACCCTCGGGTTAATTGCCCGTAAAGTTAGATATCTCAGATAATTGGCTCAATTAGCAGTTATCCGGTGGTTCTACGAATACTTCCACTTTGTGTGATTTCAAAACTTATATGACTTGGTGTTGAAGTCTTGTTATTGAATTATGATATTCAAGTTGATGATTGTGTGATTGTTCTATTAATTGAGCATTGTTGAGTATTTGTTCATTCAAGTATTGAATTGAAATTCTATAAGCATGTGCATTGTTATATGCCATGTAATGTGTAGGAATATCATGATAACATCTCATGAGCATTGAAGGTATGCCATGTAGTACATATGAATGCCATGTTTGCATTTCATGTAAGTCGCGTCGAGTCGATGCACAAGTTGGTTTAGGTATCTCTACTGGACATGCTGACGCTCACCTCTTTCCCTAAACATTTTTACAGATAAAACATTGATGGTTGACGGAGTTTGAGGTGCTTTGGATTTGGAGAGCTCAATCTCTTGTTCAAGATCATTTACCTTATGTTTTCTTTGTATGCCATGTCTTAGGCATTTTATTCGATTCATTGTAATTCGAATATAGGACAAATATGTTTTGTAATTGATTAAGGATGAATGTATAAAGATCCTTTACTTGCTTTTGTATGTAAATGGATGGTTTTAGTGTGCGTAATGATGATTGAGGACCATATATATGAATTGGTTGATACATGAGAAACTTTGGAGATTTGAATGGACAAAATATTAGGTTTTTTGGGACTTTCAGTCGCCTGAAATGTCTATCAGCCGACCGGTACTTCAAAAATCCTGAGAGTTGGAAACTGCACACTCTATAACAGCCTACTGAAAGGTCTCTTTAGCCGATCGAAAGGAGTCCATCAGCCAGCCGAAGGAATTTCTTAGCTGACTAACGATGCTCCCAAGTTTCAGTCGACTGATGGGGAGTCCATCAGCCTATCGAAACTGGACTGACCTAAAATTTAATTAGTTTCAGACTTCAAATAATGAGAATATATGCATAGACCAAAGTGGGGTCCACTAAGATGAATAATGATGAATGTGCACGCATATAAACACGTGTGTACAATGTTGCTTCTGTGGTTATAAGATTTTGAGATGGTTCATGTGGTTAAATGAACGGGTTCACTCTCGAGATTCAAGCTTAGAATGAAAATTCTGGTGACTCGAATTTTGGAGTGTGACAATTTTTGTGTTCCACAAATTTAAAAGGTAAGTTATGTTTAATAATTGCAAAAAATGTTTTCTCCCGATATATGTTTTGATCAAACTTACAAATAGTTCGAGGCTCCCTTTTATTACGGTTAGGACAAATGAGAGCATGACGTATCATATTACTAATGCCACTTGTTACATCCACAACATAATCTGAATTGAACCACTTACATTTTACCCTAACTTTTTCATTAACACTAACAGACAATTTTGTGAAATTATCCCAGTAGAAGTAGACCTCTAAACAATGCTTCAAACGACCAGAAGCTTGTTCCACAAGTTTAACATTATTTTCAAAAATGTGCTATGCATGCATCATAACTCGGATCTCATTTTAAAATTTAGTACATAAAAGGATACTGATTCATATTAATATGTAACTGAGATATTGAAAAACTTTTGAGGGAATGACACTAAGTTGTACGGTTGACAACAATCTGCTTTTGTACGGTGAGAAGGATAAATTTCACTTGTAAAAGGGGACTGAATGATTCTTCCAGACTTGCTCCCTTTTCATTCTCTGCCTTCTTATTTAGCGGGGGAGGGATCTCTGGGTGCGAGCATTTTCAAATAAACTAATAGAAGCAACAAGGCCACATCATCTAAAAAGTTTACCCTTTGTTTTCCTCTATTTATTGAAGAAAAGTATATCAAAACTATTGGCTTGAAATGAACAAATAAAAAACAATAAATATCTTAATTGAACTCAAAATAATAATAAAAAAATTGACTTTCTCACAATTATAAAAATAATAATAATCTAATTACCACATGAAGATATTATTTATTGTAATAGATATTCCATGAAATTTTAGAAGCCCAACAAAATTTATGCCTAACAACCACTCATAAATACTTGGAACTTCATTAAGACATAACAAGTAGGGAGTAATTGTACGAAAAGTTGCAGCGAATAAAAGAACTCAGTAGCAGCCTAGATAATAGAAAGCATGGAACTTCATTAAGACATAACAAGTAGGGAGTAATTATTTCCCAAGTATAAAGGCATCTTCTTTCCTGGCTTCCAAAAATACCGTCCTTACTACTGTATGATATTATTGATCACTGACTATGACACATTTCTTTTGGAAAAGCCTAACTTATTAAAAGACTCTAAGACTTCACTAGAGAAGGGGGGAGTTGACTCTAACAAGGAACTCATCTTACATTGAACACCACCTCTCCTCCTACAAAGGCATTGTTTAATAAAGGAATGGAAATTCATACTCACAACTATCATTAACAAAGGAAAACACCTATAAAATAAATATATAGAATGCGACCATGCGAGAGAAGATACTGATTTTACTGTTTACAGCCAATGTATTTGTTCTACAATCTGTGTCAATCAAAGAGAATTTTTAAACTGTGTGCTTGCTGCTTTTGGTACCACCAAAACAAAGTGCTTGAAATTTCACTAGGAACAGAGTAATGTAGTTTTCACACACAAAAAAAATATTGTAGCATTTTGCTCGATGTCTAATGAAGTTAATTTTCAACTAAAATTGCATAGTTTAAGAAACATGGACATTCTAACAAAGATGCTAATCAACAAAAGTTGCTACCAAGCAGCTAGCAACTTTTAAGTTTCAACTGTTGCAAACACCTAATTAAAACCTCAAAAAACCTAATCTTAAAACAAACCCCCAATATAGACAGAGCTCTTACCAGTGAATCAATGATGAAGAGAGTGAGAAATTGAAGAAGAAGAAGATAGGGAACCCTAAAACCCACCAAGCTGTAGTGTCGTTGTACGGTGATGGAACTGTGGGTCTCTATTGTTGGATTTGTAGATGGCCAACGAAAAGCTTTTGCTCTCAAATCTTGTAGAAAGATCTAAGGTTAAACGAGAGAGATCAAAACCAAACCCTAATCGACTAGAAGCTTGTAGAGATTGAAAGATTGAAGTCTAGCCAAAAGCTTGTAGAAAGATTGAAGGTTGAACGAGAGAGATCAGTTTGATTTCGTCAAGCGAACCCTAATCAGCTGATCGGCTGAACGCCTACGCAAAGTGAAGAGAGCGCATCATAGAGAGAGAGAGAGAGCAAACCGTGTCTTTTCTTAAGCGGGCGAAATATGGGTTGAATATGGTATTTAACCCGCAAATTAAATAATTTATTTTAAACCAATCCATTTTTGACCCGCAAAACTAATTGACTCATCCAAATCCATTTATAGCCTGGCGGGAGGTTCGCGAGTTAGAGCCCATTTTGCCAGGCCTAATTGGTACACACCACATGTGCCAAACATAATACCAGAAATTCTAATTTTGTTATAGAAAAGATGATTCATAAAAATTCCTCCTGGAATGGACCTCAGTTTCTTTCCTACTATCCTACCACACACGAACATATTCCACCAAACAAGCTACACCTCAACCATTTACCTAATAAGCAAGACTATAATTGACCAAATGCATTTACTTGGCAAAAAAGAAGTATCGCATGTATTAGAAGTCCTGTGCTCAAGCACACGTCATGCAACTTTCTGCTAAAGAATGAAGGACTGAAATCAAAGAAAACCAATTCTTAGCAGACTGCATGACAAATATATATATTTCAGCAGATTTTTCATAAAGCCTCAAAAAAAAAAAAAAACTGCAAAATTTTGAATGCAAACTAATGTACCATTAACTTTCAAACAGCTTCCATAACTTTCAAACATGGGTACAATGAATCTTGCTGTTTTATCTTGCCAACTTAAAGGTGTCAACAGAAACAGTAAAATAAAATGTGTGCGCGTGAGAGAGAGAGAGAGAGAGAGAGATTAATTTCACTCTCTGATGTCAAAACAGAGTTTAGCCTCATCCCAAGGACCATTGATCTCAAACTTGTATTCCTGGATCCTTATAAGCCAGTAAGGACACACCACGGTAACAAAAACCAAGACACCCAACAACAGCACAAAAAGCACCCTGTGAAACCTATAGACAAAAGCCAATGTCACAACCATCAACCCAAACGACAACCCGATGTGCAACCGAAAAGAATATTTCTTGATACAATAAGTGATCAATGGAGCAAAGAGGAACACTTGCAAGGAGAATAGCACAATAGCAAAAACATGAAGTCTAGATGGGAGGCGAGAAGCAATAAGAAGTGAAGCCACAATAGATGCATTTGAAGAGATATTGCTTGTAAAGGTCGGATTTTCTGGAGCCCCTGGAACTCTTACTGTAGATCCTGAGTAGTCATGCAAAAAAAGATGGAGTATGATAAGCGAAACTGTTAGTGCCCATATGGAGTCCGAGCTTATGGACCAGGTAAGTGTGTGGTAGATAGGAGACAAAAGATACAATCCGGTTATGAAGAAAGATATTTTGACAACATAATTCAGAAGAAGATTGAAGGAAAGCATTTCTGCAGTTAAAAGTAGAACAAAGAAACCTGATCCAAGAAGGCTTACATCTAGAAGCAAGAGAGAATTTTCATTAATAGTTGATGCAAGAGTGTAGGCCCAAACCAAGACCACGAGAGTGACAATGCATATGTATTGAGAGATGGAAACTGAGTCTAGCATCACCTTAAGTATATCACGTTTAACAACATTGGCATTCATGACCATATCTTCAAGAAAAGATTCATCTGTATGATTGTCATCAAAACCAGGTTGCATCCCTCCATATGCGACTTTTCTCCATTTGAGTTGGTTCAGAGAAGAACTTTCATTGATACTGGTCTCCATTTGGATTGAACAATGAATGATTGTGTAAAAGATTGTAGCAAAAACCTAATTTCAAATTCATTATGTGAATCCTGCTCTTGCTGTGATCTCCAAAGGTATCAGGGATCTAATAGACCGCATATCTCTGATGGAATAATTTTCCATCACCGTGATCACTGAAATTGCAGAAGACCTGTTCAACCAAACAGGCTATCAGGGCTCCATATCCATGTAGTGCAAATTAATAAGTTTAACAATTGCAGACCCACTTACAAAAAGAAATATCCATATGGCTCGAAATTATCAAAAGCAGTATAAAATGAACTCAAACAAATTAATGATCCCTGAATCCATATGTTCCTTTAGAAATCCTACGGTGAAGGAGACCACCACGTTTGAATGAGTCCTATAAAAGAATTTTTTAACTGGTTATGTAAAATGCACAGTTAACAAACCATATTCCAACATGCAAGTAATTAATAAACAACCATATGCAACAAAGTGACAAAGGGTCCCATATGGAGGAATGAAGATCCAGCAGATAATACATTCCAAGACTTCAATTTAATTAATATACTCCATCTTTATATTATATCAAAATTTATACACTGATTAATGACATAATTGGAATTAAATGATTCCAACCAACATGAATATTTTAGTTCCTTTAAAAAAATGAGTTATCTCCTAATTATCAGAGTGTAAATTACTAAATTCTAGATACTCCTACAAGAGTGTAAATTACTATATTCTAGATACTCCTACAAGAGCTTACAAGTACTCAGTTGTCTGACAACCTACTAGTGATAACTAATTGGAATCAGATGATTCGAACATGAAGTTTTTTGTCGATACCAAACTTATAAAAAAGTCAACAATAGCTACTCCAGATTAGCTACAGCCATATTTTCCATTCATAAGCCATAATATCCTCTATAACAATAAACTAAGAGAAAAAACATTTAAGCAGATCTGCTTTGATTGGGCTTGAACAAAGAGTGTGTCAAGCTCCACCCTTAAATTATTAGGATTGGTGAAAATCTAAGTTGCAAGATAAGTACCTTCTTCTCCATTTGTTTTCACATAAAATATTTTTACAGAAATATTTAGATTCTCAAACCTGTCCCCCATGTACCATGTAATTTTCCTAAAAAGCAGTAAGGTCCCATCTCTCCAAACAATACAAATACAGCAACATATGAATCCATCTCTACTACTCTGCCATCAACTTTGGCTTCCAAAACATCACCAAGCCTGATACCGAACAACATATATCAAATGCACCTAAAGCATATTATATACGCCAATAAGCATGCATACTTGCAAACATGTGAAGTGCAAACACACATATAAATGTTTAGATATAAATACACACACAATAATATAAGTATGACCTTTTTTGGATTCTCAAACATGGATGTACCAACATTCCACCCTTTTGCATTCATTTTCTTTTTAGAAATTCCTGGTTTAATAAGATCATAAAAAATGAGTTAATAGAATATGGATGTTATGGATATTAATGGTGTCCACAAAGTTGAAAGGTTACAGGCTCGTAATCTTTGAAAATTTAGATGAGATGGAAGGGAAGTTACATTACATGAAAAGGGTAGGACAGGAAAGGGTTCCAGAAATCAAGACTGGTCAGAACAGAAAGGGTGGTAAATTACATATAAAAGCTATGACAAGGAAAGACGGCTTTGAGAAATCTGGACCAGCCACTAAGAGAGAGAGAACAGAGAATGGAATCTTGGTCACCCAATGACTAACCCAGCTGGGTTTGATATTGTTAAAACCCTACGTTTTTTAGATCTTATGGCAAAGGAAGAATAATCATATAATGTGAAGAAGAAGGGAAACTGCTTCTTGTAAGAGATGAGGGAATCAACAGTATCCACAAAATGGAGCTATCTTTAACATTTTCCATAAAATAAAAGTAGATGGGATGACGACAATAAACTGACCTGCTACTTTGAGAAGGCGTTTGTGACATGAGGACTTAGGCAGGCAATGGCTAAATTCTAATTGATATAGTATCTTGTCAGGTTTCTTTCTTTCTTATGTCTGAAAAATGATTCTCAAGCCAAGTCGGCATAAAACGACTCTCTCACAATGGGCCAGGGGGTAATGGGGTCCACCACAAATAGTGTAGCCGCCACCCCCTTTGAGAGGCCAGCCTATGTCGACTTGGCCCATATAGCATTGTTCTATGTTTATAAAGTTGCGAGTGTTATTTCTCTTTGTATTACTGGCAGATTACAAGAATACTGAATATTTCCAGCAAATGAGAGTGCTTCAGAATGCAACTTGCTTGTTTGTACAAGTTAAAGAGAAATTGTTATGTTGTGGCCCGAATTTTGTCTCGTTCGCTTGCGGTCTTGTAGCCCGATATATAAGGGCATCTAAGGGTTTGGAGGTACTGACGAGACTAAACACTAAAACCGCAGAAAGAAAGTGAGAGAGCGAGAGCTAGGGTTTGGGTTGAAACTTGTAATCTCCTGATTTTCACATAGTGAAATCTTTTGTCGGATCTTTGCCGTGGACGTAGGCATATCGCCGAACCACGTAAATTCTTGTGTTCTGTGCGTTGTGCTTGATTCGTTTTGTGTCGTGTTTCCTTATTGTGCTTGGTTTGCGGCTGTTTTTCGCAACAAACTGGTATCAAAGCCATCGGTTCTAAGAGGGAATGTCAACCAAGTTTATGGAAATCGAAAAGTTTAACGGCATGAACGATTTCAACCTGTGGCGGATTAAGATGCAGGCCCTGTTGGTTTAACATGGGATATCCAAGGCGCTAAAGGGAAAGGATACACTGCCAGAAAAGTGGAAGGACAATCAGAAAGATAAGGCTATAGAGAAAGCACACAGTGCGATTCTATTGTGCTTGAGTAACGAAATTTTGCGAGAAGTTTCTGAAGAAACTACAGCGGATGGGCTGTGGAGCAAGTTGGAATCCCGTTGTATGACGAAGTCTCTTGCGAATCGCTTTTACCTAAAGAAGCAGTTGTTCACTCTTCAGATGCCGGAAGGTTCGTCTTTGAAAGACCACCTTGACAAGGTTAATGCTGTCATCATGGATTTGAAGAATATTGATGTTAAAATAGAGAATTGCAGAGAAGCACATTTGAGGGCAATACAGAAAGTTCGACATAGGGCTTGGTTGTTAGAGGGAGAACGGATCAGAAGGGATGGTTTGGCAGCAAAGGTCGTTCTAAGTCTAAGAATAAATCGAAGGTGCTTAAATGCTTCACTTGCCACCATAGTTGTCAAAGGCGCGCGGGGAGCGCCCCAGCTGCGAGGCGCACCCTGGGCGCTTGTTAGGACATGAGGCGAGGCCCCTTTAATGAAGCGCGAGCCTCAGGTAGGGGCGCGGTGAGGTGCGGGGCGCTGTTGGGGCGCGCCTCTTTGAAGTTTTGACTTTTTCTGTTTTTTTTTTTATTTGTTGCAATATAATTGGTTACATATGTTTTTATTGTGGAGTCTGCTGCACATTATAATTGCAAGAAAGTTAAAAAATGCCCAAAACAGAGCCTTCCTTATTCATTCGCTAGGTCAAAGGATCAGACAAACACAAGAAGACCCAAAGCACTCGGGTCATCCTCCATTCGTCCCTCGGCAGCCGGCACTTCCAGTCTTCGACTGAATCGACTCCTCCAGTCTCCTCCGGCAAGCTCTCTCTCCTCCAGTAAGTTCTCTCTTCTTCTCTATTTTTTCTCTCTCTTCTTCTTCTTCTCTCTTTCTCTCTCTTCTTCTCTATTTTTTTTTCTTCTTCTCTGTTCTTCTATTTCTCGGCTTTCTTCTTCTTCTTCTTCTTCTTCTTCTTCTTCTTCTATGTTTTTTTTTCCTTCTACTCTCTTCTTCTTCTTCTCTGTTCTCTCTCTTCCCCTTCTTCTCTGTTTTTTTCTTTTGCTGAATTTTCTCTCTTCTTCTTCTCCCTTCTCTCTCTTCCCCTTTCTTCTCTATTTTTTCCTTCTTCTTCTCTATTTTTTTTTCTTCTTCTATGTTCTTCTATTTCTCGGCTTTCTTCTTCTTCTTCTTCTCTGTTTTTTTTCTTCTTCTCTATTTTTTTTTTCTTCTTCTCTGTTCTTCTATTTCTCGGCTTTCTTCTTCTTCTTCTTCTTCTCTGTTTTTTTTTCTTCTACTCTCTTCTTCTTCTTCTCTCTTCTCTCTCTTCCCCTTCTTCTCTGTTTTTTTCTTCTGCTGAATTTTCTCTCTTCTTCTTCTCCCTTCTCTCTCGTCCCCTTTCTTCTCTGTTTTTTCCTTCTTCTCTGTTTTTTTCTTCTGCTGAATTTTCTCTCTTTTTCCTTCTCTGCTTTGACTAGGCAGCTTTGTTCTTTTTCTAAAAAAATATTTGCTATTTTGTTGTTAAATTCATTTTGTTATGCAACTTATGCTGAATAATTGGAAATTTTTGAGCTGTGATATTGAATCCATTTTTTTAAATATTCTGTTTTTTTGAATTCATTAAAAAAAATGGTATTGCTTGGAAATTGAGTCAATTGACATGCTATTGCAGTATTGCTTTGAAATTTACATGTTTACTCTGTTTTTCTGAAATTATTATCTTGATTCTTGAATGTAGATTACTAGATTGTAGTATTGTAGTCTGCAGTGCACTTTGCACTTTAAAAGATGTCTAGTGAAGGTGCAAGAAAGGATCCAGTGTGGAATTACGCATATTTGGCGAATCCACAAGATAGAAACGCTCTCACATGTAAATTTTGTGCGAAAGTTACAAAAGGAGGTGTTTATCGGGCTAAGCAACACTTGGCTGGAGGGTTTAGGAATGCAAAGGCTTGTAATAGATGCCCCAAACCTGTTAGAGTAGAAATTAAAGAGTACTTGAGTAAAAGAAAGGAAGAAAAAGAGCAAATGAATTTGTTACCGGATGATGACACTATTGGCGGAGATGATGAGGAAGATGTTGAGGAAGTTGAGTCAGTTGACATTATCAGAAAAAGAGCATCTAGTGCAGGTAGTGCTAGTGTTAATTCTTCAAAGAAGCCAAAGCAAAAGGGACCAATCGATTTGTATTTTACCCCTAGACCAGAAATTGTTGTTCAAAAAAGAAAGGAGGGGAAGGAAAAACAAACCACCATTAATGAGGCATGCAAGAAAGAGTTGAGGGGACGAGCATGCAGTGCTATAGCAAAGTGGATGTATGATGCAGGAATCTCATTCAATGCTGTTAAATATGATAGCTTCAATGAGGCAATTGAAGCAATTGGACAATATGGTCCTGGCATGAAACCACCTAGTTATCACGAGGTGAGGGTTCCTTTGCTTAAGAAGGAGTTGAATAATACCAACAACTTGATGAGTGACCATAGAGAGGCGTGGATAAAATATGGATGCTCAATAATGGCAGATGGGTGGACAGATGGGAGAGGGAGGACTTTGATTAATTTCTTAGTAAATTGTCCCAAGGGGACAATGTTTGTAGAGTCGGTGGATGCTTCTTCCTATTCAAAGGATGGGAAAAAGATGTTTGAGCTACTTGAGAAATTTGTGCAACGCATTGGAGCGGTGAATGTTGTTCAAGTTGTCACGGACAGTGAATCAAGAAATGTGATTGCCGGTAAGAATATTTTACATACATTAGAAAGATATATATATAAGTATATATTATATACATTACTTTAGCAATATGATTTTGATTTAGTCACTCTTTATATCATTTTTTTTCTTCTTTTGGTTTCAAATAGGGAGATTGTTAGAGGCCACCTACCCACATTTGTATTGGACACCATGTGCTGCTTATTGCTTAGATTTGATGTTCGAAGACATCGGGAAGTTACCGGCCATCTCTAGAACATTGAAGAGGGCAATAGAGCTTAATGGTTATATTTATAACCGTCCAAAGTTGTTGAACGTGTTGAGGCGCTTTACTAAGAAAAAGGAGTTGCATAGGCCCTCTAAGACTCGGTTTGCTACTGCTTTCATCACACTATCAAGTATCCATAAGCAAAAGGAAAACTTGACAAAGATGTTTACTTCGAAGGAGTGGAGTCGTAGTAAATGGGCAAAAGAGCAAGCTAGCAAAAGAATAGCTTCTTATATTTTGATGCCTTCCTTTTGGAACAACATTGTATTCAGCCTTAAGGTTTCAGGTCCTCTTGTTCGTGTTTTGAGATTAGTGGATGGTGAGAAAAAGCCTCTTATGGGATACATTTATGAGGCTATGGATAGGGCCAAAGAAGCCATTGCAAAGTCCTTTAAAGAAAACGAGGAGAAGTATAAGGAAATTTTTGAAATCATTGATAGGAGGTGGAATGTTCAACTTCATCGCCCTTTGCATGCGGCAGGTTATTACTTGAACCCAGAGTTCTTTTATTCAAACCCGAATATTGAGAGAGATGTAGAGATTGCAAAATGTTTGTATGATTGTATAGAAAAGTTAATCCCAAAAACCACACAACAAGACAAAGTTACTGAGGAGTTGGAGTATTATAATAAAGTCGAGGGCCTCTTTGGTAGTACTTTTGCTATTAGACAAAGACCTACTCGATCACCAGGTAAATTATATCAACTTAGTGTATCATTTATTATATTTACTAATTTATTTAATTATTTTGACAATAAATAAAGTCAATCCAAACATGAAGTTTAAGATCAATTACTAATTTATTTAACAGCTAGTTGGTGGGAAGCATATGGCAAGTCAACACCACTTTTGCAAAAGTTTGCGATAACGGTTCTAAACCTCACTTGTAGTGCTTCTGGTTGTGAAAGAAATTGGAGCGTGTTTGAACATGTAAGTAACTAGTAACTACTAACTAATTGGTAAATCAAATTATTAATTTTTTATACTTACGAGTTAAAATTGAATTTATTGCAACTTCATAGCAAGAAAAGAAATAGGCTCTCTCAAACGACTTTGAATGATTTAGTGTTCATCAAATATAATAGGGCATTGAAGCGTCGATATAACATGCGTGACACTCTTGATCCCATTTTACTCAATGACATTGATGATAGCAATGAGTGGTTGATTGGGAGGATGGATGGCAATTCAGATGCAGAGGATGATCCTGTCTTTGATGATGATTTCTTGACATGGGGTGATGTTGCTGATGCTGCTGGCATTGGAGAGGGTGGTTCTAGTCTCCGGTTTAGATCAAAATTTAGTTCGCGACCAGCGGCAAAGCCTACTGGAAGCTCCTCAGCCTCCTCTAAAGTTCCACTTCAACTTATAGATGAGGAAGATGCAGATTCAGAGGAGTCAGAAGAGGATCCTGAGGGTTACGAGTCCTTTAATGATGATGAAGATCTTGTGTTTGATGATGAGGATGTTGCTTAGATCCTTAATCCTTTAGTGTTGTCTTCTAAGGAAGAAGTGAACATTTCTATGATTGTTTTATTTTTTGTTTTGTTAGTTAACTTTTGCATCTTTATGTTTGCTTAATGACCATTATGATTTATGAAGTATGAAATTAGGCTTTTTATTGTTGCTTGCCTATAGTGCCTATTGTATTTATAAGGTTTGTATTGTTTTTAGCTTTGTATTGCTATATGATGGCTACAAATATTATTTAAAAAAAAAAAAAAATTAGCTTGCGCCTCGCTTCAGTTAGGCGCGCGCCTCGCCTGGCGCCTCAGGCTCCAGGAGGTCTTAGCGCCTCGGTGCGCCTTGAGCCTTTAACAACTATGCTTGCCACAAGGAAGGGAAGTTCAGGAAAGACCGTCCGGAGCATAAGAAGGGAAAGGGAAAATCCTTAAAAGCCGCTAGGGTAGCTGTTGCAGAGGGTAGTGATTCAGATGGTGGTAGCATTCTCACTATTTCTGCCCGTGGCTCTAGCGATGAGGGGATACTTGATTCGGGTTGCTCGTATCACATTTGTCCTAACAGAGACTGGTTTACCTCTTATCGTTCCATTTATGAAAGGCAAGTTCTGATGGAGAATAATGTGTTGTGCAAGGTTGTAGGTATCGGTACAGTTCGAATCAAGATGTTTGACAGTCTAGTGAGAACACTGACTGATGTCAGGCATGTTCCAGAACTGAAAAAGAATTTGATTTCTCTAGGTACGCTAGATTCTATCAGCTGCAATTACAAGGCTGAAGGTGGAGTCATTAGGGTTTCAAAGGGTGCTCTCGTGGTGATGAAGGGACTGAAGCAACATGGTTTGTATGCTCTGCAGGGTAGCACAGTTACAGGTTCTGCTGCAGTATCGTCCTCGAATCCGGATATAGATACTACTAAGTTGTGGCATATGCGGTTGGGCCATATGAGTGAGAGGGGGATGGATGTTCTGAGTAAGCAGGGTTTGCTTGGTGGTCAGAAAACTAGAAAGCTGGATTTCTGTGAGCATTGTATCTTCGGGAAACAGTGCAGAGTGAAGTTCAGTACGGGAATTCACAGGTGGATTATATCCATTCTGATCTTTGGGGTCCTTCTCAGGTTAATTCACATGCTGGTGGTAAATACACGATGACGTTGATTGATGACTTTTTCCGAAAAGTTTGGGTTTATATTCTGAAGCACAAGAATGAGGCCTTTGTCAAGTTCAAGCAATGGAAGACCTTAATTGAAAAGCAGACTGAAAAACAGGTTAAGCGCTTGAGGACAGACAACAGTTTGGAATTCTGTGATGGAGATTTAATGAGTTTTGCAAGACTCGCGGGATTGTGAGACACCGCACAGTGAGGAAAACTCCACAACATAATGGAGTTGCAGAACGGATGAACAGAACACTATTGGAGAGAGCATGGTGCATGTTGTCCAATGCTGGGTTAGACAAAGTGTTTTGGGGCTGAAGCTATTTCCACAGCTTGTTTTTTGGTGAACCGATCTCCATCGACTGCTATCGACTGTAAGACTCCAGAGGATGTATGGTTTGGTTCTCCTGCTAGTTATAGCAATATGAGAATATTTGGGTGTCCTGCGTATGCTCATGTCAATGAGGGGAAGCTTGAACCAAGGGGTAAGAAGTGCATATTTCTTGGTTATGAGTCTGGGGTCGAGGGGTACAGATTGTGGTGTCCAGATGCTTCAGGAAAGAAATTGCTTGTTAGCAGAGATGTGATCTTTCATAAGTCTACAATGCTTACTCCGCAGAAGGATGTAGTTGATTCAGCTAGAGCTCAGGTTGTCAGTGAGCAAGTGGAGCTATCAGAGGTTCAGTTAGAGAGTGTTCCTGATCAATCGAATGATGAGCAGGTGTAGTTTCAGGTTGAGGAAGATGCACAGTTGCAACAGTACAGTGTGACTAGAGACAGACCAAGGAGGGCGATTAAGCCACCTCAAAAGTATGGTTTTCCACATGCTGATTCGGTTGCTTATGCACTTAGTGTGGCAGAGAGTATTGATGAGCAGGTACCGTGTACTTATCATGAGGCTATCATGGGTGGAGAGTCAGCACGATGGTCTGTTGCCATGAGTGGGAGATTGAGTCTCTTCATAAGAACTAGACTTGGGAGCTAGTCAAAAAGCCTAAGGGTCAGAAGATTGTGGGTTGTAAATGGGTCTTCAAGAAGAAGGAACTCACTCTAGGAGTGGAAGATGCAAGGTTCAAGGCACGCTTGGTGGCAAAGGACTATACACAGAGGGACGGGGTGGACTTCAATGAAGTTTTCTCTCCTGTTGTGAAACATAGCTCAATCCGAGTGTTACTTGCTATGGTTGCTTTGTATGATTTGGAGCTTGAGCAGCTTGATGTCAAGACTGCGTTCTTGCATGGAGAGTTGGAAGAACAGATTTATATGCATCAGCCTGAGGGGTTTGAGATTCTGGAAAAGGAAGACCATGTTTGCCTACCGAAGAAGTCCTTGTATGGGTTGAAGCAATCTCCTAGATAGTGGTACAAGCGATTCGACACCTTTATGGTTGGGAGTGGCTATTGTAGAAGTGAGTTTGACAGTTGTGTGTATCACAGGAGGCTCTCAAATGGTTCGTATTTGTACTTGTTGCTCTATGTTGATGACATGTTGATAGCTTGCAGAAACATGTCAAAAATCAACTTGTTGAAGGCTCAGCTTAGTGGTGAATTTGAGATGAAGGATCTAGGTAACTCAAAGAGGATTTTGGGTGTAGAGATTTACAGAGACAGAGGAGCAGGCAGATTGTATTTGTCACAGAAGAAATACATTGAGAAGGTGCTGGAATGCTTCGGTATGCAAGCCTCAAAGCCTGTGAGTACTCCATTGGCAGCCCACTTCAAACTTTCAGCCGAATTGTCACCACAGACCGAGGAGGAGGTGGAGCACATGTCTTGTGTTCCTTATGCTAGTGCAGTTGGTAGCATCATGTATGCTATGGTGTGCACTAGGCCAGACATTTCACATGCAATTAGTGTAGTGAGCAGATATATGGATAAACCTGGGAAGGTTCATTGGCAGGCTGTGAAATGGATATTGTGATATTTGCGAGGCATTGCAAATGTTGGATTAGTCTATGACAAAGGCAGCGACACGTCTGGGAGTGTTGTTGGATATGATGATTCGGAGTATACTGGAGATCTTGATAGGAGGAGGTCCTTGACAAGGTATGTCTTTACCCTTTGTGGGAGTGTGATCAGTTGGAAGGCGACTTTGCAGTCTACAATTGCATTGTCTACTACAAAGGCTAAGTACATGGCTGCCACAGAGGCAATAAAGGAAGCTATATGGCTTAGAGGCTTAGTTAGTGATCTGGGCTTACAGCAGGATGATTTGACTGTATTTTGCGACAGCCAGAGTGCTATACATCTGACTAAAATTCAGATGTTCCATGAGAGGACCAAGCATATTGATGTCAGATTGCACTTCATTAGAGATGTGATTACACAGGGTGCTATTGCAGTGAAGAAAATTGGGACAGCAGAGAATCCGAAAGATATGATGACTAAGGCCATTCCTATTATCAAGTTCAGACATTTGTCTGGGCTTGATTGGTGTTTACAGTTGATGATGCCCTTAGGGGCATGTGAAGGAGGCGAAAGGAGTAGTTGGGATTGCGAAGTTTGGTAGAATTCGAGCCAAGGTGGAGATTTTTTATGTTGTGGTCTGAATTTTGTCTTGGGGCAGGTCGCGTTCTGGCTCGATTGACCCGAAAAATGGGCTTTGTGTGGCCTTAAGCCACCAAAGCCACGGGGGTCCGAGGGCAGTGGGGCAGCGCCCCTGGAAAAAATTTTATGACTCGTTTTTCACTTACGGGTTTTGGACCCGGGTTAGGACTCTCTTGTAGCCTGATATATAAGGGCATCTAAGGGTTTGGAGGTAGAGACGAGAGAAAACACTAAAACCGCCAAAAGAGAGTGAGAGCGCGAGAGCTAGGGTTTGGGTTGAAACTTATAATCTCCTAATTTTTGCATAGTGAAATCTTTTACCGGATCTTTGCTGTGGACGTAGGCACATCGCCGAACGACGTAAATTATTGTGTTTTGTGCGTTGTGCTTGATTTGTTTTGTGTTGTGTTTCGTGATTGTACTTGGTTTACGGTTGTTTTTCACAACAAAAAGATATGATCCAATTTAGTACATGGTCTCATTGGTTTCCTGATTTATGCTTGAGTAATATTTATAAGGGTAAATTACACTGACCTCTCCTGACATTTGCCGTAATTACACAAAGCTCCCCTATGGTTTCAAAAATTACTCTAACGTCCAATAAAAGTTAACCTTGGAACATTGACCTCCCCTGTCAATGACAGATCGTCAAAGGAGCTAACAGTTGGTATGATTTTATTCAAATGGCCTTGCATAGAGTAACATTAAATTAATAGATATGTCTTGTAAACTGAAATGACCAAAATGTCCATGAAAAGTAAGGATAAATTAGGTGTTAGTATGTTGGAGTGTGTGTATATATATACACACATCAGTCATATATGTATATATATATATAAATAGAATGAGAGTTTAGCTAGTGTACACTACTTCCCCATTCCACCCATTCTTGATGTGCCTCTTTGTTTGTCTAATCGGTTGCTCATCAAAAAAGGGTTACTGCTCTTATAAATTATTGGGAGTTAATTCAAAGATTTGATTGATCTGATATTGGGAGTTAATTCAGGGATTTGACTAATTGATTTTCATCATCTACTCCTATATTAGAGGCATAGAATAAGTGATTTGATTTACTTTCCATTTATATAATATTCAGAATGTAATATAAATAGGATGATCGCTAATAATATTTTTAGTAGATTACAGCCCTTCATATTCAACTTGGTATCAGAGCCAAGTTCACGACCCATCCCATCACTGCTTCATCTCTTCATTTTCTCTTGATTCATCCTTTCCTCTTTCTGTCTCCAAGAGTGAAAGTAGGTTGGACGATTCGTTAACAGCATGTACTGACCCTTACTGAAGTCAACAGAGAATGAAAAGAGGCTGGACAATTCACCAACAGCACATAACGACTAAGTCGGCCGTTAGTTTAAAGCTAAGAAGCATAAAAACGGATATGGGACACAAATACGACATAATACAGACATGGCGACGTGGCAAATCCTAAAAAATTAGGACACGGACACGACGGGGACACAACATAATAAATTTTTATTTTTATATAATATTTGATGACGTACTTTAAATAATTAAGAGTAATATTATTTTTCATCAACCTAACAAAGAAAAAATTCACAAATCATAAATCACAAGTACACAATTGAATCTACTCCACAAAAACAATAATTATAAGAGAACGATGTCACAAAGCCATAAAATCAAATCAAAATGAAACATTAGAATAAAAACTAGTCTTATCATTTAAACATCATTTCAACTTATTCCAAATACAAAAGTATCATCAGAAAGTCACATGTAAAAGATAATAGTTGTACAGTAAGAGAAAGAAGATCAAAAAAGAACAAAGATGAAGAGATGAAATAGGTTATAGTTGAATTGTTAAAAAAAACCTTTCTAGAACTTGTGTTTTGCTAGTAAAAAGAAAGAAAGAGGCTAAAAAAAGAGAAAAAAAGTAAATATATATATATATATATATAGAGTTTTGTTAGAAAAAGAACTAGGCATTAGTGAAAAATAAAGTAAGAATCCATGGAAGAGAAAAGATTCATAAAAACAAGAGGAAAAAGAGAAAAAAAAATTGGCGTGTCCAACATGTGTCCGTGCCGTGTTCAAAAATTCAAAAAAATAAAAAAAATTTAGACACGTTTTTAGGCGTGTTCGACACGTGTCAGGGCGTGCCCGTGTCCGACAATAATTTTTTGCCTTTTTAGACATGTTCGTGCTTCCTAGGTTTAAAGAGAGACCCCTCTATCGCATGGAACGATGGAGGGAAGAAAGAATACCCTCGAAGGGGTTTGGTTTGCTTGGGTGGAGTCTAGTTGTTGGTGACTAAAATTTAAAGAAGACAGAAATGGCATCTGTTAGGTTGGCTCAAATTTCTATTGTGATTAAGTTTCTATTATAGAGTTCTATCTTATTAGGTAATTTCTTAGTAGACAAGTCTTGGTCTCAAGGAAGGAAAATACTTGTTAGGCAAGTCTTGGGCTCTAAGGAATTGTAATCCTTGTCCACCAAGGAATTGGGTTTTGGACTCTATAAATAGTTACCTATGTTATAGGTTGAGATAAGTGAGAAGAAAATAAGCAATACTCTCATTGTATTTGAGAGGTTACTCTCATTGTTTTGAGAAGGCAACTCTTGCGTAGAGGTAATAGTTTCATTGTTATTGAGAGAACACTTAAAAGAGAGAATTCTTGTTTAGAATTTGTGATTTCTTTTTTAGTGAGATTGGGTGTATAAGAGTTAAGGGTTGAGAGTTGAGAGTACTCTTGATACAATCTTTCTACTTGTATTGTTACAATCTATATAGTGAAATCAGATTCTCAGTGGACGTAGGCTTGTTTAGCCGAATCATATATAATTCTTGATGTGTTCTTGCAAATTTCTTCATGTTTGTTTACTTATCATCACATCGTAATATTTGGTGGTTCGCGATTGGGGGCTTATTTCTCAACAGCATCTTTATCCCCTGTGATTTGCTGGACAGATCTGTTTCAGCCCTTATGACTTGCGGAAAACAATGTTTGTGACTTGCAATTTGGTGGGAATCTACCGATTTGGTCCTGGAGCCTATGTTACATGGACTCGAGTACAGGTGTCGGGTACAAGTATGTATCCGCGCGTCGGACGTGTCAAATACCAGACAGAAGGACACTACTAAATATTCATTTTATTTAATATTTTTATTTTATTCTTTAGAGTAAAATAATGTTTTTATGTAATTTAGTAACCATAATAGACATTTCACTCATTTGAAGTAATAATATAATAAAATGGAATTATTGGATATATTTTTTAGGTGCATATCCAACCAAAAGTGGCGGACACATATCCCATACCCATGTCCGAATAATATGTGTCGGACACGGGTACTTCACCTACTTTCGAAGAGTCCATGTAACATAGCCTGGAGCATCACTGTTTGAGAAATGGCATATGTTTGAGATTAAGGATAACATATCCTTTGGGCATAGTTCCCAAGCCCAAAGGATCACTACAGTTTTATTAGATGGAAAAAAAATTCCTGTCTTAGGCAAGATCATTGAAACTTTATTTAGTCGGGGAAAATTGGATATTTATTGGGCACTGTTAAAAAACTGTCACCTACCGAACCCACATTTAATTAGTGTGACATTGATAATTGTACCATTCTTGGGTGGTCATTCAACTCTATGGTGCAGCGCATTTATAATATGTTCATGTATTTTGAAACTGTGCACACTTTATGGACTGCTCTCACTAAGACTTATGCCCATGCCCGTAATGACGCCCAGATCTATGAGTTGCACTGAGATATAGCACAAGCTACCCAAGATGATCTTAATCTATCAGTTGTAGATTATTTTTCCTTCCTTCAGTCACACTGGGAAGAACTGGCTCACTATGAGTCCCTTGGGGATATCTCAGAAGAGGCTGCAAAGATTATTGTGGTCAGACACGAGCAGCATCAGATTTACCAGTTCCTTATGGGACTCCGTCCAGAATTTGAGGCCCTTCGTGCTCAAATTCTGAACACTACACCACTACCCTCTCTTTTCGAGGCTTTTGCTATTATTGATGGGGATGATCGTCGACGCGATGGCTCCTGTTACACTTCCTGCACCTGACCCTGATCAAATGGCATTAGCTGTTACTTCTCGACCATCTAGTACTCGCAGCCGTGGGCGTGGCGGCAGTAACTGTGGACGGGGGAGTTCCACCATTTGTGCTCACTGTGGGAAGACTGGTCATGGTAAGGATTGATGCTTCCAGCTCTACCCACACCTCAGATATAATACTACTGGCCTTCTTCTATTGCTGCTATTGTCGAGTCTTCTGGTGCCCTTGAGCCACCTTCTCCTCCGCCTGGATATATTGACATGCGTCAGCTTCATACACAAATTGGGTCTATTATCCGGGATCATTTATCACAGGCAACTCTCCCTCCAGCTACATCTGTTGTACCTCACTCAGGTACCCTCCCTTCAGCTACATCTGTTCCAAGCTCACTCAGGTACTCCATCTGCATTCCATGCCTTCCAGTCTGGAGTTGTTCCTCCAACTTGGGTCATTGATTCTGGTGCTTCTGATCACATGACTGGTGACACTCGGTATTTTTCAGATATGGAAGCATCCTCCACCTACGGGTAGGTAACCCTTGACCCTTGCTGATGGTTCTACTACACCGATCATCAGTAAGGGTACTGTCCCTTTTATCTCCTGCTTTATCTTTACAGTCTGTTCTTCATACTCTTCATCTTTCCCTCAACTTATTATCTATTAGCCGCTTGACTCATTCCTTGGCCTGCTCAGTGACTTTCTTTCCTGATCACTGTATTTTTCAAGACCTAGCAATGAAGAGGATCTTTGGCAGGGAGTATGAGAGGGACGGGCTGTATATCTTTGGGCCATCTCCAACTCTTACACATGCTTCTGTATTACCAAACCATTGAAGACATTCTTTATGTCCCAAACATTTGATTTATGGCATGCTCGTTTAGGACATGCTAATTTTCAGCATTTGTTATCTTTATTTCCTGCATTACAGAATGCTTGTAAAACCCATCAGTTTCGGTGCGTTGTATGTGAACTTTCTAAACACACGCACTTCTTATATTTCCCGCATGCGTCGTAGTCCTTGTTTGTTTGATCTTAGATGTCTGGGGACCTTCCCCTGTTGCTTCTTATTTTGGTCATAAATATTATGCGACTTTTATTGATGATTACTCTCATTGTATTTGAGTTTATTTACTTAAATCACGTTATGAGGTATTGTCTACTTTTATTTCTTTCTTGCAAATGATTAAAACTCAATTTAATATTATTGTTAAAACCCTTCGGTCAGATAATGGAAGGGAGTATATCTCTGACAATTTTCAGTCTCACCTTAATCAACCGGGGATTCTTCATCAATTGACGTGTCCTTATACACCGGAACAGAATGGGGTGGCGAAATGTAAAAATCGTCATCTCATGAGTGTTGTTTGATGCTTCTTACATGGTATGCAGGTTCCTCAGTCTTATTAGAGTATGGTGGTTCTCACTACTGCTTTTTTGATTAATTGAACCCCTAGTCGTACTTTAGGGGGTAAGGTTCCATTACATGTGTTGCGACCAGATAGCACCCTTTTTCCCTATTACTCCTTGTGTTTTCGAGTGTACATGTTTTGTTCAAGACTGATGTCCTACACGTACGAAGCTTGATGACAAAGCTATTTGTTGTGTTTTTTTGAGTTATTCGACTATGTCAAAAAGCTATCGCTACTCTGACCCTAGAACTCGTCGAGTATTTCATTTGCTTGATGTCACTTTTTTTGAAGATGTTCCCTTCTTTGGCACATCTGTTTTGCAGGTTCCATCTTCTTCTACTCCACCAGTGACTTCCTCACCTCCGTCTCGACCTGCACCAGATTTTTCTTCTACATCTATGCCTATGGCTCATCTCGAGCTTTGCGTATACACTCGTCGCCCACGAGACCCCCCTCCAGCCACCCTGCCACCGTCCTCTTCTAGTATAGGTATTCCTAAGCCTATTATTCCCAGTTTTACTTCAGATACTATCTCTCGTACTTCTGATTCCGATTTGCCTATTGCACTCCGCAAAGGTAAACGAACTTGTGTGACTAATCACCCTATTGCGCAATATGTTTTCTATCAGGGACTTTCGCACACTTACAAGGCCTATCTTGCTGCCACTTCTGCTATTTCCATCCCTCGCATTGTATCTAAGGCTTTACGAGACCCACACTGGACAGCGGCTATGGTTGCTGAGATGGATGTCTTGCAGAAAAATCAGACATGGGAACTTATTTCTTTACCACCAGGAGAATGGACGATGGGCTGTAAATGGGTATTTACTGTCAAATATCAAGCAGATGGTTCTATTGATCACTACAAAGCTAGGCTTGTTACAAAGGGCTTTACACAGACCCCAGGGAAGGACTTCAATGCTACTTTTGCTCTAGTAGCCAAGCTGACTACAGTTCACCTTCTTATTTCTTTAGCGGCTTGCTACTCTTGGCCTCTTCACCAATTAGATGTGAATAACGTCTTTCTTATAGTCGTTTTTTAATTAAGTTCTATCCATGAGTAATAAACGTAAACCTGGGGGGTGTCAGAGCAATTTACCCAACGATAAAAAAGAGTTCACAAACTTACAAAATATATTCAATCATCAAAAACTGAATTGTTTAGTTACACAAAAGTTTTTATATAGGCAAAACATAAATAAATCCTAAGAAACCCTAAAATATTAAAATATTAAAATACTAAAATACCCCTTAAAACTAAAACAATGACAATAATAAAATTAACACTAAATTAAATTAAATCCCTAATTTCATGTGTCTCTCTCCTTTCTCCAAAAGTAGAGGCATTACACATTCTGCTCATCCACAAAAATCATAACTCATCCTGCATCACTTGCTTCCCTGCTCAGCCATAGATTCGCAATAATCATAGATCTTATAGAAAGGCTCTGATACCACTTGAAACAAACAAAAAAACACAAGTCTTCTTACAATAGCAAGGAAGACTAGAAATACTTCACTCACCATTGGAGCCTTAGATTTTTAAAGGAAAATCTGGGAAAAGCCTATGGAATACTTTATAAACCGATATCTCAAACTTATACTAATTTCAAACTTGGTTACAGCAGAAAAGAGAACTTTCCCTTATATAATATAACTATTAATGACTCCTTATATTTCCTAGATAACTTTTAGAATCCCACACAACATTAACCACTTTCCCAAGTATACAAAGTAATTCCAAAGCTTAATTACTAAGTATCCCAAAACAAGAATGACTCTTTGACTTTTTTAATACACTTTCCAAAGCACCATAATGAATTATTTGCATTAGGTTTGCCTTTTAGGGGAGATCAGAGTAATTTTTAAAACTATAGGGGAGGTTCATATAATTATGGAAAACGTCAAAGAAGGTCAGGATAATTTTCCCTATTCATAATTTGCTATTTTGCTAATATAACCATGCCCCGCCCCTCCCTAATGGGGAGAGCGGACAGGGATGGTATGTGTTTAAATGGGTTAGGGGCGGGTATGGTATTAGAATGTGTAACCCGAATCAAGCCCATGGCGGGGATGGGTATGAATTAAACCTGCCCCGAATAGATAGCATAATTACATTTATATCCTTACTCTAATTAATTCAAAAACACCATTATAAAGATATATATACAACCCTATTTCACTTTACTCTTAGCCCTTAGGGTTTTACCAGCTCCCCCCCGCTGCCAACAGCCACCAGGCCCACCATTTGACGTCACCGATAAGCCACTAACAGCCACCACTCCCTGCTCTCCCACACAATCATGCTGTCAGCAACTCTCTCTCTCTCTATATATATATATATATATATCAAACCATATATGTAATGAACTATTTGATCAGATCAGATCATTGGCAATGGGTCATCCTTCCGATTTATATATAAAAGACTCCGGTCAGAATTCTCCCCCATATACTTATAGGGTTTCCCATTTTTATATATAGTTTATATCTATATGAAGATCTATATATAAAAATATATGTATGTACTTTTTTATGCTTCTCTCAAATCTCAAAATCTAATATTTTTATTTTAGAATCTGTATCTGTCTCTTAAAGTGTGTATATAGATTCTTGTTGCAACTAGAAAGAAAATGATGAGTTCTAAAACATATGTATTTTGGTTTATCAGTTCACTCTCTCTTTGTGGAAATTGGTTGTAGTGGGCGGGATCGGGTTTCTTGATTTTTTAAGCTCATTGTGAACCAACACATGATGGAAAATATGTAAGCTGCAATGAGGAAATAAGCTCATTAATATATACAATTATTGAAATTTTGGAGAAACTAAATTTATGCATATCTTAAATGTTTCACAAACTCATGCAAGGAACACTCACATCAATAGTCATCAACCCAGAGACGAAACCAAACTTCTCTTTGTCCGAAGTGCCAAAGCAGATATATTCATGCGAATGTAGCTCAAATATACACTACACAGACACATATACATATATAAACACACAAAATTTGGCATATTAATTGAAAAATGTATATATACAATAGTTCCGATTATAGAACTTAACAAACAGATGCATATTGAGACTCAGAAGCAACACGAGATTTGAATTTTTCTCTGTCCTTGGCGGCCATAGCAGAGGTATTCGTATATAGACAATACATACATATAATTTATCAAAAAAAAAAATAGACAATACATACATATATATTACAATTTACGCATCTAAGACAGATAAAACAATAATTTCGATTGCACACCTTAACAAATTGCTTCGTATTGAGATTCAAAAGAAAAGTAGAAATAAAAAATCAACCACGTCAAAATTAGTATTTGGGGCACCCACATTTATACAGCTGAAATTAGTAAATCTAAAGTTAATTTTTTTTCTTTAAATCTAAAGTTAATTACCATACCTCTAAATATTCAGCGGCGGAGATTACGTCGGTCTCGGTTGCGGTGGCAACGAGCCCTTCTCTCCTCTGAATATATCAATGTCAGAGGAGTCTGGTTTTGGATTATAAAGCTGATGGTAGTAGAGATGTGTGGGCATATACCGCGCCTAGTAAGCCCAAACGATCTTTCCTTCTAATGAAAGACACAGTTACAGAGATACGAAGATTATATTTTTCCCCAAATTTTGGGCCAAAGGCCCAAATCCGACGGGCGATTTCCATGATGTCTTAATTATTGTTTTCTCGTCGAACTAAGGGAACAAATTAATGAAAAAATGGAGAAAAAAAGAGAGATAAAAAATAATAATATTAGCATTTTTTAAATATGAAAGTCTGAGACACTATTTATTGTGAAATGTGGAATTAAATGATGTATCTTAAGTTTTTTAATTCATTTTTCTAAAAATTGTTAATATTATCTCATGTCGCACCTGAAATTTTCAGGGAGAAAAATGCTACAGAATGACTACGGCCGATGATACTAATGAAAGGGCCAATTATTATGGGCATGTTTGGATCAGTATTTCGACAATAGTTTTATATTTCTAATAACTAAAAATTAGAAAATTACACAAAAACTGACCCTATATGTTTGGAATCGCCACCTAACAAATGAAATTTGTTGTGTTAGGTCATCTAAGAATGTCTACGGACATGTGAAAATGTTGGATTATTTAGACACTTATGAGGTCTAAATTTGGGCCCTTCTTGTGTTGACTTTTATACTAGTCTCCAAAAACCAAACTAGTGGATTTAGAGGTTTCTTATTTTTGCATGGGAAGGTGTTAAGTACCCCCACATATCTGTGGTACGCATGGTTACCTATTTTCATGTCACTTATGCATATTGATGTACTTTATGAATCTTATAGTGCAGTGCTTATGAAACACTTGATTTAATATTTGCCTTGAGAGTTAGACCATACCAATGAGTGATATGATCTATGTTTTAGAACGTGTATGTGCTTGTGTGAACTTGAGAGTTGTTAAACTTGAATTTGACTTGAAAAAATGTTTGGATTTTGAAAAGAGTATTAGTTTGAATGTGACTTGAATGAGTGTTTTGCCTCGAAATGTTGGTGTTAGCCAATAATTGATCGTAGAGAGGGGAGGGTGAATAGGGTCTTCGGCACACAGTGAGAATTAATTCGGTAAATGAGAATCTAATTATTAACAATATACAAATAATCATTATATTCAAACGCCGTGGATAAACAACACATAATTAAACATTATTAAATTAAATTTGTCGAGGAAGAAAATGAAACATTTGATTTGAATTTAACAAAACTTAAAGGGTGAAATGCTCTAACCCCCACCCCCCAAGTTTCTTTTGATTGCTCATAGAGAATATTTGTGACAAAAAAGTGGTCAACCTCTTCTGAGGTTTGGTTGACCTTGCCATGACACCCCTTGTTGTTAGTTGACGGTTAGACACGTCAGAAGAAAAATAAAATGTCAAATCTACCCTTTCTTGTTGAAAAATATCCAAATAAGCCTTGCTCACTTTTGAAATACAACTTTAGCCTTAATTAGTTGGACCTTTATACCCTCACATGTCAATACTTAACCTTGCTCACTTTAGGTATACATAATCTCTCTCTCTCTCTCTGGTAAAGTTTCTGTCCCTTATTCTCTCAAGTTTTGGTACACTTACAGAGGAGTATAAAAGACAGGTCTATCACTTTCCGAAGGAACTGTTCTAATGGGGGAGAAGGCAAGCCGAAGAATACCCTAAGAACCCAGCAGCCAGCTCAAGAGGTTACCATCACTCCGAATCCAATTTATGCGGTTCAAGCACAGCAGAATGCACAGAGACAACAGAGCACCCGGAATCAGCAAGCCATCCAGGGGGCCGGGGCCATCCCCCAACCCACTCAACAACCTCAAAACCCTCCTACCCAATCGCAATTCACTTGTTTTCTTTAAAAAAAAGAAAGTAAAATGACACAATTGCCTTTTAAAAATTGTAACTTTCTCTATAATAATTTCATAAATTACTCTTATATTTCACTTTTGAGATTAAAAACTAAATAAACTAAAGTGCAAGTGCAAATATAAAAATGAAATACTAAAATAATATCTTATTTAAGATTGAAAATATTGAAAAGAAAACCAGAAAAAGTATTGGTTGTAACTTCAAATTCAATTTCCAAAAAAAAAAAAAAAATCAAGTTCGCTTATTTATAGACTAAAAAAAAAAAAAGAACCAAACAAGTTATGTATGGTTATATATCGTCTATATGCAATGCCTTAGTCCACACCAATATTAATATTAACATTTTGTTAGTGGTCATAATCTCAAATTTTGAACATAAATATATACTATATTATACATATATGTATACAAGTGTATATATATCTATAAAGGAGGGAAAAAATTCTATTTATTAACTACGGCTGGCTAGCTAATAGGGACAAGTTTTATCTAAGAGTTGTTAGAAGAGAAGAGATAAAGGCTATCGAATGTGGGAGAAGAAGAAAACAAAAAGAAGAAGAAGAGAGAAAGAGAGAAGGGGAAAACGAAAAAAAGATAGTGGAGAGAGATGTTGCCAAGGGGGAAGAAGAAGAAGAGGAGAGAGAGAGAGAACTTATCAGTGATTTCTACTGGGATTGCAGTCACACGCCAGAGAGAATTAAAGCCCTAAATCATCAATTGATAGATGAGTTTTTGGTTACTTACTTTGCTCTCTTCAGTTATAGTGTGTGATAGGATCCAAGTAACTTAAAATGTGCAGGAATAAAAATTGAACAAGGGAAAAACTGACATTTCGTATTTTTAGTGTATACATCAGCAATGATGCATGCATTCGGTTAAATATAGGAAAGGGTAGAATGGTAAAGCACGTGAATCATTAAAAACAAATAGTTGTTAACTTTGACAGGGGTAGCAGAGTCATTTTTGTCACAAGTATTCTTAGTGAGCAATAAAAGAAAACTTGGGGGGTGTAAAAGCATTTCACCTAAACTTAAATGTAAAGAGACAAGGAAAGAGAGATGAAAACATTAGTTGACACAAGCATGTTTATGAGGTTCGGCTTTTCATAAATCCTTGCCTCAACAATGCCTTTTGAGGATTCTCCCAAATCCACTATAGGCCTTTCCTTCAAGGTGGAAAGCAAACTTCAACAAACTCCTTTTTTTGAGCTTAAGAGCAACCCTTCCTTTCGCTCACTCTTGCAGGTGAAAAGTCAACCAAATTCACTCTTTCCAAAGTAGAGTAAAACCTTCTCTCACAATAAGGTTGGTAGAAAACCTTTACATAGCTTTACAAGTGTAAAGACTGTGACCATTTTTAGTCGATTTTCTTTTTATTTTCATTTATTGTCATATAAGTGAATTAGATGATGATATGCATGTTCTAAATGTGAAATACGTGTTTGGGGACTTGTATAAAGGTCCAAAAATTTTGGGAGCATTTGACAAAAGTTGACTTTTTCTAGTCAAATGAGCCCGGGATGCGGGTCCCATGGGCTCGAGAAATACAAAAGTGTCAGAATGACACCAAATTTGGAGGGTAACTTTAATAAAATATTTAATGCGCTACAAAGTCAATTTTGAGTCTATCAGAGTTACCGAAATTAAAAACAAAACTTGGAAAGGTTTGGTAAGAGACTAGTGGCATTTTTGTAAATATGAGAACTAGGTCTATAAATAGAAAGTATAAGAATGCATAATTCATTTCTCTCATTCTCTATCGACCGTGAGAGAGCAATATAGATATAGATATATCTTTACATCAACTTCTTTCCTTCTTTATTGAATTTTAGAAGTTTGGGGCAAGAATTAGAAGACACCGAAAAAGAGAGAATTAGTCTATGCATTGAGGGCTCGAGTTTGATCAATTCAAAATCAAATTTGGAGAAAGTTAATTTTTGATGAAAAATTGAAAAAATCATTTGGAAGCTCTTTTAAATTGAGATAGGGATGCCTAACCCATAGAATCCAGAGTTTTTGTGAGTATATTGGTTGTTAATGGCAACCAATTGGTTATGTGAGTATAATTAGACATCTTTCAAGGTTAAAGCATGTTATATTATACTACTTAATGATTTATTAATGTTAAATGATGTAATTAAATGTTTATAATTACCTTAGATGATTATTTAAGTATGTTGAGGTTGAATTGTGAAGAAATTTTGTGTATTCATGTGTAATTGTGAAGGTGACACTTATATGCTTGATAAATTATCTTGAAAGCATGTTTGGATGTGAAATCATGTTTAATTGTCAATATAAGTGATATGAAATGTGCAAAATGTGTAACATATTCAATGTGAAAGCATGTGACATTTATTTACAAAATATGCAAGCATGACAATTAATACAATAATGCCTTGAATTGTATGTGCTTGTTTAGCATGAGCATTTGGAATCAATCTTCATTCATTGGGAACCACATGGTGAGGGTGGTGAGCTCAATTAGGCGGTAATGTCCTCTTGATAAGTGGCGAGGTAATCCGGTAAAGGGAACCCTCGTGGGATAAATCGGTAAAGGAGGCCCAGTTAGATGGAAGATGATATTCCATAAAATGGAGTCCAACGATGAGGTGGACTGGTAAAAGACTCTCAATTAGGTGGGATTAGTTCATCCAATGGAATTGGAGACCAATGGATGTGTGGAGAGGATAAGGGAGTTATGCATATCGTGTTGCATTATATATTGCTTATGATATGGTTGTAATATACGGATATTTGCTTAACATGATAAAATGCAAATGTATGTTTATGTGGTATTCACGAAACTTGCGAAATTGTGTTTTAGACATTCATACTGAGCATGTTGTTGCTCATCCCATGAGTATTAATTTTTTTAAGAAATGGAAAGGAAGCGATGAAGTCTCCCTAATAGTGAGTTGGCGTGGAGCGAAAATTGATTTTATTTAAAGACTTTTAATGCTTTATTTAGGTGCATGTCCGGGTTGTGGACAATATGTAAAATGTTGGGCATGTGTAAGACCTTTATTATTTTGAGAGCATGTTTATATTTAAGCTTTGGTCACACACATTTAATTATGATGTTGAGCATGGTGAATGCTAAGCGATGAGGATGAGGATTTATGCTTTCATTTATGTCCATTTGTGCATGTATGGGCTTGTGAGCATGCGTGAGTTGAAATTGGTGAGTTAAGGAGTGTGGTTGATAAGAATAGTGATAGGCGTTGAATGTTACGCATTCTAGCCTCTTAACTTATGTATTTTATTCTCTTAGTGATAGATTATTTTGTGATTTTACTTTGTTTTAGTGTTTTCTGTATTTTTAGGGCCTTAATGATTATTTCAGTTAAAACCATGATTTTGGGCTTTTAAAGAAGACATCCAAGATGGTGAGATGAAGCCTACATCAAGGAGATTCACTCAACCATTTAATTTAACTCAATTCAGCCCAAGAAAGAGGTCCAAGAGAATTACAGCTGCTTAAGAAGGTTTCGGGCCTGAAGCCCAAATCTGCGCATAATACAGTTTTAATTCCGTTTTGTAAAAAAGACCAGAAGTCTTATTTCCGAGTCTCAAATCGACATAATTCTTGAGTGGGGTTGAACGAAATTTGATTCTGCATACTTTTGTATTTCACGAAAATTCCGTAAATCGGACTTCTAGTGGGTCAAAAGTTGGGCCGAAGTCAGCAGGAAAAACCCACCTGATTAGTGCTGCGGGAAACCCTAATTTATTCCTAATTGGATTAGGACTTTGGTGTATTCTCTTGGGAAATAAAGTAAAGACTTGGAGGCTGAGTTGGGAGAGCTGACAGAGTGATTAGACAGAGAGAACAGATCTTGGAGAGTCTGAGAGGGCTGAGAAGAGAACAGAAACATATTTGCAGAACCATTGGAGAACAAAGTCATACGCGTAATTCAGAAAGATGATGTCTTTTTCCTCAACAGTTGAAGCTTCTTCTTCTACCATGAGTGGCTAGTTCATCCACTAGGGTTTTGATGTAGCCCTAACAAAGCATCAATGGTTTGATTGTTTTAATTATTGGGGACCTTTATATACATGCATAGATTGTGTAATTGAGAGGATTCTTATTATAGAATTGAGCAATAAAAGTCTTGTAAATTCAATCTCAATGATTTCTTATCTTGTCTTAGATATTTAGTTGTTGTTATTGAACTCAATCTCTTTTATTTTCTGTGATCATGAGAGAGATTATTACACAATGGTAATCACTGAATATATTGTTATGTGCTTTGATGGATTATGCCTAGAGAAGATGAACCATACTGCACCCTAGATTAGAGTAGTTAGGCAGATGGCCCATGCCAATCGAAGATAGTCCATGGCTTAGCCTTAATCATATGTTATCTTCTTGACGGATGAAGGTGAGCTTGTAGCCACCGACACCACTTATGAATGATGTAATTCCCCTATAGTTGATTCAATTGACCATTGATTGTGGAGTTAGTGGTGAAGTCAAACACCCTAGATTTCTCTCCTATTATCTTCACTATCTTATTTACTTTGATTTATTTTATTTTCCTTTTTAATTAATTTAGTTTAAAAATCAGAATTCTTTTCTTCTAAATTTAATTAGAATTAATTCCGTATTCCAACTCATCAGACCATAATCCCTGAGGTACGATACCCCTTTCGATAGCCCTATTCTGCAAGGAATTCGTTCTATTGCGAAGTGTGGAAATTTTTAATTGATATACTTTTTGAGTCACACTCACACACGAATCAATTTTTGGCGCCGTTGCCGGGGATTATCTATTTGATTGATTGGATTTTACAGAAATAGTTTTAATTGGATTTTTAGTTTAGGAAATTTTAATATTTTATTTTTAATTTTGTTTTTATTTTCTTTTCAGGTGCTTTTGGTAAATATATGTAAGGTCGTTGTTCTGTAGCTGATCCTTTGATACCTCTTGATCCTGAATCTGAACGTACTCTTAGACAACAGAGGAACATCCCTGTTGAGACCATTGTGCAAGAGGAAGAATTAATTGAAGACATGGCAGAAGAGAGGAATAACAATCTTGTTCCTAATGCTGACGGAGAAAGAGCTAGATTGCTGAGGGACTACTATGTTCCTGAGACATATACCTCGCCAGCAGGTTTTCAATTGCCTAATGTCACAGCACGGAATTATGAGATCAATTCTAGCATTATTCAGATCCTACCATCTTATTTTGGGCTGACTCAAGAAGACCCTTACAAGCATCTAGATGACTTCATTGAAGTGTGCTCAACTACAAAAATTCACAACTTCTCTGAAGATGCTTTCAGAATGAGACTTTTTCCATTCTCTCTGGAAGACAAAGCGAAGTATTGGTTTAACTCTCTACCGGCTGGTTCTATCACGACTTGGACTCAGATGCAACATGAGTTTCTCAAGAAGTATTTTTCGATAGGGAAGACCAATCAGTTCAGACGTGCTATTACTGGTTTCTCCCAACATGAGGGGGAACAATTTTATGAGACATGGGAAAGATTCAAGGACCTTCTTAGGAAGTGTCCCCATCATCAAGTTCCTAAGTGGCAACTAGTGCAGAGTTTTCATGAAGGGCTCACAGAAGCCAACAGACAGATGGTTGATGCGTCGTGTGGAGGTACTTTTATGTTGAAGAGTGAAGAAGAGGCATGGACCTTATTTGAAAATCTTAGTGACAACTCTCTGCAACATGTGTCCTCTACTCGTTCTAGCAGACCTGCCACTACAAGGAAGACTGATGGAATTTATGAGGTTGGTGCTTCAGAAGCTATACCAATTGATATTGATTTAATTGCACAGAAGGTGGCAGCAATTATGGCTGCCAATCAAACTCCTTCTGCTTCAAATTCTACATTGCTAGGCCCTTGTGAATTTTGCTCTAGTCCTATGCATAATGTGAGCAATTGTCCTTCGGTGGGGCAATTTTCCGATATTCAACATGAGCAAGTTCAAGCCACTTTCACTGGACCAATGAATCCTCCATGAGGTAATACTTACAATCCCACATGGAGGAATCATCCTGGTTTTTCTTACAGTAATCAAGGGGCAGCAATGCAACCATCATATCAACCTAGGACTTTTGTGCCTCAACAACAATATCAAACACAAAGTCCTATGGCCCAAAGAATTTCTGCTATTGAAGACAAACTGACTCTTACCTTGTCCAAATTTGACAAGCTTGATTCTCTTATAGAGACAGTGCAAGCTACTGCAGCAACAGTACAATCTACAGTTCAGCTAGTGCACTCGCATTCTCAATCCATTGCCAAACTGGAATCTCAGTTTGGACAGCTTGCTACTTCATTGAGTAGAAGAGAAGAAGGGAAGCTCCCTAGTCAACCAATTGCTAATCCAAGAGGGATGCAAGCTTCCACAAGCAACCCACACCATGAGCAAGTTCAAGCCATTACCACTTTGAGGAGTGGGAAAATAATTGACAATAAGGTGGGTGAGAAGAAAGAAGAAGAAAAAGTGATCACAAGTCCGAGTGCTGAAATTCCTTATGAGCCCAAGGCTCCTTTCCCACAACATTTCCTAGAAGCATCTAAATTGGGGAAGCAAGGGGACAAGCTGCATGACATGATGGAGGTATTTCGCCAAGTGAAGATTAATTTGCCACTCCTTGATGCCATCAAGCAAATTCCTCTTTATTTAAAATTTTTGAAGGACTTGTGCACTCAAAAAAGGCGTTCTAAAAGCCATGTGCCAAAGAAAGTAATGCTGCCACAACAAGTAAGTTCGATAATTCAGCAGTGTACTCCTCCAGAGTACAAAGATCCTGGTGCTCCAACTATCTCATGTATTATTGGGGAGCACCATGTGGATAAAGCTCTTCTTGATTTGGGTGCAAGTGTGAATTTGCTACCCTATTCAGTCTACTTACAATTGGGCTTGGGAGAATTGAAGCCTACCTCGGTGGTATTGTAATTTGCAGATAGATCAACAAAACAACCCCGAGGAATCATAGAAGATGTGCTCATTAAAGTGGACAAGTTCTACTTTCTTGTTGATTTTATTGTACTTGACACTGAGCCGGTTCACAATCCGAAGAGGCACATTCCAGTGATCCTTGGTCGACCTTTCTTAGCTACTGCTGATGCTTGCATAAATTGTAGGTCGGGGATCATGGATATTTCCTTTGGCAACATGAATGTCAAGCTTAATGTGTTCAATGCTATCCAACACCCTCGAGATCAGAGTGATGTGTTTTGCATGGATGATATTGATGAATGTGTAGAGGAATTTGTTTCATCCTCTATATCTCGAAACTCCCTGGAGGTATGTAAGTCGCTTTATGACTTTGACAACATTAATGATGAAGGGTTGTGTGAAGAAGTGCATTCTATGCTGGAAGTGGATGCTATTCAGAATACTCCACCATGGAGAATTCTAATTGAGCCACTACCTTTTCTCTCTAGCACTCCCTTAGTGCCTTCATTGGAGTCCCCTCCAGAATTAGAATTGAAGCCTTTGCCTGATAAATTAAAGTATGTATTCTTGGGGGCACAGAAAACTCTTCCTGTTATAATTGCCTCTGATCTGACAAAAATTCAAGAGAAGAGCTTAGTCGAGGTTTTATACCAACATCGTGAAGCAATTGGATGGAGTGTTGCTGATCTTAAGGGCATTGATCCCTCAGTTTGCATGCACAAAATCCATTTGGAAGAAGGATGTAAGCCAACTAGAGAGGCACAGAGGTGACTAAACCCCAATATGAAAGAGGTGGTAAAGAAAGAGGTTGTCAAGTTACTTGATGCAGGTATTATTTATCCAATTTCTGACAGTACATGGGTGAGTCCAACACAAGTGGTTCTAAAGAAGTCTGGTCTTACAATTGTCCCTAACTCTATGGGAGAGCTTGTTCCACAACGTACTGCCATAGGTTGGCGTGTTTGCATTGATTACAGAAAGCTCAACTCTGTGACAAGGAAGGATCACTTCCCTCTTCCATTCATTGATCAAATACTTGAAAGGTTAGCTGGTCATAGCTATTATTGCTTTCTGGATGGCTACTCTGGTTATAACCAAGTAGCTATGGATCCAGAAGATCAAGAGAAGACCACTTTTACTTGTCCCTTTGGTACTTTTGCGTATCGTCGTATGCCTTTTGGATTATGTAATGCTCCGGCGACATTCCAGAGGTGTATGATGGCTATCTTTTCTGACATGGTGGAAAAATTCTTGGAGGTGTTCATGGATGACTTTTCTATTTTTGGATCGTCCTTTGAACACTGTTTGAGCAATTTATCACTTGTACTTCAAAGGTGCCGAGAACGAAATTTGGTACTTAGTTGGGAGAAGAGCCATTTTATGGTGAAAGAAGGTATTGTATTGGGCCATATTGTTTCAGAGAGGGGCATTGAAGTTGATAAAGCAAAGATCGACCTAATTGCAACTCTGCCTCATCCAACTTCGGTAAGGCAAGTTCGATCCTTCTTAGGCCATGCTGGGTTCTATAGAAGATTTATCAAGGATTTCAGTAAAGTGGCTCGACCATTGTGCCATTTGTTATCTAAAGATGTTCCCTTTATCTTTGATGAAGATTGTGTGAAAGCTTTTGAAAAGCTTCGATCTCTGTTATCCTCTGCACCAATTATGCAGTCTCCAAAATGGGCTTTACCTTTTGAAATCATGTGTGATGCCTCTGATTATACAGTGGGAGCCGTGTTGGGACAGAGAGAAGAGAAACGACCACATGTCATCTATTACGCTAGTAAGACTCTCTCTGATGCCCAACTCAATTATACAACCACAGAGAAAGAACTTCTAGCCGTAGTGTTTGCCTTGGACAAGTTTCGTTCTTATTTATTGGGGTCCAAGGTGGTTGTCTACTCTGATCATGCAGCATTGAGACACTTACTGGCAAAGAAAGAAACCAAACCACGTCTTATTCGGTGGATTTTATTGCTGCAAGAATTTGATTTGGAGATAAAAGACAAAAAGGGGACGGAGAATGTGGTTGTGGATCATTTATCTCGAATCGAGTTTGAGCCGGTGAGCGATGCATTACCTATTCGAGACTCATTCCCGGATGAGCAATTGTTTGAAATTGCTTTGATGAAAGTTAAGGGCCAAAGGTTGAAGCATTGTGTGGAAGGATGTGTGCCAAAAAGAGACGTAGAGTCCGTCGACTTGACGGATCCCGTCTATCCGACTTAATCCCTTCAGAGAGTCAATCGTCTCCTACAGACGTTAAATTGTAGGTTCTGTATGTATTTCTATATTTTATTTCCTTTAGTTTTCTTTAATTTTAATTTTTAGTTTTAGTTTTCTTAAGTTTTTCTTCAATTCTAGTTGCGTTTTAATGTTTTTTTCTTCAAGTTTTTGATGTATAAGTTGCTTCCGGAGGATGCCAAGAGGTGTACCGAGGTATTCAGACTCAAGACGGGTGAAAAATAGTGCTCTCGGTCGACCTTGGGTGATGGAGACTCAAAAATATCAAGTCTCGGTCGACCTTGGGCGATGGAGGTCCAACAGGCACCCAAGAGGGGGATCAATCGCCCCAGAGGAGGGGGATCGATCGCCCCATGATTTTCCATGAGGAGCATCACCATCAGGTGGGCGATCGATCGCCCATCCTTGGGGGGATCGATCGCCCAAGGCATTGTGTGGGCTGCCCGAGACCATCTTCTATATAAAGACTCCTTCTCCAATTCTAAAGCTACTCCATGCATCCTAAGCCTCTTTGAACTCCAATTCAAGTCCTACATCATCCGAAAAATTAATTTCTTCAATTAGTGAGTATTAAACAAGAATTCAACATTGATCATCATCAACTTTAACATCAAATTGGATCAAAAATCACTAGTTCTCAAAGGAAGCTCTCACTTTTTCAAGATCAACATCAAAGTAAGTGAAGTTTTTTTTCTTTGAAGAAATTGTTCAAATCTTTTTGAGGGCTTTTGAAGACCAAGTTTGGGGGATCAATTTGGTGTATTTACTTGTTCGATTTGGGTGGAAAAATTGCCGAAAAGAGGAGGTTGAAGGGTACAAGTTAATTGTGCACGCCAAATGTTCGATTTAATTCCTCAACCACACTTTTTCTACTTCTATGGCACCAAAGAGAGCAAGTCACCAAGGTGCTTCAAGTTCCCATAATCCTCGCCGAGCGAGGCATGATCCGACCACAGGTTCTTCACGATCTCGCCGAGAAGGTATTTAAGAGAGATGGCATCCAAGGGCGTTGAACTTTGAAACCACGTTTGACATAGCCGAACTTTATAGTATGTTTCCCGAGACACGATGGGGGATTTCTGACATCCGTCGTCGTCAGTCGGCATCCATTTTTGTTCCACTCTCATCTACTATTTACCCAAGGCTTGTCAAGGTATTTTATCAGAACTTAATGCCGACACCTGATGAGCGGGATGTGCTTACTTCTTCCGTAGATGGAACAATAGTTCGAGTGGACATGTCATCCATTGCCATTGCCATGGGTTGTCCTCATGAGTGCCCACATGATTTATCTCATATCTATACTCCTTTACCCGACGAGTTGTCAGTGGGTATTGTGGTTGCACGTTTGTGTGCCAACCAATTTTCTGGGCCGAAAAGGAATGCAGCTTCAAAGTCTTCAATGCCGAATCATTTATGGTTCCTTGACGCTGTTCTACTCAAGAATATATGTCCAATTGGACATAAAACCGAAAGACGTCAAGAGTTCCTTCGATCATTATATGCTATACATTTTAGGCATTGGCTGTCATTCCCACAGATTGTCTAGGGCCAGATGGAGAAGTTCTACTCCAAGGTTGTAGCCAAGGCACCAGATAGTGCAAGTGACTGGGAGTTTCCATTTCCTACTATTATTCACCAGTTGCTTGTGGCACAGGGGTATGCAGTCCATGAGGACGAGCTTGCCTTTCCACGTGATCTTCATTATGGCACGCATGACTGGAATTTGAGCCAATCTCATAAGCATCAGAGAGTCATAGCGACGCCTGGTGAGGTATCTTGGTTGGCCCAGGGAGGAGAAAATATAGATATACCACCACCGGTGGAAGATCCAGAGGAGATGGAGGCAGAGGAAGAGGAGGTGCATGCACAGGCTGGTGGCCATGATTATCAATATTTAGAGGGGCAGATTGCTGGGTTGACAGCCCAGTTTGGCACCCTACAGACAGAGGTATCCACACAGTTTGGTGCAATGAGAACAGAGATGGCAGATCACTTTCGTGACACTCGCCAAGAGCAACTAGAGATGAGGAGGATGATGCGTGCATTGATGCGTCAAGCAAACTTGGATCCGGATGCTCAGTCACCACCACACCCTTGACAGGAAGGTAACCATCTTTTGTATTTTATTTTATTTTTAGTTTTTATTTTTCTTTTTAATTTTATTTTTCTTTCTGTAGTTAGATTTTTATTAAAAAAAAAAAAAAATTTGAAAAATGAAAAAAATATTTTATTTTTTTTGGAATTTTCTCTTTTATATTTATTTTCACCCATACTATTTCACTTGATCTTTGGGGTATAGTGGTTTGTTTTGACAGGTTCTAACATCCAAGTTTGGGGGAGTGCTTTCATTGCCTTCATGCTCGTGGTGTACTCTATTTTCTTTCCACTACTCCGGATTTCTGGTAACATCGTTCTTACTCTTCACTATGCTTTAATTGGGTGTACATTGAGGACAATGTACAATTTAAGTTTGGGGGTGAGGCGATGCCTATTTGAGTGCTTTATTGCATATGGGGGAAATTTGTGTGAAATTCTTTTTGTATTAGGATTTTATTTTATTTTCTTAGTTTGTTTTTTTATTTTATTTTGTTTTGTTTTTAGATAGAATGTTTTGACATTATTCAAAGGATTAATACCTTATGTAGGTGCTTAACTTGCAATTTTTGAGTATGTGTTAAATTTTTGGAAACTATGGTTTAAATTAAGTGGTTTTAATCATGGTTTGCATTAACATGCTTTGGAGTGATTAATTTTAGTTTCCTTATATGCACAAACACACTAGCATAATTTTGTGGGGTATAAACTTTGGTTTTGAGTTATTGAGTTACATATGCTTGATATTAATTAGTATCTCTTGAGAATGAGTACCGATAATGTGTTTTACTTTATTTCAAAAGAAAAGAAGAAAAAAGAGAAAAAGAAATATATGATGAATAAGCAAATCAATTTGATCCTTTTCATGAGTAACCGGGCCTCTATGCCTCAGGAAGCACGGAGTGTTCGCGTCAAAAGTGAAAGGGTGAGAAAAGATGAGTATTGGTTGTCTTGATTTGTAGCCTGACTGATTCGAGTAATTAGGTCTTCGGGGTATCTTAAATCCTAGTGCCCTAAAGCCATCTGGTTTGGGAGCCACTGACTGAAAGCTTGCTACATGGATCTTTCAGAAAGCTTAATAGATCAAGACATTGCACAACCAATAAAACAATGAAAAAAAAGAATGATGAAAAAAAAATTGAAAAAGTCATGTATGCATGTTGGGAAGTATGATTTCAATAAGGGGAGCTAGTGAGTTGAAGGGGTATGTGCCTTAATATATTCAGAGCTGGGTTATGCTACATGAGAGGACTGTTAGTTCACTTTACACGAGGAAGCTAGAGTTGATTATTTTGAGATATGTTGATGTGAATTATGCATGAGGACCATTGATTTGAATTGTGGAATTTGAAAGTTAGAAATTATTCTTGAATGCAAGTTTGTAACTATGTATTGTAATCTTCTTCTTGAATTAATGTTGAAACAGAATTTTGAATGTTTGTGGGCAACATTTCTGGAAACCCTCACGAGACTATACTCGTCCACTAGGGGGAACCTAGGGGTTTAAAGGCTTGTTGCATATGCTAAATGCAATCGTTTCTCCCACGAAAGTGGAGTTAGGTAGTTTAGTTAGTGTTTGTTAGTTTCCTTTGTTTTAGTTTTGTTTTATTCTATTGCTAAGGGACTAGCAATATGTAAGTTTGGGGGTGTGATAGGCGTTGAATGTTACGCATTCTAGCCTCTTAACTTATGTATTTTATTCTCTTAGTGATAGATTATTTTGTGATTTTACTTTGTTTTAGTGTTTTCTGTATTTTCAGGGCCTTAATGATTATTTCAGTTAAAACCATGATTTTGGGCTTTTAAAGAAGACATCCAAGATGGTGAGATGAAGCCTACATCAAGGAGATTCACTCAACCATTTAATTTAACTCAATTCAGCCCAAGAAAGAGGTCCAAGAGAATTACAGTTGCTTAAGAAAGTTTCGGGCCTGAAGCCCAAATCTGCGCATAATACAGTTTTAATCCCATTTTGGAAAACGGACCAGAAGTCTTATTTATGAGCCTCAAATCGACATAATTCTCAAACGGGGTTGAACGAAATTTGATTCTGCACACTTTTGTATTTCACAAAAATTCTGTAAATCGGACTTCTAGTGGGTCAAAAGTTGGGCCAAAGTCAGCAGGAAAAACCCACCTGATTAGTACTGCGGGAAACCCTAATTTATTCCTAATTGGATTAGGACTTTGGTGTATTCTCTTGGGGAATAAAGTGAAGAAGAAGAGGCTGGAGTTGAGAGGAGAAAAGAGTTTTTGGAGAGTCTGAGAGGGCTGAGAAGAGAACAGAAACATATTTGCAGAGCCATTGAAAAACGAAGTCATACGCATAATTCATGAAGATGATGCCTTCTTCCTCAACAGTTGAAGCTTCTTCCTCTACCATGAGTGGCTAGTTCATCCACTAGGGTTTTGATGTAGCCCTAACAAAGCATCAATGGTTTGATTGTTTTAATTATTGGGGACCTTTATATACATGCATAGATTGTGTAATTGAGAGGATTCTTATTATAGAATTGAGCAATAAAAGTCTTGTAAATTCAATCTCAATGATTTCTTATCTTGTCTTAGATATTTAGTTGTTGTTATTGAACTCAATCTCTTTTGTTTTCTGTGATCATGAGAGAGATTATTACACAATGGTAATCACTGAATATATTGTTATGTGCTTTGATGGATTATGCCTAGAGAAGATGAACCATACTGCACCCTAAATTAGAGTAGTTAGGCAGATGGCCCATGCCAATCGAAGATAGTCCATGGCTTAGCCTTAATCATATGTTATCTTCTTGACGGATGAAGGTGAGCTTGTAGCCACCGACACCACTTATGAATGATGTAATTCCCCTATAGTTGATTCAATTGACCATTGATTGTGGAGTTAGTGGTGAAGTCAAACACCCTAGATTTCTCTCCTATTATCTTCACTATCTTATTTACTTTGATTTATTTTATTTTCCTTTTTAATTAATTTAGTTTAAAAATCAGAATTCTTTTCTTCTAAATTTAATTAGAATTAATTCCGTATTCCAACTCATCAGACCATAATCCCTGAGGTACGATACCCCTTTCGATAGCCCTATTCTGCAAGGAATTCGTTCTATTGCGAAGTGTGGAAATTTTTAATTGATATACTTTTTGAGTCACACTCACACACGAATCAAATAGGGACTAAGAAGTGAGAATGGGCACTTATAAAATTTTACAGGGAAATAGGATCAAGGAATTTCAATTGAACGAAATCCCCATTTCGATTAATTGAAATTCTAGACATGATGGGGTGATCAATTCCAATAGGTTTTTGCAAGTACTTCAATACAAGTTCGATTGTGCTTAAATTTCGAGGGTGCAAAACCTCTATTTCGATTAATCAAAATATAAGGGTTTCGATTGTGCGAAAAGTGCATTTCGATTGATCAAAATATGCATTGATAGTTTTGTTCAATAGGTGGGTATGGTGAATACAAGGATTCCTATTGTGAGGATAATCATTGGATATAATGGTATTGATGTATTAAATGATACTTCTACTGATTTATGAGATGATAACTTAGATTGTTGATTGTTATGATATTCTGGTGAGGAATTGACGTGTTGATTATGTAAAGGCCTCCTAATTCGTGTGTGAGTGTGACTCAATAAGTGTATCAATAAAAATTACCACACTTCGTAATAGAATGAATTCTTTGCAGAATAGGGCTATCGAAAGGGGTGTCGAACCTCAGGGATTATGGTCTGATGAGTTGGGATACGGAATTAATTTTTATTAAATTTAAGAGAAAAGAATTCTGAATTTTAAACTAATTAAAAAGTAAAGTAAAATAAATCAAAGTAAATAGAAAGTGAAGATAATATGAGATAAATCTAGGATATTTTACTTCACCACTAACTCCACAATCAATGGTTAATTGAATCAACTATGAGGGATTACACCATGCATAAGTGGTGTTTGTGGCTACAAGCTCACCTTCATCCGTCAAGAAGATAACATATGATTAAGGCTAAGTCATGGACTATCTTCGATTGGCATGGGCCATCTGCCTAACTACTCTAATCTAGGGTGCAGTATGGTTCATCTTCTCTAGGCATAATCCATCAAAGCTTTTAATAATATATTCAGTGATTACCATTGTGTAATAATCGCCCTCATGATCACAGAAAATAAGAGAGATTGAGTTCAATAATAACAACTAAATATCTAAGACAAGATAAGAAATCATTGAGATTGAATTTACAAGACTTTTATTGCTCAATTCTATAATAAGAATCCTCTAAATTACACAATCTATACATGTATATAAAGGTCCCCAATAATTAAAATAATCAAACCATTAATACTTTGTTAGGGCTACGCAAAACCCTAGTGGATGAACTAGCTGCTCATGGTAGAAGAAGAAGCTTCAACGGTTGAGGAAGAAGACATCATCTTCATGAATTATGCGTAAGACTTCGTTCTTTAATGGCTCTGTAAAGTATGTCTTCTTTTCTGTCCAAAATCTCTCTCAGACTCTCCAATCTCTCTCAAACTTAGCCTCCAATTCTTCACTTTATGCCCCAAGAGAATACACCAAAGTCCTAATCCAATTAGGAATTAATTAGGTTTTCCCGCAGCACTAATTAGGTGGGTTTTTCCTGTTGACGTTCGGCCCAACTTTTGACCCACTAGAAGTCCGATTTACAAAATTTTTGTGAAATACGAAAGTGTCCAGAATCGAATTTTGTTTGGTTTATGTGAAAATTAAGTCATTTTGAGGCTCAAAAATAACACTTCTAGTCCATTTTCCAAAACGGGATTAAGACTATATTATGCGCAGATTTGGGCTTCAGGCCTGAAACCTTCTTAAGCAGCTGTAATTCTCTTGGACCTCTTCCTTGGCTGATTTGAGTTGAAATAAATGGTTTAATGGATCTCCTTGATGTAGGCTTCATCTAACCATCTTGGATGTTTTCTTTAAAAGCCCAAAATCATTGTTTTAACTGAAATAATCATTAAGGCCCTAAAAATACAGAAAACACTAAAACAAAGTAAAATAACAAAATAATCTACCACTAAGAGAATAAAATACATAAGTTAAGATGCTAGAATATGTAACATTCAACACCGATCACATCCCCAAACTTACATATTGCTAGTCCCTTATCAATAGAATAAAACAAAACTAAAACTAAAGAAACTAATAAACACTAACTAAACTACCTAACTCCACTTTCGTGGGAGAAACGATTGTATTTAGCATATGCAACAAGCCTTTAAACCCCTAGGTTCCTCCTAGTGGACGAATATAGTCTCATGAGGGTTTCTAGAAATGCTACCCACAAACATTCAAAATTATGTTTCAACATTAATTCAAGATGAAGATTACAATATATAGTTACAAACTTGCATTCAAGAATAATTTCAAACTTTCAAATTCCATAATTCAAATCAATGGTCCCCACACATAATTCACATCAACATATCTCAAAATAACCAACTCTAGCTCCCTCGTGTAAAGTAAACTAGCAGTCATCTCATGTAGCATAACCCAGCTCTGAATATATTAAGGCACATACCCTTTCAACTCACTAGCTCCCCTTATTGAAATCATACTTCCAAACATGAATACATGAATTTTTCATTTTTTTTTCATCATTTTTTTTCCATTGCTTTATTGGTTGTACAATGTCTTGATCTATTAAGCTTTCTGAAAGATCCATGTAGCAAGCTTTCAGTCAGTGACTCCCAAACCAGATGGCTTTAGGGCACTAGGATTTAAGATACCCCGAAGAACCTAATTACTCGAATCAGTCAGGCTATAAATCAAGACAACCAATGCTCATCTTTTCTCACCCTTTCACTTTTGACGCGAACACTCCGTGCTTCCTGAGGCATAGAGGCCCGGTTACTCATGAAAAGGATCAAATTGATTTGCTTATCAACATATTTTTTTTCCTTCATTTTTTTTCATTAAAGTCAAGTAAAACACATCATCGGTACTCATTCTCAAGAGATACTAATTAATATCAAGCATATGTAACTCAATAACTCAAAACCAAAGTTTATACCCCACAAAATTATGCTAGTGTGTCTATGCATGTAAGGAAACTAAAATCAATCACCCCAAGGCATATCCTTGCAAATCATAATTAAAACCACTTAATTTAAACCACATTTTCCAAAAATTTAAAATATACCCAAAAACTGCAAGTTATGCACCTACATAAGGTACTAATCCCTTGAATAATGTCAAAATATTCTATCTAAATACAAAACAAAATAAAATAAAAAAAATAAACTAAGAAAATAAAATAAACAAAAATTTCTCCCATATGCAATAAAGCACAAAAATAAGATATCGCCTCAACCCCAAACTTAAACTGTACATTGTCCTCAATGTACATCAAATAAAAACATAGAGAAGGGTAAGAACGAGAATACCAGGAATTCGAAGAAGTAGTGGTAAGAAAATAGAGCACACTAATAGAATGAAGGTAGTACAAGCACTCCCCCAAACTTGGATGTTACAACCTGTCAAAACAAACCACTATACCCTAAAGATCAAGTGAAATAGTATGGGTGAAAATAAATATGAAATAGAAAAATCCTAAATTTTTTTTAACACTAATAAGAAAAATCTAACTACAGAAAGAAAAATAAAATTAAAAATAAAAAATAAAAAATAAAAAATAAAATACAATACAAAGGAGAGTTACCTTCTAGTCAAGGATGTGGTGGTGACTGAGCATCCGGATCCAAGTTTGCCTGGCGCATTAGTGTATGCAGCATCCTCCTCATCTCTAGTTGATCCTGGCAAGTCTCACGAAAGTGATCCGCCATCTCAGTCCTCATAGCTCCAAACTGTGTGGAAACCTCTGTCTATAGGGTGCCAAACTGGGCTGTCAACCCAGTAATCTGCCCCTCTAAATAATGATAATCATGGCCACTAGCCTGTGCATGTACCTCCTCTTCTTCTGCTTCCATCTCCTCTGGATCTTCCACCGGTGGTGGTATATCTACCGATTCCCCTCCCTAAGCCAATCGAGACACTTCACCTGGCGCAGCTATGACTCTTTATGCATATGAGATCGGCTCAAATTCTAGTCATGTGTGCCATAATGAATATCATGTGGAAAGGCAAGCTCATCCTCATGGACCTCATATCCTTGTGCAATAAGTAACTGATGAATGATAGTTGGGAATGGAAACTCCCAGTCACTTGCACTATCCGGTGCCTTGGCCACAACCTTGGAATAGAACTTTTCAATCTTGCCCCAGACAATCTGTGGAAATGATAGCCAATGCCCAAAATGTATGGCATATAAAGATCTAAGGAACTCTTGACGTCTCTCAATTTTATGTCCAATGGGATATATATTCTTAAGCAAAACAGCATCAAGGAACCATAAATAATTTGGCATAGAAGACTTTGAAGCTGCATTCTGCTTTGGCCCAGAAAATTGGTTAGCACACAAATGTGCAACCAAATTACCCACCGATAAATTATCTGGTAGAGGAGTATAGATATTAGTCAAATCATCCGGGCACTCATGAGAACAGCCCATGGCAATAGCAATGGATGACATATCAACTTGAACTAACTCTCCATCTACTGAAGAAATAAGCACATCCCGCTCATCAGGGTTCGGCATTAAGTTCTGATAAAAGACCTTGATAAGCCTTGGGTAGATAGTAGTAAAGAGTGGAACAAAAATTGAAGCCGATCGACGACGACGGATGTCAGAGATCCCCCATCGTGTTTCGGGAAACATACCATATAGTTCGGCTATGTCAAACGTTATTTTAAAATTCAAGGCTCTTGGATGCCATCTCTCATGAATTCCATCTCGGCGAGATCGTGAGGAACCGAATGTTGGATCATGTCTTGCTCGGCGAGGATTGCGTGAGCTTGAAGCACCTTGGTGACTTGCTTTCTTTGGTGCCATAGAAATAGAAAAAGCTTGGTTGAGGAATTAAATCAAACACTTGGCGTGCAAAATAAAAGTTTATCCTTCAACCTCTTCTTTTTGGCAAATTTTCACCCCAAATCTAATAATTCAATACACCAATTATATCCCCCAAACTTTGTCTTCAAAAGCCCTAAAAAAGATTTGCACAATTTTGCCAAAGAAAAACTTCACTTACTTTGGTGTAGAACTTGAAAAAGTGAGAGTTTTCTTGAGAACTAGTGATGATCAATCCGGGTTTGATGTTGATGTTGATGTTGATGATGATCAATGTTAAATACTTGTTCGAGAATCACCAATTAAAGAAAATATATTCCTGGATGAAGTAGGAGTCAAATTGGAGCTCAAAGATGTCAAGGAAGCAAGTAGTTGCATCAAGGTAGGAGAGGTGGCTTTTATAGGCCTCAAAAATTTAGGCAGCCCTTAATTGGGCTTGGGCGATCGATCCCCCTTGGGGTGGGCGATCGATCGCCCACCTGTTAGCCTGTTTCCCTTGAAAAAATCAAGGGGCGATCGATCCCCCTTCTGCTAGCCTGTTTGACCCTCCATCGCCCAAGGTCGACCGGGACATGTATTTTTGGAGTCTCCATCACCTAAGGCCGACCGAGAGCACGTTTTCTCACCCGTCTTGAGTCCAAATACCTCAGTACACCTCTTGGCATCCTCCGGAAGCAACTTATACATCAAAAACTTAGAAAATATATTAAAACGCAACTAGAATTGAAAGAAAAATTAAGAAAACTAAAATTAAAAATCAAAATAAAAGAAAACTAAAAAAATTAAAGAAGAAAAATACATACAAATCCAACAATTTAACATCCATAGGAGATGATCAACTCTCTGAAGGGATTAAGTCGGATAGATGGGATCCGTCAAGTCGACGGACTCTACGTCTCTTCTTGGCACAAATCTTTCCACACAATGTTTTAACCTTTGCCTATTAACTTTCATCAAAGTATTATCTCGAAAGCTTCGAATTTCCACAGCACCATGAGAAAAAACTAAAATCACCTGGAATGGTCCATCCCACCTTGAACGCAATTTTTCGGGAAACAACCGAAGCTTTGAATTGAAGAGCCACACTTTATCACCTGGAGAGAAGGACTTCCGTGAGATATGTTGATCATGGAACGCTTTCGTCCTCTCTTTGTAAATTCGTGAACTTTCATAAGCATCACGTCTGAATTCTTCTAATTTATTCAATTGCAACTTTCTCTCTTCTCCAATTCTTTTTGTATCAAAATTGAATTTTTGGACTGCCCAGAGTGCCTTGCGCTCGATCTTTACTGGAAGATGACATGTTTTTCCATACACCAATCGATATGGTGACATACCGATAGGAGTCTTGTAAGTAGTCCGATATGCCCATAGTGCCTCACTTAGTCGTAATGACCAATCTCTTCTATCACTGTCTTTTCGAGAACATACTTAATTTCTCGATTGGATAGCTCTACTTGACCACTTGTCTGAGGATGGTAAGGTGTTGCCACCTTATGTGTCACTGAATATTTAGCAAGCAAACCTCTCAAGAATTTATTACAAAAGTGAGAACCACCATCACTGATCAAGGCTCGAGGAATTCTGAATCGACTAAGAATGTTTTCATGCATGAACTTGATTACCACCTTGTGGTCATTGGTTCGATTTGCAATGGCCTCCACCCATTTGGAGACATAATCCACACCAACCAGAATGTACTCGTAGCCAAAAGAGGGTGGCAATGAAATCAATTCCCCAAACATCAAAAATCTCCACCACCAGAATGGGGCTCATTGGCATCATGTCTCGTTTTGACATTGAACCCAATCTTTGACATCGATTACAAGATTTATAGAAAATATAGGCATCATGGAACAGAGAAGGCCAAAATAATCCACACTGAAGTACGCTGTTGTCTTTCTTGCACTAAAGTGGCCTCCACATGCTAACGAGTGGCAGAACTTGAGAATATCTTGAAACTCATGGTCCGGGATACACCACCGAATAATCTAATCTGGACAATATTTAAATAACTTTGGATCCTTCCAAAAGTAATAATGAACTTTAGAGAAGAATCTATCACGTTCTCGCTTGGTCCAGTCTCGTGGCACTTTTCTCATGGCTAAATAATTCACAATATCTGCAAACCATGGTGTAGAGTTGTCGGATACTCCAAACAATTGCTCACCCTTAAGTGGTTTGGATGGTATATTGGATACAGAATTTACCACAATGGTAGAAAATTGATCTTCTAAAATCCTCTTCTCCTTCTGTTTTTCTTGCACCTTTATTTCATCTGTAGACTCATACACATCTGCAAAATCTGTGAAGAAGACATCAGTCTGATCTGGAGGATTCTCAACAACATTGAAAATATTAAGCTTAACCTTCATGTTGCCAAATGAGATATCCATGATCCCCAACCTACAATTTATGCAAGCATTAGCGGTAGCTAAGAAAGGTCATCCAAGGATCACTGGAATATGCCTTTTCGGATTATGAACCGGCTCAGTGTCAAGTACAATGAAATCAACTGGAAAGTAGAACTTATCCACTTTAATGAGCACATCCTCAATGATTCCTTGGGGTTACTTTGTTGATCTATCTGTAAATTGCAATACCACCGAGGTAGGCTTCAATTCTCCCAAGCCCAATTGTAAGTACACTAAATAGGGTAGCAAATTCACACTTGCACCCAAATCAAGAAGTGCTTTATCAACCTAGTGCTCCCCAATGATACATGAGATAGTTGGGGCACCAGGATCTTTGTACTTGGGAGGAGTGAACTGCTGAATTATAGAACTCACTTGTTATGGCAGCATCACTTTATTTGGCACATGACTTTTAGAACGCCTTTTCTGAGTGCACAAGTCCTTCAAAAATTTAGCATAAGGAGGAATTTTCTTGATGGCATCAAGGAGTGACAAATTAATCTTCACATAGCGAAACACCTCCATCATGTCATGCAGCTTATCCCCTTGCTTCCCTAATTTAGATGCTTCAAGGAAACGCTGTGGGAAAGGAGCTTTGGGCTCATAAGAAAATTCAGCACTTGGACTTGTGGTCACTTTTTCTTCTTCTTTCTTCTCACCCACCTTATTATCAATTATTTTTCCACTCCTCAAAGTGGTAATGGCTTGAACTTGCCCATGGTGTGGGTTGCTTGTGGAAGCTTGCATCCCTCTTGGATTAGCAATTGGTTGACTAGGGAGCTTCCCTTCTTCTCTTCTACTCAATGAAGTAGCAAGCTATCCAAACTGAGATTTCAGTTTGGTAATGGATTGAGAATGAGAGTGCACTAGCTGAACTGTAGATTGTACTATTGTTGCAGTAGATTGCATTGTCTCTATCAGAGAGTCAAGTTTATCAAACTTTGATAATGTAAGTGTCAGCTTGTCTTCAATAGCAGAAATTCTCTGTGCTATAGGAACTTGTGTTTGATATTGCTGTTGAGGTACAAAATTCCTATGTTGATATGATGGTTGTATTGTTACCCCTTGGTTACTGTAAGAAAAACCAAGATGATTCCTCCATATAGGATTGTAAGTATTACCTTGTAGAGGATTTATTGGTCCAGTGAATGTAGCTTGGACTTGCTCATGTTGAATATAAAAAAATTGCCCTATTAAAGGACAATTGCTCACATTATGCATAGGACTAGAGAAAAATTTACAAGGGCCTAGCAATGAAGAATTTGAAGTAGAAGGAGTTTGATTGGCAGCCATAATTGCTACTACCTTCTGTGCAATAAAATCAATGTCGGTTGGCATAGCTTCTGAAGCACCAACCTCAATAATCCCATTAGTCTTCCTTGTAGTGGAAGGTCTGCTAGAATGAGTAGAGGACACATGTTGTAGAGAGTTGTCACTAAGATTTTCAAATAAGGTCCATGCCTCTTCTTCACTCTTCAATATAAAAGTACCTCCATAAGATGCATCAACCATCTGTCTGTTGGCTTCTGTCAGCCCTTTATGAAAACTCTGCACTAGTTGCCACTTAGGAACTTAATGATGAGGACACTACCTAAGAAGGTCCTTGAATCTTTCCTATGTCTCATAAAATTGTTCCCCCTCATATTGGGAGAAACCAGTGACAGCACGTCTGAACTGATTGGTCTTCCCTATCGAAAAATATTTTTTGAGAAACTCATGTTGCATCTGAGTCCAAGTCATGATAGAACCTGCCGGTAGAGAATTGAACCAATACTTTGCTTTGTCTTTTAGGGAGAATAGAAAAAGTCTCATTCCGAAAGCATCTTCAGAGAAGTTGTGAATTTTGGTAGTTGAATACACTTCAATGAAGTCATCCAGATGCTTGTAAGGGTCTTCTTGAGTCAGCCCAAAATAAGACGGTAGCATCTGAATAATGCTGGACTTGATCTCATAATTCTATGCTGTGACATTGGGCAGTTGAAAACCCGCTGGTGAGGTGTATGTCTCAGGAACATAGTAGTCCCTAAGCAATCTAGCCCTTTCTCTATCATCATTAGGAACAAGGTTATTATTCCTCTCTTCTGCCATGTCTTCAATTAATTCTTCCTCTTGCACAATGGTATCAACAGGGATGTTCCACTTTTGTCTAAGAGTACGTTTAGGCTCAGGATCAAGAGGTATCAAAGGATCAGCCATAGAACGACGACCTTGCATATATTAGCAAAAAGCACCTGAAAAAGAAAACAAAAACAAAATTAAAAACAAAATATAAAAATTTTCTAAACTAAAAATCCAATTAAAATTAATTCTGTAAAATTCAATCAATCAAATAGATAATCCCCGGCAACGGCGCCAAAAAATTGATTCGTGTGTGAGTGTGACTCAATAAGTGTATCAATAAAAATTATCACACTTCGCAATAGAACGAATTCCTTGTAGAATAAGGGTATCGAAAGGGGTGTCAAACCTCAGGAATTATTGTCTGATGAGTTGGGATACGGAATTAATTTTAATTAAATTTAAGAGAAAAGAATTCTGAATTTTAAACTAATTAAAAAGTAAAGTAAAATAAATCAAAGTAAATAGAAAGTGAAGATAATATGAGATAAATCTAGGGTATTTGACTTCACCACTAACTCCATAATTAATGGTCAATTGAATCAACTATGGAGGATTACATCATGCATAAGTGGTGTCGGTGGCTACAAGCTCACCTTCATTCGTCAAGAAGATAACATATGATTAAGGCTAAGTCATGGACTATCTTCGATTGGCATGGGCCATCTGGCTAACTACTCTAATCTAGGGTGCAGTATGGTTCATCTTCTCTAGGCATAATCCATCAAAACTTTTAATGATATATTCAGTGATTACCATTGTGTAATAATCGCTTTCATGATCACAAAAAATAAGAGACATTGAGTTCAATAACAACAACTAAATATCTAAGACAAGATAAGAAATCATTGAGATTGAATTTACAAGACTTTTATTGCTCAATTCTATAATAAGAATCCTCTAAATTACACAATCTATGCATGTACATAAAGGTCCCCAATAATTAAAATAATCAAACCATTGATGCTTTGTTAGAGCTACATCAAAACCCTAGTGGATGAACTAGCCGCTCATGGTAGAAGAAGAAGCTTCAACGGTTGAGGAAGAAGGCATCATCTTCATGAATTATGCGTAAGACTTCGTTCTCCAATGGCTCTACAAAGTATGTCTTGTTTTCTATCCAAAAGCTCTCTTAGACTCTCCAATCTCTCTCAAACTCAGCCTCCAATTCTTCACTTTATGCCCCAAGAGAATACACCAAAGTCCTAATCCAATTAGGAATTAATTAGGTTTTCCCGCAACACTAATCAGGTGAGTTTTTTCTGCTGATGTTTGGCCCAACTTTTGACCCACTAGAAGTCCGATTCACAGAATTTTTGTGAAATACAAAAGTGTTCAGAATCGAATTTTGTTCAACTAATATAAAAATTAAGTCGATTTGAGGCTCATAAATAATACTTCTGATCCATTTTCCAAAATGGGATTAAGACTATATTATGCGCAGATTTGGGCTTCAAGCCCGAAACCTTCTTAAGTAGCTGTAATTCTCTTGGACCTCTATCTTGGGCTGATTTGGGTTAAAATAAATGGTTGAATGGATCCATTTGATGTAGGCTTCATCTAACCATCTTGGATGTCTTCTTTAAAAGCTCAAAATCATGGTTTTAACTAAAATAATAATTAAGGCCCTGAAAATACAGAAAACACTAAAACGAAGTAAAATAACAAAATAATCTATCACTAAGAGAATAAAATACACAAGTTAAGAGGCTAGAATGCATAACATTTAACGCCGATCAGTGTCATTTAGTGAGGACCATGCCAATGATTGGCTGATTTCAAATTGCTATAGGACAAAAACGTTGCTGTCATTCTTATATTTTCTTTTTGGATTGTTTGTCATTCTCAACCACATAATATATTGCACACAATATTCATTAATAAACATGTGTTGTTAAAGTGAGGGTGCTTAAGAGAGAATATTGTGGGAGTTAACAGACCACTACCAACCTAGGGTTCTCTAGAGAGTGAGAGTGTTGAGCTTCAAAGAGAAAGAATGAGAAATTAGTGTCTGTGTGTGTATTTGAGTGAGAGACATAGTGAGTGTACAATAGACAACCACCACCATTGACCTAGAGCTGAAAAAAATAAAAAATCAGTGAGAATGGGAGGAGAGCTTCTAGAGAGAGAAATTGAGAGATATCAGAGAACTCAAACATAGCAACTCTGGATCGGCTCTACAGTGTTCATGATGACTTCCTCAACTCCTCTTCAGATTTTATCTGAGTTTATGAACTGTGAGTACCATATATGTTAGCTTCTCAGCCCGATTCAGGTATACAACTTTTTACTTCAGCTCTTTAAGGTTAAATCATGCAATGATTAAGAAAATAAGAACTAGGTATCATGTATTCATTTGATTCTTGCTCTCTGTGCTTCTGATTTGAAATATCATCCCTTCTACCATGAATTTGAGTTTGTTGAGCTGATATGTGGACTGAGATTGATTTGGTTTGTGCTTAGTGAATGTTGGTTTCAATTTCCTCTAATTTGATTTGGGTATATTTCATGAAAATTGTTGTTTCCCCAAACTTCATTCCTTGGAAACCCCAATTGCACGATGTCTTTGCTGAATATATGTATTTGAGTTACTATCCAGGTTCATAAGTTGTTATTTGTGACTGGCTAGAGCTTTGCACTAATTAATGAATCAATAAATCTTGTTTTATCAGTTTATGAAACCTCTTACAAAGTTGTGGCTGAATTTGAGATCAATTTGGATTTTTATAACTGAAACCCTCTTCCTTGTTTTCTATTAGCAGTTTTCAAGTCCCATGGCAGCATAATAGAAACATATTTGGGTCTTAATTAATTTACTACTTTCCAACAAGCATAATCCTCCCAATTAATCTAGAATATGCTGAGTTTAATCAATTACAACATGTGCCTTGACATTTGATACCATTTTCTAAATCTATATCTACTTATGCTGTATTGATGGTAAAATTAAAGCTGCTGCTCATTTGAAATTTCTGAATCTTTATTCTAGAGTTATGTATGTCTGTTATTTTACTAATATTAGACATTTTGTTTTGTTACTGAGTATAACAATTCTGGTAAACAAAATCTTGACATTGATAAATTATAACATCTAAGTGTATGTGAGCAAGTGTCAAACTACCTGAAGTATATTTATGTTCAAATTGACTTGAAAGTTTGGTAGAGTGTTTATCTTATAATTTGTTCCTTCTGATGTTTACTCTTTACTACAAGATTGCTTATCTAAACATAAATTGATTGAAAGGAAATCTGACCTCTTTATTTGTTTAAAAGCTGAATCAAGTTTTTGAGTTTATTAAATCTAATGCTATAAGTGAGTTGCTCTATTTTAAGCCTGTTGCAGCCAGTATATTCCTAAAACTTGAGGTTGCATATAATTCTATTCTTATGAACCTCAAAGTTAACTCAAAGTGGTGCTGGCATGAGTCATATCTGCTGAGTTTTCATTCTAAAGTTTTGGAACATAACTAAATGATTTAGGCATGTTTATTTGAAATTTTAAGGCTATTTGTACAAGTCTATAATAGTAGTTGCTAAAGGATCAACATTTGACATCTTAAAGCTCGTCTTTGATTAGATTATTTTGCCAAATGACATGTTTTGAAGTAGTCATTGTTGCTGGGAGATATTTAAGGTTTTTACGGTATAAGGGCATGTGTCAAATCACAGTCTAAGGCTGCTCAATCATTCACATTCCCAAAATTAATATAGGACTATGTTTTGCCTTCTTATAGCTAGTTGCTACTGCTCATTGCTGATTTTGAATAAAATGTGTCAAATTATGTTCTAAATTTGAGCTTTAAATCTATGTATGCACACTCCTCACAGGTGCACATTAATATGTTTTGAGCTTTAAACTGTGCATGCACATTCTTTACAGGCGCACATTAAGCTTGTCATTGTAGAGTTGTTATTATAACAATATAGAATTAATTAAGATATGATTTAATTGAGTCCCTAACAAGTGTCTCATAGGTTATTAGTACTTATCCTTGCTATCATCAAATCAAATAGAAGAAGAGGACAACTACGTGATATATGGAGCTTATGTTTGAAGTTCTACCTAAAGCAGTTGTACCTTGAGATTTCGATATGCTTTAATTCTGATTGGATTATCTGATTGTTGTTTACTAAAGCTACATTGTTGCACTTTTGTAATCCATTGAGTTGTATTCTCATTCACTTATTGTAGTCCAAGTATAGGGATACTCGAGGAGTAGAGAGGGCTACTTTTGGCTAGACTCATCTAAGGCCTTTTTTTGGCTCCTCTTCTTGGACCACTTTCTTATCCATAATTGATTAGTGTACAAAACTTGTTATTTTATATCCTAAAATAAGTTTTTAATTCATCTTTTATTTTATTTAAATGTTCTTATCTTTGCATTTTATGTTTTGTAGGGGTTGATTTTCAAATAGGAAGAAAAGTAGCAAAAGATGGCTAAAAATGATATATATAGCCAAAGATGAACATCAGAAGAATTGTTGGAGAGATGGTATTCTGTGCAATCTACTTAACAAGAGGTCTCAAGTTCAAAACTTTGCAAAATACTTTTTTGCACGGCCACGTCTGCAGTCCAGAATTCAAATTAAAGATATAGAGATCAAATATTAGATATTTAAATTCAAAATTTTGTATTTTGAATTTTTGTTTTTTGAATTTTGTATTTTGAATTTCAAATTTTGTATTTTGAATTTTGTATTTAAAATTTTTCCCACCTAAACCATTCCCCTTTAACTCTATAAATAGGGTGTCTTAGGGGATGGTGAAGGGGGTTAGAAATTGTAGAGAAATTATAGAAAAAAATAGTGTATTTATTTTATTGATTCAATGATGAGTAGTAGTTTCATTTATATTTGTTTGTTTTCTATTAATATGCAAGCGTAAACATCCTTCTCAAGGGAGTGATGAAGCCACCATGGCTGAAGTATAGGTAAGTTGTTTTATTTTCTTGTCTACTTTTTCCTCCCAAGAGCATTCTTCTACTCTTCTATTCTGGATTTTATTTTCTAAAAGTAGAGGAAGGATTCTTCGTGTTTGCCAAATAATGGTAATTCGAAGAATGCCTACCTCTGTTTACCTAGCCAATGTGCATCAGATTAAGTAAAAGAATGTCTCTCTCATATATAATCAAGTCATTCTTTTTTATTCCATATTTTCCTTCATCTTTCCAAGTTCTAATTGGATTGGTGAAGTGTATTGGTTATTGGAGGAAAAACTAGATAAGAATATAAAAAAAAACTTTATTTATATGGATCCATGGTGGTGAATTCTCTTTCCTTGAGATTTTTTTCCATCATTTGATCTAAGACATTTAATATTAGTTTTTATTATTAAATAAAAAATCAGAATTTTATTTTTTTAAATATTCATTTTTCATCTCAAGAGAATTAGGTTTTGAAGTTTAGACTTGTTATTGATTCTCACTTGAGAGTGGTTCGACCCTGCTTACTACTATACAGTTTTTAGTAAAGTTTTTGCAGGTTTTATTATTTTTTGTACGAAGTGTAGAAAAGCAACGACAAACATCAATTATTTTACACTCGTCAAATGGCGCCGTTGCCGAATCAAGTTTGAGAATTCGAAGCCCAAATATTCAAGACTACAATTTTTTTTGGGAGCCCACCCTAACTTTCTTTCCCTCCCTTCTATTTTTATTTATTATAGTTTTTGTTTCTTTTATTATTATTTTTTTTTTCTTCTTGAAAAAAAAAAAAGAAAGAAAAAATATAATATTTTTATATATATATTTTTTCCATGACAGGTTCTTATGATGCACTTCTTCTATAGATGCCACCATCCGTTGCTCTTCCAAAGGAAATAATAACGTCATCCAGGTAAGTACCTAATTTTTTTACATCAATTTTTTTTTTTCCTTTTTAGATTAAGAAAACATAGTTTTTTTTTTAGGTTGATAACTTTAGCATGTGAACTCTAGGATAGAATAACTTAGAAATCTCCCTAGGGTCACACTTTCTTCAACTTTATTTTATTTTTTATTATTATTATTTTTTGTTATTCTTTTTGTTTCAAAAAAAAAAAAAAAAGAAGAAAGACCACACACTCACTCATTTTTCTTTATTATTTTTATTGCTTATTTTTTTTGTGCATTTTTAAATTAGCATTTGCATAAGATACTTAAGGGCAAGCACCCCAACAAGATACGGTTGGGATTTCATCACCCGTTTTCGTGGCCCACAAATCATAAAATTCGAGCATTTGTCAAAGTCCAAGCCTAATTTAATTTAAAATCAATTAGACATTGGCCATAAGGTGTACACAAAGCTTGTAGGACCCTCTTGGAAAGAGTTAACTCTTGGTAACTCCAGTGAGCACCTTCCAACTTTACAATGTTTAGGAAAAGTTCTGTCTAAGGAGTGTGGACGTACCGTCATTAAGCAGGCCACGTGCCTCTCCACAGTTTCCTGGGAACTCTCCTCGTTGTGTTGTTGGTAGGCCTTAACTGGTAATCTTCTAGTTACTCTGAAAGAGAGTAGAAGCTGTCTAATTAAGAGAGAATTAATATTGGAGACCATCCAATTAATTTTCTACAATATTAGATTTAAAAATTCATCACCCTTGAATTTAAGCTCAAGATAAAAGGCCAAATTTTTTGTGTGGTTTGTGTGTTCAATCCTGTGTCTAGCCCATCTTTTAGGATCTAATTAGTTAGGTTTTTCTTCCCCTAAAAAAAAAAAAACGATAAAAAAAAAAAATATATAGTTGTGTATTAGTTTATGCCCAAGTGGTTGCGGGTTAACAAACGGTTAGTTCGGTCTTCTAGTGATCCATCAATTCTTGATTTAGAGAAGACTCCTCTCACTCTCTCACTTTCTTCAACCACCACTCATAATCCAATGGCTGCACCTCGGACCTTGAATGACTACTTCGCACCCATCACAGCCAACCCACCTAATTGTATTGTTCTCCCAGAGAACAATGCGGCCCAATTTGAGATTAGGCCCGCTACAATCAATCTGTTACCCAAATTTCATGGGTTTGAAAGTGAGCAACCTTATATCCATTTAAGCAAATTTTTAACAATTTGTAACACTTTCAAAAATCAGAATTTGGATGCCGAGGGTATCAAATTGTGTCTTTTTCCTCTATCCTTAGAAGATAAGGCTGCCTCATGGCTAAACTCCATTCCTCCAAATTCAATTGAATCATGGGATGCACTTGCAAAGAAGTTTATGAACAAATTTTATCCTATGCAAAAGACCGAGTCAATGAGAGATGCCATAAGCACTTTTAGAGGGAAAAATGAGGAACAATTCCACCACACTTGGAAGCGTTTTCATGATTTGCTTCTCAAATGCCCACACCATGGCTTTGATAAACCACAGTTAGTTCAATTTTTCTATAAGGGGCTTTCACCTATGAATCGAACCATGCTCGAGTCTATGCACCAAGGTAAGTTCAAGAACCAAACCCCTGATCAAGCCTATCAATTTTTAGAAGAACTAGCTGAGAATGCCCAAAATTGGAATTGGAATAATTGTGTTGATGAATTTTCTAGGAATGACCAATCACATAGAAAATCTGGTATGTATGAGATCAAGCCTGAAAATGAACTCAAATGTGTGATGCAAAGTCTAGCCGATGGTGTGAAAGACTTGAGTCGAAAATTCGATGCTTTTACACTCATGTCCACAAGTGCACAATGCAATACGTGTTCTAGTTCATCCCATCCCACTGAGGAGTGTCCGGTCTATTGTATATCTGAACCTTCAGATGCACAAGTGTGTGCTTTTAATACCTATAAGAGACCGACAGCTAATACCTTCAGCCAGACTTACCATCCTGATACTCAAAATCATCCTAACTTTTCATACCGACAAAATTTTCCTACACAATACTTAGGTGGTCAACCTAGTTCTCAAGGTAACTCCAATAGGCCACCACAACCTCAAGGACCTCTTGTTCCTCAAGGTCAATGCCCATTGACCAATCAGCTCAGTCACAATAAAGATCTTGCACTTGATCCCATGAGCAATTATGTTGCTCCTGTCTCACAAAACCAACATATTTCCAACTATGATGACACTCTGAAAATGCTTGCCCTTAATCTAGATAAATCTAATAAGCAATCCAATCAGAGATTTCAAAAGTTAGAGAGTAACTTTGACCTATTGACTTAGAACCAATTACAATTTCAACAGTCAATCCAAAATCAATTGAGTCAACTTATTTCTGTTCTGACTGAAAGACAGAGGGGTACCTTGCCTAGCCAACCTGAAATCAATCCTAAAAATAAAGGGGTTAATCTCATAGAATCTTCTTCTACCACTGACCAATCAAATGGCCATGTGAATTCCATCACAACACTTCGGTCAGGAAAGCAAATGATAATAAGGTTGAGCTACCCACTCAAGATGAGACTGCACCATTTGAGTCTCCCCCATCCAACTCTCCCAGAGCCAAGAAAGCCCATAGCCCTCAGACTGACACTACCACTCTTAAGCCGTATGCTCCACCTGCACCCTTTCCTTCTAGACTAGTCAATAATAAAAAGGATTCGCAATACAGTGAGATCTTAGAGATTTTTCAGAATCTCCAGATTAATATTCCATTTCTCACTGCCATTAAGCAAATCCCTTCTTATGTAAAGTTTATTAAGGACTTAGTCAAGAGGAAAACCAATATCCCAAAGGAAGCCTTCATAGCCTAACATTGCTCTTCTTTCCTACAAAACCAAGCCGTGGTCAAACATAAAGATCCTGGCAGTCCAACTGTCCTTTGTAGGATAGGGAAAAATTTTGCTGATCAGGCCTTGTTAGATCTAGGTGCTAGTGTGAACTTGTTACCTTATTCAGTCTATCAAGAGTTAGGGGTGAATAATTTGAGGAAAACTGATGTTAGAATTCAATTAGCTGATCGATCAGTTAAGATTCCAAGGGGTATAATTGAGGATGTAATTGTTAAAGTGGCTGATTTTTATTACCCTGTAGATTTCATCGTGCTAGATACCCAACCCACTCAAGGTAAACAAATTCCAATCATTTTAGGTCGACCATTCTTAGCTACAGCCAATGCATTGATCAATTGTAGGAATGGTAACATGACCTTGACCTTTGGTAACATGAAAGTGGAAGTCAATGTGTTTAGTTTGATGAAACAACCCCCCGACTCAGATTCTTTTGAAGATGTTTATCTTATTGAGTCGTTGACCGCACACACTTTTGAGCATTCCTACCCTGAGGATCCACTCCAACAGTGTTTAGCCCATTTTAGTGCTGATTTCGATGAGGATAACTATATTAGTGAAGTCAATGCTTTGCTAGATTCCACTCCAATCTCTGACACACCAAAATATATGTCCCAATTTGAACCATTGTCTTTGCCGAATGCCACTGCATCTGAAAATGTCAAGAAGCCTCCTAGAGTCGAATTAAAGCCTCTACCTGCGACTTTAAAATATTTATACCTAGGTGAGTCTGACACATTTCCTGTGGTGATAGCTTCTGATTTAACTGAGGATCAGGAAAATCAACTAATTAAGGTTCTTAGGGCAAATAAGGAAGCAATAGGTTGGTCAATTGATGACTTCAAAGGTATTAGTCCTTTCATGGTCCAACATCGCATTCACTTAGAGGACAATGCTAAAACCTGTCGACAACCTCAGAGGAGACTTAACCCCAATTTAAAGGAAGTTGTTCGTGCTGAAGTTATCAAACTTCTAGATGCCAATATCATCTATCCCATCTCTGATAGCCAGTGGGTAAGTCCAATCCAAGTTGTCCCTAAGAAGTCTGGCATCACTGTTGTTGCCAATGATAATAATGAGTTGGTTCCTACTCGTGTTCAAACTGGATGGCGAGTTTGTATAGACTATAGGAAGCTTAATAGTGTGACTAGGAAGGATCATTTTCCTCTACCTTTTGTTGACCAAATGTTAGAGAAATTAGCTGGTCAGGCATACTATTGCTTTTTAGATGGTTACTCTGGCTATAACCAGATTCCCGTCCACCCCGATGACCAAGACAAAACAACTTTCACCTGTCCATTTGGCACATTTGCTTATCGTCGCATGCCCTTTGGGTTATGCAATGCACCTGCCACATTTCAGAGGTGCATGATGAGTATCTTTCACGACATGGTTGACAAATTTCTAGAAATCTTCATGGATGACTTCTCTGTCTTTGGTTCATCTTTTAAGCAATGCCTACACCATCTTACTCTAGTGCTTCAACGTTGTCGTGACACTAACCTAGTTCTTAACTGGGAAAAATGTCACTTCATGGTAAAGAAAGGAATTGTCCTAGGTCATACCATTTCTAGTGGAGGAATTGAGGTAGATAAAGCTAAAGTTGACCTCATCTCAAATCTACCTATCCCCAAAATTGTTCGTGATATTCGAGCTTTCTTAGGTCATGTTGGGTTCTATAGGAGTTTCATCAAAGATTTCAGTAAGATAGCACGACCTTTGACCCATCTTCTAGCTAAGGATGCACCATTTAAGTTTACAAATGCTTGTCACTCGGCTTTTGAGCAATTAAAATTAGCCCTCACCACTGCACCCATAATCTGCCCACCTGATTGGAACCTACCTTTTGAAATCATGTGCGATGCGTCAGATTATGCAGTTGGGGCTGTTTTAGGACAAAGAGTTGATAAAGCACCCTATGTGATCTATTATGCTAGCAAGACTTTGAACAACGCACAACTTAACTACTCGACCACCGAGAAAGAGTTGTTGGCAGTCGTGTTTTCCTTTGACAAATTTCGCTCTTATTTGATCGGATCTAAGGTCATCATTTATACCGATCATGCAGCATTGCGACATCTTCTCTCCAAAAAAGATTCCAAACTTAGGTTGATACGCTGGATCTTACTCCTTCAAGAATTTGACCTTGAGATTCGTGATAAGAAAGGCTCAGATAATGTAGTCGCTGATCATTTGTCCCGTCTTATTGTTGATTCTATTAGTGACTCCCTTCCCATCTCTGATTATTTTCCTGATGAGCAACTTTTTACAATATCTCATGCCCCATGGTATGCTGATATTGTCAATTACATTGTGACTGGTCAAATCCCTTCCACTTGGTTTAAGCAAGATAGAGACAAATTCTTAGCTAAGGCTAAGGAATATTTTTGGGATGATCCCTACTTATTCAAGTATTGTCCAGATCAGATCATCCGTAGGTGTGTTCCCGAGGGTGACCAAGAGTCTGTCATTTCCTTTTGTCATGATCAGGCATGTGGTGGCCATTTTAGCTCTAAAAGGACCGCTGCAAAAATCTTGCAGTCGGAATTTTATTGGCCCACCCTTTTTAAGGACACTTACACCTACTGTCTCGCTTGTCCTAGATGTCAACTATTAGGTAAGATTACCAAGCGTAATGAGTGGCCCCAACAATCAATTTTAGTTATCGAAATATTTGATGTTTGGGGTATTGACTTCATGGGACCCTTTCCCTCCTCATTTGGGTATATCTATATTCTTCTTGCTGTTGATTATGTGTCCAAATGGGTAGAAGCATTAGCCACTAAGACAGCCGACCATAGAGTTGTGGTGAATTTCTTGAAAGACTTAATTTTGCCTAGATTCGGTGTACCTCGAGCCATAATTAGTGATAATGGTTCCCATTTTTGCAACAAAGTCTTTGCAAGCTTAATGTCTAAATATGGGATCACCCACAAACCAATGGTCAGGCTGAGGTATCCAATAGGGAGATCAAACATATCTTAGAAAAAACGGTTAACCCCACAAGGAAGGACTGGAGTCTCCGCCTCCAAGATGCTTTGTGGGCATATCGTACTGCTTATAAGACTCCTATAGGAATGTCTCCATATCGCTTAGTCTATGGCAAAGCATGTCACTTGCCTGTCGAACTTGAACACCGTGCTTATTGGGCTATCAAGGCCATGAATTTTAACTATGATAAAGCCGGAGAGCGTAGGTCACTTCAACTCGATGAGTTGGAGGAAATCAGAAATGATGCCTACGAGAGTTCGAAGATTTATAAAGCTAAGACCAAATTGGAACATGACAAACAAATTCTGAGAAAAGATTTCTCCCCAGGCCAGAAGGTTCTTCTGTATAACTCTCGTCTTGAATTATTTCCTGGGAAGTTGAGGTCACGATGGTCTGGTCCATACTATGTCCACCAAGTTGCTAGTCATGGTGCTATTGAGGTTCAAGATCCCAAAAATGGAAAGTTATTCAAAGTTAATGCTCAACGTATAAAGCCTTTTCTTGAGTTGGAGGCTCATGAAATTGAAAATATTTTCCTTGTCGATCTAGTCTATCTCGATTGATCTTTTTGGGGTACTATCTCTTTTACGTCTGACTGAAGACGTTAAACTTAGCGCTCTTGGGAGGCAACCCTGCCGGTTGATTTTAGAGTTTTGTAACTGTTTAGTTGTGTTGCTACTTAGTTTAGGATTTTTTGTAAACTCTATTTGGTTATGTTTATATTCTATTTGGGGTACGGTCTTTGATTAATATGGTTCTAAATTATTTAGTCTATATTATTATGCATTGCATATTTGTAGGGACTGTACTTCTATCACACCAGAACAATTGAGGTAATTTGTTCCAATATTTTTCTATCTGTCTTCAGCAATACATTGTTACTATACTTTTAACACTAGGGACAGTGTTGTATTTTGTTTGGGGGTGGGGTAGATTTATCAAAATGCATGCCTTTTTTGAAAATCTTTTGATCCAAAATAGAGTCATTTTTCAAAAAAAAAAAAAAAAAATTGGCAGTATAGTACCTTTACAATGATGATATTGGATTAACTTATGATCCGTTTCATGAAATCCAAGAGATGTTAATGTTTTGATCTAAATTGAACTTGTTATTAGGGTAATATAATGACAGACATTATTGCATCACGGGCATTTAGAAGCAGAAATATTTTTTGCACAAAAGTCGAACTTTGCAATTCGAATTGAAAAGTGAGTAACCTCCTGATAATCTGGAAGATCTAATAGTAGAGACTTAGACCGTGTGAGCTTTCGTGCCTTTCACTTTTGTAGAGAGTTTTTATGCTAACTCCGAGTCACAAGATGACTCAATTTTCTTGGATACCGTATAAAAAATCGTTGGTAGTCTCATTATCTTTCATTTTGGTTGATCACTGAGAATGAAATCACTTCGAGTTAAGAGAAACATAGGCCTTGTAATTTATTTTTCTACTATCTTATCCTACCATAATCCTTCTTTCTGTTGTTAGTTTCTGAAAAGTGATACGGATGTTCTTGTGAAAAAGAAAAAGAAAAAAAAAAAAAAAAAAAAGAAGAAGAAAAAGAAAAAAAGAAATGAAGAAGACAAGTTTTCCCTTTGAGTTATTTTGAAGACTCATCACTTCCAAAAACATTCACCTGCAGCCCCATCCTAATCACCACCTGTAAGATTTATGAAAAGATATGATAGTGGGTAATAAGTAAGCAGGCGCTATGGTGGGTAACTCGACATTCTCCCAAAAGTGATCAACATTCCTATCATGAGACTTTTCTATTTATATGTGTCAGTTTTTCATATTAGTATGTGAGCTTGCTTTTACTTTGGAAACAAAGTCTCTACTCACATACAACTGAGAGAAACAGTTAGCCAAATCTCCGAGAATTGTTCTTTTAGAGAGATATTTACCTGTGAGATTTGAAGTCAAAACGTATTTTTCTTCTAGTGATTTGGGGAATTACATTACTTGAATTTGAGGATGGCTTTTTGTCGACTTCACACACATTCACTCTGCTTCTAGGTTACTTGTGGATGATTTTTCCTTGATGTTTATTATTATAACACCCTAGTAGCTTGTTGTATATGAGGAACTTATCAATTTCATTTCTTATTTTTCATGTTTCATGGATATACAGGAGATTCTCTGAACAATAGGGGAAATTACTGCCTTAAAACAACTCTTCTTTGTAATAGTTAGAAAGTTTGTGGGTATCTTCACTGCAAACCCTCACGAGGCTATAACTCGTCCACTAGGGGTAACCTAGGGGTTTAAGGCCTTATTGCATATGGTAAATGCAATCGAGAACAGCCTGCGAAAGTGACACATCTTTAGTTAGGAGTTAAATAAAAGTAGCAGTTTTGTACATTAATTTCTTTTGCTTGTATTTGCTAGAGGACTAGCAAAAGCTCGTTTGGGGGTAATTTGATAAGTGTACAAAACTTGTTATTTTATATCCTAAAATAAGTTTTTAATTCATCTTTTATTTTATTTAAATGTTCTTATCTTTGCATTTTATGTTTTGTAGGGGTTCATTTCCAAATAAGAAGAAAAGTAGCAAAAGATGGCTTAAAATGATATATATAGCCAAAGAAGAACATCAGAAGAATTGTTGGAGAGATGGTATTTTGTGCAATCTACTTAACAAGAGGTCTCAAGTTCAAAACTTTGCAAAATACTTTTTTGCACGGCCACGTCTGCAGTCCAGAATTCAAATTAAAGATATAGAGATCAAATATTAGATATTTAAATTCAAAATTTTGTATTTTGAATTTTGTATTTTGAATTTCAAATTTTGTATTTTGAATTTTGTATTTTAAATTTTTCCCACCTAAACCATTCCCCTTTAACTCTATAAATAGGGGGTCTTAGGGGATGGTGAAGGGGGTTAGAAATTATAGAAAAAAATAGTGTATTTATTTTATTGATTCAATGATGAGTAGTAGTTTCATTTATATTTGTTTGTTTTCTATTAATATGCAAGCGTAAACATCCTTCTCAAGGGAGTGATGAAGCCACCATGGCTGAAGTATAGGTAAATTGTTTTATTTTCTTGTCTACTTTTTCCTCCCAAGAGCATTCTTCTACTCTTCTATTCTGGATTTTATTTTCTAAAAGTAGAGGAAGGATTCTTCGTGTTTGCCAAATAATGGTAATTCGAAGAATGCCTACCTCTGTTTACCTAGCCAATGTGCATCAGATTAAGTAAAAGAATGTCTCTCTCATATATAATCAAGTCATTCTTTTTTATTCCATATTTTCCTTCATCTTTCCAAGTTCTAATTGGATTGGTGAAGTGTATTGGTTATTGGAGGAAAAACTAGATAAGAATATAAAAAAAAACTTTATTTATATGGATCCATGGTGGTGAATTCTCTTTCCTTGAGATTTTTTTCCATCATTTGATCTAAGACATTTAATATTAGTTTTTATTATTAAATAAAAAATCAGAATTTTATTTTTTTAAATATTCATTTTTCATCTCAAGAGAATTAGGTTTTGAAGTTTAGACTTGTTATTGATTCTCACTTGAGAGTGGTTCGACCCTGCTTACTACTATACAGTTTTTAGTAAAGTTTTTGCAGGTTTTATTATTTTTTGTATGAAGTGTAGAAAAGCAACGACAAACATCAATTATTTTACACTCGTCAATAATTGACCTATACCTCAGGCTCAAGTGACTAAGTGTAAATAGAAGGTGATATTAAAGAGAAGAGTAGATGAAGCATCTGATTCTGACCCATCTTTGGATAGGGGGTGTTAGAGTGATTTGTGGTGAGATTGGTGAGAGATAGGTTGGGCGTTGGGAAGCCTAAGTAAAGCTAGTGTGAGAGACATTATTGGTGAGTCCATTGGTGAAAGTGGTTCAAGTCTATGGAGGCAGTGAACTAGGGTGAGAGCTAGAGTGACTTGTGTGTGAGCTTGGTGAGTGTAGAAAGTGTGGGTGAGGTGTCATCACAACTGCATCTACAAGTGCTCAACAAAGTGTACTAAGCATTATAGTGGATTGGACTAGGCCTAAGGGCCAAGAGGTTTTTCATACCACATTGGGTTTTCCCCTATAAATCAATGTGTCAAGTTTTTGTGGTTTATGTTTATTATACTTAAAACATTAAAAGGTTAAAACTGGACAGAACCTATTCACCTTCTCCTCCTCTAGGTTCTTTATCTCCCTTCTTTAAATGTTCAATAAAACATCTATTTAGAGTCCCTTAAGAGAATATAGTCGTTTATAGCTATAGGGAGATATAAACGAGAGTTTGAGATATGTTAGATCTAATTTACTTCATACTTTTAAATCTACTAACCATTTAGAAATGATTTTCTAATTGGTTAGTTCAGATCTACTCTTTTCGAAAAAGGTTCTAACTGATTAAATAAGGACTTCTAATCGAATAGAAATTTGTTCAACTTTTGGTCAACATACTTGTGGTGACCCTTGTGGGTAGGTGTGATATGGGTAGATGTGAGACACTGGGTGAGCTACCATATTGGCAGGCTATAGGGTACTCAATCCCACATCACCTCGATTTGGAATGGGAAAGTGCTATATGTATGTTTATCACCCTTCTATGACACATCGCATTTTAAAGCTGTGATGGCCGTGAACCTATCAGAACTCTGCAGTTAAGCGTGCTTAATTGAGAGTAGTACCAGGATGGGTGACCCCCTAGGAAGTCTATAGTTCGGGAGAGCCAAAAGCGAATAATATTGTATCGGGATATGGTGGGGCATTACAAATGGTATCAGAGCATTAGGTTAGAATACTTAGGGATGACGGGTAAGGATTGAGGATTTGATGATTTTTGGATTGCTATTAGAGCACTAGGTTGGAACACCTGGGGACGAATGTCAGTATTAGGTCAAAATGCCTAAGGACGTGGGGTAAGGGTTGGGTTTAGGTGACTCTTACGAGTTATATGTTTTAAATTACGTTACGTGCAATGACATGATTCTATAAGTGAGTAACATTGATTAATTGACATATGCATGTGATTAATCTTTGATTGGAATTGTTTATTAGAGTCATACCACCGAGGAAAGGACGTGGTAGGGGTGTGGATCCAGCTCCACCACCACCACCATTGATTGATGGAGCACAATTGGTCATAAAGATGACTGCTATCATCCAATTGTTGGCAAGGACCACCAATGAAGGTCCACAGAATCAAGCTTAGGGAAGTGAAAGTAGGGCATTAAAGACTCTTGAGATGTTCAAGAAAATGAACCCACATATGTTTGATGGGAACACGGATCCTATGGCTGCAGAAGATTGGGTTGAACAGATGTGAAAAGCATTTGATGTGCTTAGGATAGACAAAGATGACTTGAGGATGTCAATGATTCCTATTCAATTGATGGGGGCAGCGGACCTATGGTGGAAATCCATGACTCACACTCATGAAGTGAGGAACATAGAGTGGGAGACTTTCAGAAGGTTGTTTCTGGAGAAGTATTTTCAGAACATAATCAAAGAGGCCTTGCAAAATGAATTCATATACTTGATTTAAGGAGGAATGAGTGTATTGGAGTATGAAAACAAATTTATTGCCATATCTCAATTTGTGCTAAAGATGGTAGCAAACGAGCAAGCCAAGGCAAGGAGATTCGTGAAAAGGCTTCGATTTGAACTAAGAGCCAAAGTTACTATTTTGGACTTGCCAAGTTATGCAGAGGTGGTGAGATGGACATTGTTGGCGGAGGTGGACAACAACGATATTCAGAGGATCCTAAGAAGAAGCATAAGGGGAGTAGTTCTTTCTCTAGAGGACCACAACAGACACGGTCATTCTCTATAGTGTCTATGCCTATTGGATCACCTCAGGACAAGGTGAAGTGCTATCAGTGTCAACAGATGGGTCATTACAAGTCAGAATGCCCATAGTTACAACCTACACCTGAGGGAGATGTGAGGAAATGCTATAAATATGGATAGGTGTGTCATGTGGTTAAAGATTGCCCATAGAAGAGGACTGGTTCTTATGGTGTTGTGGGGTCACAGTAGTAGTATTTATAGGCTTCTAGGGTACGGGCTAGGTTCAGAGTCTTTCAGTTACCACATCCTGCATAATCTGTTCAGAGTTCGCAATCGGGAAGGGGAACGACTCCTACTGCCTCTTGATAGGCGTTGAATGTTACGCATTCTAGCCTCTTAACTTATGTATTTTATTCTCTTAGTGGTAGACTATTTTGTGATATACTTCGTTTTAGTGTTTTCTGTATTTTCAGGGCCTTAATGATTATTTCAGTTAAAACCAAGCTTTTGGGCTTTTAAAGAAGACATCCAAGATGGTTAAATGAAGCCTACACAAAGGAGAATCATTCAACCATTTATTTCAACTCAAATCAGCCCAAGAAAGAGGTCCAAGAGAATTGCAACTGTTTAAGAAGGTTTCGGGCCTAAAGCCCAAATCTGCGCATAATACAGTCTTAATCCCATTTTGGAAAATGGACCATAAGTCTTATTTACGAGCCACAAATCGACCTTATTTTTGCACAGAGTTGAACGAAATTTGATTCTGCACACTTTTGTATTTCACGAAAATTCTGTAAATCGGACTTCTAGTGGGTCAAAAGTTGGGCCGAAGTCAGCAGGAAAAACCCACCTGATTAGTGCTGCGGAACCCTAATTTATTCCTAATTGGATTAGGAATTTGGTGTATTCTCTTGGGGAATAAAGTGAAGAATAAGAGGCTGAGTTTGGGGAGATTAGAGAGAGATTGGAGAGTCTGAGAGGGCTGAGAAGAAAATAGAAACATATTTGCAGAGCCATTGGAGAACGAAGTCATACGCATAATTCAGAAAGATGATGTCTTCTTCCTCAACAGTTGAAGCTTCTTCTTTTACCATGAGCGGCTAGTTCATCCACTAGGATTTTGATGTAGCCCTAACAAAGCATCAATGGTTTGATTGTTTTAATTATTGGGGACCTTTATATAGATGCATAGATTGTGTAATTCAGAGAATTCTTATTATAGAATTGAGCAATAAAAATCTTGTAAATTCAATCTCAATGATTTCTTATCTTGTCTTAGATATTTAATTATTGTTATTAAACTCAATCTCTCTTGTTTTCTGTGATCATGAGAGAGATTATTACACAATGCTAATCACTGAATATATTATTAAGAGCTTTGATGGATTATGCCTAGAGAAGATGAACCATACTGCACCCTAGATTAGAGTAGTTAGGCAGATGGCCCATGCCAATCGAAGATAGTCCATGGCTTAGCCTTAATCATATGTTATCTTCTTGACGGATGAAGGTGAGCTTGTAGCCACCGACACCACTTATGCATGATGTAATTCCCCTATAGTTGATTCAATTGACCATTGATTGTGGAGTTAGTGGTGAAGTCAAACACCCTAGATTTCTCTCATATTATCTTCACTATCTGTTTACCTTGATTTATTTTATTTTATCTTTTTAATTAATTTAGTTTAAAAAATCAGAATTCTTTCTTTATAAATTAAATGAGAATTAATTCCGTATTCCAACTCATTAGACCATAATCCCTGAGGTACGATACCCCTTTCGATAGCCCTATTCTGCAAAGAATTCGTTCTATTGCGAAGTGTGGAAAATTTTAATTGATATACTTTTTGAGTCACACTCACACACGAATCACCTCTACATAGTAGTCAGGTCATCAGGGGAGTGGTCAGGCAGGATGGGGCATACAGGGTCGTACCAATGCTATTACTCCAGTCGAGACTTTTGTGAGTTCATTAGTTATGAGAGGTATCTTTCTTGTATATAGCTTGTGGGCTAGAGTTTTAATTGATTTGGGTGCTTCACATTCCTTTATATCAAGTGTTTTTGCTTCTGCATTGGGGTTAGAGGTGTCAACCTTGGATAGAGCCTTGTGCATTGATACACCAGTTGGGGGTAGGGTGATCCTGAATATCATGTGTCGGGCATGTGAGATAGAGATAGGAAATTGGTGGTTGGTATTTGATTTTGTGCTTTTAGAGATACGAGTTTTGATGTCATTCTTAGAATGGATTGGTTATCTTCATTTAGAGCCAATAGAGATTGCTACCGAGGAAGAGTGTCAGTGTGTACACCCAAAGGAGATTATTTTTGCTTCGTGGGAAAATGGAGTGATCATTCTTCATCGCTTTATGGACTATGGGGTCAGGATGGTTATGGTTTTTTCCTAGCTAGCCTTGTGACCTAGGAAGGAGGAAACTTTGGGATCTTTTCCGAAGTAGTTTGTGACTTTGAGGATGTATTTCTAGAGGAGTTGATAGAATTGCCTCCTAGGTGAGAGGTGGAGTTTACCATTGATGTCATAGCGTATACGACACCCATTTTGATGGCACCGTATTGAATGGTACTGGCTAAATTAAAGGAGTTAAAAGAGCAATTAGAGGACCTAAGGGCAAAATTTTTTATACGTCCAAGCGTATCACCTTGGGGAGCACCGGGCCTATTTGCTAAGAAGAAGGATGGGTCACTACAGTTATGTATTGACTACCGGAAACTAAACCGTGCAATGATTAAGAACAAATATCCTTTGCGAAGGATAGATAATTTGTTTGATCAATTAAGGGAGCGAAGTGTTTCTCCAAGATTGATTTGAGGTCGGAGCATTACCAATTGAGAGTTAAGGAAGAAAATGTCTCGAAGATGGCCTTTTAAACATGGTATGGTCATTATGAGTTCCTTGTGATGCCTTTCGATTTGACAATGCACCAGTGACATTTATGGACTTAATGAACTAGGTGTTTAGTGCATTCCTTGACGACTATGTAATAGTGTTCATGGACGATATTCTTATATATTCTTCATCAAGGGGAGGAACACGAGAATCATTTGAGGATAGTGTTGCAAATTTTAAGGGAAAATTGGTTGTATGCCAAATATGAGAAGTGCGAGTTTTCGCTACCGGAAGTGAAGTTTCTTAGACATGTGGTTTCAGGAGAGGGAGTTTCTGTGGATCCTTCCAAGATGGAGACTGTAATGGATTGGGAACGTCCAAAAAATGTATTTAAAATTTGGAGTTTCTTGGGGTTAGTCGGCTATTACTGGAGATTTGTGGAGGATTTCTCACAGTTAGCAGCACCTATGATGAGACTTACTAGTAATGGAGTTAAATTTGTATGGAATGAAGCTTGTGAGCTTTCTTTCCAGGAATTAAAGAAGAGATTGATTGTCGCTCTAGTTTTAGTGATTCTGGAACATGGGTTGAGATACGTTATATATTGTGATACTTCACGTGAGGGATTGGATTATGTGTTAATGCAAATGGGAAGAGTTATTGCTTATGGGTCATGACAATTGAAGACTCACGAGCAAAATTACCATACTCATGATTTGGAATTAGTGGTAGTTATTTTCGCACTAAATGGGTGGAGACATTACTTGTACGGGGAGTAATTTAAATTCCTCTCCGATTACAAGAGTCTCAAATATCTCTTCACACAAAAGGATTTGAACTTTAGGCAACGGAGATGGGTTGAATACATGGAGGATTATAACTTTGATCTTCAGTATCATCCGTGAAAGACCAATGTAATAGCCAACGCGTTGAGTAGAAAGCCACACAGAATGTTAGCTAGTATTGCCATTCAAGAATGGAAGATCATGGAAGACATAGCGGAGTTGGGCTTTTACTTTAGAGAAGATAGTTAACCTACTACCTTGTTTAGTCTTGTTACTCAACCGACCTTGGTTAATGAAGTAATTGAGGCACAAGGGCAAGATGAGGAAATAAAGGTTATTCACGCTCAAATTTCTGGTGAAAAGGTTGTGGAAGGTTGGTCTTTGCATAAGGATGGAATCTTATGGTTCAAAAGAAAGATGTATGTACTTATTCCATATAGGGAGGGTATTCTTCGGGAATTCCACAATTATAGGCTGGCGGTGCATCCTGGTGGGACAAAGATGTATCACAACCTAAGGCGACAATATTGGTGGAAAAGAATGAAGAAGGATGTGGCTAAGTGTCTCACTTACCAATAAGTGAAAGCCGAACATCAAAGACCGGCTGGTTTGTTATAACCATTGCCAGTGGAAGAATGGAAATGGGAGCATATCACCATGGATTTCATGACAGGACTTCCGAGGTCATAGAGAGGACATGATGTCATGTGGGTCATAGTCGACAGATTAACTAAAATGGCTAATTTTCTGCCTATTCGAGTCACGGATGGTGTAGAGAAATTCAGTAAGTTATATGTGGAGTAGATTGTGAAGCTTCACGGAGTGCCAGTGTCTATTGTTTCAGACAGAGATCCTAGGTTTACTTCACAGTTTTGGCAGAATTTTCAGTTATCCCTTGATATAGGGTTGCACTTTAGTACAACTTTTCATCCTTAGACTGATGGTTAATCGGAGCGTACCATTCAAATATTGGAGGATATGTTGAGAGCTTGTATCTTGAATTTTGGAGAAAATTGGGAGGACCATTTGTCATTGGTGGAGTTTGCCTATAACAATAGCTACCAAGCTAGAATAGAACTGGTACCTTTTCAGGCATTGTCTGGTAAGCTGTGTAGGTCACCGATTTGTTGGATCGAGGTGGGGGAGACAGTTGCGTTGGGACCGAATATAGTTTATGAGACAACAGAAAATATTAAGTTGATTCAACAAAGGTTAACCATGGCAAAAAGTAGACAGAAAAGCTACTCCGATCAGAGGAAGAGACCTTTATCATTTGAGGTGGGAGACCACATGTTTCTCAAGGTTTTTCCATGTAAGGGGTTGATGAGATTCGGAAGGGGTTATGAGTTATTGCCAAGGTTCATAGGACGCTTCAAAATATTAGAATGTGTTAGTGAAGTGGCTTACCGGTTAACTTTGCCACCACAATTTGAAGGTGTTCATAATGTCTTCCATGTTTTCATATTGAGAAAATATGAGCCAGATCTGTCACATATTTTGGGCTGGACAGACATTGAGGTTATGGAAGACGTGTCATATGAAAAGCGACCGGTGGTGATTCTTGACACTAGAGATCAAGTGTTGAGGGGGAAGACCATTCCTTTGGTCAAGGTTTTGTGGAGACACCACAGACTAGAAAATGCTACTTGGGAACGAGAGCAAGAAGTTTGATCCAAGTACCCGAACTTGTTTCTTCCACAAGGTATGTCCAATTTCAGGGATGAAATCTCCTAAGGTGGGGAGGTTGTAGAGATCCTAATTTTTTTTTTGTTTATTTTTCTGAAATAGAAATTTAAATGTTTTGGATATGCTATGAGTATAATTTATATATGTGGGGACTAGTTTAGGAATCTGAAGAGATTTGTGAGCCATTCGGCTAATTTCAAAATTTTAGGTCATCGGGACTCGGGACAAGGGTTGGGTAGGCCCAGGAATCCGAATATTTTTTTGAGAAATTTTATTTTTAGTTATAGACCAATTAGAATATATAGAGAGACGTAGAAGTGATTTCGAGTCCATAACTTCTTTCAGATTCCACAACGGAGTTCGGGAAGGTATATGAAGTGAGTAAAGACATTTTAGTCTTTTATGGGTGGAGCTTATAAATATCAAGAGACAAATATTTCAGCCACTATTTCTCTCTCTAAACAGCCACCCAAGCTCCTCATTCTCTCCTCTTTGAGTTTTTCAACTTCTATCTAGATTTAGAAGTGCTAGGGTTTGATTTAGAGGACGTCGAAGATGGAAAGTACGTTCTACGTGACAAGGGTTTTTTTACAACTGAAAAATTCACGATTAGACAACCTTGAGGGTAGTGAAAGTGTGGGATAGCTTGAAACTAAATCTATTGAGGTAGGGGTGTATGTTGTGCCTTCTAAATTCAAGTTTAATTTCATTTTTAGAGTATAAAATGATTTTTTTCATGTAATATATGATGTATATAGAATCCTAGGTTGCCATTCTTATTCTATATGGTTCTACATATGTTCTTCTTGCTAGAAATGGCTAGTATATGCTTAGAATGACATGAATTGGTCATATGTGCAATGTGGGGCATGAGTTGCATATATGGGGTTTTTGGGGAAAAATAATGAAAACTTAATTTGGGGGTTAAACTTATATATGTGTCTTATGATTCTTTTGTGACATGCTAGAATTAAACTAGGATATACAATGGGTGCAATGAATCAAATTTGTGAATGTGTGTGCAAAATGTGAAATATTTTGTGTGAGTGTGGGGTGTGTCTCAGAGTTGGTTCATGGAAAAGTAGTCAGGAAAAATATCCCTGGGGGTTGAAAAATCTCAAACTTCCACAAGATGGGTTGGTTACCAGTGGATTAGTAGCCCTAAAATAACTAGAATTGAGATATAGAACTTTGGTACGAATCTTGTGTGTGGGTGAGTGTGAACCAAATTCGAGAGTGTGTATGAGTTTTATGTGTAGCTTATATGAATTTACATGACTTGTGTAGATTTTAATCCAATTTTGATTATCTCATATGTCACATATATGATGGAAATGTGCATTATGCATGAATTATCTTTATATGGTTATCAAGTTATAATTGACGTATATGCCATGACTTGAGTGAATTGAGCGTATGAGCTTGTGATTAGAATGCTAAGGAGCATGACACGTAGTTTGTCGAGCATGATTTATGTTTTATGCATTGAACATGAAATGTGGGCTTGAATAAATTGCACGATATTGTAACCTTAAGCTCGTTGAAATTGCTCATCCCTCTACACTAACACTTTCTGGACATAGCAAGAAAGTGGTTGAGGATGCACCACCTTGAGATGGATATAGAGTCGAAGAACTCTATCTTTTTGGATTTTTTGGGTTAAGACTTGTATGTAGGTGTCCATGCTAGTTTCTGGCATATGGACTAATCTAGAAACGATGTTTGTACAGTTGGATGGTAGATATGTATGATAATTTCTATGTATTCTCTATGTGTACTAAGTCTACAACTTTTGAGGATAGTATAAAATATATGTTTTTGAAGTATGTGTAAGGAAATGTATATGATGAAGTAGAAATCCACCCCGAGCTAGTCAAATGCCAACCTATAAAAAGACAAGAGTAGGGCAGTCGGAAGGGCATGGTGCCAGCCGACTGTACTCCGACGATCAAGACAGATATCGAAAAGACTTGTTAAAGCTAGAAAGGCACTTTAGAGAGTATTAATTGCATACCTGGTATATGGACCACCTCTGTATTTATATCGGTCAAGTTGGAATGTGTCTTAGTAGGAGACTGGCTCTTCAGTCCCCCAGACTTATCTAGAGATAGAAAATTCCTAGTCAAAGTTCATCTCTCACCCACGTCATACGTTTTACAATTGGAGTCAAATATTCTATCAGATGCCCCCTGTTTATGAGGGTCGCTTGTCAGACCTTACGAACACCTCAACTGGCCTGTGTTGTGAGTGTATCAATTACAAACACCTCAAGTGGGTGATGCGTGTGTTATGAGTGTATCAATTAAAATTACCACACTTCACAATAGAACGAATTCCTTCCAGAAAATGGCTATCGAAAGGGGTGTTGAACCTCAGGGATTATGGTTTGAATGAGTTGGTACTGAATTAATTCTAATTAAATTTTAAAGAAAAGAATTCTAATTTTTATATTTGAATTAACTAAAGAAACAAATAAAATAAAACAAAAGTAAATAGAGAGAGTAGAAAATATATGAGATAAATCTAGGATATTTGACTTCACCACTAACATCACAATCAATGACTAATTGAATTAACTATGGGGAATCATACCATGCATAAGTGGTGTCGGTGGCTACAAGCTCACCTTCATCTGTCAAGAAGATAACATATGATTAAGGCTAAGTCATGGACTATCTTCGATTGGCATGAGCCATCTGCCTAACTACTCTAATAGGGTGCAGTATGGTCCATCTTCTCTAGGCATACTTCATCAAAGCGTATAATAATATATTCAATGATTACCATTGTGTAATAATTGCTCTTATAATTACAGAAAATAAGAGAGATTGAGTTCAATAACAACAACTAAATATCTAAGACAAGATAAGAAATCATTGAAACTGAATTTATAAGACTTTTATTGCTCAATTCTATAATAAGAATCCTCTAAATTACACAATCTATGCATGTATATAAAGGTCCCTAATAATTAAAACAATCAAACCATTGATGCTTAGTTAGGGCTACATCAAAACCCTAGTGGATGAACTAGCTGCTCATGGTAGAAGAAGAAGCTTCAACGGTTGAGGAAGAATGCATCGTCTTTATGAATTACGCGTAAGACTTCGTTCTCCAATGATTCTTCACTCCAAAGCTTTGTAAAGTATGTCTTCAATTCTGTCCAAAGTCTTTCCAAAACTCCCTCAAAACAACCTTCAATTCGCCACTTTATGCATCAAGAGAATACACCAAAGTCCTAATCCAATTAGGAATTAATGCTGGGTTTTTTCTGCTGACATTTGGCCTAACTTTTTACTCACTAGAAGTCCGATTCACGAAATTTTTGTGAAATACAAAAGTGTGCAGAATCGAATTTCGTTTTAATAATATTGAAATTAAGTCAATTTGAAGCTCGAAAATAATACTTTTGGTCTGTTTTCCAAAATAGGATTAAAATTGTATTAAGCGCAGAATTGGGCTTCAGGCCCATAACTTTCTTAAGCAGTTGTAATTCTCTTGAACCTCTTCCATGGGCTGATTTGAGTTGAAATAAAGAGTTGAATGGATCCATTTGATGTAGGCTTCATCTAACCCTCTTACATGTCATCTTTAAAAGCCCAAAATCATGATTTTAACTGAAATAATCATTAAGGCCCTAAAGATACAGAAAAATTAAAACAAAGTAAATTCACAAAATAATCTATTACTAAGAGAATAAAATACGCAAGTTAAGAGGCTAGGATGCGAAACATTCAACGCCGATCACACCCCCAAACTTACATATTGCTAGTCCCTTAGCAATATAATAAAATAAAACTAAAAGAAAGGAAACTAACTAAACAAACTAAACTATCCAAACTCCACTTTCGTGGAAGAAACAATTGCATTTAGCATATGCAACAAGCCTTTAAACCCCTAGGTTCCCCCTAGTAGACGAGTTATAGTCTCGTAAGGGTTTTCAGAAATGTTACCCACAAACATTCAAAATTCTGTTTCAACATTAATCAAGAAGAAGATTACAATATATAGTTACAAACTTACACTCAAGAATAATTTCAAACCTTCAAATTTTACAATTCAAATCAATGGTCCCCATACATAATTCACATTAACATATCTCAAAATAACTAACTCTAGTTCCCTCATGAAAAGTGAACTAGCAGTCATCTCATGTAGCATAATCCAGTTTCGAATATATTAAGTCACATACCCCTTCAACTCACTAGCTCCCCTTATTAAAATCATACTTCTAAACATGAATACATTACTTTTTCATTATTTTCATCATTCTTTTTTTCATTGCTTTATTGGTTGTGCAATGTCTTGATCTATTAAGCTTTTTGAAAGATCCATGTAGCAAGCTTTCAGTCAGTGACTCCCAAAATAGATGGCTTTAGGGCACTAGGCGTTAAGACAGCCCGAAGAACCTAATTACTCGAATTAGTCAAGCAACAAATCAAGACAACCAATGCTCATCTTTTCTCACCCTTTTACTTTTGACGCAAACACTCCGTGCTTCCTAAGGCATAGAGGCCCAGTTACTCATAAAAAAGATCAAATTGATTTGCTATTCAACACATATTTCTTTTTCCTTTTTTTATTTTTATTTTTCATTGAAGTCAACTAAACACATCATCAGTACTCATTCTAAAGAGATATTATTTAATATCAAGCATATGTAACATAATAACTCAGAGCCAAAGTTTATACCTCACAAAATTATGCTAGTGTGTCTGTGCATGTGAGGAAACTAAAACCAATCACCCCAAGGCATGTTAATGCAAACAATGATTAAAACCACATAATTTAAACCATAGTTTCCAAAAATTCAAAACATACCCAAGAATTGTAAGTTACGCACCTATATAAGGTACTAATCCCTTGAAAAATGTAAAAACATTCTATCTAAAAATAAAACAAAAGAAAATAAAATAAAAAACTAAGAAAATAAAATAAACAAAAATCCTAAACAAGAAGATTTTAAAATTTTTTTCCCCATATTGCAATAAAGCACATAAATAAGGCATTGCCTCACCCCCAAACTTAAATTGTACATTGTCCTCAATGTACTCCCAATCGAAGCATAGAGAAGAGTAAGAACGATATTACCAGGAATTCGAAGAAGTAGTGGCTAAGAAATATAGCAAACCAGTTGTATGAAGGCAAAGCAAGCACACCCCCAAACTTGGATGCAACAACCTATCAAAACAAACCACTATACCCCAAAGACCAAGTGAAATAATATGGGTGAAAATAAATATGAAAAATTCATAAATAAATAATAAAAAAAACTAATTTTGTATTTTTTTTATAACTAAATATAGAAAGAAAAATAAAAAAAAATTAAAAAAAAAACTAAAAATAAAATCAAATACACAAGATAGTTACCTCCTAATTAAGGATGTGGTGGTGACTGAGCATCTAGATTTAGGTTCGCCTGGCGCATCAAAGCACACAAAATCCTTCTTATCTCTAGCTGATCTTGGCGAGTCTCATGAAAGTGATCTGCCATCTCTGTCTGCATAGTTCCAAACTGCACAGAGACCTTAGTTTGTAAGGTACCAAACTGGACAATCAACCCAGCAATCTGCCCCTCTAAATAATTATAATCATGTCCACCAACTTATGCATGGACATCCTCTGCTTCTGCTTCCATCTCCTCAGGATTCTCCACCGGTGGTAGTATGTCTACAGCTTCTCCTTCCTATGCCAATCTGGATACTTCACCTGGTGCAACAATGACTCTTTGATGCATATGAGATTGGCTCATGTTCCAATCATGTGTGCCATAATTAATATCTCATGGAAAAGCAAGCTCGTCCTTATTAACTACATATCCCTATGCAATGAGAATTGATGAATGATAGTAGGGAATGGAAACTCCTACTCACTTGGACTGTCCGGTGTCTTAGCCACAACCTTAGAATAAAACTTCTTAATTTGGCCCTAGACAATCTGTGGGAATGATAAGCAATGCCCAAAGTGTATGGCATATAAAGCTCGAAGGAACTTTTGATGCTTCTCAGTTTTATGTCCAATGGGAAACACATTCTTGTACAAAATAGCATCAAGGAACCATAGATGACTTGGCATAGAAGACTTTGAAGCTATATTATGTTTTGGCCCAGAGAATTGGTTAGCACACAACCGTGCAACCAAATTACCCACCAATAAATCATCGGGTAAAAGAGTGTAGATATTGGTCAAATCAATCGTGCATTCACGAGGATAGCCCATGGCAACGGTAATGGATGACATATCTACCTAAACTTGTGTTCCATCCACCGAAGAAATAAGCACACTCCGCTCATCAGGTCTTGGCATTAAGTTCTGATAAAAGACTTTGACAAGCCTCGGGTATATAGTAGTAGATGTTAGAATAAAAATCAAAGCAGCCTGACGACGACGGATGTCAGAAATACCCCATCGTGTTTTGGGAAACATGGCATACAGTTCAGAGATATCAAATGTTGCTTCAAAATTCAAGGCTCTTGGATGCCATCTCTCATGAATTCCATCTCGGTGAGATCTTGAGGAAACGGGCGTTGGATCATATCGTGCTCGGCGAGGATTGCGCGAGCTTGAGGCACCTTAGTTACTTGCTCTCTTTGGTGCCATAGAAATAGAAAAATTTTGGTTGAGAAATTTAATCAAACACTTGGCGTGTATAATAAAAGTTTCTCCTTCAACCTTTTCTTTTGGAAACTTTTTCATCCCAAATTGAACAATTCAATCCACCAATTATGTCCCTCAGACTTGGTCTTCAAAAGCCCTCAAAAAGATTGGCACAATTTTGCAAATAAAAACTCTACTTACTTTGATGAAGAACTTGAGAAAGTAAGAGTTTTCTTGAGAACTAGTGATGATCAATCCAATTTTGATGTTGATGTTGATGATGATCAATGATAAATACTTATATGATAATCACCAATTGAAGAAAATAGATTCCCAATTGATGTAGGAGTCAAATTGGATCACAAAGTTGTCAAGGAAGCAAGTAGTAGCATCATTGTTGGAGAGGGGGGGTCTATATAGAACAAAAATTCAGCCAGCCTCTATATATGCTTAGGCGATCGATCCCCCTTGGATGGGGTGATTGATAGCCCCCCTTCTGGAGGGATCAAGTTGAAAAATTAATGGAGCGATCGATCCCCCTCCAAAGGGGTGATCGATCCCCCTTTTGCTGGCCTATTTTGCATCTATTGCGAAGGGTCGACTGGGAAGGGTATTTTCAAAGTATCCATCGCCCAAGGTCAACTGAGAGCCCATTTTTTCACCCATCTTGAGTCTAAATACCTTGGTACACCTTTTGGTATCCTCTAGAAGCAACTTATACATCAAAAACTCAAAGAAAACACATCAAAACGCAACTAAAATTGAAAGAAAAATTAAGAAAACATAAACTAAAAATTGAAATCAAAGAAAACTAAAAATATCAAAGGATAGAAATACATACAAATCCTACAATTTAACATTCGTAGGTGACGATAAACTCTCTGAAGAAATTAAATAAGATAGACGGGATTCGTCAAGTCAACGGACTCCACTTCTCCTGTCAGCACAAATCCTTCCACACAATGCTTCAACCTTTGCCCATTAACTTTCATCAAAGTATTATCTCAAAAACTCCAAATTTCTACAGCACCGTGAGGAGAAACCAAAATCACTTGAAATGGTCCATCCCACCTTGAACATAAATTCCCGAGAAATAACCAAAGCTTTGAATTAAAGAGCCACAGTTTATCACCTAGAGAGAAGGACTTCCACGAGATATGTCTATCATGGAACACCTTCGTCCTCTTTTTATAAATGTGTGAACTTTTATTAGCATCATGTTTGAATTCTTCTAATTCATTCAATTGTAACTTTCTCTCTTCTCCAGCTCTTTTCGCATCGAAGTTGAATTTTTGGATCGCCCAAAGTGCCTTGTGCTCGATATCTACCGGAAGATGACATACTTTTCCATACACCAACTGATATGGTGACATACCAATAGGAGTCTTGTAAGCAGTCCGATGTGCCCATAGTACCTCACTTAACCATAATGACCAATCTCTTCTATCCAGTCTCACTGTCTTCTCAAGAATGTGCTTGATTTCTCGATGGGACAACTCTACTTGCCCACTCGTCTGAGGATGGTAAGGCGTTGCCACCTTATGTGTCATTGAATATTTAGCAAGCAACTCTCTCAAGAATTTATTACAAAAGTGAGAACCACCATCACTGATCAAGGCTGAAGGAATTCTGAATCGACTAAGAATATTCTCATGCATAAATTTGATTACCACTTTGTGGTCATTGGTTTAAGTCGCAATGGCCTCCACCCATTTGGAGACATAATCCACCCCAACTAGAAAGTACTCGTAGCCAAAAAAGGGCGAAAAGGGTCCCATTAAATCAATTCCCCAAACATCAAAAATCTCAACCACCAGAATGGGGCTCATTGGCATCAATCTCGTCTTGACATCGAACCCAATCTTTGACATCGATCACAAATTTTACAAAAAACATAGGCATCATGAAACAGAGAAGGCCAAAAAAATCTACATTGAAGTACTTTTGTTGTTGTCTTTTTTGCACTAAAGTGACCTCCACATGCTAACGAATGGCAAAACCGAGAACATCTTGAAACTCATGGTCTGGGACACACCACCGAATAATCTAATCTGGACAATATTTGAATAATTCTAGATCCTCCCAAAAGTAATGATGAACTTTAAAGAAGAATCTGTCACGCTCTAGCTTGGTCCAACCTCGTGGCACTTTTCCTATGGCCAAATAAGTCACAATATCTGCATACCACGACATGGAATTGTAGATACTCCAAACAATTGGTCACCCTAAAGTAACTTAGGTGGTCCATCACATATAGAATTTACCACAATCATAGAAAATTGATCTTCTAGCACATTCTCTTTCTTCTTCTTTTCTTGAACCTCTATTTTATCTTGAGGTTCACACTCATGTACCGAATCTATGAAGAAAACATCAGACTGGTCTAGAGGGTTCTCAACAGCATTGAAAATATTAAGCTTGACCTTCATGTTGCCAAATGAGATGTCCATGATCCCCGACCTACAATTTATGCACGCATCGGCAGTAGCTAAGAAAGGTCAATCAAGGATTACTGGAATGTGCCTCCTTGGGTTATGAACTGGCTCAGTGTCAAGTACAATAAAATCAACTAGAAAGTAAAACTTATCCAGTTTAATGAGCACATCTTCAATGACCCCTCGGGGTTGCTTTGTTGATCTATCTGTAAATTACAACACCACTAAAGTAGGCTTCAATTCTCCCAAGCCTAGTTGTAGATAAACAGAGTAGATCTAAATCAAGAAGAGCTTTATCAAAATGGTGCTCCCCAATGATGCATGAGATAGTTGGAGCACCAGGATCTTTGTACTTAGGAGGAGTGCACTGTTGAATTATAGAACTCATTTGTTGTGGCAGCATCACTTTCTTTGGCACATGACTTTTAGAACGCCTCTTCTGAGTGCACAAGTCTTTCAAAAAATTTGCATAAGGAGGAATCTTCTTAATGGCATCAATGAGTGGTATATTAATTTTCTCTTGTCGAAATACCTCCATCATGTCATGCAGCTTATCCCTTTGCTTTTCCAATTTAGATGCTTCAAGAAAACGTTGTGGGAAATGAGCCTTGGGCTCATAAGAATTTTCAGCATTTGGACTTTTGGTTACTTCGTTTTCTTCTTTCTTTTTCCCCACCTTGTTATCAATCACTTTGCCACTTCTCAAAGTGGTAATGGCTTGAACCTGCTCATGGTGTGGGTTACTTCTCAAAGCTTGCATCCCTCTAGGATTAGGAACTGATTGACTAGGGAGCTTCCCTTCTTCTCTTCTGCTCAATGCATTAGCAAGCTGTCTAAACTGAGATTCTAGTTTGGAAATAGATTGTGAATGAGACTGTACCAGTTGAGCTGTAGATTACACTACTTCTACAATGGAGTCGAGCTTCTCAAACTTTGCTAGGGCAAGTGTCAGCTTGTCTTCAATAGTAAAAAAATTTTGTGCTATAGGAACTTGTGTCTGATATTGTTGTTGAGGTACATAATTCCTAGGCTGATATGTAGATTGCATTGTTGCTTCGTAGTTATTGTAAGAAAAACTAGAATGATTCCTCCATGTTGGATTATAAGTATTACCTCGTGGAGGATTCATTGGTCTAGTGAATGCAGCTTGGACTTACTCATGTTAAATTTTAGAAAATTATCCAATTGAATATGTATAGGACTAGAATAAAATTCACAAGGGCCTAGCAATGAAGGAATTGAAGTAGAAGGAGCTTGATTGGTAACCATAATAGCTGCTACCTTCTGTGTAATTAAATCAATGTCGGTTGGCATAGCTTTTGTAGCACCAACCTCAAAACTCCATCAGTCTTCCTTGTAGTGGTAGGTCTGGTAGAATGAGTAGAGGATATATGTTGTAGAGAGTTATCATAAATATTTTCAAATAAGGTCTATGCCTCTTCTTCACTCTTCAACATAAAAGTACCTCCACAAGACACATCAACCATCTGTCTGTTGGCTTCTATAAGCCCTTCATGGGAACTCTGCACTAGTTGTCACTTAGGAACCTGATGATGAGGACACTTCCTAAGAAGGTCCTTGAATCTCTCCCACGTATCATAAAATTGTTCCCCCTCATATTAGGAGAAACTAGTGATAGCACGTCTGAACTGATTGGTCTTCCCTATCGGAAAATACTTCTTAAGGAACTCATATTGCATCTGAGTCCAAGTCGTGATAGAACCTGCCGGTAGAGAATTGAACCAATACTTTGCTTTATCCTTCAGGGAGAATGGAATAAGTCTCATTCTGAAAGCATCTTCAGAGAAGTTGTGGATTTTGGTAGTTGAGCACACTTCAATGAATTCATCTAGATGCTTATAAGGGTCCTCTTGAGTTAGCCCAAAATAGGATGGTAGCATCTGAATAATGCTGGACTTGATCTCATAATTCTGTGCTGTGACATTGGGCAGTTGAAAACTGGCTGGTGAAGTGTATGTCTCAGGAACATAGTAGTCCTTAAGTAATCTAGCCCTTTCTATAGCAGCATTAGGAACAAGGTTGTTATTCCTTTCTTCCGCCATGTCTTCAATGAATTCTTTCTTTTGCACAATGGTATCAACAGGGATGTTCCTCTGTTGTCTAAGAGTACGTTCAGGTTCAGGATCAAGAGGAATCAAACGATCAACCACAGAACGACGACCATGTATATATTAATAAAAGTACTTGAAAATAAAACAAAAACAAAATATAAAAATTTCCTAAACTAAAAATCCAATTAAAATTAATTTTGTAAAATCCAATCAATCAAATAGATAATCCCCAGCAATGATGCCAAAAATTGATGCGTGTGTTGTGAGTGTATCAATTAAAATTACCACACTTCGCAATAGAACGAATTCCTTGCAGAATATGGCTATCGAAAGGGGTGTCGAACCTCAGAGATTAGGGTCTGAATGAGTTGGTATGGAATTAATTCTAATTAAATTTTAAATAAAAGAATTCTAATTTTTATATTTGAATTAACTAAAGAAACAAATAAAATAAAACAAAAGTAAATAGAGAGAGTAGAAAATATATGAGATAAATCTAGGGTATTTAATTTCACCACTAACAACACAATCAATGGTCAATTGAATTAATTATGGGGAATCTTATCATACATAAGTGGTGTCAGTGGCTACAAGCTCACCTTTATCCGTTAAGAAGATAACATATGATTAAGGCTAAGTCATGGACTATCTTCGATTGGCATGGGCCATCTACCTAACTACTCTACTCTAGGGTGCGGTATGGTCCATCTACTCTAGGCTTACTCCATCAAAGCGTATAATGATATATTCAATGATTACCATTGTGTAATAATTGCTCTTATAATCACAGAAAATAAGAGAGATTGAGTTCAATAACAACAACTAAATATCTAAGACAAGATAAGAAATCATTGAAACTGAATTTATAAGACTTTTATTGCTCAATTCTATAATAAGAATCCTCTAAATTACACAATCTATGCATGTATATAAAGGTCCCCAATAATTAAAACAATCAAACCATTGATGCTTAGTTAGGGCTACATCAAAACCCTAGTGGATGAACTTGCCGCTCATGGTAGAAGAAGAAGCTTCAATGGTTGAGGAAGAAGGCATCATCTTCATGAATTACGCGAAGACTTCATTCTCCAATGATTCTCCGCTCCAAAGCTCTGCAAAGTATGTCTTCAATTCTATCTTAAGGCTCTCCAAAACACCCTCAAAACAACTTTCAATTCACCACTTTATGCACCAAGAGAATACACAAAAGTCCTAATCCAGTTAGGAATTAATTAGGTTTTCTTGCAGCACTAATCAAGTGGGTTTTTTCTACTGACATTCGGCCCAACTTTTTACTCACTAAAAGTCCAATTCACGAAATTTTCGTGAAATATAAAAGTGTGCAGAATCGAATTTCGTTCGACTAGCATGAAAATTAAGTCAATTTGAAGCTCAAAAATAACACTTCTGGTCAATTTTCCAAAATGGGATTAAAATTGTATTAAGCACAGAATTGTGCTTCAGGCCCATAACCTTCTTAATCAGCTGTAATTCTCTTGGACCTCTTCCATGGGCTAATTTGAGTTGAAATAAAGAGTTGAATGGATCCATTTGTTGTAGGCTTCATCTAACCCTCTTACATGTCATCTTTAAAAGCCCAAAATCGTGGTTTTAACTGAAATAATCATTAAAGTTTTGAAAATACATAAAACACTAAAATGAAGTAAATTCACAAAAGAATCTATCACTAAGAGAATAAAATACGCAAGTTAAAAGGCTAGAATGCGTAACATTCAACGCCGATCAGTGGGCCTCGAACTTATGAGTTCTAAAGACTGAGCTGTTCTTTTTATAGACTGTCCTTTGGCTTGGGCCCATCCCTTGGATAGGAGAGTGCCTCTCCATTGGATAAGATAGGGCCCATCCCTCGGATAGGATAGGCCTGTCCCTCGGATCGGATAGGGCCCTATCCCTTGGATAACAGTCCCTTGGATAGGATAGGGCCTATTCCTCAGATCAGATAGGGCCTGTCCCTCGAATAGGGTCTGTCCTTTGGATAGGATAGGGCTCATCCTTGGATAGGGCCCGTCCCTTAGATAGCCAGTTGCTAGGAACTAGTATTGGGACCTATCTTGGCCAGTTTCTAGGAGTCGGCCTTAGCTAGTTATACGTTTTGGCCTTCTCTGGGTGAGTTGTAGGGGCTAGCAGCTGGCTTGGATAGTTCCTTTGGGGTTCAACCTAGTACGGTTCCTCAGGCTTGTCCTAGACGATTCCTAAGGCTTGGCCCCAGACGGTTTTGAGGGCTTGGTCTTTTTTTTTTTTTTTTGCCTTGGTGGACCCAACCTTGGCCTGATCCTCTTGGGCCTGGCTGGTTGGTTCCTTTTGGGCCATTGGCCAGATCCTAGGATCCGACCTTTAGTTAGTTCCTAGGATCCTTGGCCATATCCTTTTGGGCTTGACTTTGGCCGATTCCTAGGATCCTTAGCCAGATCCTCTTGGGCCTGGCCAGTAGGTTCCTCTTGGGCCCGGCCAGTCGAATCCTAGGATCTGGCCCTTAGCCTAATCCCAGGATCCTTGGCCGTATCTTCTTGGGCCCAGCCTTAGCCAGTTCCTAGGATCCTTGGCCGGATCCTTTTAGGCTCGACCTTGGCCAGTTTCTAAGATCTAGTCTTAGCCGGTCCGATCTCTTCTTGGGCCTAGCCCTTGGCCGGGCTCTCGGGCTTGGATGGTCTAGCCTAGGTTGGTATATAAGAACCCAATTTATATAAAAAATAATTGTTGTTCTGAATAATTGAACCTTAGCTAATAAGCTTTAATAGTATCATTCCAACCATCATGCCAATGACTTCTTTGGTTAAGAAAGCTTAATTAATAAACCTTCATAACATAGCTCTTGATAAAGCAATGCGACAACCTTTGCGAGACTTATCCACCGTTTGCTAAAATTTCTTTTAACGGGTTGTGCCCCCGTAGGGTCGGTTGATAATGTTCTAGGGATTAATTATCCTATTTTTTCTATTAAAGGCCCTCTATCCCCCGTGAGGCTATTTGATAATGTTCTTAGAATTAATTCATCTAGTCTTTTTCATTAAAGGCCCTTTGCATAGGTGTGTCCCTGTAGGCTATGTCCCCGTAGGGCTGTTTGACAATGTTCTTGGAATTAATTCATTCCGCCTTTTTCATTAAAAGCCTTCTATAGAGGTGTGTCCCCGTAGGGCTATTTAACAATATTTTCAGAATTAATTCATCCTGCCTTTTTCATTAAAGGCCCTCTGCAGAGGTGTGTCCCCATAGGGCTATTTGAAAATATTCTCAAAATTAATTCATCCCGCCTTTTTTCATTAAAGGCCCTCTATTAGAGGTGTATCCTTGTAGGGCTGTTTATTCACTTTTTGTTTTAGTTATAACAAAATATTTTGAAATAAAAGGACTGTTATTGAAATTTTAGTAAAAAATAGAGAGTTATTTAAGAAAAACCTCAGAGCTATTGTTCTAAGGCTCGATACTAAACTAAGTTTCAGTTGGAACTATTAAAGTAAATGTAACTTTTTAAAAAAAGTCTTACAGATAGTATTTCCTCAGATGCTCAGTATTCCAAGGATGTGGCAACTGCCTCCCTTCCAATGTCTCTAATCAATATGCCCCTTGTCGTTGAGTTTGGATAACTCTGTACGGGCCCTCCCATTTAGGAGCCAATTTTTCAGTGCCTGGGGGTTTGATAGCCTGAGTTACTTCATAGAGGACTAGGTCTCTAAGTTGAAAACTTGGCCTCTAGGTTAAAAACTCCTCTGCTTGGCTCGAGCGCTGTAGTACTAGGACATGGCTAGCTGATACATCGCCACCTATACTTGGGCCTGTTTTTTTTTTATTTTTGACTTCTATGCCCTCTACACTTATTCTGACATCTTTTTCTCTTTCAGGGAAGTGACGTAGCACTCTCAGGAAGTGACTTGATCTCTCCTTAGTTCCCCAATACTATAGTCAGTAGGGAATCGCACAAGGAGATAGTAAATGGGGGTTACTGCTCTCATGCGTTCTACATGGCTCTTCCCATGATAACATTGTACGTAGACCGATAATCTACCATAAAGAAAGTCATCATTTTAGTGACTTATCTTGGACTTGTACCAGCAGTTATTAGAAGGTCAACGATACTGAGTGGAGAGAGTTTCTCCCTAGAAAATCCTATAAGTGGAGATTTAGTAGGCTTGAGCTTTTCCCTACCAATTTTCATCTGGTCAAAAGCCCCTACAAACAAAATGTTAGCCGAACTGCCATTGTCAATCAATACTTGCCTAATTGTAGAATTAGAAATAATCAGCGTGACCACTAGGGCATCGTCATATGGTTGCTGAACTCCCCTCGCATTGGCCTCTGAGAAGGTTATGATTTGATCATCCAGTCGAGGGTGCTTGGCCTGAAGGGGTGATTGGTTGACCTTGCCCACTTTATAGAAACTTCTGACTTTCCTTATGCGGGTTGTACGAGTCGACTTGGATTCTCTGCCGCTTGTAAGTTCACCCGAGATAACTCTGATTTCCCCCAATAAAGGATTTCTTTGAGTGTTGTCATCTTTACTGTCCCCATCCCATGGGCGGTTCCGTGATCCCCTCTCATCTTTGGCCACAAATCTTTGCAGTTGGCCCCTACAAATTATACTTTCAATCTGCCTTTTTAAGTCTATGCACTCATCTGTATCATGCCCATAATCGCAATGAAACCTGTAATACTAATCGCAGGACCTCTTGGGGGAATCAATTCTTAGTTTTGGGGGTCATGCTACTGCAAGGTCACCTTGGATGTAGAGGAGGATTTGACTTATTGACGTGTTTAAGGGGGGTAAAGGTGTTGAATCCCTTATCACGACACAATGCTTTATCGCTCTACTCCCATGACATCCTGACATACTTGGGGTCTCTATCTTCCTCACTAGAATGTCCCCCTCTTTTCCTATCTGCCTTTCTTGCATCAAGGGCATCCTCTGCATACATGTACTTTTGGGCCTTCATGAGTAGCTCGGACATGTTTTATGGAGGGTGCTTGGAAATTGAGTATAAGAATTTTGAAGGCAGCAAGCCCCCCATGAACACGATAACTGCCACCTTGTTGTCCATAGCATCAACTTGCAACATTTCCTTGTTAAACTGGTTGATATTGTCTCGCAACGATTCCCCCTTAGTTTGTCTCATATTTAGGAGATAGGTAACCGACTTCCTATGTCTCCGGGCAGCAATGAAGTTGTCGACAAATAGATGACTCGGTTATTTAAAATAATGTATAGATGCGGGTTTCAAACTGTTAAACCAGGACCGGGCAAAGCCTTTTAAAGTAGTGGGGAAGGCTTTGTACATGATCTCATCTGGTACTACTTGGAGGTGCATAAGCGCTTGTAGGTTTCCAAGTGATCCAGCAAGTCCTTGGTCCCATCAAAGCTTTCAACAGGGGGCATCTTGAACTTGTTGGGCAATGTACAATCCATTACTCCTGTGGAGAAAGGGAGGTTGGTTTGCTGAACCAGATCTCCCATTGTAGCAGGGCCTTTCTCCTTCATAGCATGAGCCATACTCTCTACCTTGGTTATGAAGTCCTGCATATATATATCATTATAGGAAGCCTCCCCTGGATGCCCTGAGTCTCTATGAGTATGGGTCATAAACCCTGAATCCCCCTGAGCACGAGCTCTCTCTGGCAAGACTAGGTGAGTTAGATTCATCCCCTCTCGATCAATTCTCACTTAGCTTTCGGCTGGGTCATCTACCGAAACTCTACTGTCTTTCCCTATGTCATCCTCTTCTAGATCACCAGCTTGAGGTGACTTCATGATGACACTGGTGCCATAGGAGAAAGGCGCTGCAGGATTGTTGCATTTTGTTGGAGTACCTGAGCTAGATTTTGATTCAAGTTCTGAACCTAGTATTCCAACACTGCTATCAACAAGTTGTGACTTGGAAGGTTATGGCCGATAGGAGGGTCTTGTCTGGTAGGGGGTCATGATCGGTAGGAGGGTCATGTCTGGCTGAAAGATTGTGACCAACAGTAGGATCCTGTCCAGCTGGAGGATTATAACCGGTAAGATCCTGTCTGACTGGAAGATTGTGACCGGCAGGGGGATCTTGTCTGGTTAGAGGATTGTGACTAGCAAGAGGATCATGTCTGGCTATAGTCTGTAGCCCAGATCATAGGTGCATCATGTTTTGTATATAATTCATGTAGAACAATCACGCTTGTGATCGTTTCCCACAGACGGCGCCAACTGATGAAGCAGAAATCCACCTCGAGCTAGTCAAACGCTAACCTGTAAAAAGACAAGTGTAGGGCAGTCGGAAGGACACCGGTGTGGTGCTAGCCAACTATACTTCGACGATCAAGTCAGATATCAGAAAGAATTGTTAAAGTTAGAAAGGCACTTTAGAGAGTATTAATTGCATACCTGGTATATGGACTGCTTTTGCATTTATAGCGGTTAAATGAGAACGTGTCCTAGTAGGAGATTGGCTTTTCAGTCCCCCAGACTTATCTGGAGATAGAAAAGTCCTGGCCAAAGTTCATCTCTCACCCACGTCATATAAATCACAATTGCCACGTCATATATTTTACAATTGGAGTCAAATACTCTATCAATATCAATTTATCATTATGAGATTCAAATGTATTATTTGGAGCATGTGTATGATGGTATATCATTTGTAGATGATTTATATATGCAATGAATGATCCTAGGTTGTTAGGTAGAGATTTGGGCTCAAAATGGGCAATGTATAAGTTTGCTGGAGGTTCTGTAGAGGGCATTTTGCATGTGCAAAATAGCCATTTCGCATGATCGAAACCCATTTTTGATTGTTCGAATTGGTTGCAAAATATTCAAGTTTTTGGGGTCTCTGTAGGGGCAATTTCGCATGTGTGAAATTCTCATTTCACATGTGCGAAAAATTACAGAGTGTCAAAGTTCAGAATATCAAAAAATTTCGCAAGAACTTTGACTGTGCGAAATTTTCGCATGTGTGAATTTTGGATTATGTCTCAACTTCATCCAGGCATAACTTCTTTGTTTTGATTGGAATTGAGTGTGTTTTTTTAAATCGAGTATTTTTGAATCCTTTATCCAATGATGTAGGTTTCAGTTTCAAGTTCCAATCATACAAGGATTTGGATTCTGGAATTAAGTAGTTTATATATGTGGCAAGTTTCTAACTGTTGGGGAATGTAAACAATGTATGATTTTGGATTTTATATATGACATGCATAAGTTGAGCATTGCAAATTACAATGTATGGGTTTTGAGAAAGCTTAGAGATAACTTGTGGGATGAAGTGAATAGTTCACCCCCACTTCCCGTATTGTTTTAGGTATGGGAATTCAAGTTGTGACAGAAATGGTATCCGAGCTTGACCCAACCGGAAGTGTGCCGATGAGGATGTTGACTCTCCAAGGGGGTGGATTGTGATGACCCTTGTGGGCGGGTGTGAGACACTGAGTGAGCTACCACATTGGTAGGCTACAGGGTGCTCAATCCCACATCGCTTGGGTGTGGAATGGGAAAGTGCTATACGTATGTTTATCACCCTTCTATAACACAATGCATTTTAAAACTGTGATGGTCGTAAACCCATCAGAATTTTATCATTAAGTGTGCTTAGCTGAGAGTAGTACTAGAATGGGTGAGCCCCTGAGAAGTCTCTGGTATGGGGGTCAAAAGTTGACAATATTGTGTTAGGATAGGATGGGATGTTAAAATACTAGAATCCATTTCTAACCGTTTATAAAAGATTTCCTACCATTTTAATTTTTGTTTGATCACTAGATTCATAAACTAACCATTTAGTATTTAATCTTTTAGATATTTAGAAAAATCTTTTAACAACTTGAAGCTTTAGTCACTGGGTTTGTAAACTAACCATTTAGATCATCTTCTAACCAATTAGAAATTTTACACAAATCAGAGTGTTCTTCTACTGGATTCATAAACTAACCATTTAGATATTCTATTCTAACAGTTTAGAACTCTATGACAAAAAGATTTAAACTTGAACTTTCATTATGTAGAGACTGGGACCAAATTTGACCGGTTTTTAGATATTTTGTTATTTTCGTCATAAATGCATTTTAAATGATACTATGGATGTTTCGAGAGTGGAAAACATATTTGAAAAGTTTTTTAAAGTTTGTTAAATTTTTTTGGAATATTTGGACAAAGTTGAGATTTTTGGGTCAACGGGGCCCAAAAAGCTGGTCGAGTGGGCCCAGGAATTTGAAAATTTTTAATTTTTGGTTATGGATCAACTGAAATATTTAAAGGTTTAAGGAAGTGATTTCAAATCCGTAGGAGCTTTCTAAATCAAAAACGGAGGTCGGGAGGATACGTTAAGTGCCCCGAGAGCATTTTAGTCATTTCGGCCCAAGAGTCTTTAAATATATGAGATTGGAGACATTCTTACATATCTCTCAAGATATACATCCAGTCAAACCCTCTTCTTCTGTCCCTCTTCATCCCTCTTTTTTCTGTCTTCATTTCGGGAGCCTTAAGGCATGATTCGAGAGTTGCTTAAGAAGGACAACTTGTAGAGCTTAGCAAGAGCTTCGGTTTGAACCGAACAAACTCGAGTTTTGACAAGGTGGAACTTGGTGGGATTCTTGCAAAGTGATTGGAAAGCCTTCAAATTTGAGGTAGGGGTGTTATTTCTCTCTTAGTCATCGATTCTAGTGTTTCAGTGGATTTGGGGAGGTTTTGGTTGTGTTAGCATGTGAGTGAGTATGTTAGGATTTGGTGGTTTATCTTTCCCTCTCATAATGTGTTTGTACATGCTAGGAAGATGCATATTGTGATATATGTGATGTATTGTGTCTTGATATTTTTTAAAAGTAAAATAACTTGAAATTGTACGAATCTATTGAAGTATAGATTGGCAAGAACAGGTTGAACCCAAGGTAATGCTTTTAAAGAAATACAAACACAAATTCAAATTAATTTAAAACTAATCTAGTTGAACAAAGTTGGTTGATTTGAGAAATTAAATTAACATGTAAATAAAATAACATGATTGAAATCAAATAGATAAAATTATAAAGGTGTCGAATTCCACCACCATTAAATCCATAAAGTTTCAAATATTCATTTATTAGTTCCCAAATTTAGAGTAGCAATCAAGAAATCAATTTATTAGTTACTCAAGATCTAACAATAAAGCACTATGAAAAATATATCAAAAAGGTAGATTTTCCTTCGCTTCACTAGTGTAAAATTCTAAGCATTTTATGAATCAAATTTAATGAAAAACGTCAAATCAAATATTATCACTTTTAAGAAATGTGAGTTACGCGGTGCAAAAACGGTTCAGTTAATTTAGAGTGAGAAGCTAATCCTTAGACCTAGACGGGGGTGAATAGGTCTTCTTGCCCATTTTTTTATGATTGATTAATTTTTCACAATGATTATAAATTAAGCATCCAAACCAATCACAAAATAAATAAAGCAAGTACGGAAATTTAGAAATGACACCAGGATTTTTACGTGGAAACCCTAGGAAGGGAAAAACTATGGGGGTAAAGCCAAAAATCCTAGAGAAACCAATCTACTATCTCAAAGAAAAGTACAACAGACTCTGTCCCAAACTCACACCCACTCCACTCTGACAAGAACTTCGATGTAGAACACCTCAGGCTTACAATTGCGACTCCCACGTCCAACTGCTGCAAATTTCTGGCTAACGTCTCAATTCTTCTAGAAGGGTAGCTGAAATAACAAAAATACTTCATGAGTATTTTGTCCCATTCGTAGTGATCGTTTCTCCTCCTCTTTAGATAAAATCAAGTAGTATTAAGGAACCACTTCTATTGCTCTGATCAAACTATGTAGTCTGATGACGTCTTTGAGAATTCAATTGATTAGATTGTGAAGAGCTTCACAACTTAAACACTCCGTGTGTGTGTTCTCTCAAAAATATAAACAAAGAATTTGGGAAAGAAAATCATTTATAAGAAAAATATCTCAATGCTTTCTCTCTTTAGAATATGAATTTTTATTCCGTTGAAAGCTTAATGAGAGAGAAATCATATGAGGTTTTTATACAAATTAAAAACCCTAGTTTTCCTTGAAAAATAAGTTAAAAACCAATAGAAAAAAAGTTCCCACATTTTTAGAAAGTTTCGGGTCCAAACTGGACTGAATAGGCTTATTCCCTCAGACCAGAGGAATTGAACCAGTTTGGGTTTCACTTGGACTGGTCCATATACTGTAGTAGACTCTTATTGAGTTGAAGAGATCCTTTGGACCGGTCCAGCCTTCACTTGGATCGGTTCAACTGTGTTGATGCTCAATATTGAGGTCTTGAGAGCTCTTGGACGGGTCCGAAAAAGACTTGGACTAGTCTAACCTTGAAAATGTGAAAGTATGACTTTGAAACTCTATTTTTCAAGACCGAAAAATATATTTTAAAAACCTATGTGTCCTCACCAACTTACCTAGACTAAATGATGCTCAAATCATGATCACCGACGTCCATGATCACTTGTAGTCACTTGAATGCTTCAATCAACCAAACTCTTTGTTTAGGCACTCTCTAGATGATGCATTGATGAAGAGCACACTCCTTACTCTCAGTCTTCAACCCCATGATCGATTTCAATAATATGAATGAAATCTTACAACTCGATCAAAATTAGTTTTGACACCGAATATTGCCAATTACAAATTTATACATCACAAGAAATATAAACCCAAGCTTAGATTAATTATAATACTTTCTAACTACCATATATACATCATATAAATGGTGAAAGGACTATAACATAACTAATCACAAGAAGTGAAAATCATAAGCATTTAAATCCTATACATGGGTATCAATTAATAAACAAAATAACTTCACTTCATTAATAGAGGTTTCCTCCTCAACCCTAGTTGAGGAGTTTAGTTACACATGGTAGAAGAATATAACAAATAAATAAAAGATATAATGAAATAAAATAAACAAATAAAACCTGAATTGTCTCTGTCTTCTCTGCCCTGGCCTGCACTTCTTTTCTCCTCCCCCTCTTCTGCTCATCTCTTTCTCTTATATAGAGGTTCTCAAGGGTGTTCTCCAAGTAAAAGAAAATAGAAAAGTGTTGAGAAGAAAATCTGCCAAATTATTTTTTATGACTTTAAATCCAATTTTGATATTGACTAAGTGTGATTCACGAAATTTTCATGAAATACGAATATCTTGGGTTTCAAGTTAGCTTTCCACAACCACTGAGTTTGCTCAATTCCGATATCCGAGTCAAGCGATATGGTCAAATTACTATAATTTGTGTAATGTTCGTGCAGAATATTGTGACTACTTTGACACACGATTTTGACCCCTTAAAAGTCAGAATTAGGGATTCTACGTGAAATTCAAATATGTTCCCCTATGAATAAGATTTCTAAAAAATCTAGGCTTACATTAATGCAATACTCAAGCTGAAAGTTATGACCCAAATAGTAAAGTTGCATAGAGAAGTCGTGGACTTTATATTTGTTGAATTTGAGTCTTTTACACAAACATCACCATAAACCTAAAAAGACACAAAACCAAATTTATTAAATAAAATAATATAAAATAAATTATAAACAAATATTATTTTGGAGGTTTATTTTGTAATAATTATACACTTATCAAATACCCCCAAACTTATATTTTGCTAGTCCTCGAGCAAAACTAAAGAAAACCTAACTAAGTCATTTTCGCTGGCATTCTCGATTGCATTTAGCATATGTAACAAGCCTTTGAACCCCTAGGTTACCCCTAGTAGACGAGTTATAGTCTCGTGAGGTTTCTAGTGATGTTACCCACAAACATCAAGTGATGGTAATTATTAACACTCAGAATTTTCTTCAATCACATACACACATTAAGAATACCTCAACCTAATTACTCCACTTTTGTATGTTAATAAAGATCAATAGAAAAGATTGAACACTATTCAAAAGTTAGAAATATTCCATTACAATTCATAACTCAGAATGTCTGTGTGTGAATAACCATCCAAAAATATAATTCTCAATTTTAAAGTGACCATACTTTAGATTTTATTAGAAAAATAGCTTTGATTTCAAATCTTACAAATGATATTTCGCTCAAAATAAAGCACTTAGAGATTGGCTAATTTTCTACTTAAGTATATGTGAGTTGAATAATGTAAAACAAGAACAAATTATCTCACATACAAGTCACATGAAAAATGCTAATACAAGAAAGAACATATAGTCTCATGAAGAGAACACCAAATATTGAGAATTTACACCATAACCTTATAGCTCAATGATGTCTGTATCTAAACCATACTATCTTGAAGATCAAATAGGGCTTTCATTTGGATGCAATGTTGGGTAAAAGGAAGATTAAAAACAAAAAGGTGATAGGTGATAATAAAAAGTGTATTCGAGAATGATTGGGAAGAACTAACTCATTTTGAAGCATATTAAATTCAACTTCCTCTTCCAAACTTTTGTCAATCAAATACATTCTATTTCATTTCTTTTTATACACACTTCTCATAATTTCATCAACAAATTTATTCTTTTTGATATTTTTTTTTCTTTTTCTTTTCCATCTGCTCTCCCTTTTGAAACACATTGGTTACATTCATTCTCGAAGCACCTTAAGAAGGGGTTTATGAAAGGATGACTAATCATAAAGCTCTACGGGTTAACTAATAGTAATGATCACAAAGAAAAGAAATTAAAGACTAAACTAATCAAAGATGGCCTAAAATCATTTTTTAAGAATTGATATGGTTCTTCAACATACATGAGCTCAAAAGATTCAATGTGGCATAAAAGGATGAATTCTCAACATTTGACCAAAAGAAAGATATAATGAGACTAATCAACGAAATTATGCATACTCAAGAAAAATCAAAATTAGCATATAACCCTCAAAAGAAAAAGAATGGCACAATAGCTTACTGGGTTAAATCTCCACTTTTATTTGCCTAATCTCTAACATGCAATCACTCATAAATTTCAAATCATATCAAAGGGCTATAGTCAATTTTTTTTGAGTTTTTGAAATTCATGAAATTAATCTAACCAAAGAACCTGATGAAATCTTAATCTATATGAATTTATTAATACACTAAAGCTTCAAAATAAGAATTTGGTATTCAAAATCTCTACACATTGAATATCAAAAAATCAAATCATAGTATAAAAATTACCATCATTCCAAAACATTTAAAAAAAAATTAACAATGTAATTTAAACTCCACCCCCAAATCTAAACTAAACATTGTCCTCAATGTTGGACAAAATCACAATAAAGCACAAAAAAATAAGATTGGAAGAATATCACATTTATCATGATAGTTGGGTCTGCTTTAACTTGCCATAAAAAATGAATCATTAGTAATCAAATGGAAAGTGTAATACAATGTGTGGAGAAAAAATGCAAAGAAAAAGGATTGACACAAACTAAAAGTAAAAAAACTCAAGTCCTAGAAATTCTAAAACTAATAATGTACACTAATGACCAAATAGGTCAATCCTGATAAACAGGATCTTCCAGAAGGATTTCATCACCTTCCGGAGATTGTAACTCCAAAAATGGTTTCAAACGCTGACCATTTACTTTAAACACCTCACCATTTTTTGAATTTTCAATCTCAATGGCCTCATAAGGATAAACAACACGAACAATGAACGGACCAGACTATCGAGATCTCAACTTACCTAGGAATAAGTGCAACCGAGAATTATAGAGAAGAACTTTTTGACCAGGTGTAAAATTTTTCCTAAGAATAGTTTTTTCATGAATTACCTTAATATAGTTCTTATATGTTTTTGCATTTTGGTATGCATCATTCCTAATCTTTTCTAATTCATTCAATTAAAGCTTCCTGTGGGCTCCTGCCTTATCAAGGTTAAAGTTAAGTTGCTTAATAACCTAAAAAGCTCTATGTTCTAACTTAACAGGAAGATGACAAGCCTTGGCATACACCATTCGGTAAGGAAACATTCCCATGGGATTCTTAAATGCAGTACGGTATGCCCATAGTGCATCACTAAGTCTCAAAGACCAATCTTTCCTATATGGGTTAACCGTTCTTACCAAAATTTTCTTAATTTCCCTATGGACAATTATACTTGACCGCTAGTCTGAAGATGATAAGTAAGTGCAATTCATGGGTTACGCAATATTTTTTCATTAATGCTTCAAAAACTCTATTGCAAAATTAGGAACACTTCTCCTAATAATTTGATCAGGACAATACTTGAACAAGTACGGATCGTCCCAAAAGAAATGGCGGACCTCGGCTAAATTTTTTGACTTATCTTGTTTAGTCTAATGCAAAGTCATTTGACCAATGACAAGATAGTTCACAATATTGGTGAACCAAGGTATCTAGGAGACAACAAAGAGTTGGTCATCAGGGAAAGACTCAAGAATAGGCATAGAATCAGATGAAGCCTCAAGAATAAGCCTAGACAAGTGATTTGCTACCATATTTTTGGATCCTTTCTTGTCTCGAGTTTCTAAATCAAACTCTTATAGTAACATGATCCAACGAATCAAGAGTGGTTTAACATCTTTCTTAGAAAGAAGATACCTAAGTGCAGCATGATCTGAGAAGATGAGAACTTTAGATCCTAAAAGATAGGACATAAACTTGTCTAGTACAAACACAACTGCTAACAATTCTTTTTTAATGGTAAAATAATTCAGTTGTGCATCATTCAAGGTCTTATTAGCATAGTATATCACATAGGGTAGCCTATTTACACATTGTCCTAACACAGCTCCAACTGTATAGTTAGATGCATCACACATAATCTCAAAAGGCACATCCCAATTCGGTGGTTGAATAATAGGGGCTGTAGTCAACAACGTCTTAAGCTTCTCAAAAGCTTTCAAACACTCATCATTAAAGACAAAAGTAACATCTTTAGCAAGTAAATTATAAAGTGGTCTAGAAATGTTGCTAAAGTCCTTAATGAACCAACGATAAAAACCAGCATGTCCTAAGAAATACCTAATTTCTCTTATCGTACGTGGCAATGGAAGACTAGAAATGAAATCAACCTTAGCCTTGTCCACCTCTATACTCTTGTTTGAAATAACATATCCTAAAATAATTCCCTTCTTAACCATGAAGTGACACTTCTCCTAGTTTAAGATGAGATTCTTCTCCTCACAATGAGTAAGCACAAGTTTAAGATGATGGAGACATTCTTTAAAAGATGATCCAAATACTGAGAAATTATCCATAAACACCTCAAGGAAATGCTCTACCATGTTAGAAAAAATACTAATCATGCACCGCTGAAAAGTAACGGGTGCATTGCATAACCCAAAGGGCATATGTCGATAAGCGAATGTCCTAAAAGGGCAAGCGAAGGTAGTCTTCTCTTAATCCTCGGGTGCAATAGGAATTTATTTATAACCAGAATAACCATCAAGGAAACAATAATAAGCATGATCGGCTAACCTTTCCAGCATCTGATCAATAAAAGGAAGAGGAAAATGATCTTTTTTGGTGACTGAGTTTAACTTTTGATAGTCAATACACACTCGCCACCCAATGGTCATGCGGGTAGGCACTAACTCATTGACATTATTTTTTTCTACTGTGACCCCTACTTTTTTAGGTACAATCTGAACAGGGCTAACCCAAGAGCTATCTAAAATGGGATATGTAAGACCCACATCCAACAATTTCAAAACTTTCGCTCTAACAACCTCTTTCATATTAGGGTTAAGCCATCGTTGCATTTTATGAGAAGTTTTAGCATTCTCATCTAGATTAATATCATGTATGCACACAGACAGGCATATACCCTTAATATCTACTATAGTCCACTCAATAGCTGACCTATGTTCCCTAAGGACATCTAGGAGTTTTTTCTCATGTTCCTTATTCAACTCAGAAGAAATGATAACAGTTAGACTATCATCTAGACCTAAGTAAGCATACTTAAGGTCAGCAGGTAGAGCTTTCAAATCCAATTTAGGTGGTGACTTAACAAAGGAGACATGTTTTGACCTAATCGGTGGAAAAAGTTCCACCTTGGCTTTCCATTTCTCTATGTCTACAAGAGGGACTAAATCTAATAAGGCATTCACCTTTTCACAAGCACTATCAACATCAAAATTATAGTCAAAATGAGCTAAGCATGCCTTTAAAGGGTCCGTATAACTTGCATGGATAAAAATATTCTGAACTAGACTCTCTATTAAATATAACTCATAAATATCCTCAAAGTTTGGTGGTTGTCGAATTACGTTAAAAATATTAAGCTCAACCGATATATTTCCAAAGGAAAGTTTCAGTTATAAATGGATGACCTAAAATGACAAGAATCTGGTTATTTGGATTAGCTATAGGTTGAGTGTCTAAGATAATAAAGTCTATAAGGAAGAAGAATTTATCAACCTAAATGAGCACATCCTCAATAACATCATGAGGTACCTTAACTAAGTGATCTGCTAATTAGAGCACCATCTTCGTGGGTTTCAACTCACCAAGACCAAGTTGCTCGTAAACAGAGTAAGGTAACAAATTGACACTCGCACCCAAGTCAAGCAGAGCTTGCTCATTTTTTTTGATCACTTATGGTGCATGAAGTCGTAGGACATCCAGGATCCTTAAATTTAGGTGGAGTGCGATATTGGATGATTGAGCTAACTTGCTCAGTGAGGAATGATTTCTTGTGCACATTCAAGCCATGTTTGACTATACATAAGTCCTTTAATAATTTTGCATAAGAGGGGACCTATTGAATCATATTGAGAAATGGAATATTAATTTTGAATTGTTTAAACACTTCCAAAATCTCATTATAGTGATTCCCCTTCTTAGGCTTTTGAAGTCATTGAGGATAGAGTGTAGTAGGAATAAAGTTCCTAATTGGTGGATTTATTGGAGATTATGGGTCAAGACTAAGGACTTGAATTTTTGACTCAACTTCATATGTAATTTTGTCCTCCCTCCCTCAATTGCTAACATATTCCTTTTCAATTTCCTCATTATGCATAGGCTTTTGGACTCTATCATCAACCTGTCTACCTGACCTTAGGGTTGTGATAGACTGAACCTGCTCATGTGAACCAGAAGTGGGTTGGTCACTAATATGAAATTAGCCCTTTGACTTAGGCATAGGCTGACTAGGAAACTTTTCCTTCTCCCTCTCTCTTACAATAGTGGCTAATTGAAATATTTGAATTTCTAAGTTAGAAATTGACTGACTAGTTTATTGCATGAACTGTTGGAGAGTATCCTTCAAAGTTGGTCTCTCTTGAGGTGGGGGAACATACAGAGAGGCATTTTGGGACATGGAACGATATAAAAATTGTGGTTGCCCTTGGGGTTACAAAGGTTGCACGCCTTGGTTGTTCCGAGGTTGGTCTTGCCTCCAAGAAAATTAGGGGGGTCCCTCAAATTAGGATTATATGTGTCAGAATTTGGCTGCCAAATGGTTTCTTATAAGAATTGAGTGCATTGGCTTGTTTGAATATATACTCATGAAAAGATGCAATAGATGGACAAGTTTGAGCCATATAAGAACTCTCACAAAATTGACACACCTCACTAACTGCACGAACAGAAGAATTACCTCATTTACTCATCTCTATAACATCCACTTTCCTAGTTAGACTAGCTATCCTCGCACTCAAATGGTCTTCTCTCGGACCTCGTAGATTCCTCCCTTTTGGAGTTCTAAGAGCATTGATAGAACACTCCTTTCAACCCTCCCTGAGCACTCCCAATGTTGAGAGTTCTATAACAACGCATCAAGAAATTTTCATACTTCATCCTCATTATTAGACATGAATTCTACCCCACCTCGTGACTCAATTAGTTGACGATTATGGGGTGACAACCCCTCATAAAAGAATTGAACTAATTATTGGCAAAACCATGATGGGGACACTTAAGGAGGAGATCATTAAATTTCTCCCAATACACGTAAAATTCCTCACCCTCTTTTTGAGTAAATTGCATGACATTTCGATGAAGCGAGTTAGTTTTGTGCATTGGAAAGAACTTGGTAAGGAATTTGGTGCATAACCCATTCTATAAATTGACGGATGAGGGTTCCAGTGAATATAACCAAGATTTTGCTTTCTCTTTCAAAGAGAATGGAAATAATTGCAATTTAATTGACTCCTCAGAAATATTTTAAAATTTTAGTGTGGAACAAATCTTTAAAAATTCCTTGACATAGAGGTATGGGTCATCAGAGCTAAGACCTCTAAAAGTGGGCAATAAATTAATTACCATTGCCCGTATCTCAAAATGTCCCTGATGGGTAGCAGGTAACACAATGTAAGACGTTCGTTATTAACACGGGAGTGTAGTAGTCCTTAAGGGATTTAGTTTCAACATGATCTGCCATCTTGGGCAAAGAAGGATCTCTAACACTAGAATTTTTCACACCCTTTTGAAAGGTTCTCTCAATCTCAAAATCTAATGGAAGCAACACTGATTTAGAGATTGATGACTTAACATACACTGGAAAGCCTCAATGAAATGGATCGCTAAGAACAATGTAATCTAAGATGATCTAATGCAAAAGAAAGAAAAGAAAAATGGGCTCCTAAAATGATTCACAAAAATACCAACCAAATAAACAAGTAATTTTTTTAAAAAAAATTTAATTCAATGGTAGTGATTTCTATTTTTTTTATTTTTTATTTATTTTTTCTAAAGAATTATCTAGATTAGTTCCAAAATAATACTTACCTAGTTAGACAACTTCTACTCCCTTTCAAATGAACTAGAGACTTGCAAGTTAAGGCCCACCATCAACACAACCAGGAAAGTTCCTAGGATAGATTGGACGGGTCACAAATGGTCCCACTTAAAACCCAATCTCCTCAAAACTTTCTTTGACATTGTGAAGTTGGAAGGTGCTCGCTAGAGTTACTAAGAGTTAACTTTGTCCAAGAGGGTCCTATAAGCTATGTGAATTCCTATGGCCAATGTCTACTTGATTTTAAATTTTAACTAAATTTGGCTTGGGATAGACAAATGCAAGGATATTTTTAACCTAGGTGGGCAAAGGAATTGGTATGAAAATCCAATCCTTATCTTGTTGGGGGGTTCGTGCCCTTACTAAAATTTTAATGCAAGAATGCTAAATTAAAATGGATAAACAAAACACACTATAAAAATAAAATAAAAATTGAATGAGTGAGTGGTATTTCTTCTACTTTTTTTTTTAAATAGAGAAAAAAATAAAAGAAATATAAAATAAAATATTAAATGAACTTGGAGAAAGTGTGACCCTAGGGTTATTTCTTAGTTATTCTATCCTAGAGTTCTCATGCACAAGTTATCAACCTAAAAAAAATCTATGTTTTTTTAATCTAAAAAGAAAAAAATATATGGAATTATGTTTTAGACATTCCTATTGAGCGTGTGGTTGCTTATTCCGTAAGGATTAATATTTTTCAGGAAATGAAAAGGAAGTTGTAGAGTCTCCCCAATAGAGTATTGGCATGGAGCGGATCTTGATTTCATTTAAAGAATTATATTACTTTATTTGAATGCATGTCTTGATTATGAACTATATGCATGAGATGAACATGTAAAGACCATTTATATTTCGAAAAAATGTAATATATTTGTTTTATGATTGCATATGTTTAAACAAGTTTTCAAACATATGTTGATTTGTGACTTGTGATTTATTTCATTGTAGTATGGTAGAATGCTAGACGTTTTAAATGATGAACCATTATCTATGTTTAATTCTACATGTATAACTTGTGAGAATGGTTGTATTGATGAATTGTATTCTCATTAATATCCAAGCATGTCTATGATTTAAAGGTTAATTATATGGAATGCATGAAATGCATGGATTATTATTTTTGAGCTTCAAGTGTATGATGAGGAGTATAATTGTGGTGAATTATCATATTGTGGATGCTTGGGATGTGTAAAAATGATAATTAATTTCTATGATTGTATGTTTAGGATGAGTATAGGGATAAGAACGACAATTGTAATCACTTAGTGGGTTTGTTAATGTTTCAGGGTGAGGGATTTCACAGGATGTTATGCATCTTCAATGATGCATTGTAAGCAAGATTACGATACATTGTAGTATGTGGCTGGGTGGGGAATTGAGATAGAATTATGTAATTGTTTGCCGGTACTTGTGTGGCCATGTGTGAGGCCATAATTGATTATTGAGGTTGAGTTATATGTGGGTAAAAATATGTGAGTAATTATGATTCCACATTAATTTAGTGATTGAGATTGTTCATTACGATTTAATGGAAAAAATTACCCTTGTAATTACGTTGGATTGTAAGCAAGCCCCAAAATTGGTCCAAACTTCAATCGGGCATAATTCCTTTGTTTTAAATTATAATTGAGTATGATTTTTTTTTTAAAATTTGAGTATTTTTGGATCCTCTTTCTAATAGACTAAGCATCACTTTGAAATTCTAAACACACAGGATATTAAGTTCTATAATTGAGCAGTTCATGAGTGCGAACTGTGTGGGATTTTCACTATTCACCCCCATTTCCCTTGCTCTTAACTAGGTGTTGGAAATTGGGGTGTGACAGTTTGGTATCAGAGCATAGCTTATTATTAGAAGCTTAACTAAGTTGAATACCTAGCAACGACGGGTAAATGATTGTATCACGCTTAGTTTCATGATAGGTTAGAACCTTGAGTTTAATAACCTAGAAATATGTGTAGACATGACATAGTTGATATGAGAACTTATGTGCATATGAAAATGTGCTATGTGATAACATGTGTTATATGTTATGTGTTGACTTGAGAACATGTTTATGTGATTAAACGTGTTTTGAAAAGCATGTCTATATGTTACGTGTGAAAGTAATAACATGTTTTATGTTGTGTAATTGTTGATCATGTCGAATACATAGCATGTGATAACTTGTTGTGATGACCTATATCTTGAATAGATATAAATATGCCACCTAGACGTAGAGAAGGGGGAGTTGGGGGCAGAGTTCCCAAGGGAGACCGTTTGGTCGCCAACATGACCACGACTCCTAGAGACTTTGTTAGGACAACTACTAATGAAGTGCAACCGAAAGAGAATGAGGTTGAAAGGAGGTCCAAATTCATCACTCGCTTTAAGAAATTAATCCCTCCTAGATTTGAGGGGGAATTCTAATCCGTTGATAGCGAATGGATGGTTGGAGCAAATGGAAAAGCACTTGAAGATGATGTCCACACCCAATGATGGCATGAAAGTCATTCTTGCTACATACTTATTTTCAGGTGGAGCTAAACTTTGGTGGAAGTTGGTGAGTGACCGACATGATGTTGAGACGATGTCATAGGAAGAATTCAAGACTTTATTCCTTATGCATTATTTTTCTAGGCCAAAGAGGAGGGCATTAAGGAAGGAGTTTGAAGATCTTGTTCATGATGGCATAACTGTAACGAAGTATAAGAACAAATTCATTTCTCTTTCACGCTTCGCACCCGAAGTAGTGAGAGATAAGGATGAAAAGATGTGGAGGTTCGTCAATGGCCTTCACCATTTAGTTAGATCATTTGTGTCAATTATGGGATTGAAAGTATATGCCAAGGCGGTAGAGAAGACCTTGGTGATAGAAGCTAAAGTGAAAGATAGGCAAAAGAAGAGAGAGGCATTGAGGCAAAACAAGGCTTTGACAGTGGCTTCAGATGGGCATACAAGGAAGAAGTTCAAGGGTAGTTCTTCTTATTTGGTGGGTTCAGTGGGATAGCTAATGGGACGTTCTACACATACTATTCCTTTGTCCTTGACATCTTCTAGAGCCGAGGTGGTATGCTACAAGTGAAAGCAATTAGGGCACTACAAGTCTGATTATCCTACAAGAGCACCTCAAAGTCAACCTATTGGGCAGCCTAACACAATGACTTACTTTGGTTGTGGATAGCAGGGGCACATAAGAGAGTGCCCGCAGCAGAGTGGGAATGCTAGGAGTGGATAGAGTGCTTAACAGAGGTTGGCTCAGACAGTGATTGGGCAGTTGAGTTATAGAGTTATGCCTCCACTGCAGCCAGCTATGTCCACACAGAGTGCGAGACCAGTGAGGGGATCTACCCCTAGTGCATCCATGCAGCAGTCAGGGTTTTGGGCTAATAAAGCACATGATCAGAGAGTTCAAGGCAGAGTATATACAATAACACTTGCAGACACCTCAATAGGACATTTAGTGGTTAGAGGTATATTTATGGTATATAGTTCTTGGGCACGTGTATTGATTGATTCAGGTGCATCTTATTCATTTATTGATTTATCATTTGCACAAGCTTTGGTGCTTGAGGTTAGTCCTTTAACTAGACCAGTTTGTGTTGATATGCTAGTAGACAGTACAATGATCCTTGATAAAGTATGTCAAGGGTGTGCTATTGAGATAACCGGGAGGACACTTGAGTTTGATTTCATTCTCCTAAATATGAGTAGTTTCGACATCATACTTGGGATGGATTGGTTATTGGGTCTACGATTGACTATTTTAGAGGGAGAGTGACAATTTGTACACTCGAGGATGATTCCTTTTGTTTTGTGGGAGATCGGAGTGGCTCATATACAACACCATGTTATGGCATCAATAGTCGAGAGTGACACAATTTTATCTTGGCCAGTCTTTTGGCTGAGGGATAGGAGATTCTAAGGGAGGTATACCCGACAGTAGTGTGACTTTTTAGATGTCTTTTTAAAGGATTTGATGGAATTGCCTCCTAAAAGAGAGATAGAGTTTAGCATTGACCTTATACCTGATATGACACCTATCTTTATAGCACCATATCGGATGGAGTTGGTGGAATTAAAATGCTAATTAGATTATTTGAAAGCTAAAGGCTTTATTAGACTGAGTGCGTCACCGTGGGGAGCACCAGTGTTGTTTGCTAAAAAGAAAGATAGTTCTTTGAGATTGTGCATTGACTATCAAAAGTTGAATCATGTGACAATCAAGAACAAGTATCCGTTGTCGAGGATAGATGGCTTATTTGATCAATTGAAGGGAGCTCACTATTTCTCAAAAATTGATTTAAAGTCACAGTCTTACTAATTGATGGTGAAGGATGAGGATATCCATAAAATGATTTTTTGTACATGGTATAGACACTATGAATTCCTTGTAATGTTGTTCAGTTTGATTAATGCATCGACAACATTTATGGATTTGATGAACTGCGCATTTGATGAGTACCTTGTTACTTTTGTGGTAGTGTTTGTGGATGATATACTTATGTACTCATCTTTGGAGTAAGAGCATGAGTTACACTTGAGGATAGTTTTGCAAATTTTTAGAGAGCACCGATTGTACACTAAGTATGAAAAGTACGAGTTTTGACGCCAAAAGGTGAAATTCCTTTGACATGTTGTTTCCGGAGGTGGAATTTTAGTTAATCCAATTAAAATTGAGGTCGTGATGAGTTGGGAGAGTCCAAAGAGTGTCTTTAAAATTCAAAGTTTTCTTAGTTTAGCGGGATACTATAAAAAATTTGTGAAAGACTTCTCTAGTATTGTAGCCCCTATGACACGACTTACTCGTAAGGGCGTGAAGTTTGTGTGGAACGAAGCATGTGAGTTAGCTTTTCATGAATTAAAGAAACGGTTAACTACAGCTCCTATTTTGGTGATACTCAAGTGTGGCTTGGGGTATGTGATTTATTGTGATGCTTTGAGGAGCAGACTAGGTTGTTTGTTGATCCAATATGATAGAGTAGTTGCTTATGGGTCTAGACAGTTAAAGACTCGCGAGCATAACTATCTTACGCATGATTTAGAACTAGCGGTGGTGATCTTTGCCCTGAAAGGGTGGAGACACTACTTTTATGGAGAGAGATTTGAAGTGTATTCGGATCACAAAAGTCTCAAGTACCTTTTCTCCCAAAAGGACTTGAATATGAGACAGAGGTAATGGGTTGAGTACATGAAGGATTATAATTTTGATTTACAATACCATACAGGGAAAGCAAATGTAGTGGCGGATGCGTTGAGTAGGAAGTCTCATGGGACTATAACTAGCATAGCCATTCAGGAATGGAAAATGATGGAGGATTTCTCTGAGTTGGGATTATATTTTAGTGATGATAGTGAACCAGCTACGTTGTTTACCTTGATAGCCCAACCTATACTTATAAGCAAGGTGATTGAGGCACAAAAATGAGATAGTGAGTTGAAGACATTTCACTCACAGATTGCTAGTCGTACGACAGTGGCGGGTTGAACCTTGCATTCCGATGGGGGTCTACGATTGAGAGGATTGATAGTAGTTCCTTCCAATTATCGTGATGATGTATTATGAGAATTTCATCATTCTCGATTTGTAGTCCATCTTGGTGGGACTAAAATATACAATAATGTGAGATGCCAATATTGGTGGCGAGATATGAAAAAAGATATGGCACAATTTGTGGCAAGATGCCTTACTTGTCAATAAGTAAAAGTAAAACATCAAAAGCCAGCTGGGTTGTTGTAGCCAATGACAGTGGCGGAGTGAAAATGGGAACATATTACCAAGGATTTTGTGATGAGTCTTTCGAGATCAAAAAGGGCAACGATACAATTTGGGTTGTTGTGGATAAATTGACCAAAATAGCTCATTTCTTGCCTATGAGGTTAAATGATGATGTGAGGAGGCTCAGTAAACAATATGTAGAGCAGATTGTGAGATTACATGGGTTCCAGTATCCATTGTATCGAATAGGGATCCACGATTTACTTTGAGATACTATCAGGAATTTTAGACGGTGTTGGACACAGAGTTACATTTTAGCACAACATTCCATCCTTAGACTGATGGACAGTTAGAGCGTACCATCCAGATACTGGACAATATGCTTCGTACTTGTATTCTTAATTTTTGGCAGTGGTTGAGAGGACCATTTGCCACTTGTAGTGTTTGCATACAATAACAGTTATCAGACCAGTATTAAGATGACATCATTTGAGACATTGTATGACAAACCTTGTAGATCTCCAATTTATTGGACTGAGGTGGGCGAGACTACAGCCTTAAGACTAGATATTGTACATGAGACTACAGAAAAGATCAAGTTGATTAAACAACGACTGTTGATAGCTTAGAGTAGACAAAAGAGATATGTCGATTGGAGGAGCAGACCATTATATTTTGAGGTGCGGGACCATGTGTTTCTGAAGGTTTTTCCATGGAAATAATTGATGCATTTTGGACGGAGTGACAAATTATCACCTAGATACATTGGACCTTTTGAGATCCCTGAGTGTGTCGGTGAGGTGGCCTAAAGACTAGTTTTGCCACAACAGTTAGAAAATGTTTATAATATATTCCATGTTTCGATGCTGAGGAAATACGAACCTGATTCATTATATATTCTAAGTTGGGTAGATGTTGAGGTTGATGAAGATGTCACCTATGAGAAAAGACTAATTCAAATTCTTGATGCTCGAGAGCAAGTTCTGAGAGGTAAGATCATGCCTTTGGTCAAGGTTTTGTGGCATCATCAAAATATTGAGAAGGCTACTTGGGAGAAAGAGCAAGAAGTTTTTTCTAAGTATCTAGACTTGTTTCCTTCAGGTATGACCTAATTTCAGGGACGAAATTCTTTTAAGTTAGGTAGGTTGTAAGAACCGTGACCTTTTTTGGCCAATTTTTCTTTACTTTTATTTATTGTTATATTAATACTTTAAATAATTATATATCTGTTTTAAATGTAAAATACATGTTTAAATAACTTATTTAAAGTTTGGGAAATTTTTTGAAGCATTTGACAAAAGTTGACTTTTTGGGGTTCGGTTGACCCAGGACGCAGGCCCTGTGGGCCCAAAAAATATAAAATTGTCAGAATGACTTCAAATTCGGAGGGTAGCTTAAATAAAATATTTTACACACTAATGAATCTATTTTGTGTCAATTGGAGTTACGAAACTCAAAAACTGAGCCTGGGAAGGTTTAATAAAAAGGTAGTGGCACTTTTGTTCATAAGTCTAGGTCAATTTCTATAAATAGCAAAAGAATACCCAGCCCTCATTTCTCATTCTTATTCAGTTGAATGAAGCAATATACATATATCTATATATAACAATATCTTCTTATTCACACCTCCATTGAATTGAAAGGTTATAGAGTGAGAATTGGGTGATGCCAAGGAAGAGAGAAATGGTCATGCGTTAAGGGCTCAATTTTGATCCATCCGGAATCAATTTTGGCGAAAGTTAATTTTTAAAGCATTTAGAAAAAATCATTTGGAAGCTCTTCCAAATTGAGGTAGGGATGCCTAACCCATAAAATTCACAGTTTTTGTGAGTATATTGGTTGTTAAGTATTCCAATTAATGAATGTATTATACTAGATTTGATAATTACATGTTTATAATTGCCATAGTTAATTATGGAGCATGTTGGGATTAAATTGTGAAGGAATTGTGTAAATTCATGTATATTTGTGAATATGATGCTTGTATATTTGATGAAATGCCTTGGAGTGTGTTGGATGTGAAATCATGCTCAATTGTCAATGTGGATGATGTGAAATGTGTTTAAATGCAAAACATGAATTAAATTGTCAATATATGAATCATATAAAATGTGGAAGATGTGGAACATTTTTAATCAGTTTACATGCGATGTTTAAATGGGAAATCATATAAGCATGATAATTGAACGTTCTATTGGCTTGAATTGTAAATGCACATTGGCATGAACATGTGGGGTACATCATTGATGGTTTGGAGAGGGTGGTGAGCTCAATTGGGTTGAGAGCCCTCTTAAGGTGGCATGGTATTTGTTATTAATCCATGTGGGGCAATCCCACTTTGGAACCTTGTGGAGTGAGCCTTAATTAGGGCTCCAGATTAGAATGGAAGAGGATACTCCCAAAAATAGAGTTTTCCAATGAGGTAAACCGGCATTGGAACCTCGGTTAAGTGGGATTGGACGGCCTGCAAAATTAGAACCTAATGGAAGTGTGGAGAGGATGAGGGAGTTGTGCATATCATGTCGCATTTACATGTTGTTATGAATTGGTTGTAATATGTGAATATTTGCTTAACATGACAAAATGCAAATGTATGCTTATGTGGTATTCATGAAACTTGTGGAATTATGCTTTAGACATTCCTATTGATCATGTGGTTGCTCGTCCCATGAGGATTAATATTTTTCAGGAAATGAAAATGAAGTTATGGAGTCTCCCTAATAGAGTATTGGCGTGGATCGGATCTTGATTTCATTTAAAGACTTGTGTTACTTTATTTGAATGCATGTCCGAATTGTGGACTGTATGCATAGGATGAACATGTTAAGACCATTTATGTTTCGGGAATATGTAATATTTATGTTTTATGGTTGGGTACCTTTAAACACATTTTTAAACATGTGTTGATTCATGACTTATGATTTATTTCATTGTAAGTATGGTAGAATGCTAGACGTTTTAAATGATGAACATTTATCTATGTTTAATTCTACATGTATAACTTGTGAGAACGGGTGTATTGATGAATTGTATTCTCATTAATGTCTAAGCATGTCTATGATTTAAAGGTTAATTATATGGAATGTATGAAATGCAAGAATTATAATTTTTGAACTCCAAGTGTATGATGTGGAGTATAATTGTGGTGAATTATCATATTGTGGATGCTTGGGATGTGTAAAAATGATAATTAATTTCTATGTTTGTTTGTTTAGGATGAGTAGAGGGATAAGAAAGACAATTGTAATCACTTGGTGGGTTTGTTAATGTTTTAGGGTGAGTGATTACGATGCATCATAATCCCCATTACAATGCATCATGATACGGTGATGCATCATAAACCCAATAACGATGCATCGTAAATGGTTGAGTGTTCCATACAAAATTCAAAGAATTTCACAGAATATTACGCATCTTCAGCGATGCATCATAAATACGATGCATCATAACCAATATTACGATGTATCGTAATGTGTGGCTGGGTGAGAAATTGAGATAGAATTGTGTAATTGTTTGCGGGTACTTGTGTGGCCACGTGTGGGGCCATAATTGATTATTGAGGTTGAGTCATATGTGGGTAAATGCCTATGGGTAATTATGATTCCACATTAATTTAGTGATTGAGATTTTTCATTAGGATTTATTGGACAAAATCACCCTTGTAATTACGTTGGATTGTAAGTAAACCCCGAAATTGGTCCAAACTTCAATCGAGCATAATTCCTTCATTTTAAATTAGAATTGAGTGTGATTTTTTTTTTTTTTGAAATAGAGTATTTTTGGATCCTCTTTAAAATGGACTAAGCATCACTTTGAAATTCCAAACACACAGGAAATTAAGTGCTGGAATTAAGCGGTCATTGAGTGCGAACTGGGTGAAATTTTCACTATTTATCCCTATTTCCCTCACTCTTAACAGGTGTTGGAAATCAGGCATGATAGAAGAAGTCTGAGCGATCCTTTCAGCTATACAAAAGTATGATAAAAATTGGTTGTCATCCGAATGAACATACTTTCAATATTTCGATGTCCGCATTATATAAGAATGAGGATTTTGATAGAACGGTCCAAGTCTTGAGAGAGATATTAGAAAGATCTATTGCTCTTGATTCAAGTATCTTATCTGAGATTTGCAATGGACTTTGGCCTGTGTGGCCAAGCTGAGTTGGTAATGTAGTTGTGTAAAGAGATTAAAGCTAGACACCTTATGCCAAAAGGTTTTGAGAAAGCTAAAATCATCAGCTGTAAACCAAAAATTGAGGGAAAATCAAATGAAGACTACTTGTAGGGTCATTTATTACTTGTGGTCTCTTTATAAACTTTAAATTACATATATTATCTGCTTAACATTTTGATTTGTTTTAATTCATTTTCCTCCCCTTCTATTTCTTTTTTTTTCTTCATTTTCTAAATCTTGAGAGCAAAAATTGAAGCAACTTTTTTATTTTTACAAGCTAGAAAAATACTTCCAAACTGATAGTATAAGGAACTTGCCTTCTTAGTTAATTTATTTCATTTGCAATTTCATTAAGCATAATGTTGCAATAAAGTTCAACTGTACAATAGATCCTTCATCTTGTGTAGGAATCTGTTTCCTTTAACTTGTTTATCTATAAGAGGTGACTCGGGTTAACTCTTCCCCTCCGACTTTCTTATAGGGAAGCACTTGGAAATCCACTAGAGTTATTTTCAGGCTGAGAATGTTTGACCAGTATCTATGCTTATCACCATGTCCCCTTTGTGTGTTGAATTTGTTTTAAGTTGATAGTTCCTGCGCAGATTAATGTCTCGCTTCTCCCTTTCTATACACTCTTTGGCGGAGAAAGCTCTTTGAGCTTACTGGTGAGCTTATGCTTACTCTCAACCTCTTTGATTAGTAGGTGGGCGGACAAAGCCCCCTACTTAAGATTCAATTCATAAGCCTAATTTTATGTTAGGATTTGGTTAGGTCGACTACTATACTATATAGGCTATGCATTTTCTTCTTCTGTTCTCTCTTTTGACTCAGGTTTTAAGTTGAGTTTTTTTTTTAAAGCGTCTTTAACTTAGGTTTGTGCTAATTTGTTTGTGGAGATGATCCCCCCCACCCCCCACCCCCTTATGTTTCTTTTTATCTATTAGGAGTTGGCGTAATTACTTAGTTCAGAACTAGACACTTAGTTCATAAATGAATATTGACAATGTATATTATTGATTTCCGTTTCATCATTCAATTTTTTTAGGATCTATTGTTATACTCATACCATCCAAACTGACACAATGTTGTGCGGCAACTTAGAATTAGTACAATGATTTAATTATTTGTCCCAGCCATTTCATGGTTCTCTTGAATTGAAGGAATATAGGGGGTGCCAACTAAGTGCAAGTCATTTTTTCTCCTAACAGATGCTCCAAAGGTTTCCTTCATGTCAATTTCTTCTGGTTTGATTCCATTTGGGAGTTTCCAATCGAAGTGGTATAGAAGTTGAGCAAGTAAAAGTTCAATATTTACAATTCCAAATGATATACTTGGACATATCCTTCTCCCAGCCCCAAATGGGATATATTCGAAGTTTGTCCCTTTGAAGTCAATGGAAGAACCACAGAACCTCTCCAGTTCAAAGCACTCAACATTAGTCCAACTTGTTGGATCTCTCCCTATTGCCCACCCATTAATAATGACTTTGGTTTTAATGGGTACTTCGTAACCATTAATTTCACATATTTTCTTTGATAAGCAATTTCAAGTAATTTAGTTCCCGAATGTCTGCCTCCTCAATTTTGCTCGTTCCTTAAGAACCTGTCTTACTTCAGCTTGTGCCTTCTCCATTATTCTTGGATTTCTTATGACATTGTTCATACTAAAGCTGTTGATGAAGTTTCAGTACCTCCGGTGAACATGTCCTAATAAAAAAGAAAAAGAGATTAATATTACGTAAAACAGAATAATATTCTGGTACCGCAACTGACTGAAACATGCAAATTTTGGGAGTAATCTTATTACTATTACATCTAGATCGATTCATTTAAAAGGTCTTGAATTCAAACACAGCCTCACCACTATTAACGTGCTGGAGATTAACAGATGTCCTCATTTTTGCTTTTTATTGAAAGAGTGTGCCATTTGAGTAGGAGCAATACAGGAATACTACCAATCAAGGTAAAATCTTAACTAAATAGGGATTTGTGGTGAATGACCTATTGTGACAAAAATATTATCTTCTTTAATTTGGGGAAAATGAATCTAAAAATGGTTCTTAAGATTGTTTCCATGAAAAAAATTAAGATCCATACACTGCCTCACCTTTCTTCACAAATTAAAGATTAATGCAGATTACAGACTGTAGGTACACAAAATTGCCCAACGCAAAATCAAGCAATCAATAAGTGCGTAACACTCAGTAATCAAAGAAATTTTCAAAAGTCAGACCGCCCCTCTCTTCTCCATCCTTCTTGGTCTTTTATATCTTTTTCAATACAATCCTCATGCCGTTAATCTCTCTCTTTATCTCAATCTTAGGAATATCATCTTTCTTTCTTCCCCCGTTTCATTGCTTGATCGTAGGTGCAGTTAGAGGAAATTCTGGGATTCTTTTCAATATTCGCGTTTCCGAAATTAGGTGACACGGACGGTGACGTGGATGCCACGTATTGGGTAATGGTGACGTGGATGCCACGTATTAGGTAGGTTACACGTGTCACATAACGGCTCTTTTTCCCACTACACTTTGCCCCAAAAACTCCTTCCAAATTTAGTTAGAATTTGAAAGGGTTTTTTTTTTTTTTTTTTTTTTTTTTTTTGGCTGTCGCTTCGTTTGTTCCACCAGGTTGAGTTTGGATTTCGCGCTCTTGATGGCCGCCGTAATGTCACCTCCACATAAATGCCTGTTTCTGCTCTCGTCTTTTTCAGATTGTTTGTCGATTTTGGGCGATTCTGGGGATACCTTCTCGTCTGCAGAGGTTAGTGGTTTATTCTCCTCCTTCTATTGCTCTCCTCTTTTCTTTTCTTTGAATTTATGGGTAAGACGAGAGGTGTGGAGATTGTCGATGAATTTGGGCCACTGAACCGCTACCAATCTATCGATGAATTCCTTGGGGAGGATGAGTGTGACCTGAGTCTCCCCGAGGTTCCTTCTGTTCCTCCGACATCCGCAAATCCCTCTTCTTCAGGAGATCAGAGTTCTTCGGGTTCTAACTTGGGGGACGCTGATCAAGACCTAATTAGGACTCAAGTGAATTTGGGAAAACTTAGGCTTGACTGTGAAATCCCCTCTGATGTTACCCTTAGGAATTACCCCCTTGATTTCGACTTTCGCTCTGGATATGGTCTGGGTGATGACGATATGCTCTTCTCTGCCAGACATTTTCCCGCCTTTCGTCTCCCCCTTCATCCTTTCTATCATCTTGTGCTTAACAAATTGAATTTGGCTCCTCTACAAGTGAACCCTAATTTTTTTAGGGTCATATCAAGCGTTCTTGCTCTTAATCACACTCGTGATTTGGAGTTGGGGCTGGACGATCTCCTTCTCTGTTATCAGATTTGCGCCACGAAAAATGAGAGGAATCGGTTCCATTTTTTCCCACGTCCGGGCAGATCGCTCTGCACCGGTCATCCCTCTTCTGACAAGGGCTGGAAAGCCCAACTTGTGGTGGTCGGGGGAAATTGGAAGGTCTCCTCTTCTAAGTCATTTCCCATCCCCCGGAAGTTTGGTGAATTAGGTATCCCGCCCTCTGGTTTTCTATCTGAACCCCATTGTGGATGTAATATATGTGATGTTATGCTTTTTAATGAAATTCGGTCTTTTGTTGGCGCAGTTAGGGACGTCCTTCCTCGTTCGGAGCTAGAGGCACGGCTGAAGACCCTTGCAGAAAAGGTGTGGAAGAAAGTCCCTAAGTCCTCCCTTCTTCTGTGCTCTCCAGTGCTTAAAGCTATTTCTAAAAGCGCAGAAGGTGCGAAAATGAAGCTTCCCAAAACCACCCGCACCAAGCCGAAGAAGCTGTCTGAAGGGAGCAGCCTTGCCGGTCCTCCGACCGACCGAGAAGTGGAGGTGGCCTCAGCTTTGCGCAAAAGACATGCTGAGGAGGTGGCGGCTGAAAAGTCTCTTCACGCTGAAGTGATAGAAATTGAGGAGTCTGCCCCTCCTTCGAAGTCCCAGAAGGCGAGTGCCTCAGCTTCTCCTTCGGTTCCAGAACCTAGGGGATCTCCTGCCGTTGGGGCAGCTGGATTGGGTTCTGATGTCCCAAGCTCTTCAGCGATGGATCCGTGGATTCATCGGATGGTAAAAGAGAATGGCATGCCTTTATCAGCTGAGGATTCCATCCTCGAGAGCAGGGAATCGATGAAGGCATTTCTGAAAGAGATGTGGCCTCCGAGAGATGTGAAGATGATGATGGAACTCTCTGTTGGCAACCTTCTGGAGTCATGTCCTGATGCCGCCCTTAAGGTGAAAATCGTGCCTTCAATTTCGTCAAGTGTTCCTCTGTGACTTGCTTATGATAATTTTGTGTTCTTTTGTAGAGCCTGTTCGGTGTGATGACCATGTGCAAACTGGTCGAGCAGGCGACCATCAAGGTTAAAAAGGCAGACGCCCGAGTTAGGAGGGCAGAGGCAGACTTCGGGGCTGTCATGCGCGAAGTTAGCCACGAGAAGGCCAAGTCCCAGGCTCTGTTGCTGGAGAACGAGCAACTCAAGTCCCAAGTGGAGGACCTCTCCAAAAAGGCCGAGGAGGCTGAATTCCAGAGAGCATTGGCTGAGTCCCGAACGGCTGAGTCCGAACAGAACGTCAGCTCTTTGCAGGAGAGGTCGGTTAAGCTGGAGAAGGGCGCTAAGGCTCTGTTCGACCGCCTGTCCCTTACCGTTCAGATCCGAAATGCGGAGGCTTATCGCTAAGGCTTTGAGGATGCTGTGGCGCTCGAAGCTGACAGATCCTACCCCGGTGGACCTGATGAGTACGATCGGGAGATGGGATTAAAGGGACCCCCTTATCAGGATCCAGAGGAAGGAGAAGCGGAGAAAGAGATCGCCAGTATCTTTGACGATGACCATGCTTCTCAACAGGATGCGGTGCCATCTGGTGGGGATCTCGCCAATGCATCGGATTTTACTACGGGTCCTTGATTTTGTGGACATAGTCTCATCCTATTTTGTAATGCTCCTTAGAATAGTTTTAACTTGTAACAAACTTTTGATATTAATAGAGGACGCTTTTCTGATCTGTCAAGAATCCATGTGCTTGTACGCTGTTTGTATTTTGTGATGTATGTAGCTTTTGGCCTTTGGGGATGACCAGTTTCTCGTTGCCCCAATTTATACATAGTTCGGCTGTTCATGCCTCCTTTTATTTGAGACACTTTGCTGATCATGCTAAGATCTCGTTCATTTCTTTATGGCGTTCGGCAGATCATGCCTTAACCGTTCTTTCTCATCGTGGACCTTCGGCTGGTCATGCTGAAGTGTCGCTCGGTTTCTAATGGCGTTCGGCTGTTCACGCCTTGGCCATATTTTTTCATCGAGGACCTTCGGCTGGTCATGCTGAAGTGTCGCTCGGTTTCTTATGGCGTTCGGCTGTTCATGCCTTAGCCGTTTTTCTCATCGAGGACCTTCGGCTGGTCATGCTGAAGAGTCGCTCGGTTTCCTAGGGCGTTCGGCTGTTCATGCCTTAGCCGTTCTTTCTCATCGAGGACCTTCGGCTGGTCATGCTGAAGAGTCGCTCGGTTTCCTAGGGCGTTCGGCTGTTCATGTCTTAGCCGTTCTTTCTCATCGAGGACCTTCGGCTGGTCATGCTGAAGAGTCGCTCGGTTTCATAGGGCGTTCGGCTGTTCATGCCTTAGCCGTTCTTTCTCATCGAGGACCTTCGGCTGGTCATGCTGAAGAGTCGCTCGGTTTTCTAGGGCGTTCGGCTGTTCATGTCTTAGCCGTTCTTTCTCATCGAGGACCTTCGGCTGGTCATGCTGAAGAGTCGCTCGGTTTCATAGGGCGTTCGGCTGTTCATGCCTTAGCCGTTTTCCTCTTTTTTTTTTTTTTTTTTAAATAAAACGTTTAAGACAGTGGCATTGCGCGACTTTTCGCTGCCGCGCAAGGCCACTGCCTTTGTTTGGGGTGTGCCGGATTTATTATATAAAACGGAAAGAGGCCTGACAGCCGCCCGATGTGGGACAAACTCAAGTAACATAATTTCAGTTCTTTATTCAAAAGTGCACTGGGGTTTACATATAGTACCTTTTCAGGTGCATTGCGTTCCAAGGTTTTTCGACCATGGCCCCATTGCCGTGCATTCTTCGTAGTTTGTATGCCCCGTTCCTAATGGCTTCGACTATTTCAAATGGACCTTCCCATTTAGCTGCAAATTTTCCTGCGTTAGGTTCCCTGGTGTTGCTGGTGACCTTGCGTAAGACCCAGTCCCCTCGCTCGAACGAACGAGGTTTGACCTTCTTGTTGTAGGCCTTGCGAAGTCTCTGCTGGTAGGCTGCTACCCTTATCCGTGCTGCTTCTCTCTTTTCGTCAAGTAACTCGACGTCGTGTTCGATCAGGCGATTATTCTCCTGCTCATCGAACGATTCGATACGTTCAGTCGGGACCTATAGCTCGATCGGGATTACGGCTTCCATCCCATATGTCATGCCGAAGGGACTACTCCCCGTAGATCTTTTGGGGGTTGTCCTGTAGGCCTAGAGTACTTTCGGCAGCTCTTCTAGCCAGCGTCCTTTCCTCTCCTCTAACTTTTTCTTGATATTCTCGAAGATGGTCTTATTGGTGATCTCTGCTTGCCCATTTCCTTGTGGGTAGGATCTTGATGCGAGTCGTTGGTTGATTCCATACTTGGCGAAGAATCTCTGGACAAATTGGTTGTCCAGATTTTTCCCGTTGTCCATAATTATTGCCGAAGGTATGCCAAAGCGGCATATCAAATTGTTCCAGATGAATTTTTCGACCTGCGTGTGGGTTACAGAGGCGTAAGCTTCTGCTTCTACCCACTTGGTGAAATAGTCCGTTGCTAGGAGAACATATTTCTTCCTCTGAGCTGCGGTCGGCAGGGGTCCCACTATGTCTATCCCCCATTGGGCGAAGGGCCAAGGGCTGGTCATCGTATTTAAGTTCCCTGGTGGTTGGTGCAGCAACTGGGCGTGCTTTTGGCACTTGTCGCAGTTTCTGGAGTATTCTGCAGCGTCTCGGGACATGTACGGCCAGAAGTACCCTAGCGTCAGAGCTTTGTGGGCTAGCGATCGTCCTCCGGAATGATTGCCGCAAACCCCTTCATGGATTTCCTTTAATACTGTGTTGGCTTCCGAAGGCGTTAAACACTTTAACAATGGTCCCAAAAATGACCTTCTGTAGAGGTTATTATTGACGATTGAGTACCTTGAGGCCTTCATTCTTAGCTTCTTCGCCTCCGATTTTTCTTCGGGGAGGGTTCCATTCATTAGGTACGCCTCTATCGGGTTAATCCAGCATGGCTCTCGTTGGATGGCCAGTATTTCCATCGGTTTACCGATGCTTGGTTCTCTCAGTTCCTCCACAGAGGATACTCTAGTCATGGATTCATCCGCGTTGGAGGCTGAGCAAGCTAACCTATCGGCCGCCTCGTTTTCCTCACGCGGTATGTGCTTGATGATCACTTCGTCAAAGTTTTTTATGTCTTCGAGCACTGCTTCTCGGTAAGCATTCATTTTATCTTCTCTGGCCTGGAATTCTCCCTTAACTTGACTCACCACCAGCTGCGAGTCACTGAACAAAGTTAGCTTTCTGATTTGTAAGGATTTGGCTAACCGAAGTCCCGCGAGTAGAGCCTCATACTCTGCTACATTGTTTGTGGCATCGAAATCAAATCGGATGGCATGGTGGAGCGTAATCCCGTCGGGAGTTCTCACCTCTATTCCTGCCCCTGCCCCGATCTGACAGGATGAACCGTCTACATAAACTTTCCACTGGGGTGTTTCTCCTTTCTCTTCCATCGGTTCATCGTATTCTAATAGGAATTCGGCCAACACCTGCCCCTTGCGGGCTGTTCGGGGTATGAAGAGGATGTCGTAGGCGCTGAGGTCCATGGCCCACTTCATCATCCTCCCTGTCATGTCCGGCTTGCTTAGGATGGTCTTGAGTGGCAAATTTGTGGGGACAACTATCTGATGTGATTCGAAATAGTGCCTCAGCTTCTTCTTTGCGTGTACTAGGGCTAAAATCAGCTTCTCAGCTTTTGAGTATCTTTTCTCGGCGTCAGTCATTGTCTTGCTGGAATAGTATACCGGGCGTTGCTTCCCATCCTCTTCCTTTACCAGCGCTGCGCTTGTCGATATCTTTGATACAGCTAGGTACAAAAGTAATTTTTCTCCGGGCTTAGGTACCGAGAGTATCGGTGCCGAGGCCATATATTGCTTTAATCTTTTTAGGGCTTCCGTCTGTTCGGTTCCCCAAAGTTCGCCCTTCTTCTTACGGATAGCGTCGAAGAATGGCTTGCATTTGTCCGAGAGTCGTGATATGAATCTACTAAGGGCGGCGATCCGTCCAGTGAGGACCTGGACGTCCCTCTGGGTTTTTGGTTCCGACGTATGAATCAGCGCCGAAGATTGGGATGGACTCATTTCTACCCCCGTTCTGCTGACCATGTGACCGAGGAATTGTCCCGATTGCACTCCGAACGAACATTTCGATGGATTTAGCCTTAGCCGATGTTTCCTGAGGGTGTCGAACACATCTTGTAAATGTTGCCCGTGGTCTTCCCTTCTTTTACTTTTGACAACCATGTCGTCTATGTAAGCTTCCACGGTGTCGCCGATTTGATCTCTGAAGATGCGATTGACCATTCTCTGATATGTTGCCCCTGCATTCTTTAAACCAAAGGGCATTACTTTGTAACAGAAGGTTCCTTGTTCGGTAATGAACGAAGTTTTTTCCTCGTCTTTTTGTTCCAACGGAATCTGGTTGTACCCCGAATAGGCGTCCAGGAAGGTCAGCAACTCATAACCTGTAGTGGCGTCTACCATCTGGTCAATTTTTGGTAATGGGAAACTATCCTTCGGGCAGGCTTTGTTCAGGTTAGTGAAGTCGATGCAAACTCTCCATTTTCCATTTTTCTTTCGTACCACCACAACATTGGATAACCATTCGGGGTACTTTACTTCCCTGATAAGATTAGCTTGGAGCAGGCGACGGATCTCCTCGGCTATTATTTGGTTTCTTTCCGGGGCAAATCTTCTCTGCTTTTGCTTAATTGGGGTACTGTTGGGGTCCACGTTCAGGGTATGTTTCACCAGGTTGGGATCCATTCCTGGCATGTCGAGGTGAGTCCAGGCGAACACGTCTCTGTTCCTTCTTAATACTTCGATCAACTCTTCCTTTTCTTTGTTCTGCAACATCGTCCCGATCTGCGTACATTTGTTTTCACCCAGGCTGCCTAGTTGAACTGCTTGGAGCGGCTCTATTGGTTGGGCTATACTTTCGGCCTCCGACAGTTCCGGCGTGCCCGATCTCTGTGGTTGCTATTGGACGTTAACCCCTGCTGCTTCCATACTTTTCGAAGTGCTTCTAACAGTAAGCGAATAGCATTCTTTTGCTGCTACCTGATCTCCCCGGAGGTCTATCGTTCCCCGTCCGTTAGGGGTAAGGCATCTCATCACTTGGTGCAGGGTTGATGGTACCCCTTGCATCCTGTGTATCCAACCTCTTCCCATTATAAGGTTATAGGACGAACGAACGTCTGCTATTACGAACGTTTCCTTGAGTGTTCTCTGCGCGGCCGTTACCGACAACGCGATCGTTCTGCACGGTAGTACCTTGTTTCCATCAAAAACCTACGAGCGGCCCGTCAGCTCGCTTGATCTGGTCGGACCCGATCCCTACCTGCTTATAAACCTCCAATGTCATTATATTCGCACTTGACCCGGCATCAATGAGCACCCTTTTTATCCAACAGTTTGCGACTAGTAGGCTGACTACTAATGGATCCTCGTGGGGGAGCTGCACTCTTAGCAGGTCCGGATCTCCGAACGTGATCTGAGCATCGGCCCCCAAGTCTTGAACCGAATTGATCTCCGTCATCTTCTGTAATTTTTTTGCCTGGCGTACGACCGATCTGGACGATCGTTGGTCTCCTCGGGTAGCGTAACCATGTATAGTGTTGATCGTTCTGACCGTGTTTGGATTTGGGTTTTCTCTTCGTTCGGACCCTATGCGTTCGTTCGGTCTTGATTGATCTTTCACCACGTATTCTGCCAGTCCCCCTTTTGCAATGATTGCCTCTACTTGCCCTTTGAGATTGCGGCACTCGTTGGTGGTGTGTCCATAATCCTGATGCAGAGCGCAATGCTTGCTCTTATCTCTGAGCTCGACTGGGATCCGAATTGGTGGTGGTGTCCGAAATATGCCCCTATTCTTGTTTTCCTGGTACAGCCTCGACAGCGTGCATTTTAGAGGTGTGTTCTTCTCCTCGATCTTGGGGCGCTTCCCTGACGTGGGGGTTGGAAGTGGGTCTCTGCTTTTGTTTTTCTGCTTATCTCCTTTCTCCTTAGGTAACGGGCCGACGCTTATCAGAGCTGTCCTCTGCTGGCGCAAGATTTCATCTTCCTCGAGACTGAGGTATCCTTGTGCCTTTGCGTTCAGGTCCCCCATGGTTTTGGGGGTCTTTCTGACCAGAGACGAATGGAATTTCGAACCAGGGATCATGGCTATTTTGAACGCTTCCACCGCCGCCGCTTGGTCGCACCCATCAATCAGGGACATCTCCAGATTGAATCTGGTCATAAAGGACTTCAATGGCTCTCCTTTTGCTTGCCTCATGGTGAAAAGAGAGGAGATTGTCTTCTTCTGTCTTCGGTTGCCGATGTATTGTGCGATGAAAAGCTCGCATAACTTCGTAAAGCTGGGGATGCTGCCCGAAGGCTGCTGTTTGAACCATGTCAGGGCAGCCCCGGACAGACTGGTTGGAAAAACCTTGCACATGAGGTTTTCATCTTCTGCGTGCAAAGTCATCCTCTGCTGCACATGAAAGAGATGGTCAACAGGGTCCGTCGTTCCGTCGAAGGTGATGAAATTCGGGAGTGCGAATTTCCTCGGGTTCGGTGACCTCCTTATCTCGTCTGAAAAAGGAGATTGTATCACTTTGCTGGCAACTTGTGTTGCTAGATCTGCTGGGGTCAGGTTCTTCAAGTCTTTAATGTCAGCATTAACTTCCTCCAGACGTCGGGTCAGCGCGTCGAAGCTGGCTTCGGGTCTGGTGGTACGGGATTCTGGAGGTTCCGCGGTTCCTCCTTCGTTTCGAGTGGAATTGTATTCCACGGATGCCTCCCTATCGGGTGGGGCAGCCTCCGGCTGTTTTTCAGTGAGCCGTGCGATCTTCTCTTGTAGTAGGTCGTTCCTTCGATTGGACTCCAACTGCCTTCGCAGTTCCTGCAATAATAGTTCTTGTGTCTGATTCTGATCCATTGAGTGGCTCAGGGTGGATGGCTGCTGCCCCGTTATAGTTCCGGAACGTAGCTGTATAGACATAAACTCCCAAGGAATCTATGGATCGCTCGTTCCCACAGACGGCGCCAAAGTGTAGGTACACAAAATTGCCCAACGCAAAATCAAGCAATCAATAAGTGCGTAACACTCAGTAATCAAAGAAATTTTCAAAAGTCAGACCGCCCCTCTCTTCTCCATCCTTCTTGGTCTTTTATATCTTTTTCAATACAATCCTCATGCCGTTAATCTCTCTCTTTATCTCAATCTTAGGAATATCATCTTTCTTTCTTCCCCCGTTTCATTGCTTGATCGTAGGTGCAGTTAGACGAAATTCTGGGATTCTTTTCGATATTCGCGTTTCCGAAATTAGGTGACACGGACGGTGACGTGGATGCCACGTATTGGGTAATGGTGACGTGGATGCCACGTATTAGGTAGGTTACACGTGTCACATAACGGCTCTTTTTCCCACTACACAGACTATATTCAAAGATTTTGGAATTTAAATAGAAGCAAGGCCACAATGGGGATTCTGGTGCATGATCTAGTGGTATAGAAACATTGGTTCCAGTGAATTTGGGAAAACAAGATTTGGAAAATGACCATATAGAAGGAAAACATCAACTTGATGAGGCTTGTTATTATTGTGATGCAAATGTTGTGTTGTTGAATTATGTATTATACACACGCGTATTCCTGAAAAGTGGTTTTCTAGATGGTAAAAGAAGCCATTTTCCATCCTTTAGAGGATTAGAAAATTTGTTCCTGAGCTCAGAGTAGTGTAAGCATTACGAGTTTTCTTAAACATCACTTAGATGTCATTCATTTAACTGAATGCAACTGTTATTGATTCTTTGACTTTAGATGAAGTATTGTAAATATCTGTTGAAACATACCAGAATGATAGCTTTGATGTTCTTGGTTGTGATAGGAAATTCAAGGTCACCGCCCTCCTAAAGATTCAGGAGCACGTCGACTAGATCTTCCTCACTGCCAATGGTTGTGGTTTTCCTTTTCACTTTGTGCTCAGTGATGATATTATCGATAAGCCTTTGGTGAAATTTTTCCAAAGCAGGCTTCACTCCACTATTCAAATGAAGGAACTTGAGGGATGGGAATATATCATGCACATCCTCCGGCTAACTTTATGACGTCCTTGACCACCGATATGAGTTCATCTTGATCTTTGCACTTCTTACCAAAGGTCGACCTTGCAGTTATGCCATTAGTCATTGAGGAGATCTTTTCACTAAGATTGATTGGAAATCCTAGTGATAAGGAAATGGAATCAATAAGATTTTGTGCCTCCTCTTCTCTTAGTGATCTAAAATATTGAACAGACTTTGCACTTAAGTGCTCCAATATGCATATTTTTCGAAATTGTCTCTAAGACTAGCCATTGGAAGCAAATGCAATATCTTGACAATCATATGACAATCTTGCAAGAAAGAACCTCTGGCCTGGTTGCAAAGATAAGGTCATGGGTCTTCATCACCTCTTTGACTGCTTCTGGTGATGAAATGACAAGGAGAGAAGCCTCACCAAGTTGTAGGTGCGTGATGGGTCCATATTTCTTGGCCAAATCTCTTAAGGAGCGATGATGTAGCTAGTGAGCCAATTAACTGGTGCAAGTTACTGATGACGGCTAGCTTCCATGGCCTTGGAGGCAGTATTTGGATGGGACTTTTGGCTTTGGATCCCTTCCAATGCTTCTCAACGATGGACAAGAAAAGGAGGAAAGTAAAGAAGAGACTAGAGAGGAAGTGAGGGTAGCTGAAGCTCCATTTGGGGAAGGAGAGACACTTGATAGATTGATTGTTTCTCGTGCTCCTGTTATTTTGTTAACACTTAATTTATAGGCGATATTATTTGTAGAATCTTCAGTAATAGCTGTCAGAGTTTTGTTAATAAGAGATGCTATTTAGTTTACTTACCTGGAAAAAAAATTGCTATTTAGTTCAACAATTTATGCTAGGTATCACTTGGAATTGTTATGCCAGGTTTCTTCTTTTAAAAAACAATTTGCATTTATGTAAGTAGTAAACATAAAAAGTTGAACACAGAGTATTAATATTTTCTCCAGCGATTTAATTAAAAGTTTGTAATGAGAATTCAAGAAATAAATAAATAAAGTGTGTAAGAAATGTTAGTCTGTTATTCTCTGATTACAGTGTGTAAGAGTTCCATGATATATTTTGGGGCTTCACTCTTGTTCTTTTACACTTGCTTGATCTCTTAAATTAAGAAAAATGATATAATTATCTTGCAAAATTAGGGAGCTTAAAGTTCTACAACTCTTGGGATGCTTGTACTGCTCCAACCAACTTGAGAAAAAGTCATTAGTTAAACTCTGTTTTTGCAGTTGAAAAAACACATAAAAAATGGTTATTTAAAAAAAAGAGGATAAAGTGCAAAAAAAAATGTCTCAACTACGTCCAAAGTTCCGCAAATAACCCCCTTAGAACTACATTTTGTACACAATACCCATCACTTGTCACATTTTGTAACAAAATGCCCCTATGCCTGTTTTGTGATGGACTATTTTCTATTAAATGACGATAAAGCCCTTTTTTTTATTGAATTACACTTGATCCATTTTTTTATTGAAATAACTTATGAAAAAAATTCATACTATTTTGATGACATATTCTCCATCATAGTTGCATAAATTTACCTTTAATTCTTGAAATTAATTGTTTTAAGAAAAATCTTAAGTAAAAAATTTTAAAGCAATTTAAGTAATTTCTTAATTTTTCATGAATATGTTGCATGAAAAAATGCATATTTTTTTATTTAAGTAATTTCTCAAATTTTCATGAATACATTGTATGAAAAAAGGTATTTTTTATGGTATACAAATTTAAACTGGGTATAGTAAATTTTATTATAGATAGTAAAGTTTTTTAATAATAAGTTGATCATTTTAGATTAAAAAAAATGTTAATCATTTTAGAAAATGGCTAAATTTGGTGGTAATTACAACTTAGTATTTTTTTCTATTGTTATGATAAATTAATACCTTTAATAAAATTAAGGTAAATGGTATAATTAATATCAAGAGGCAATATTCGCACTCCCCTTTTCTACATTTGCACTCCCATATTAAAAAAATGACACTTAACCTTAATTTTACAAGTGAATGATTATGATTTTTCAAATTACACAACTATCCTTTCAAATATCCTCCTCTCTGTCTCCAATCTTTAATGTTTTCGATCTCTTTTGACATGATCCAAAAAAAAAATCCAAAAAAGTTATCTTTTTTTACAGGACCACAAAAAAATAAAAAACATAAAATAAAATCTATGTTAAATAAACTATCCCTTTGTGATAAGATCCAAAAAAAAAAAGAAGTTATCTCTATTGAAAAACTTATCATTTTTTACAGGAACCTAATAAAAGAAAAAAAAGACCCAAAAAAAGTTATCTCTATTAAATAAATTATCTCTTTTGACATGAACCAAAAAAAAAGTATACTACGCAAAAAAAAAAGAACAAAAAAAAATGTTATCTCTGTTGAATAAATTATCTCTTTTGACATGACCCTCCCAAAAAATTTATTTCTATTGAATAAAATATCTCCTTTGATAGGATTAAAAAAAATGTATGGTATGCAAAAAAAAAAAAAAAAGGAGGGAGCCAAAAAAAATTATCTCTATTGAATAAATTCTCTTTTGACAAGACTAAAAAAATATATACAAAAAAAAAATCATCTATATTGAATAAAGTATATCTTTTTTACATAACCAAAAAAAAGTTATCTTTGTTGATTAAATTAGCTCTTTTGATATGACCAAAAAAAAAAGTACCAAAAAAAAATGTTTATCTTTATTGAATAAATTATATCTTTTGACAAGATAAAAAAAAAGTACCTACAAAAATAATGACCCAAGAAAAAAGTTATTGGTATGTCAAAAGAGTTGAAGTTTATAATATAAAAGGTAGTTATGGTATTATAAAATAAAGAATGATGCATTAATGAGTTTAGGAATCTTCTTGTCATTTCATTTATGGATTCTAAACCTAGAAAAGTGGGGTGCGAATATTGCCTCCTTTAATATTTTGTAGTTCAGAAAAATTATTTGCAAAAAAGGCAATAGTTGAGAGGATATTTTCTTGCACTTTATTAATAAAAAAATGAATATGATAAATGATAAACTATAAAAAGAAAAATATAGTTAGGCAGAATTCACAGAAATACACTTAACAAACATTAATTTATAATGAAACATTGATGATAGAAGTATTATGATTTTATGTTGCCAGCTTAATAAGCATACACTACATAAACAAAGAAATTACAAAAATCTTGTATTGTAACTGATGACGCACAAATCCACCATGCACTGGTCAAATGCTAACCTATAAAAGGACAAAACAAAGGTAATCGAAAGGACACCAGCATAGTGCCGGTCGACTGCGCTCTAACGATCAAGTCAGATATCAAAAAGGTTTTTTTTAATCTATAAAGGCACTCAAAAGGTATTAATTGCGTACCTGGTATATGAACTGTCTTTGTATTTGTTGCAGTCACATGGGAACGTGTCCCAGTAGGAGACTGATTCTTCAGTTTTCCAGACTTATCTAAGGAGAGAACAGTCCTGGTCAAAGTATATTTTTTATCCATGTCATGCCAGTCTCAGCTTTTATGTTTACTCATGTCATAATTGGAGTCAAACACTTTATCAGATGCCCCCTGTTCATAAGGGTCGCTTGCCGGTCCTTAAGAAAACTATGACTGGCTTTCTTGCCTGTAAAAATGGATCTTTGACCCAAAGAATTTTTGTTTGAATTTTAATCTTGACCTATGGGCCGGCTCAAACCTGAACTTGCTATCAGGCTTTTTGGGCCGTTAGACCCTGATGTCCAGACCTAGCAATCCCTTAGAAGTTGGCTGAATTGGGTTTTAGCTTCATTAACCACGAGCTTGTTACTGGAATGGACTCCATCTTACCTTTTGACATCAATTGCTACAAGCTCCTTTTTTTTTTTCTCTTTCTTCCTTTTTCTTTTTTTTTTCTTTCTCTTTGGCCAGCCTATAGGACCACCCTTGAGGGGGCGTCTTGGCCACCCCTAAGGGGTGGCCTTGGCTGGCCTTGACCAACTCCTGATAAGCTTTGAATGATATACATTCTTGTGCCTTTACTTATATATTTTAATCTCATATCTGCACATTTGTATGATTTTTACATGTTTTTATGTTTTATATGATTTCAGGTTCAAACTTAGAATTCGGCGTAATTCGACTCCTTTATTAGTTCAAAAATGCATTCCTATGTCCTATTGATGCAGCGAAGTCACATCTTCGATGCATCGAAGTACCTACTTCGATGCATCGCCCAATCCTGTAAAAGATATTTTTTTTTGTAGATATTTTTTTCACTTGCCACTTGTCCAATTTTGCTTGGATAAAGCCTTAAATAGAATTTCTGTGATATTTTGAGCCTCAAATTAGATATATAGCTAGGAAATATGAAATAATGAAATATATCACAATTCTTATAATAGAGAGCATATATAGAATTCTAGAGAGAGAATGTGAGCGTCCGATGAATCCAAAGATTGCTATAAATCCAAAAGAAACTTCCAATAATCCAAAAGACAAAGGGAAGGAAAATGAAGCTAAATTCTCGTCAATTCCAATTCCAATGAGAGAGGGTTCATATGAACCTCTAGTCCCCTTTCCTCAGAGATTAAGGGAACCTTCTCAATTCGAGAAGTAAGGAGAGAAATTACAAGATATAATAGAAATCTTTAAACCGGTTAAAATCAATCTTCCTCTCCTAGATGCTATAAAACAAATTTCCTCCTATGCTAAATTTCTAAAGGACTTACGCACTCAAAAGCGTAATTCTAGGAACCAAGTTCCTAAGAAGGTCCAATTAACTGAGCAGGTGAGTTCAATTCTTCAAAATAACATCCCTCCAAAATTTAAGGATCCGGGTGCCCCAACAATTTCTTGTGTCATTGGTGACTATGAATTCGAGAGGGCCCTCCTTGACTTGGGAGCAAGTGTTAACCTGCTTCCCTACTCGGTTTATCAGAAATTAAATCTAGGAGAGCTCAAGTCAGCCACAATTGTGTTGCAACGTGCCGACCGTTTCGATAAGGCAACCATGTGGAATAATTGAGGATATTCTAATCAAAGTGGACAAATTCTATTTTCCAGTGTACTTCATAGTCCTTGACACTGAACCTATCCAAGATTCCACAAAGCATATTCTAATCATTCTAGGTCATTCATTCTTGGCTACGGCTAACGTTTGCGTTAATTATCGTACCGAGGTGATGAACATCTTCTTCAAGAATATGACTGTTAGGTTGAATATCTTCAATGCAACCCACCACACCTGCAATGATGAAAGCAACTTCTTTCGCTTGGATGCAGTGGATGAACTTGTGGATGAGATACTTCCCCAAACCTTGTCAAAGGACCTTTTAGAGGCATGTCTAAGTCAATTCAACTTTGAAGGCTTTGACATTGAGCAATTAATTAAAGATGTTAATACAATGCTTGATGTCACGGTCATAAATGACTTCCCCGTGTGGAAGACACCATTTAAGCCTCTTCCTACTCTTTTAAGTACTCCTCCAATTTCATCCCTTGTGTCCCCCCCTTAACTTGAGCTCAAGACTTTACCGTCTAATCTCATGTATGTGTTTCTTTACCTAAGTGACACTTTATCAGTCATCATAACTTCAAATCTAGCCGATGAATAAGAATGCTCATTCATAATGGTCTTAAAAGAACACAAAGGGGCCATAGGGTGGATCGTTGCTAACTTAAAAGGCATTGACCCTTCCATTTGTATGCACCGCATATATTTGGAAAAGGATGCAAAGGTGCAACGTAGGTTATACTCTAACATGAAAGAGGTAGTCAAGAAGGAAGTTATCAAGCTGTTAGATGTTGGTATTATATACCTCATCTCTGATAGCAAGTGGGTAAGCCCCACGCAAATGGGGCCAAAGAAATCCAGCATCATAGTGCTTCAAAATGAACAAGGAGAATTAGTTCGTTAGCGCACCACCACGGGCTGGCGAGTGTGTATTGACTATAGAAAACTAAACTCCTCAACTAGGAAGGATCATTTCCCATTTCCATTCATTGATCAAATCCTAGAAAGGCTTGCGGGCCAAAGTTTTTACTACTTTTTAGATGGATACGTGATAGGCGTTGAATGTTACGCATTCTAGCCTCTTAACTTATGTATTTTATTCTCTTAGTGGTAGATTATTTTGTTATTTTACTTTATTTTAGTATTTTCTGTATTTTCAGGGCCTTAATGATTATTCAGTTAAAACTATGATTTTGGGCTTTTAAAGATTACATGCAAGATGGTTAAATGAAGCCTACATCAATGAGATCCATTCAACCATTTATTTCAACTCAAATCATTCCAAGGAAGAGGTCCAAGAAATTACAGCTGCTTAAGAAGGTTTCGGGCTTGAAGCCCAAATCTGCGCATAATACAGTCTTAATCCCATTTTAGAAAATGGACCATAAGTGTTATTTTCGAGCCTCAACTCGACTTAATTTCCATTTTATCGAACAAAATTCGATTCTGCACACTTTTGTATTTCACAGAAATTCCGTGAATCGGACCTCTAGTGGGTCAAAAGTTGGACCGAACGTCAGCAGGAAAAACCCACCTGATTAGTGCTGCGGGAAAACCTAATTAATTCCTAATTGGATTAGGACTTTGATATATTCTCTTGGATATTTAAAGTGACAAATTGGGGCAGTATTGGGGAGGCTTGGCAGCAGCTTTGAAGAGCTTTTGGAGTGGAGAATCATTGGAGAACAAGGCGTATCATGAGCGGCTAGTTCAGCCACCAGGGTTTTGATGTAGCCCTAACTAAACATCACTGGTTTGATTGTTCTAATTATTGGGGATTTTTGTATTCATTCATAGATTGTGTAATTTAGAAGATTCTTATTATAGAATTGAGCAATAAAAGTCTTATAAATTCAATTTCAATTATTTCTTATCTTGTCTTAGATATTTGGTTGTTGTTATTAAACTCGTCCCTCTTGTTTTCTGTGATCATGAGAGTGATTATTACACAATGGTTTTCACTGAATATTTCATTAAAAGCTTTGATGGATTATGCCTAGAGAAGATGAACCATACTGCACCCTAGATTAGAGTAGTTAGGCAGATGGCCCATGCTAATCAAATATAGTCCATGACTTAGCCTTAATCATATGTTATCTTCTTGACGGATGGAGGTGAGCTTGTAGCCACCGACACCACTTATGCATGATATGATTCCCCATAGTTAGTTCAATTGGCCATTGATTGTGAAGTTAGTGGTGAAATCAATTACCCTAGACTTATCTTATATTCTCTACACTCCTTAGTTTTTTCTGCTTTTGTTCAACTGCTTCATTAGTTAATTTAGTTATAAAAATCAGAATTCTTTTCTCTTAAATTTAATTAGAATTAATTCTGTATATCCAACTCAGTCAGACCACAGTCCCTGAGGTACGATACCCCTTTCGATAGCCCTATTCTGCAAGAAATTTGTTCTATTGCGAAGTGTGGTAATTTTTAATTGATATACTTTTTGAGTGACACTCACACACGAATCAATACTCTAAATATAATCAAGTTACAATAGACCCGCAAGACCAAGAAAAAACCACCTTCACATATCCATTTGGAATATTTGCTTATAGACACATGCCCTTTGGGTTATGTAACGCATCGGTGACTTTTCAGTGGTCTATGATGTCTATCTTTTCAGACATGGTGGAGAAGTTTTTGGAGGTGTTCGTGGATAACTTTTCAATCTTTGGACCTATCTTCGATTCATGCCTTCATGATCTTACACTTTTGCTATAGCGTTGTAAGGATACAAATCTTATTCTTAGTTGGGAGAAGAGTCATTTTATGGTTTAATAGGGAATCATACCTGAGCATGTTGTGTCCAAAGGGGGTATAGAAGTTGATAGAGCCAAGGTAGAACTCATATCTAAACTTCCTCCACCTTCTTCGGTGAGGAGCATTCATTCATTCATTGGCCATGCAGGTTTTTATCACTGTTTCATCAAGGACTTTAGCAAGATATCTTGGCCCTTGTGCTGACTTCTTGAGAAAGATACTTCTTTTTACTTTGATGGAGCGTGCCTTAAATATTTTGAAACACTCCGCACACTTCTATCATCCACTCCAATTCTACTCCCTCCAAATTGGGCTTTTCCATTTGAGGTCATGTGTGACGTATTTGATTTTGCTATGGGTGTTGTCTTAGGGCAACGTGTACACAAATTGTCTCATGTTATTTACTATGCTAGTAAATCCCTTTCTGAAGCTCAAATGAATTACACAACTATGGAAAAAGCTTGCAATTGTCTACGCCTTGAACAAATTTAAATCTTATCTATTAGGATCCAAGGTTATTGTTTTTTCAAATCATGCCGCTCTTCGGCATTTATTGGTAAAGAGGGATACTAAACCCTGGTTAATCCAATGGATAACCTTGTTACAAGAGTTTGATTTTGAGATTTGGGATAAAAAGGGTAATGAGAATATGGTCGCCAACCATTTATCTCAGATTCTTGTAGAGTGCCATCCCAACTGAATTCCAGTTAACAAATCTTTCCCGGATGAGCAACTATTTGAAGTCACTCATGAGAAAATTCCATGGTTTGCTGACATAGTAAATTTCCTAGCAACCGGGAAGATCCCACCCTTTTCGTCAAAATAGTAAAAAGATTGCTTCTACTCCCAAGTACGTTTATATTTTTGGGATGATCCTCATCTATTAAAGTATTGTCCCAACCAAATCATCTGCCGATGTGTACCAATGAGTGAGAGTCCTAGTATTCTTACTTTCTGCCACACATTAGAATGCGGAGGTCATTTTAGTGCTCGGAAGACCGCTTCCAAAATTCTTCAATGCATTTTCTTCTGGCCAACTATGCATCGGGATGCATACTTATTCTACCGCTCGTGCGAGCGATGTCAGCACCTTGGCATTATGTCTCATAAAGATATGATGCCCTTGAACCCAATTTTAATCGTTGATATCTTCGATGTTTGGGGCATTAACTTTATGGGCCCTTTTTCAAAATATGACGGTTTTGAGTTTATACTTGTAGCGGTGGATTATATATCTAAATGGATTGAGGCCTTGGCTACCAAAAACAATAACCAAGCAGTTGTGGTTAAGTTTATCCAAACGGACATTTTTAGTCATTTTGGTACTCCTCGAGCCATCATCAATGACGGGGTAAACATTTTTGCAATTAGTTCCTTCAAACCTTGCTACTCAAATACTCTGTCACTCATAAGGTTGCTACACCTTACCACCCTCAAATGAGTAGCCAAGTAAAAGTATCTAATAGAAAAATTAAGCACATTCTTGAAAAAATCGTGCGCCCCGATTGCAAGGATTGGTCACAACGTCTGAATGATGCATAATGGGCGTATCAGACTGCTTACAAGACCTCGTTTGGTATGTCATCATACTATCTTGGGTGGTAAGGCATGTCATTTACCGGTTGAACTTGAGCACAAAGCCTTTTGGGCAATTAAGAAGTTTAATTTCGATATGAAGTTAGTCAGCTCTAACCGGAAGCTTCAATTGAATGAATTAGAAGAAATACGGAATGACGCATATGAAAGCGCAAAAATCTATAAGGCAAAGACCAAGGCCTCCCATGACTGTCATATCTATTCCAAATCACTCTCTCTAGGCCAAAAAGTTTGGCTTTACAATTCTAGGCTTCTCCTATTTCCTGAAAAGCTTCACTCCCAATGGGACGGTCCTTTAATTATCAATTCTGTTGCTCCCCACGGAGTGGTGGAACTAAAGAATCCCAAGGACGGGACACTTTTTAAGGTTAACGGGTAAAGAGTGAAACCTTGCATTGATAGCCAAATGCAATTAGAGTACGTGGATGTCATCAAATTGTTAAATCTTGTATATTTGGACATATAATTCGTTACACGTCTCACCGGAGACGGTAAACTTGGCAATTTCTGCGGTCTTATTATGTTTCGTGTGACCATTCGAATCCAAAAGGGAACATATCTAAATATTTTTGAAGTGTCTTAGTGTGAGAGGTATGAATTGAGGGTGAAACCAAATTTTTTTTATACTTGGGGCAATTTTGCAAACTTACAGTCAAAAAGAGCTTTGATGCATTGAAGTACCCACTTTGATGCATTAATCTTTAAAATGTCTCATTTCTATGTCAATTCCAGCAGCTTTCGCACCTTGTGTCGATAGATGGTTGATGCATCGATAACTTTGATGCATTGAAACCTCTACGTCGATGCATCAAAGTAGCCATTTTGATGCATCACACCGAAGCACGTGACTGCACACGCAGTCACTTAAAATTTGAACCCCTCTTCTCTCCCTCTCATTTCTCCCTCTGTTTCGCGACTCCCTCTTCTCTTTCTCATCCAAAAAACCCAAGAACACCCACAACCCTCATAAAAGCCCAAGATCATCCATTTAGATCCAAGCTCGAGCATCCTTAAAAGTGATTCCACGTGTGGACTGCCTTACATAGCCAGTTTCCACTTATATTAGGTAAGGGACTTGATTTGGAGCTTGTAAGTGGTTGTGTTGCATTTGTGAAATAATTTGGTGTGGGCACAGTGATTTCGGGATTTTTAGGGTAAAATTGGGAGAAATTGTGAGCATTTTTATCCTTTTAGAGATTGGGGGTACATTTGATGCATTTTTGTTGAGTTTGTGTGGAGTTGTAAACTATTTCTAGGGACTACCAAGCACTGTGTATACTAAGTGTTTGAGGAAAAGCCGAGACACAAATTTTGACCAAGAATGGTCTGAAACAAGGCCTCTACAGGAGTTATTTGCGATGTCCCTAGTAGGCAATGGAGGAACTGGGAGTTTATTCCTGAAAGTTTGATAGTGGCATCGGATTTTGAGGATGACTGATATGCCAATTGGACTTTAGAGGCCATACAGAGCCGTGGCCTCATGCCTTTGTTATCGCAGACAGATAATGTAGCTTACCTGAGGCTTGTGCAAGCCTTTTATATGAACCTTAGATATGACTATGCAGAGCCCGACAATTTGAGGACTATTGTGGATGGCACAGCTCTTGCCATCATCGTCACCACCATTTCTGAGATCACCGGGCTACCACATGTGCAACTCGAGTATGTTGAGCTAGAGGAGGACCACTTCATGTTCCACGAGCTTCCACAGTACCTTACACTCCCTCAGATGGTGAGAGAATTATGTGCGGGACGTTTTACTAACTACAAGAACAACGCCACCAGCAAGTTCTTGGTTCCTAGGCGATGGTGGTTTTTAGATATCGTCTTACATAAGAATGCTCACCCTTTTGGGCATTCTAGCGAGCATCAGGGGGAGTTCTTACAGGCCCTCTATGCCATCAATACCGGGTGCTGGTTTTCCATTCCCGCCATTATTTGGGGACAGCTCCACAAGGTTCGGGACCAACTTATTCGGAAGCCTAACAAGAAGTCTCCTTCGATGAAGCTTCCATTTCCCTACCTCATCACCACCTTTTTTACTATGGCAACTTTTGAGTTTGAGGCATATGAGATTACTATAGGGCCACTATTGTATTTCTTTCTACAGAGTTGGAGGAAGATGGTGGCCCATATGTCCGCCTTACCATGAGTTGACCCTGAGGTGGAGGCCGGTGATAGCGAGAAGGAAGAGCCTGTAGGGGACGAGATAGAGATGGATGCCCCTGAGGAGGGTGAGGAGTCCGAGGAGGAGCCTGTAGTTGAAATACTAGGCATGAGTACCGAGGACTATGAGTACCTTATTGATGGTATTGCATGTCTGACCGCCGATTTGGCGTATCTACAGACAAATTTTAATATGTAGTGTCAGGCTGCTATGGAGGAGCGCCGTGTGGCTTCTGAGCATCGGGGACAAACTGAGGAGTGCTTGGATGCTCTTAGTGCTAGCGTCCATGGCATTTTAGATGGCAGGACCGCCTTGCACAACTATTTAGCAGATCTCATGCCATGGATCCTTCTACCCGTATCACCACCGCTGTCGCCGCCTCAGTCGTAGTTCTAGTTTTTATTTATTTTTGTATTTTTATTTTAGTTATGTATTGTCTGTTCATTATAGTCATTGAACTATACAATGCCATGTGGGCACTCTTTTGTCTCTTTTGGGTTGATGTATTCCATAAATTCTATCAATTGTATTCACACATGTTTGAATTAATGGAATGTCAGCATTTTTGTTTTACTGTCTGTGCATATTTCTTTCCTGTCTTTATTTTCATTTTCATTTTCTGTCTTTTCCAGTTCTTGTATGGTATGTTGGTATGTAGTTGTTCTTGTGCAGGTTTTGATGCCTCACATGGCCGATGCATACCCGCGTACCCATGTATTAACTACCCTAGCATGGTTGATGTTTTGCCTTTTTGAAACCTATCAACTACTGGTAACATTGTTGTAACTCTTTTTAGTTAACATCGAGGACAACATGAACACATGCATTGAATTGTGGGGTATGCATCATATGGAGAATTTTGAAAATATGTCTTTATTGGAACAACTTGAAGAACGAATTGCTTTAGAAAAATCAAAAGCCAAAAAAAAAAAAAAGAGAGAAGAATAAAAAAGAGAAAAAGAAAACAAACAAAACAAAATAAAATTGGCAATAAGCCTTCTCACTCATTAAATCGGGCATCTGTGCCTTAGAAAGCATGGAGTGTTCACATCTAAAAGGTGTGCCAGGTTGAGCAATAAAGAAACAATTGGCTCGTTTAAGTTCGTAGCCTACTGAGCTCGGATATTAAGTCCGAGAGGTGTTTTTTCACCTAATGCCCTAAAATCATTTGGTTTGGGAGTCATTGACCCAACGCTGCTACATGGGCTTACTAGAAAGCTTAAAGGACTTAGGCATTGCATAGCCGGTTGTACTTGAGTGTTTGTAAATATTTTTGCAGTTAACATTATGCTTTGATGATCTGTTTCAAAAAGTTATTTCTTCTAAGAACAGATGTTCTGTTTATTCTCCATTTATGACAATAAATCACGCATTTAAATGTATGTTCACCTTTCAAAGAGGATTTTAGGGTTTACACTTGTATGTGTATCGGACTAACCATTATGTGGGGGCTATTGCCTAATTTTGATTTTAGGGTTTACACTTGTATTATATCTATTGATGTCCCTACAGCTCCATAATACCTGTTGCATTTGTCATATTGAACACCAATTGGGGTATCACTCTTTTTTAGATGATGACTAAGCAAACCACCATTTTGCATATTTTATGAGTTTAACAAGCGTGTTAAACCCAATAAGACTTCACTCGTCCACTAGACATGTCTAGGGGTTTAAAAGGCTTGTTGCATTTGCTAAATGCAACCGTGTTTTCCACTAAAGCAGAAGTAGAATAGTTGCTTTATTTTATTTCTTTTTGTATTGCTAAGGGACTAGCAATATCTAAGTTTGGAGGTGTGATAAGTGTTGAATGTTATACATTCTCATGCCTTTACTTATGTATTTTAATCCCATAGCTGCACATATTGTATAATTTTTACGTGTTTTTATGTTTTTGATGATTTCAAGTTCAAACTTAGAATTCGGCGCAATTCGACTCCTTTATCAATTCAAGAATGCATTCTTATGTCCTATTGTACTTCATGGAAAGTCCACATCAAGGAATAGTGAATGGCGTGTCAAGACCGGAGTTAAAAAGTTGAAGAGTTGAAGATCTGTAGAAAAAGGAGAGATCGATGCATCGAAGTCATAGCTTCGATGCATCGAAGTACTTACTTCGATGCATCACCCAATCCTACAGAAGATATTTTTCTTTATAGATATTTTCTTCACTTGCCACTTGTCCAATTTTACTTGGATAAAGCCTTGAACGGAATTTCTGTGATATTTTGAGCCTTAAATCAGATATATAGCTTGGAAATATGTAATAATAAAATATATCACAATTCTTGTAATAGAAAGCATATATAGAATTCTAGAGAGTGAAAGTGAAGTTCTAGAGAGGGAAAGCTTCAAAAAGGGCTTTGTAAGGCCTTGAATACCATTTTGAGCATGGGATTCTCTCTGTCTATGTAGTGCTTCCAGCCCACCATGATCAACTAATCCTTCTCTAGGGTTTTGACAAACCCTAGTATTGTAAATATGTTCTAACTTTAATGAATTGGGGATTTTTATGTATTTTTGTATATATACCTTGCCTTGAGCCTTATGAGTAATATAAGTTTACAAATTCTTCATGTTCATGTGAGTAATTTATCTTTCTTATCTTAGAATATTTATTTTCCCTCATGATCTTTAAACACTTGTAGTTCCACAAGGACTACATGTGATGGCTTGATACTAGTTGTCACTTTAACATGCATAGTTAGACTTGCATAGTCTATGGTAAGAGATGGTAAATTAGCTACACTTAGTTAATTAGGTATTTAGGTAAGTAGGTAGGTAGGGAATTTATACGTATCGAAGATGGATTATAGTATTTTAAGGTGCACGTACCCTCTTGACGGTAGCATTGTAGGCCACAAGCCATTTGCACCACGTAGTACACAATTGCATGAATTCCCCCAATTTATTAGAAGTATGGCATACTATGAAGCTAGTGGTGAAGTCTCAACCCTAGTCTTTTACTCTTCTCTCAAACTTCATGTTTTAAATTATCTTTTATGCTTTTAAAGTTAAGTAAGAAAATAACCAACACTTGGTTGTGATTTAAACGAGAACCAACCCTCGACTTTTAGCAAATTATTCCTACGTAGTCTCTATAAGATTGACACCCTCAACTTAGAGCCTTATCATTCAAGGATTCGTTCTATTGTGAGTGGTAAATATAAATTGTGAAATATCGTTGCACAACAGCTCCTCTCCTTCAAACTTTGCAACCGTTGCCTTCATAAACATTTGAATCCATACGTTATAGTTTTTTTAATGTTGTTTTATAGTCATTTGCCCTTCTTGCACTCCTATAAAAATCCTTTTACACCTTCCCTCTTCATTCACTCTTTCACAGCAAGAATTCGTCTTTGTACTATGTACACCATACTTTCTCCTTTCTCCCGATTTTCACACTTCATCTAGCATCACTTTGAGAAGCAAAGTTCAACTTCTTTATTTTTCATGGAAAACTACTCTGAGTACCAAGATATTACCTCTTCCATGACCAACCAAGATATGGAGAAGCTATCCATTTGTTACTCATTTCCTAATGGAGTTATAGCTCAAGCCCTCTCCCCAAAAGATATGTTTTTATAAGGGCACTTTCGCCTGTGGTCTCCAGTTCCCGATTCTGATATTCGTACAGGAACTTCATCAGATGGCGAACCTCTGCCCTTCTCAGCTTACGCCAATTTTTTGGCGCATTATTATGGTTTCTCTTGTCTTGTGGAAGTCTTGCGGTTTTAACACCCCGCTGTCAGCAAATGGGTTTCTTTCTTGCTATAGGCTTTCTAAGACTGGCAGCTAGCATCATGTTCATAGTCGATCGGCCAGACACCATTCAATCACAAGCTTGGTTGCTATTGACCACAATAACCGCCTCAAGTCATGAAAAAATTGTTACTTTTTTGTTTCTGGATGCTGGGAGGCTACTCCCTATATTATTCCCCACTCATGGACTTCCAGGGATGCTTCAGGTAAGCTTATTTTCTCTCTCTTTTTTTTATTTTTTTTCCCTTCCTCATCTTTTACACATAACCGCTTTTATACTCAGCTTGGAAGGTCGCGCGACCTGTGAGTGAGGCGAAGGAAGAAAGACAGGTGGCATCTAGTAGTGCCAGCATGAGGGATGCCCAAGTCTTAACTCTTGATGAAAGGCTGCTTTTATTAGGCTACCCTCCCCGCGTCAACATTGTTAGAAGGGGTATGTCTTTTCTTTATTCCTGTGTACTTTTCCTCTTTGAAAGATTGTGCTTATGTATCTTATGGCTCAAACATGTAAGGGGCTCGTAAAGGCTGCTGGGAAAATCCCTTCTCAAGGGTAAAGGTGTTGCTTCCTTTTCTTCCCCTTCCAGATAGAAAAGGCCAAGAACGCTTGCGGTTACCAGAGCTGGGGACCTGTCGTCTCCTCCCTCGGTTAGGAATCTTCCTCGTGCCGCAGTTGTTGCCCTTAAAAGCATTCTGGATTCGGGCTCCTTTAGGGTGCCACAGACTCAATTATTCAGTGGTAGTAGTGCTCCAAACCCGGGCTCTTTTAGGGTACCTACTACCCAGCTTTTTGGGAATGGCAGTTCCTAGGTGTCTTTCTCATCTGCTAGTAGCAGCACCGGGTCGATGTTAAATGACCCAGCCTTTGCCATTCACCGGACCAGTGAATATGTCATTTAGAGTAACCTTGATCAGGTGGATGCGCTTGGGGTCCCTACTTCTACTAGAAACCTTCTAGCCTATATGGCTAAGGTTTGAATCTTCTTTTACTTTGTTCAATACTTAGCGTAACATTTGCCCAATCCATTTCTAACCATTTTATATGGATGACGGATCAACTTAGAAAGCAAAAGGCTTTCTTCCCTGTCGAGCACGCCTCTTCAATACTTAGTGTTCCACGTTGAATTCGAAGATAGAGTCTTGATAAGTGTTCAATTCTATGCATTTGAACCCTCTTTATTGCACATGTTAGTTCCGTTTTTGCGTTTACCGAGATATGTTTACGGTATTTTTGTATTTTTGATGTCTTGCAGGTATTGGAGTAAATGGAGCAAAGTTGGAAGCTTTCTGCAGTCAAGAGAAGAAATCAGAAAATGCAGCCAAGGCATCTCGATCAATCGAGATGTTGATCTCGATTAATCGAAATCTCGATTGATCGAGATCTCATTTTGATTGATCGAAATCTCGATCAATCGAGATTCAATCTCGATCAATCGAAATGCTGCAGAGCCCACTTGGCCACTTGCTCACCTGCTCTCCCACTTGCAACAAAATCCCCCTTTTTGCATGACTTAGGGGGATTGTCTGACTTGAACAAGACTTTTGGGGGCCTTCTTGATACAAGAGATATATATATTGATATATATAGACATATGGTGGGCCCCAAAGGAGAAAAGAAGCCTAAAGGCACCAAAAGCCACACATATCTCATATATCTCTCAACACACATCAGATTAGAGAGGAGAGACCTTCGGGAGAGGAGGAGGAAGAGCTGAACCAGACCAAGAAGCTTCATTCTCTTCATCAATGGAAGGGTGCAAGGCAACCATGAGCAACTAACTCTTCTACTAGGGTGTTGGTTTCAACCCCTAGCCATGTAAACTTGTTCATCTTTGTAGCTCTTGGGATTTGTAATTAAATGTTGATTATTTAGCCTAGTGATTATGTACACAAATACATCTCTTATATATATTCATTTGATTTGGAATTTATTCTTGTCTTAGAGTAGATTTTGTCACTTGAATGCACAACATTTGCATATTCCACAAGAAGTGCAAATGATGGCTAGATAATGGTGTTTAAATGAATGTGTGATGTTAATTTGTATAGACCATGCCAAGACAAGGTAGTTTGGATGCATGTAGTGTTCACTTAGAGAGTAGAGTAATTAGGTAGTTAGTTAGGTTGAAGAGCTATGCTTGTTGAAGATGGATTATGATAGGTTAGCACACACATTGATCTTTTGATATGCCATTGAGGTCACAAGCCTAATGACATTGTTAGGCATTTAATTAGTAAATCCCATGCTTGCTACACTTATGAACATGTGAATGGTTAGTGGTGGAAACCAACCCTAGTTCTCTCTCCCAACTTTAAATTCTTACTTTTCTTGTCATTTCATTCATGCAATAGTGTCTAAACATAAATTCAAAAATCTATTCTCCGAATTAAAGTAGAAGTAATCTTCCTTCAAGACAATTGCGACTAGTCCTCGTGGGATCGATACCCTCTATATAGAACCTTATCTACAAAGATTCGTGCTCTTGCGAGTGGTTAAATTATATTTTGATAAAAAGGGAAAAATTAAGCTTACAATATAATTTAGTTTCAACCACATCAAGTCTCTACGCGCTTCCCACGCCTCTCAAGCTAGGGAGATTAACGTTCTCAACTCCCAGATCTACCGTGACTGGGAGGAGATGGCGCTCTGGAATGCTGACTTACAAAGGCTCCAAGCAGTGGCTATCAAAAAATTCAAGGACTCGTCTGATTTTGCCAAGATATGCAATGAGTTATACATCGAGGGCTTCGAGTATTTCTGCACTATGGCATAAGGCGAGTGGTCAGAGACGAACTTTTCCCGTTTGCATTTGAAAGGCGATGAGGACAAGGAGTCTCACTCTTGATGCACCCTTTCTTTTTTATTGTAGTAGTTTTCTCTTGTAGCGTCTCTACTTCGGGTAACATTCCCCTTGGTGGGTTGTGCCCCATAGGGTCAATTTGACTATGTTCTCGGAATTAACTCATTCTGCCTTTTTTTTAAAAAAAGATCCCCTTTGGAGGCTTCCCTCCGTGGAGTTTTTTGACAATGTTCTTAGAATTAATTCATCCTACCTTTCTCATTAAAGGCCCTCTTTAGAGGTATGCTCCCATAAGGTTGTTTATACAATGTTCTCAAAATTAATTCATCCTGCCTTTTTCATTAAAGGCCTTCTTTAGAGGCGTGACCCTGTAGGGCCCTTTATATAATGTTCTCAGAATTAATTTGTAACGACCCGGATTAATTTTGACTCATTCCGGATGATTTTGGACCGGATTAAAAAAAAAAATTTCGAATTAATTAAATTTCGAAAGGGTGTGGATATATATGTTTCCATATAAGTGGAAGGCATATGTATAAATATATATATGTATATATATATAGAGTACATATATTTATATTTAATTATAAATATATGGTGGTGCATGTGTATCATAAATACATGTATATGGGGGGGATATGGTATTATGTAGTGTATATGTGTGTTGTGATGTTTATACATATGTGTATAAATAGAAACTTACACATGTGGAATAATATGTTTAATATGTATATATATATATATATATATATATACATAACTTGTGGAGGAGATTAATTGAGGAAGTTGTGGACCAAAAGTGGTCAGCCGAAGAGAGACCCATGTGGGTGTCGGCTGGGGAGGAGAAAAAGAAAGAAAGAGAAAAGAAAGAAAGGAAGAGAAAAGAAGAAGAAAAAAAGGGGAAGAGAGAGAAATCGAGAGAGAGAAAGGGGGCTTCCAGAGAGAGAGAGTGAGTGAAGCCGAGAGAGGAGGAGCTTGATGGTGCTCCGGCAGTGCTCCAGCAGTGGCTGTGAGGTGGTTCATGGTGGCGTTGTAGCAGCTGGGTTCGACCGTAGTGTTGATGGGTTTCAGTCGAGCTCGGTTTGACTGTGGACTGTTCGATGAGTTGAAAGTAATAGGCTGGTTGATTGATGCTCCGGCGGGACTTGCACAAGGGGAGGTTCGTTCCATGGAGGACTATGAGTTGAGATAGTTGTTCATGGTCGTTCCGGCGGTAAGTGACTGGGTTGTGTTTGGATGGGTTCGAACTGGGCTCCTATGGTTCGGTTGTGGTGCTGGGTTTTCACAGTTGAGGTGAGAATCTATGGTGGTGTTGGAGAAGGTGCAAGTTGGGATGCCTGTTCATGGAGTTCTTCCTACAGCAGAGTAATCGGAGAGGATGGTTGCAGTGTTTAGCGTTTCGGTCGACCGACAGAATGATTCGGTCGGTTGAAATTACCATTTTGGTGGACCGAAACTACTCTTCTGTCGGCTGGTCGTATGGACTGGTCTTGGTTATTCATGGCTGAGTTGCTTGGTTCATGATGGTGGGTGTTGTGGCTGCTTTAGGTGCTCACGGTTTGGGTATGGTAGGAGCTGCCATGGGCGGCTAGGTGGTCTGATGGTGGAGTTTGGTTGGGGTTCGGCCATTGATGGTTGAGCTTAGCTTATGGGTCTTCCTGTGGCAGAGGTAATGGCTAGGCTTGGCTGTGGTAGCGGCAGGTTGGTGGTTGACGACTTGGTGCTGATGTCGGCTGCCATCTATGGTGGTATTGTGTGTGAATTCATGATGGTTAGGGAGGGTGCCGAAACTTGTGGGCAGTGCATTTGATATATATGTAAATATATATATATATATATATATAAATATATATATATATATATATATTATAGTGGTGATGCATATGTATATGAATACATATATACATATATATGGATGATGGTTTGCGCATTGAGCTTAGGCCTTGAGTTTGTGTTACATTTCCAATGGAACTAGAAGTGGGCTGAACTTGATTTATTGATTGGGTTTGGTATAGCTTGAGATTGAACTTGGACAGTGGGTGATTTGAAAAAGGAAATGGATTGTGAGAAGATGGTGAGCTTGGGCTGCCAACTTGGATTAAATTGGGTCAATTGAAAATGGTTTACAAACTGGGCTCCTGACATTAATTGGGCCAAGCATGGAAACAAAAAGGAAAAGAAAATGGTTCAATTAGATCGGTTGTGTAGACTACAACATGGGACTGGACTAGGACATGGAGATGGACCACTTTGCAGACGCGGACTTAGCGAAGGCTGGACCTAAGGCAAGTTGATTCTTGCCTCTATCTCCTACATATCTATTTTAATTACGTCGTTAATTTTACATATGTTCTTTAATTGTTCATATGTGGTATTTATATATATATATATAGGTGCATATATATGTATAAATAAATGTGGTTATGGGACATATGTGCATATACGTAGGATGTGAGAGAACATATATATATTTATAGGTGTGTATATATATATATTTGGGAGATAAAAGCATGCTAGATTTAAATGCTTGTGTACCTTGTGATATGTATATGTGTAGATTGAGCCCATGCTTGTGTGCATTGGTGAAGCATGACTAAAATGTACTTAAGTGAGGTTTATGAGCATATGTGAACTGTATGCTAGATTTTACATGTATAGGTGAGTATATGTGTGGCTTGGTGGAGATGAAATATAGGCTATGTTCCTTTATAACTAGCTTATGTATTGTGAAGCATGAATTTTAAATGCTTGATTTATATGTTTGAAATACATATATGGTGCTGTTGTGAGGAAACGGGGAAGTGTGGTTGAATTACCTAGAGTAGGTCAATACTCGGTTATGGATGCGGTCATGAAGTGGACAAATCACCCAGAGTAGGTCAATACTCGGTCACGGTGATAGTGGTTAAGTCACCTTGGAGGAGGTAAATTCTCTGTGACCGGAATCTAACTACCTTGGAGTAGGTAATTACTCGGTGAGGATTCCAAAAAAGTTGTCCAATCACTTTGGAGTAGGTAAATACTCGGTGATTGTGGTTCATTCACCTTGGAGTAGGTAAATACTCGGTGAAAACCCATAAAAAGAAAAGGGGCCAAGTCATCTTGGAGTAGGTAAATACCCGGTGACGATGGTCTACCCACCTTGGAGTAGGTAAATACTCGGTGGCGGAGTTGGAAGGGTGTGGGAAGTGTCTCGGTTACATGATTTGGTCAAGAATAATGTTAGGGTATCGGGTTGGGTCCAAGAGAGAGACAAGTGTGTGAACTTGCTTGCATTATCTATTGTGAAGCATGTTATGTGTTTAACGCGTTCTTATATATATGCGTTGCTTGTGAATGAACATGATATATGTTGGGTATTGCTTGCTTCTAAACATGTTGTACGGATCAAATGTATTTTTTTTATTGCATTTGAGATTTACTACTTGATGAGTAGGTGACGTGGTAATCGATTTACATTGTTTATGTAAATGCCTAGACATATATGTTCTGTATACATATTGATGCCTGATGTCTACTGCTTTCAAGCATGTTAAAAATGATTTTCAAAAATCATGTGTAGTTGGCTTATATGTTCATATGTGTTAAATTTGCCATATGCATTGTCGATTCATGTATGCTAGGTGGAGCATGATTTAAATATTGTGATATATTTAAATGTGTATGTTTTTGAGAATATGTGAGGATCGACCTACTGCAGTGGTGATAGTATGGTTCTACATACCTTGTTGGGCCTTTGAGCTCACCCCCTCCCAGGTTTTGCAGGTATTGCTGATTGCGGAGTTAGTTAAGGGACTAACAACACCGGTTGTAGAGGTAATGCTTAAATTCCTTAGAATCTGATGTATGTCCAGGATGTTGGATAGAGTTTCTTTACATTTGGATTAAATGTATTAGATATTTATGTTGGGTAGTTTATTCCAGTTGTATTTTTATACATTTGGTTTATGTATATGGGATGGAGATGCAGGGACTGATTTATATTTTGTTTAGAGATGTATAATTTTTGTAAAAATAATAGGAAATTGAGATTGTATGATCAGGTGATGGTTATATCGAGAGGGTGATCTCACAGAGCTCACACCCTGGTTCCCGGGACTCGGGAGTTGGGGCGTGACAGCATGGTACTTTATAGAGGGTAAAAAGGGTCCATTGGGACTAATGGACGGGTTAACCTCCGGTTTCCCAGGAGTCGGGGGATCGGGGCGTTACAGAATGGTATCAGAGCTCTAGGTTAGAAAACCTAAGGACGACGGGTAGTGGTCATGCTACGTGCGAAATTGTGAAATACCTAATACAAGAAGGCAGAGCACCAGGTCGGAATACCTAGGGGCGACGGGTAAGGGTTGAGGATTTGAGGGACTCTGGATTGCTGTTAAAGCATTAGGTTTGAAAACCTAGGGTATCAAAGTCATAGGTTCGAATACCTAAGGACGTAGAGAAATGGCCAAACCAACACGTAGTTTGGAGGTAGGCAATGGTTGATAGTCGTCTAGACGATAGGTTTGATTACCTATGGACGGTAGTGGAATGATTTGCTTGGTTTGAGCAATCCTAGTGAAAGATCAAAGTGTTGAGGTGTGAAACCGATTTCATTTGGTAAAACTCCCGAAGTTGGACGAGTTTAGATTTTGACTTAGTGATTAAGTCTTCTTAGCAAACAATGATGAGATACCGAAAAGAGTGTTGCGAGTGTTTGAGCCCTTACTGATACTTAGGGGCTTATGATTTGTGGTTGGCAAGTGTATTGCCGAGGAGGGCAATTGAGATTGAGATAGGATACAAGGAAGGCATATTGTTGAAGTTGGGCTAACTGGGAAAAGTGGCCTGGCCAGACATTTTTCTTGGATTAGTGCTTCTCTTACAATACACCAGCTCTTGTGGATGTTGAGTTGTTTCATCCGGGTGACGATGGATAAAAGACTCCCAATGGTAGGGAGATATCACAGAAAGTGACAGATTTTGGAATGGCTGTCGAGAGGGAATGTCCTTGAGGCACAATTTTGCCTGTTGACATACCTATTGTATTGGTTATTATCGATACAAGCACAGTTTTGTCTATAGACACATCCATTGGAATGACGGGTGTCTTAAAGACGCAGTTTTGTCTATTGACACACCGGTGAGGATGATGTCGTCATTAAGACACAGTTTTGTCTGTTGACGCATCAGATGAGGATTGGTGTCATCTTTGAACACAGTTTTGTCCATTGACCCATCCGTTATTATTGGTTGTCGTCGCTGAAGACACAGTTTTGTCTGTGGCGCAACCCTTGGACATGGTGGGTTGTCAGTTGGGGACAGTTTTCTCCATTGACTCACCTGAGAGATTTCTCGTCGTCAGGTAGACATAGTTTTGTCTATTGACGCATTCGTTGAGGCAAGACTTTTATACCTCTGGACATAGTTTTGTCTATTGAGATAACATTATAGGTAATATGACCCTGAGAGATCAAAGCTTTGATCATTGTACAGGATTCAACTCAGTTTTGGAACACGATTCGCAATGATAGTCAAGGATACCACCTTAGACTAATGATATGGATAGATTGGTAGGTGTTTACCAATGAGTACAGAGGATGAGAGTAGGTTGGTTTGAACCATTCTAGACTTTGTGTTCTAGTATGTGTATATACTAGGGGGACTGGGCAACATTTTCACACTTGCTCAGGCAGAGGAGGTACCAGAACTGTGTATGGTCAGGGGTATTTTCCTAGTTTTAGCCCGGGGGCTAGGGTTTTGATTTGAGTTATGTATAATATGTCATATCATGCATAGTACGTGTTTATTTGATTAGCATGTTGTGTATTATATGCTATGTGGTAGACTTAATTCATGTGATTGTGCATTACCTTTTTACGTTGCATTTTGCGTCACATGGCTAGTGGTGACATGTAGTCAATTAGAAACACCAGTTTTAAGGATTGGTAAACCTGGGTATAGGTTTAAAATTGAGTGGATTATGATGTTGAAATAGACATCTTGTGATAGACTTTGGATTAGGAGTCTAGTGTTAGGGAAAATGGGCATGATTTGCCTTAGAACTTTCCAAACTGAGAGTTTGGTAATGACTTTAATGTCTGTTGAAAGTTGTATCATAGTTAGAAATGTGATATAATGCATTGAGACTGGAAAATACAGGTTTTTGGGGAAATTTTGAACTTTCGGCTGACTGGTCTCTACATCAGCCGACCGAAAGTGGTGAGATCCCGAGAGTTGAAATTCTGGAACCTGTTTCGGGCGACTGAAAGATGGCTTCAGTCGACCGAAAGTATCATTTCGGTCGACCGAAATCACTCATCAGTTGACTGGTTGACTTAGAATTGGATTCCAGTAGGGTTGCTACTTTAGTATTGGTTGGACCCAGGTTTCAGTCGACCGAAACTACCCTGGATGGTAGATACTTGGATTGGAGATGAGAGTGAGCGGGTACGAGCTCACAAATGACCGTAGGGCCCTTAGCAAAGTAGTCAGGATCTTGGGTTGCCTAGTGAGATGCTAGAAATGAATGGATGGATACTCGAGAAGTCGAAAACGTTTGTTAGGGTTAATGGACGGGTAAGTGAGACTCATTCCTTGAGAAATGAGATTGTGAAATTAGAGGGATGTGAGATCCTGGACTTGGCTTTGGATTCCAGTGGGTTGTAGTTTATGAGACGGGGCAGAGTTACATGGCTTGTTACGGCAAGTATAGGGAATGGTATGCCAGATTGCATATGTCTCGAGATAGAGACTAAAGCTGTGAGGTGCACTGATTGTACCAGACATGAGTGTTATGAGTTAGGTGTTGCAAGTGTAGCGCCTAGGGTATGTGGAAAGAGAAAGTGACAATTATTGGCGAGAATGACGTCCAGAATAGATGGATTTTGGAAAGACATGAGTACGTTAAATTTCGAGGACGAAATTCCTTGAAGGAGGGGAGGTTGTAATGACCCGAATTAATTTTGTACCAGACATGAGTGTTATGGTTCACGGTGGCGTTGTAGCAGCTGGGTTTGACCGTAGTGTTGATGGGTTTCAGTCGAGCTCGATTTGACTGTGGACTGTTCAGTGAGTTGAAAGTAATAGGCTGGTTGATTGATGCTCCGGCGAGACTTGCACAAGTCATAGAACTAAGCACTATGACCACTTCATTTTTGAAGGCCAAAAAGTATGGCGTTTCCCCTATGGTGACTTTGGCAGTGGTCTTGTAAGCCCATGGGACGCTTGGTAGTAGCTTTGGCCATACGCCCTTGGATTTTGTCAAGTGTGTTTTGATCATCTTGAGTATAGTCCTGTTTACCACTTTGGCCAACCTATTAGCCTATGGGTGGCCTGGTGAGGACTAGTGATTTATGCCATGTTTGGCACAAAAGTTCTAGAAGAGTTGGCTTTCGAACTACTTTCCATTGTCTATGACAATAACCCTCGGGATGCCAAACCTGTATATAATTAACTTCCATACAAAATTGATGACATTCTTTTCCCCAATCGTGGCCAAAGGCTCTGCTTCCACCTATTTGGTGAAGTAGTCAATTGCCACAATTGCGAACTTTGTTTGCCCCTTTCCCATAGGTAAATGGCCGATCAAGTCCATCCCTCATTAGGCGAAAGGGCCATAGGGCAACTATTGGAGTCAATTCCTCCGGGGACTGCTCGGGACGTTGGCAAAGTGTTGGAAATTTTCACACTTTCTGACAAAGTCTAGTGCATCTTTCTGCATAGTGGACCAATAATATCCCTGTTTGATGGCCTTATGAGTCAAAGATCTGCCCCTTGTATGATTACCACACTCTCCTCCATAGATTTCCTTTATGATATATTGAGCTTCATCTATCGATACACATCGTAGGTACGACAAAGAAACTCCCTTTTTATATAGGATTCTATCGATCAAGGTATATTTGGACGCCCTGATCCTTATTCTATGTGCCTTTGCCTTGTCAGGTGGTAGCTCTTTATCCCTAATGTACTTGACAATCAGATCTGCCCATTCCATGCCTTGGGTGATTCACCCTACATGGTATTTCTTCTATTATTGATTCGTGTGTGAGTGTGACTCAAAAAGTATATCAATTAAAATTTTCCACACTTCGCAATAGAACGAATTCCTTGCAGAATAGGGCTATCGAAAGGGGTATCGTACCTCAGGGATTATGGTCTGATGAGTTGGAATACAGAACTAATTCTAATTAAATTTATAAGAGAAGAATTCTGATTTTTAACTAAATTAATTAAAAAGATAAAATAAAATAAATCAAAGTAAGATAGAAAGTGAAGATAATATGAGAGAAATCTAGGGTGTTTGACTTCACTACTAACTCCACAATCAATGGTCAATTAAATCAACTATAGGGGAATTACATCATGCATAAGTGGTGTCGGTGGCTACAAGCTCACCTTCATCCGTCAAGAAGATAACATATGATTAAGGCTAAGCCATGGACTATCTTCGATTGGCATGGGCCATCTGCCTAACTACTCTAATCTAGGGTGCAGTATGGTTCATCTTCTCTAGGCATAATCCATCAAAGCTCTTAAAAATATATTCAGTGATTACCATTGTGTAATAATCGCTCTCATGATCATAGAACATAAGAGAGATTGAGTTCAATAACAACTAAATATCTAAGACAAAATAAGAAATCATTGAGATTGAATTTACAAGACTTTTATTGCTCAATTCTATAATAAGAATCCTCTGAATTACACAATCTATGCATGTATATAAAGGTCCCCAATAATTAAAACAATCAAACCATTGATGCTTTGTTAGGGCTACATCAAAACCCTAGTGGATGAACTAGCCGCTCATGGTAAAAGAAGAAGCTTTAACTGTTGCGGAAGAATGCATCATCTTTCTGAATTCCGCATATGACTTCGTTCTCCAATGGCTCTGCAAATATGTTTCTGTTCTCTTCTCAGCCCTCTCAGACTCTCCAATCTCCGTGTTCTCCCCTCAACTCAGCCTCTTATTCTTTACTTTATTCCCCAAGAGAATAGACCAAAGTTCTAATCCAATTAGGAATAAATTAGGGTTTCCCGCAGCACTAATCAGGTGGGTTTTTCCTGCTGACTTCGGCCCAACTTTTGACCCACTAGAAGTCCGATTTACGGAATTTTCGTGAAGTACAAAAGTGTGCAGAATCAAATTTCATTCAACCCTCCGTGGAAATTATGTCATATAAGACTTATGGTCCATTTTCCAAAACGGGATTAAGACTGTATTATGCGCAGATTTGGGCTTCAGGCCCGAAACCTTCTTAAGCAGCTGTAATTCTCTTGGACCTCTTCCTTGGGTTGAATTGAGTTAAAATAAATGGTTGAATGATTCTCCTTTGAAGTAGGCTTCAGGCCCGAAACCTTCTTAAGCAGCTGTAATTCTCTTGGACCTCTTCCTTTGGGCTGAATTGAGTTAAAATAAATGGTTGAATGATTCTCCTTTGAAGTAGGCTTCATCTAACCATCTTGGATGTCTTCTTTAAAAGCCCAAAAGCTTGGTTTTAACTGAAATAATCATTAACGCCCTGAAAATACAGAAAACACTAAAATAAAGTAAAATCACAAAATAATCTATCACTAAGAGAATAAAATACATAAGTTAAGAGGCTAGAATGCGTAACATTCAACGCCTATCACACCCCCAAACTTACATATTGCTAGTCCCTTAGCAATAGAATAAAATAAAACTAAAACAAAGAAACTACTAAATACTAACTAAACTACCCAACTCCACTTTCGTGGGAGAAACGATTGCATTTAGCATATGCAACAAGTCTTTAAACCCCTAGGTTCCCCCTAGTGGACGAGTATAGTCTCGTGAGGGTTTCCAGAAATGTTACCCACAAACATTCAAAATTCTGTTTCAACATTAATTCAAGAAGAAGATTACAATATATAGTTACAAACTTGCATTCAAGAATAATTTCAAACTTTCAAATTCTACAATTCAAATCAATGGTTCCCATGCATAATTCACATCAACATATCTCAAAATAATTAACTCTAGCTCCCTCGTGTAAAGTGAACTAGCAGTCATCTTATGTAGCATAACTTAGCTCTGAATATATTAAGGCACATACCCCTTCAACTCACTAGCTCCCCTTATTGAAATCATACTTCCAAACATGCATACATGACTTTTCTATTTTTTTTTTCATCATTCTCTTTTTTTTCATTGCTTTATTGGTTGTGCAATGTCTTGATTTATTAAGCTTTCTGAAAGATCCATGTAGCAAGCTTTCAGTCAGTGACTCCCAAACCAGATAGCTTTAGGGCACTAGGCTTTAAAATACCCTGAAGACCTAATTTCTCGAATCAGTCAGGCTACAAATCAAGACAACCAATGCTCATCTTTTCTCACCCTTTCACTTTTGACGCGAACACTCCGTGCTTCCTGAGGCATAGAGGCCCGGTTACTCATAAAAAGGATCAAATTGATTTGCTTATTCATCACATTCTTTTTCTTTTTTTTTTCTCTTCTTTTTTTTTTTTTTGAAGTCAAGTAAAACACATTATCGGTACTCATTCTCAAGAGATACTAATTAATATCAAGCATATGTAACTCAATAACTCAAAACCAAAGTTTATATCCCATAAGATTATGCTAGTGTGTTTGTGCATGTAAGGAAACTAAAATTAATCACTCCAAAACATGTTATTGCAAACCATGATTAAAACCACATAATTTAAACCACAGTTTTTAAAATTTTCAAACATACTCAAAAATTGCAAGTTATGCACCTACATAAGGTATTAATCCTTTGAATAATGTCAAAACATTCTATCTAAAACCAAAACAAAAGAAAATAAAAAAAAACAAAGAAAATAAAATAAAATAAAATCCTAAAATAAGAAGAATTTCACACAAATTTCCCCCATAATGCAATAAAGCATACAAATAGGCATCGCCTCACCCCCAAACTTAAACTGTACATTGTCCTCAATGTACATCAATCAAAGCAGAGAGAAGAGTAAGAACGATGTTACCAGAAATCCGGAGAGTAGTGGCAAGAAAATAGAGCACACCAAGTTGTATGAAGGCAATGCAAGCACACCCCCAAACTTGGAAGTTACAACCTGTCAAAACAAACCACCATATCCCAAAGATCAAGTGAAATAGTATGGGTGAAAATAACCATGAAAGAGAAAAATCCTAAAAAAAATAAAATATTTTTTCATTTTTTTTTTCAAATTTTTTTTTATAATGAAAATCTAACTATAGAAAGAAAAATAAAATTAAAAACAAAAATAAAAACAAAAAAATAAAATAAAATACAAAAGATGGTTACCTTCCTGTCAAGGGTGTGGTGGTGACTGAGCATCCGGATCCAAGTTGGCTTGACGCATCAGTGCATGTAGCATCCTCCTCATCTCTAGTTGGTCTTGGCGAGTATCACGAAAGTGATCCGCCATCTCTGTCCTCATTGCTCCAAACTGTGTGGATACCTCTGTCTGTAAGGTGCCAAACTGGGCTGTCAACCCAGCAATCTACCCCTCTAAATATTGATAATCATGGCCACCAGCCTATGCATTCACCTCATCTTCCTCTGCCTCCATCTCCTCTGGATCTTCCACCGGTGGTGGTATATCTATATGTTCTCCTCCTTGGGCCAACCGAGATACTTCACCAGGCGCCGCTATGACTCTCTGATGCATATGAGATCAGCTCAAATTCCAGTCATGCGTGCCGTAATGAAGATCACGTGGAAAGGCAAGCTCGTCCTCATGGACTGCATACCCCTGTGCCACAAGTAACTGGTGAATAATAGTAGGGAATGGAAACTCCCAGTCACTTGCACTGTCTGGTGCCTTGGCTACAACCTTGGAATAGAACTTCTCCATCTGGCCCCAGACAATCTGTGGGAATGACAGCCAATGCCCAAAATGTATAGCATATAAGGCTCTGAGGAACTCTTGACGTCTTTCGGTCTTATGTCCAATGGGACATACATTCTTGAGTAGAACAGCGTCAAGGAACCATAAATGATTTGGCATTGAAGACTTGGAAGCTGCATTCCTTTTCGGCCCAAAAAACTGATTAGCACACAAACGTGCAACCAAATTACCCACTGACAAATCGTCGGGTAGAGGAGTATAGATATGAGATAAATCATCTAGGCACTCATGAGGACAACCCATGGCAATGGCAATGGATGACATGTCCACCAGAACTATTATTCCATCTACTGAAGAAGTAAGCACATCCCGCTCATCAGGTGTCGGCATTAAGTTCTGATAAAATACCTTGACAAGCCTCGGGTAGATAGTAGAAGAGAGTGGAACAAAAATGGATGCCGACCGACGACGACGGATGTCGAAAATCCCCCATCGTGTCTCGGGAAATATACCATAGAGTTCGGCTATGTCAAACGTAGTTTCAAAGTTCAAAGCCCTTGGATGCCATCTCTCTTGAATACCTTCTCGGCGAGATCGTGAAGAACCGGTGGTTGGATCATGCCTTGCTCAGCGAGGATTACGTGAACTTGAAGAACCTTGGTGACTTACTCTTTTTGGTGCCATAGAAGTAGAAAAAGTGTGGTTGAGGAATTAAATCGAGCACTTGGTGTGCATAATTAATTTGTAACCTTCAACCTCCTCTTTTTGACAATTTTTCCACTCAAATCGAACAAGTAAATGCACCAAATTGATCCCCCAAACTTGGTCTTCAAAGCCCTCAAAAAGAATTGCACAATTTCACCAAAGAAAAACTTCACTTACTTTGATGTTGAACTTGAAAAAGTGAGAGCTTCCTTTGAGAACTAGTGATTCTTGATCCGGTTTTGATGTTGATGATGATGATAATCAATGTTGAATTCTTGTTCAATACTCACCAATTGAAGAAATTAATTTTTCGGTTGAAGTAGGACTTGAATTGGAGCTCAAAGAGGTAGAAGATGCAAGTACTAGCAACCAAATAAGATAAGGAGTCCATTTATAGAGCAAACTTTCGGCCAGCCCCTTCATACCCTTGGGCGATCAATCCCCCTTGGAGTGGGCGATCGATCGCCCACCTGCTGGTGGGGATCTTCAAGAATTCACATGGGGCGATCGATCCCCCTTGGCTGGGGCGATCGATCCCCCCCCCCCTGGATGCCTGTTGGACCCTCCATCGCCCAAGGTCGACCGAGACTTGATATTTTTGAGTCTCCATCGCCTAAGGTCGATCGAGAGCATGATTTTTCACCTGTCTTGAGTCCAAATACCTCGGTACACCTCTTGGCATCCTCCGGAAGCAACTTATACATCAAAAACTCAAAGAAAAAACATTAAAACACAACTAGAATTGAAGGAAAACTTAAGAAACTAAAACTAAAAATTAAAATCAAAGAAACTAAAGAAATTAAAGGATAGAAATACATATAAAACCTACAATTTAACGTCCGTAGGAGACGATCAACTCTCCAAAGAGATTAAGTCGAATAGACGGGATCCGTCAAGTTGACGGACTCTACGTCTCTTCTTGGCACACATCCTTCCACACAATGCTTCAACCTTTGCCCATTAACTTTCATCAAACCAATTCCAAACAATTGCTCATCCGGGAATGAGTCTCGAATAGGTAATGCATCGATCACCGGCTCAAACTCAATCCGAGATAAATGATCCGCAACCACATTCTCAATCCCCTTTTTGTCTTTTATTTCTAAATTGAATTCTTGCAGTAATAAAATCCATAGAATAAGACGTGGTTTGGTTTCTTTCTTTGCCAATAAGTGTCTCAATGCTGCATGATCAGAGTAGACGACCACCTTGGAACCCAATAAATAAGAATGAAACTTGTCCAAGGCAAATACTACAGCTAGAAGCTCTTTCTCTGTGGTTGTATAATTGAGTTGGGCATCAAAGAGAGTCTTACTAGCGTAATAGATGACGTATGACCGTTTTTCTTCTCTTTGTCCCAACACTGCTCCCATTGCATAATCAGAGGTGTCACACATGATTTCAAAAGGCAAAGCCCATTTTGGAGATTGCATGATTGGTGTAGAGGATAACAGAGACCGAAGCTTTTCAAAAGCTTGCACACATTCTTCACCAAAGATAAACGGAACATCTTTAGATAACAAATGGCACAATGGTCGAGCAATTTTACTGAAATCCTTGATGAATCTTCTATAGAACCCAGCATGGCCTAAGAAAGATCGAACTTTCCTTACTGAAGTTGGATGAGGCAGAGTTGCAATTAGGTCGATCTTTGCTTTATCAACTTCAATGCCTCTCTCTAAAACAATATGGCCCAATACAATACCTTCTTTCACCATAAAATGGCTCTTCTCCCAACTAAGTACCAAATTACGCTCCCGGCACCTTTGAAGTACTAGTGATAAATTACTCAGACAGTGTTCAAAGGATGATCCATAAATAGAGAAATCATCCATGAACACCTCCAAGAATTTTTCCACCATGTCAGAAAAGATGGCCATCATACACCTCTGGAATGTCACCGGAGCATTATATAATCCAAATGACATACGACGATAAGCAAAAGTACCAAAGGGACAAGTGAAAGTGGTCTTCTCTTGATCTTCTGGATCCATAGCCACTTGGTTATAACTGGAGTAACCATCTAGAAAGCAATAATAGCTCTGACCAGCTAACCTTTCAAGTATTTGATCAATAAATGGAAGAGGAAAGTGATCCTTCCTTGTCATAGAATTGAGCTTTCTGTAATCAATGCAAACACGCCAACCTCTGGCAGTGCATTGTGGAACAAGCTCTCCCATAGAGTTAAGGACAATGGTAAGGCCAGACTTCTTAGGAACCACTTGTGTTGGACTCACCCATGTGCTGTCAGAAATTGGATAAATGATACCTGCATCAAGTAACTTGACAACCTCTTTCTTTACCACCTCTTTCATGTTGGGGTTCAGTCGCCTCTGTGCCTCTCTGGTTGGCTTACATCCTTCTTCTAGATGAATTTTGTGCATACAAATTGAGGGATCAATGCCCTTAAGATCAGCAACACTCCATCCAATTGCTTCACGATGTTGATATAAGACCTCTACTAAGCTCTTCTCTTGAATTTCTGTCAGATCAGAGGCAATTTAACAGGAAGAGTTTTCTGTGCCCCCAAAAATACATACTTTAATTTGTCAAGCAAAGGCTTCAACTCTAATTCTGGAGGGGACTCCAATAAAGGCACTATGGGAGTGCTAGAGAGAGAAGGTAGTGGCTCAATTGGAATTCTCCAAGGTGGAGTCACTTGAATAGCATCCACTTCCAGCATAGAATGCACTTCTTCACATAACCCTTCCTCATTAATGTTCTCGAAGTCGTAAAGAGACTTACATACCTCCAAGGAGTTTCGAGATAGAGAGGATGACACAAATTCCTCTACACATTCATCAATATCATCCATGCAGAACACATCACTCTGATCTGGAGGGTGTTGGATAGCATTGAACACATTAAGCTTGACATTCATGTTGCCAAATGAAATATCCATGATCCCCGACCTACAATTTATACAGGCATCAGCTGTAGCTAAGAAAGGTCGACCAAGAATCACTGGAATGTGCCTCTTCAGATTATGAACTGGCTCAGTGTCAAGTACAATGAAATCAACAGGAAAGTAAAACTTGTCCACTTTAATGAGTACATCTTCTATGATTCCTCGGGGTTGCTTTGTTGATCTATCTGCAAATTACAATACCACTGAGGTAGGCTTCAATTCTCCCAAGCCCAATTGTAAGTAGACTGAATAGGGTAGCAAATTCACACTTGCACCCAAATCAAGAAGAGCTTTATCCACATGGTGTTCCCCAATGGTGTATGAGATAGTTAGAGCACCAAGATCTTTGTACTTGGGAGGAGTACACTGCTGAATTATCGAACTTACTTGTTGTGGCAGCATCACTTTCTTTGGCACATGGCTTTTAGAACGCCTTTTCTGAGTGCACAAGTCCTTCAAGAATTTAGCATAAGGAGGAATCTACTTGATGGCATCAAGGAGTGGTAAATTAATCTTCACTTGTCGAAACACTTCCATCATGTCATGCAGCTTGTCCCCTTGCTTCCCCAATCTAGATGCTTCAAGGAAACGTTGTGGGAAAGGAGCCTTAGGCTCATAAGGAATTTCAGCACTTGAACTTGTGGTCACTTTTTCTTCTTCTTTCTTCTCACCCACTTTATTATCAATTATTTTCTCACTTCTCAAAGTGGTAATAGCATGGACTTGCTCATGGTGTGAGTTGCTTGTGGAAGCTTGCATCCCCTTTGGATTAGCAATTGGTTAACTAGGGAGCTTCCCTTCTTCTCTTCTACTCAATGAAGTAGCAAGCTGTCCAAACTGAGATTCCAGTTTGGCAATGGATTGAGAATGCGAATGCACTAGCTGAACTGTAGATTGTACTGTTGCTGCAGTAGCTTGCACTGTCTCTATCAGAGAATCAAGCTTGTCAAATTTTGACAGAGTAAGTGTCAGCTTGTCTTCAATAGCAGAAATTCTTTGGGCCATAGGACTTTGTGTTTGAAATTGCTGTTGAGGCACAAAGGTCCTAGGTTGATATGACGGTTGCATTGCTGCCCCTTGGTTACTATAAGAAAAACCAGGATGATTCCTCCATGTGGGATTGTAAGTATTACCTCGTGGAGGATTCATTGGTCCAGTGAATGTAGCTTGGACTTGCTCATGTTGAACATCAGAAAATTGTCCCACTGAAGGACAATTGCTCACATTATGCATAGGACTAGAGCAAAATTCATAAGGGCCTAGCAATGAAGAATTTGAAGTAGAAGGAGTTTGATTGGCAGCCATAATTGCTGCTACCTTCTTTGCAATTAAATCAATGTCGGTTGACATAGCTTCTGAAGCACCAACCTCATAAATTCCATCAGCCTTCCTTGTAGTGGCATGTCTGCTAGAACGAGTAGAGGACACATGTTGTAGAGAGTTGTCACTAAGATTTTCAAATAAGGTCCATGCCTCTTCTTCACTCTTCAACAAAAAAGTACCTCCACACGACGCATCAACCATCTGTCTGTTGGCTTCTGTGAGCCCTTCATGAAAACTCTGCACTAGTTGCCACTTAGGAACTTGATGATGGGGACACTTCCTAAGAAGGTCCTTGAATCTTTCCCATGTCTTATAAAATTGTTCCCCCTCATGTTGGAAGAAACCAGTAATAGCACGTCTGAATTGATTGGTCTTCCCTATCGGAAAATACTTCTTGAGAAACTCATGTTGCATCTGAGTCCAAGTCATGATAGAACCTGCCGGTAGAGAATTGAACCAATACTTTGCTTTATTTTTCAAGGAGAATGGAAAAAGTCTCATTCTAAAAGCATCTTCAGAGAAGTTGTGAATTTTTGTAGTTGAGCACACTTCAATGAATTCATCCAGATGCTTGTAAGGGTCTTCTTAAGTCAGACCAAAATAAGATGGCAGCATCTGAATAATACTGGACTTGATCTCACAATTCTGTGCTGTGACATTGGGCAGTTGAAAACCTGCTGGTGAGGTATATGTCTCAGGAACATAGTAGTCCCTCAGCAGTCTAGCTCTTTCTCCATCAGCATTAGGAACAAGGTTGTTATTCCTCTCTTCTGCCATATCTTCAATTAATTCTTCCTCTTGCACAATTGTATCAACAGGGATATTCCTCTGTTGTCTAAGTGTACGTTCAGGTTCAGGATCAAGAAGTATCAAATGATCAGATACAGAACGACGACCTTGCATAGATCAGCCAAAAGCACCTGAAAACAAACAAAAACAAAATTAAAAATAAAATATAAAAATTTCCTAAACTAAAAATCCAATTAAAATTAATTCTGTAAAATCCAATCAATCAATTAGATAATCCCCTGCAACGGCGCCAAAAATTGATTCGTGTGTGAGTGACTCAAAAAGTATATCAATTAAAATTTTCCACACTTCGCAATAGAACGAATTCCTTGCAGAATAGGGCTATCGAAAGGGGTATCGTACCTCAGGGATTATGGTCTGATGAGTTGGAATACGGAACTAATTCTAATTAAATTTATAAGAAAAGAATTCTGATTTTTAAACTAATTAAAAAGATAAAATAAAATAAATCAAAGTAAACAAGATAGTGAAGATAATAGGAGAGAAATCTAGGGTGTTTGACTTCACCACTAACTCCACAATCAATGGTCAATTGAATCAACTATAGGGGAATTACATCATGCATAAGTGGTGTCGGTGGCTACAAGCTCACCTTCATCCGTCAAGAAGATAACATATGATTAAGGCTAAGCCATGGACTATCTTCGATTGGCATGGGCCATCTGCCTAACTACTCTAATCTAGGGTGCAGTATGGTTCATCTTCTCTAGGCATAATCCATCAAAGCTCATAACAATATATTCAGTGATTACCATTGTGTAATAATCTCTCTCATGATCACAGAAAACAAGAGAGATTGAGTTCAATAACAACAACTAAATATCTAAGACAAGATAAGAAATCATTGAGATTGAATTTACAAGACTTTTATTGCTCAATTCTATAATAAGAATCCTCTGAATTACACAATCTATGCATGTATATAAAGGTCCCCAATAATTAAAACAATCAAACCATTGATGCTTTGTTAGGGCTACATCAAAACCCTAGTGGATGAACTAGCCGCTCATGGTAGAAGAAGAAGCTTCAACTGTTGAGGAAGAAGGCATCATCTTTCTGAATTCCGCATATGACTTCGTTCTCCAATGGCGCTGCAAATATGTTTTTGTTCTCTTCTCAGCCCTCTCAGACTCTCCAATCTCCATGGTCTCCAATTAGGAATAAATTAGGGTTTCCCGCAGCACTAATCAGGTGGGTTTTTCCTGCTGACTTCGGCCCAACTTTTGACCCACTAGAAGTTCGATTTACGGAATTTCTGTGAAATACAAAAGTGTGCAGAATCAAATTTCGTTCAACCTAATGTAAAAATTATGTCAATTTGAGGCTCGGAAATAAGACTTATGGTCCATTTTCCAAAATGAGATTAAGACTGTATTATGCGCAGATTTGGGCTTCAGGCCCGAAACCTTCTTAAGCAGCTGTAATTCTCTTGGACCTCTTCCTTGGGCTGAATTGAGTTAAAATAAATGGTTGAATGATTCTCCTTTGAAGTAGGCTTCATCTAACCATCTTGGATGTCTTCTTTAAAAGCCCAAAAGCTTGGTTTTAACTGAAATAATCATTAACGCCCTGAAAATACAGAAAACACTAAAATAAAGTAAAATCACAAAATAATCTATCACTAAGAGAATAAAATACATAAGTTAAGAGGCTAGAATGCGTAACATTCAACGCCTATCAATTATACTCAGGTTATTTACGTGTTCCACAAGCACAGCCCCATTAGTGGCTTCATGTGCTGTCGCCAATCAAGTAAGAGCATCGGCATTAGAATTCTCATTGCGAGGGGCCTATGTGATGGAAAAATTTTGGAAGTCAGTGATCAACTCTTGCACTTTTGTAAGTAGGACTTCATCTTTCCTCCCTTTGCTTCATATTCTACGCGGATTTGCTCGGCAACCAGCTGGGAGTTAGTGTAGGCTTTTAACTGTCGTACTTTAAGGATTTTGGCTATCTTCAACCCTACAATCAAGGCTTCATACTCAGCCTCGTTGTTTGTTGCCTTGAACTCGAACTGTAAGGCATATTTGAACGTTTCCCCTTTTGGAGATATGATCAGTATTCTTGTGCCACTGGCCTGCGCATTCGACGATCCATCCATGAATAGTTCCCATGTACAGCCCAGGTCCATTAGGTCCTCTTCATTCTGTTGGACTGGTCTCTCCTTCTATTCCTGTCAAACTTGTTCCTCTTTTGAGGGATAGGTGAATTCAGCTATAAAGTCTGCCAGTACTTGGCCTTTTATCACCTTTCTTGGCTTATACCAGATATCAAATTCCCCCAGTTCCATGGACCATTTCACAAGCTGTCCAGATGTTTCAGGCTTGAAGAGGACTTGTCGGAGTGGTTGATCAATGAGTACCACTATTGTATGTGCTTGAAAGTATGGCCTGAGTTTTTTAGTTAACATGACCAGGGAAAACGCTAGCTTCTCTATCGAGGGATATATCTATTCTGCCCCTCGAAGCACTCTGCTGGCTTAGTAAACTGGCATTTACACCCCTTCCTCTTCTCGCACTAATGTGGAGCTGACTACTGCGGGGGAGACAGCCAAGTATAAGAATAGTTCTTCCCCTACCTGTGCACAAGATAGAAGCGAGGGTGAACGAAGATACTGCTTTAGCTCAATTAAAGCTTGTTCACACTCCGACATCCACTCAAAGGCCTACTTGAGGACCTGAAAAAATGGGAGACACTTGTCTATGGCACGGGATACCAGTCTGCTCAATACTGTAACCTTTCCTGTCAGCTTCTAAACTACTTTAACTGTTCTAAGTGATTTTGTATCTATAATGACTTGTACCTTCTCTAGGTTGGTTTCTATTCCCCTTTTGCTAACCAAGTAGCCCAAGAACTTTTCTGATGAGACTCCAAAAGTGCACTTACTGGGGTTGAGCTTCATTTTGTACCTTCGAAGGATATCAAAAGCTTCCTGCAAATCATTCAAATGGCTTGTGGTTTTCTAGCTTTTGACGAGCATGTCATCGACGTATACCTCTATGTTTCTGCTAATTTTTTCTTTAAACATCCTATTCACCAGCCTTTGATAGATCGCACTAGCATTCTTCAAGCCAAATGGCATTACTGTGTAGTAGTACAACCCCCTTTCTATTTTGGAGGACGCCTTTTCTTGATTTGATAGCAACATCGAAATTTAATTATGTTCTAAATAGGCATCCATGAAACCAAGTCGCTCGCACCCGGCCCTTCCTTCCACTAGCATATCAATCGGTGGAAGGGGGAAACTGTCCTTTGGACATGCTTTATTCAGATTAGTGAAGTGCACACATAAGTGCCATTTACCGTTGAACTTTTTTACGAAGACTACATTTGCTACCCAGTCTGGGAAGTGGGTTTCCTGTACGAAGTTGGCCTTTAATAGTTTGTCCACTTCGTCAGAGATTGCCAAATTTCTTTTTGGGGCAAAGATTTGCCTCTTCTATCTAACAGGCTTGGCAGCTGGGTCAACGTTCAACCGGTGCTTGGCAAAGGCTGGGTCAAATCTAGGTATGTCCTCATGGGACCAAGCAAATACATCCCTATTCATTCTGAGGAATTGAACAAGCTCTTTTCGAGCAGTGGGTGAGAGTGACTACCCCATGCTCACCTTTTTTCCTGCATCTTGTTCATACAAGTCAACCTCAACCAGCTCTTTCATTGTTCCACATGGCAAACTTCCTCTTTCTCTTCCACCTCTAGGCCCTCTATACTTAAAGTTTCTGGTACCTTCTTTTCTTTCAGGGAAGTAGCATAACACTCTCGAGCAGTGGCCTGATCTCCTCTTACCTCCCCAATGCTACAATTAGTAGGGAATTGAACGAGGAGATGATAGGTGAAGGTCACTGCTCTCATGGTGTTTAACATGGCCTTTTCTAGGATGACATTGTATGTAGTTGGATAGTCTATAATGAAAAAGGTCACCATCTTAGTGACTTGCTTAAGACTTGTACCAGCAGTGACAGGGAGGTCAACGGTGCCGAATGGAAGAATCTTCTCTCCAGAGAACCCAACAAGTGGAGATTTGGTAGGCTTGAGTCTTTCCCTTCTAATCCTTATTTGGTCAAAGGCTCCTATAAACAGGATGTCAGCAGAACTGTCATTGTCAATCAGCACTCACCTAATTATGAAATTGGTGATAATCAGCGTGACCACAAGGGCATCATCATGTAGTTGCTGAACTCCCCTTGCATTAACCTTCAAGAAAGTTATAATCTGATCATCTAGTTGAGGGCACTTGGCAGGCTAACTCACCTCGCTTACTTCAGAAAAACTTCTAACTTTCCTCACATGCGCTTTGTGAGCCGCATTAGATTCTCCGCCTCCTCCAAGTCCACCGGAGATAACTCTGATTTTTCCCCAATAGAGGATTTCTTCGAGTGTTGTCTTCTTTACCATCCCATGGGCAGTTCTGTGCTCTCCTCTCATCGCCGACCACAAATCTCCATAGTTGGCCCCTACGAATTAGACTTTCAATCTGCCTTTTCAAGTCTATGTACTCATCTGTATCGTGCCCATGGTTACGATGGAACCTACAATACTTGTCACAAGACCTCTTAGAGGGATTGGTTCTTAGTTTTGGGGGCTATGCCACAACCAAGTTATCTTGGATGTAAAGGAGGATTTGGCTTATTGATTCGTGTGTGAGTGTGACTCAAAAAGTATATCAATTAAAAATTTCCACACTTCGCAATAGAACGAATTCCTTGCAGAATAGGGCTATCGAAAGGGGTATCGTACCTCAGGGATTATGGTCTGATGAGTTGGAATACGGAATTAATTCTAATTAAATTTAGAAGAAAAGAATTCTAATTTTTAAACTAAATTAATTAAAAAGGAAAATAAAATAAATCAAAGTAAATAAAATAGTGAAGATAATAGGAGAGAAATCTAGGGTGTTTGACTTCACCACTAACTCCACAATCAATGGTCAATTGAATCAACTATAGGGGAATTACATCATTCATAAGTGGTGTCGGTGGCTACAAGCTCACCTTCATCCGTCAAGAAGATAACATATGATTAAGGCTAAGCCATGGACTATCTTCGATTGGCATGGGCCATCTGCCTAACTACTCTAATCTAGGGTGCAGTATGGTTCATCTTCTCTAGGCATAATCCATCAAAGCTCATAACAATATATTCAGTGATTACCATTGTGTAATAATCTCTCTCATGATCACAGAAAACAAGAGAGAGTGAGTTCAATAACAACAACTAAATATCTAAGACAAGATAAGAAATCATTGAGATTGAATTTACAAGACTTTTATTGCTCAATTCTATAATAAGAATCCTCTGAATTACACAATCTATGCATGTATATAAAGGTCCCCAATAATTAAAACAATCAAACCATTGATGCTTTGTTAGGGCTACATCAAAACCCTAGTGGATGAACTAGCCGCTCATGGTAGAAGAAGAAGCTTCAACTGTTGAGGAAGAAGACATCATCTTTCTGAATTACGCGTATGACTTTGTTCTCCAATGGCTCTGTAAATATGTTTATGTTCTCTTCTCAGCCCTCTCAGACTCTCCAAGCTCTGTTCTCTCTGTCTAATCTCTCTGTGATCTCTCCCAACTCAGCCTCCAAGTCTTTACTTTATTTCCCAAGAGAATACACCAAAGTCCTAATCCAATTAGGAATAAATTAGGGTTTCCCGCAGCACTAATCAGGTGGGTTTTTCTTGCTGACTTCGGCCCAACTTTTTACCCACTAAAAGTCCGATTTACGGAATTTTTTTGAAATACAAAAGTGTGCAGAATCAAATTTCGTTTAACCCTACTCGAGAATTATGTCGACTTGAGGCTCGAAAATAAGACTTCTGGTCTATTTTCCAAAACGGGATTAAGACTGTATTATGCGCAGATTTGGGCTTCAGGCCCGAAACCTTCTTAAGCAGCTGTAATTCTCTTGGACCTCTTTCTTGGGCTGAATTGAGTTAAATTAAATGGTTGAGTGAATCTCCTTGATGTAGGCTTCATCTCACCATCTTGGATGTCTTCTTTAAAAGCCCAAAATCATGGTTTTAACTGAAATAATCATTAAGGCCCTGAAAATACAGAAAACACTAAAACAAAGTAAAATCACAAAATAATCTATCACTAAGAGAATAAAATACATAAGTTAAGAGGCTAGAATGCGTAACATTCAACGCTATCACACCCCCAAACTTACATATTGCTAGTCCCTTAGTAATAGAATAAAACAAAACTAAAACAAAGGAAACTAACAAATACTAACTAAACTACCTAACTCCACTTTCGTGGGAGAAACGATTGCATTTAGCATATGCAACAAGCCTTTAAACCCCTAGGTTCCCCCTAGTGGAAGAGTATAGTCTCGTGAGGGTTTCCAGAAATGTTACCCACAAACATTCAAAATTCTGTTTCAACATTAATCCAAGAAGAAGATTACAATACATAGTTACAAACTTGCATTCAAGAATAATTTCTAACTTTCAAATTCCACAATTCAAATCAATGGTCCTCATGCATAATTCACATCAACATATCTCAAAATAATCAACTCTAGCTTCCTCGTGTAAAGTGAACTAACAATCACCTCATGTAGCATAACCAAGCTCTGAATATATTAAGGCACATACCCTTTCAACTCACTAGCTCCCCTTATTGAAATCATACTTCCCAACATGCATACATGACTTTTTCACTTTTTTTTTCATCATTCTTTTTTTCATTGCTTTATTGGTTGTGCAATGTCTTGATCTATTAAGCTTTCTGAAAGATCCATGTAGCAAGCTTTCAGTCAGTGGCTCCCAAACCAGATGGCTTTAGGGCACTAGGCTTTAAGATACCCTGAAGACCTAATTACTCGAATCAGTTAGGCTACAAATCAAGACAACCAATACTCATCTTTTCTCACCCTTTCACTTTTGACGCGAACACTCCGTGCTTCCTGAGGCATAGAGGCCCGGTTACTCATGAAAAGGATCAAATTGATTTGTTTATTCATCATATATTTCTTTTTCTCTTTTTTCTTCTTTTCTTTTGAAGTCAAGTAAAACACATTATCGGTACTCATTCTCAAGAGATACTAATTAATATCAAGCATATGTAACTCAATAACTCAAAACCAAAGTTTATACCTCACAAGATTATGCTAGTGTGTCTGTGCATGTAAGGAAACTAAAATTAATCACTCCAAAGCATGTTATTGCAAACCATGATTAAAACCACTTAATTTAAACCATAGTTTCCAAAAATTTAACACATACTCAAAAATTACAAGTTAAGCACCTACATAAGGTATTAATCCTTTGAATAATGTCAAAACATTCTATCTAAAAACAAAACAAAATAAAATAAAAAACAAACTAAGAAAATAAAATAAAATCCTAATACAAAAAGAATTTCACACAAATTTCCCCCATATGAAATAAAGCACAAAAATAGGCATCGCCTCACCCCCAAACTTAAACTATACATTGTACTCAATGTACACCCAATTAAAGCATAGAGAAGAGTAAGAACGATGTTACCAAAAATTCGGAGTAGTGGAAAGCAAATAGAGTACACCACGAGCATGAAGGCAATGAAAGCACTCCCCCAAACTTGGATGTTAGAACCTGTCAAAACAAACCACTATACCCCAAAGATCAAGTGAAATAGTATGGGTGAAAATAAATATGAAAGAGAAAAATCCAAAAAAAAATAAAATATTTTTTTCATTTTTCAAAATTTATTTTATTTTATTTTTTTTTCTTTTATAATAAAAATCTAACTATAGAAAGAAAAATAAAATTAGAAAGAAAAATAAAAATTAAAAATAAAATAAAATACAAAAGATGGTTACCTTCCTGTCAAGGGTGTGGTGGTGACTGAGTATCTGGATCCAAGTTTGCTTGACGCATCAGTGCACGCATCATCCTCCTCATCTCTAGTTGCTCTTGGCGAGTGTCACGAAAGTGATCCGCCATCTCTGTTCTCATTGCACCAAACTGTGTGGATACCTCTGTTTGTAGGGTGCCAAACTGGGCTGTCAACCCAGCAATCTGCCCCTCTAAATATTGATAATCATGGCCACCAGCCTGTGCATGCACCTCCTCTTCCTCTGCCTCCATCTCCTCTGGATCTTCCACTGGTGGTGGTATATCTATATTCTCTCCTCCCTGGGCCAACCGAGATACCTCACCAGGCGCCGCTATGACTCTCTGGTGCATATGAGATCGGCTCAAATTCCAGTCATGCGTGCCATAATGAAGATCACGTGGAAAGGTGATCGGCGTTGAATGTTACGCATTCTAGCCTCTTAACTTATGTATTTTATTCTCTTAGTGATATATTATTTTGTAATTTTACTTTGTTTTAGTGTTTTCTGTATTTTCAGGGCCTTAATGATTATTTCAGTTAAAACCAAGTTTTTGGGCTTTTAAAGAAGACATCCAAGATGGTGAGATGAAGCCTACATCAAGGAGATTCACTCAACCATTTATTTCAACTCAAATCATCCCAAGAAAGAGGTCCAAGAGAATTACAGCAGCTTAAGAAGGTTTCGGGCCTGAAGCCCAAATCTGCGCATAATGCAGTCTTAATCCCGTTTTGGAAAACAGACCAGAATTCTTATTTTCGAGCCTCAAATCGACATAATTCTCGCGTAAGGTTGAATGAAATTTGATTCTGCACACTTTTGTATTTCCCAAAAATTCCGTAAATCGGATTTATAGTGGGTCAAAAGTCAGGCCGAAGTCAGCAGGAAAAACCCACCTGATTAGTGCTGCGGGAAACCCTAATTTATTCCTAATTGGATTAGGACTTTGGTGTATTCTCTTGGAGAATAAAGTGAAGACTTGGAGGCTGAGTTGGGAGAGCTTACACAGAGATTGGAGAGTCTGAGAGGGCTGAAGAGAACAGAAATATATTGTAGAGCCATTGGAGAACGAAGTCATACGCGTAATTCAGAAAGATGATGTCTTCTTCCTCAACAGTTGAAGCTTCTTCTTCTACCATGAGCGGCTAGTTCATCCACTAGGGTTTTGATGTAGCCCTAACAAAGCATCAATAGTTTGATTATTTTAATTATTGGGGACCTTTATATACATGCATAGATTGTGTAATTCAGAGGATTCTTATTATAGAATTGAGCAATAAAAGTCTTGTAAATTCAATCTCAATGATTTCTTATCTTGTCTTAGATATTTAGTTATTGTTATTGAACTCAATCTCTCTTGTTTTCTGTGATCAGAAGAGAGATTATTACACAATGGTAATCACTGAATATATTGTTATGAGCTTTGATGGATTATGCCTAGAGAAGATGAACCATACTGCACCCTAGATTAGAGTAGTTAGGCAGATGGCCCATGCCAATCGAAGATAGTCCATGGCTTAGCCTTAATCATATGTTATCTTCTTGACGGATGAAGGTGAGCTTGTAGCCACCGACACCACTTATGCATGATGTAATTCCCCTATAGTTGATTCAATTGACCATTGATTGTGGAGTTAGTGGTGAAGTCAAACACCCTAGATTTCTCTCCTATTATCTTCACTATCTTGTTTACTTTGATTTATTTTATTTTATCTTTTTAATTAGTTTAAAAATCAGAATTCTTTTCTTCTAAATTTAATTAGAATTAGTTCCGTATTCCAACTCATCAGACCATAATCCCTGAGGTACGATACCCCTTTCGATAGCCCTATTCTGCAAGGAATTCGTTCTATTGCGAAGTATGAAAAATTTTAATTGGTATACTTTTTGAGTCACACTCACACACGAATCAATTTTTGGCGCCGTTGCCGGGGATTATCTATTTGATTGATTGGATTTTACAGAATTAGTTTTAATTGGATTTTTAGTTTAGGAAATTTTTATATTTTATTTTTAATTTTGTTTTTGTTTCTTTTCAGGTGCTTTCGGTAAATATATGCAAGGTCGTCGTTCTGTGGCTGATCCTTTGATACCTCTTGATCCTGAGCCTGAACGTACTCTTAGACAACAGAGGAACACCCCTGTTGACACCATTGTGTAAGAGGAATAATTAATTGAAGACATGGCAGAAGAGAGGAATAACAACCTTGTTCCTAATGCTGATGGAGAAAGAGCTAGATTGCTTAGGGACTACTATGTTCCTGAGACATATACCTCGCCAGCAGGTTTTCAACTGCCCAATGTCACAGCACAGAATTATGAGATCAAGTCCAGCATTATTCAGATGCTACCATCTTATTTTGGGCTGACTCAAGAAGACCCTTACAAGCATCTGGATGACTTCATTGAAGTGTGCTCAACTACAAAAATTCACAACTTCTCTGAAGATGCTTTCAGAATGAGACTTTTTCCATTCTCTCTGAAAGACAAAGAAAAGTATTGGTTCAACTCTCTACCGGTTGGTTCTATCACGACTTGGACTCAGATGCAACATAAGTTTCTCAAGAAGTATTTTCCGATAGGGAAGACCAATCAGTTCAGACGTGCTATCACTGGTTTCTCTCAATTTGAGGGGGAACAATTTTATGAGACATGGGAGAGATTCAAGGACCTTCTTAGGAAGTGTCCTCATCACCAAGTTCTAAAGTGGCAGTTAGTGCAGTGTTTCTATGAGGGGCTAACAGAGAGTAACAAATAGATGGTGGATGCATCATGTGGGGGTACTTTCATGTTAAAAAGCGAAGATGAAGCATGGACTTTGTTCGAGAACCTTAGTGACAATTCTTTACAACGTGTGTCTTCATCTCGTTCTAGCAGGCCATCCAATACAAAGAGGATAGCTGATATTTTTGATATTGATTCTACAGATGCTATGTCTAGTATTGTGGATGCTGTGGCACAAAGAATGGTGCAACTCATGACAACTGGTCAAGTTTCTAATCCATCTTCAGTAATTCAGCCCACTTTTCAGCCTCAAAACTATGTGCCTCCACAACCATATGAAGCACAAGTTCCTATGCCACCAAAGAGTTCAGCTCTTGAAGATAAGATGATGCTTGCCCTAGCAAAACTTGATAAGCTTGACTCTATTGCTGAAGTACTTCAATCCACTGCTCAATTGGTATATTCTCACTCTCAATCAATTGCCAAACTGGAATCTCAGTTTGGACAACTTGCCAATGCTTTGAGTAAAAGAGAAGAGGAAAAGCTACCAAGTCAACCCATTGTCAATCCTAGAGGGATGCATGATTCTTTGAGCAACCCACATCTTGAGGAGGTTCAAGCCATCACCACTTTGAGAAGTGGAAAAGTAATTGATAACAAGGTGGGGGAGAAGAAGAATGATCAAGAAGAGGTGCTCATGAGTCCAATTGCTGAAAATTTATATGAGCCCAAGGCTCCTTTCCCACAACGTTTACAAGAAACATCTAAGTTGGGGAAACAAGGGGACAAGTTGCATGACATGATGGAGGTGTTTCGACAAGTGAAGATTAATATACCACTCCTTGATGCCATCGAACAGATTCCTCCTTATGCCAAATTTTTGAAGGACTTGTGCACTCAGAAAAGGAGATTAATGAGCCATGTGCCAAAGAAAGTGATGCTGCCACAACAAGTGAGTTCTATAATTCAGCAGTGCACTCCTCCCAAGTACAAAGATCCTGGTGCTCCAACTATCTCATGCATCATTGGGGAGCACCATGTTGATAAAGCTCTTCTGGATTTAGGTGCAAGTGTGAATTTATTGCCTTACTCGGTTTACCTACAGTTGGGTTTGGGAGAATTAAAGCCTACCACGATGGTTTTGCAGTTTGCAGATAGATCAACCAAACGACCTCGTGGGATCATTGAAGATGTCATCATCAAGGTAGATAAATTATATTTCCCAGTGGACTTCATTGTTCTAGATACCGAGCCAGTGCATAATCCGAAGAGGCACATTCCAGTCATCCTTGGTCGTCCGTTTCTAGCTACTGCTAATGCTCGTGTTAATTGTAGAGCGGGGATCATGGATATATCATTTGGCAACATGAAGGTAAAATTAAATATTTTTAATGCCATTAAACAGCCTCCAGATGAGAGTGAGTGTTTCTTCATGGATGAAATTGGTGATTGTGTGGAAGAAATTGCCCCGTTTGCTCTATCTCGAGATGATGTGAAGTCCATCGCGGGGGTGAATGATATGCTTGAGTTAGTGGCCATGAAAGATAAGCCACCTTGGAAGATTCCGATTGACCCATTTTCTTCTCTTTCTAGCACTCCTCTAGTGCCATCATTGGAGTCTCTTCCATGGTTTGAATTGAATTCAAGGCAAGGATATATATTTTTAGAAGCCAATGCGATCCTTCCGGGTACTTCGAGTTTGACACAAGGAGGTGAGGATCATATAAAAGGGGCGAAGTTAAATATCCTCAAGCGATGTGGCATTGGGTGAACCTTGAATTGGAGTTGATCGTCTCCTACGGATGTTAAATTGTAGGTTTTGTATGTATTTTTATCCTTTAATTTCTTTAGTTTTCTTTGATTTTAATTTTTAGTTTTAGTTTTCTTAAGTTTTCTTTCAATTCTAGTTGCGTTTTAATGTTTTTTCTTTGAGTTTTTGATGTATAAGTTGCTTCCGGAGGATGCCAAAAGGTGTACTGAGGTATTTGGACTCAAGACGGGTGAAAAATCGTGCTCTCGGTCGACCTTGGGCGATGGAGACTCAAAAATATCAAGTCCCGGTCGACCTTGGGCGATGGAGGCTTCACAGGCATCAGCTGGGGGGATCGATCGCCCCTTTGGAGGGGGATCGATCGCCCCCATTTTTTCTCTATGTTAGCAGGCGATCAGCTGGGGGATCGATCCCCCAGCCAAGGGGGGATCGATCCCCCACCTGTTTGGGGGCTGGCTGAATTTTTTAGCTCTCTATGAACCCCGCTTCAAGCCTAAGTGCATATACTTGCATCCTTGACCTCTTTGAGTTCCAATTCAAGTCCTACTTCAACGGGAAGATTATTTTCTTCAATTGGTGAGTATTAAACAAGAATTCAACATTGATCATCATCAACTTCAACATCAAATTGGATCAAAAATCACTAGTTCTCAAAGGAAACTCTCACTTTTTCAAGTTCAACATCAAAGTAAGTGAAGTTTTTCTTTGGTGAAATTGTGCAATTCTTTTTGAGGGCTTTTGAAGACCAAGTTTGGGGGATCAATTTGGTGTATTTACTTGTTCAATTTGGGTAGAAAAATTGCCGAAAAGAGGAGGTTGAAGGTTACAAAAGAATTGTGCACACCAAGTGTTCGATTTAATTCCTCAACCACACTTTTTCTACTCTATGGCACCAAAGAGAGCAAGTCACCAAGGTGCTTCAAGTTCATGTAATCCTCGTCAAGCGAGGCATGATCCAACCACAGGTTCTTCACGATCTCGCCGAGAAGGTATTCAAGAGAGATGGCATCCAAGGGCTTTGAACTTTGAAACCACGTTTGACATAGCCGAACTTTATGGTATGTTTCCCGAGACACGATGGGGGATTTCCGACATCTGTCGTCGTCGGTCAGCATCCATTTTTGTTCCACTCTCATCTACCATTTACCCGAGGCTTGTCAAGGTATTTTATCAGAACTTAATGCCAAAACCTGATGAGCGGGATGTGCTTACTTCTTCCGTAGATGGAACAATAGTTCGAGTGGACATGTCATCCATTGCCATTGCCATGGGTTGTCCTCATGAATGCCCAGCTGATTTATCTCATATCTATACTCCTTTACCCGACGAGTTGTCGGTGGGCAATGTGGTTGCACGATTGTGTGCCAACCAATTTTTCGGGCCGAAAAGGAATGCAGCTTCAAAGTCTTCAATGCCAAATCATTTATGGTTCCTTGACGATGTTCTACTCAAGAATGTATGTCCAATTAGACATAAAACCAAAAGACGTCAAGAGTTCCTTCGATCATTATATGCTATACATTTTGGGCATTGGCTGTCATTCCCACAGATTGTCTAGGGCCAGATGGAGAAATTATATTCCAAAGTTGTGGCCAAGGCACCAGACAGTGCAAGTGACTGGGAGTTTCCATTCCCTACCATTATTCATCAGTTGCTTGTGTCACAGGGGTATGCAGTCCATGAGGACGAGCTTGCCTTTCCACGTGATCTTCATTATGGCACGCATGACTGGAACCTGAGTCGATCTCATATGCACCAGAGAGTCATAGCGGCGCCTGGTGAGGTATCTCGGTTGGCCCAGGGAGGAGAACATGTAGATATACCACCACCGGTGGAAGGTCCAGAAGAGATGGAGGCAGAGGAAGAGGAAGTGCATGCACAGGCTGGTGGCCATGATTATCAATATTTAGAAGGGCAGATTGCTGGGTTGACAGCCCAGTTTGGCACCTTACAGACAGAGGTCTCCACACAGTTTGGTGCAATGAGAGCAGAGATGGTGGATCACTTTCGTGACACTCGCCAAGAGCAACTAGAGATGAGGAGGATGATGCGTGCACTGATGCGCCAAGCAAACTTGGATCCAGATGCTCAGTCACCACCACATCCTTGACAGGAAGGTAACCATCTTTTGTATTTTATTTTATTTTTAGCTTTTATTCTTCTCTTTATTTTTATTTTTGTAGTTAGATTTTTATTATCAATAAAAAAAAATAAATAAATAAAAAAAAATGGAAAAATGAAAAAATATTTTATTTTAGGATTTTTCTCTTTCATATTTATTTTCACCCATACTATTTTCACTTGATCTTTGGGGGTATAGTGGTTTGTTTTGACAGGTTGTAACATCCAAGTTTGGGGGTGTGCTTTCATTGCCTTCATGCTAGTGATGTACTCTATTTTCTTTCCACTACTCCAGATTTCTGGTAACATCGTTCTTACTCTTCTCTATGCTTTTACTGGGTGTACATTGAGGACAATGTACAGTTTAAGTTTGGGGGTGAGGTGATGCCTATTTGTGTGCTTCATTGCATTATGGGGGAAATTTGTGTGAAATTCTTTTGTATTAGGATTTTATTTTATTTTATTTTCTTAGTTTGTTTATTTTATTTTATTTTTGTTTTGTTTTTAGATAGAATGTTTTGACATGATTCAAAGGATTAATACCTTATGTAGGTGCATAACTTGCAATTTTTGAGTATGTTTAAAATTTTTGGAAACTATGGTTTGAATTAAGTGGTTTTAATCATGGTTTGCAATAACATGTTTTGAAGTGATTAATTTTAGTTTCCTTACATGCACAAACACACTAGCATAATCTTGTGAGGTATAAACCTATGTTATGAGTTATTGAGTTACATATGCTTGATATTAATTAGTATCTCTTGAGAATGAGTACCGATAATGTGTTTTACTTGACTTCAATGAAAAAGAAAAAAAAGAAAAAACAAGAAAGAAAAAAAAAAGTGATAAATAAGCAAATCAATTTGATCTTTTTCATGAGTAACCGGGCCTCTATGCCTCAGGAAGCACGGAGTGTTCGCGTCAAAAGTGAAAGGGTGAGAAAAGATGAGCATTGGTTGTCTTGATTTGTAGCCTGACTGATTCGAGTAATTAGGTCTTCAGGGTATCTCAAAGCCTAGTGCCCTAAAGCCATCTGGTTTGGGAGTCACTGACTGAAAGCTTGCTACATGGATCTTTCAGAAAGCTTAATAAATCAAGACATTGCACAACCAATAAAGCAATGAAAAAAAAAGGAATGAAAAGAGAAAAAATGATGAAAAAGTCATGTATGCATGTTGGGAAGTATGAGTTCAATAAGGGAGCTAGTGAGTTGAAGGGGTATGTGCCTTAATATATTCAGAACTTGGTTATGCTACATAAGATGATTGTTAGTTCACTTTACACGAGGGGACTAGAGTTGATTATTTTGAGATATGTTGATGTGAATTATGCATGGGGACCATTGATTTGAATTATGGAATTTAAAAGTTTAAAATTATTCTTGAATGCAAGTTTGTAACTATGTATTGTAATCTTCTTCTTGAGTTAATGTTGAAACAGAATTTTGAATGTTTGTGGGTAACATTTCTGGAAACCCTCACGAGACTATACTCGTCCACTAGGGGGAACCTAGGGGTTTAAAGGCTTGTTGCATATGCTAAATGCAATCGTTTCTCCCATGAAAGTGGAGTTGGGTAGTTTAGTTAGTGTTTACTAGTTTCTTTGTTTTAGTTTTGTTTTATTCTATTGCTAAGGGACTAGCAATATGTAAGTTTGGGGGTGTGATCGGCGTTGAATGTTACGCATTATAGCCTCTTAACTTATGTATTTTATTCTCTTACTGATAGATTATTTTGTGATTTTACTTTGTTTTAGTATTTTATGTATTTTCAGGGCCTTAATGATTATTTCAGTTAAAACCAAGTTTTTGGGCTTTTAAAGAAGACATCCAAGATGGTGAGATGAAGCCTACATCAAGGAGATTCACTCAACCATTTAATTTAACTCAAATCAGCCCAAGAAAGAGGTCCAAGAGAATTACAGCAGCTTAAGAAGGTTTCGGGTCTGAAGCCCAAATCTGCGCATAATGCAGTCTTAATCCCATTTTGGAAAACGGACCAGAATTCTTATTTTCGAGCCTCAAATCGACATAATTCTCGCGTAAGGTTGAACGAACTTTGATTCTGCACACTTTTGTATTTCATGAAAATTCCGTATATCGGACTTCTAGTGGGTCAAAAGTCAGGCCGAAGTCAACAGGAAAAACCTACCTGATTAGTGCTGCGGGAAACCCTAATTTATTCCTAATTGGATTAGGACTTTGGTGTATTCTCTTGGAGAATAAAGTGAAGACTTGGAGGCTGAGTTGGGAGAGCTTACACAGAGATTGGAGAGTCTGAGAGGGCTGAAGAGAACAGAAATATATTGCAGAGCCATTGGAGAACGAAGTCATACGCGTAATTTAGAAAGACGATGTCTTCTTCCTCAACAGTTGAAGCTTCTTCTTCTACCATGAGCGGCTAGTTCATCCACTAGGGTTTTGACGTAGCCCTAACAAAGCATCAATGGTTTGATTATTTTAATTATTGGGGACCTTTATATACATGCATAGATTGTGTAATTCAGAGGATTCTTATTATAGAATTGAGCAATAAAAGTCTTGTAAATTCAATCTCAATGATTTCTTATCTTGTCTTAGATATTTAGTTGTTGTTATTGAACTCACTCTCTCTTGTTTTCTGTGATCATGAGAGAGATTATTACACAATGGTAATCACTGAATATATTGTTGACCTTTGATGGATTATGCCTAGAGAAGATGAACCATACTTCACCCTAGATTAGAGTAGTTAGGCAGATGGCCCATGCCAATCGAAGATAGTCCATGGCTTAGCCTTAATCATATGTTATCTTCTTGATGGATGAAGGTGAGCTTGTATACTTTTTGAGTCACACTCACACACGAATCAAAAGGCAAGCTCGTCCTCATGGACTGCATACCCCTGTGCCACAAGCAACTGGTGAATAATAGTAGGGAATGGAAACTCCCAGTCACTTGCACTATCTGGTGCCTTGGCTACAACCTTGGAGTAGAACTTCTCCATCTGGCCCCAGACAATCTGTGGGAATGACAGCCAATGCCCAAAATGTATAGCATATAATGATCGAAGGAACTCTTGACGTCTTTCGGTTTTATGTCCAATTGGACATACATTCTTGAGTAGAACAGCGTCAAGGAACCATAAATGATTCGGCATTGAAGACTTTGAAGTTGCATTCCTTTTCGGCCCAGAAAATTGGTTGGCACACAAACGTGCAACCACATTACCCACTGACAACTCATCGGGTAAAGGAGTATAGATATGAGATAAATCATGTGGGCACTCATGAGGACAACCCATGGCAATGGCAATGGATGACATGTCCACTCAAACTATTGTTCCATCTACAGAAGAAGTAAGCACATCCCGCTCATCAGGTGTCGGCATTAAGTTCTGATAAAATACCTTGACAAGCCTTGGGTAAATAGTAGATGAGAGTAGAACAAAAATGGATGCCGACCGACGACGACGGATGTCGGAAATCCCCCATCGTGTCTCGGGAAACATACCATAAAGTTCGGCTATGTCAAACGTGGTTTCAAAGTTCAACGCCCTTGGATGCTATCTCTCTTGAATACCTTCTCGGCGAGATCGTGAAGAACCTGTGGTCGGATCATGCCTCGCTCGGCGAGGATTACGGGAACTTGAAGCACCTTGGTGACTTGCTCTCTTTGGTGCCATAGAAGTAGAAAAAGTGTGGTTGAGGAATTAAATCGAACACTTGGCGTGCACAATTAACTTGTACCCTTCAACCTCCTCTTTTCGACAATTTTTCCACCCAAATCGAACAAGTAAATACACCAAATTGATCCCCCAAACTTGGTATTCAAAAGCCCTCAAAAAGATTTGAACAATTTCTTCAAAGAAAATAAACTTCACTTACTTTGATGTTGATCTTGAAAAAGTGAGAGCTTCCTTTGAGAACTAGTGATTTTTGATCCAATTTGATGTTGAAGTTGATGATGATCAATGTTGAATTCTTGTTTAATACTCACTAATTGAAGAAATTAATTTTTCGGATGATGTAGGACTTGAATAGGAGTTCAAAGAGGCTTAGGATGCATGGAGTAGCTTTAGAATTGGAGAAGGAGTCTTTATATAGAAGATGGTCTCGGGCAGCCCACACAATGCCTTGGGCGATCGATCCCCCCAAGGATGGGCGATTGATCGCCCACCTGATGGTGATGCTCCTCATGGAAAATCATGGGGCGATCGATCCCCCTCCTCTGGGGTGATCGATCCCCCTCCTGGGTGCCTGTTGGACCTCCATCGCCCAAGGTCGACCGAGACTTGATATTTTTGAGTCTCCATCACCCAAGGTCGACCGAGAGCACTATTTTTCACCCGTCTTGAGTCGGAATACCTCGGTACACCTCTTGGCATCCTCCGGAAGCAACTTATACATCAAAAACTCGAAGAAAAAACATTAAAACGCAACTAGAATTGAAGAAAAACTTAAGAAAACTAAAACTAAAAATTAAAATTAAAGAAAACTAAAGGAAATAAAATATAGAAATACATACAGAACCTACAATTTAACGTCCGTAGGAGACGATTGACTCTCTGAAGGGATTAAGTCGGATAGACGGGATCCGTCAAGTCGACGGACTCTACGTCTCTTTTTGGCACACCTCCTTCCACACAATGCTTCAACCTTTGGCCATTAACTTTCATCAAATTATTATCTTGAAAGCTTCGAATTTCCACCGCCCCATGAGGAAAAATCGAAATCACTTGGAATGGTCCATCCCATCTTGAACGCAATTTTCCGGGAAACAACCGAAGCTTGGAATTGAAGAGCCACACTTTATCACCTGGAGAGAAGGACTTTCGTGAGATATGTCGATCATGAAATGCCTTCATCCTCTCTTTGTAAATTTGTGAACTTTCATAAGCATCACGTCTAAACTCTTCTAATTCGTTCAATTGCAACTTCCTCTATTCCCCAGCTCTTTTTGCATCGAAATTGAATTTTCGAATTGCCCAAAGTGCCTTGTGCTCAATCTCTACTGGAAGATGACATGCTTTCCCATACACCAACCGATATGGTGACATACCGATAGGGGTCTTGTAAGCAGTCTGATACGCCCATAGTGCTTCACTCAGTCGCAATGACCAATCTCTTCTATCTAGTCTCACTGTCTTTTCGAGAACATGCTTAATTTCTCGATTGGACAGCTCTACTTGCCCACTTGTCTGAGGGTGATAAGGCGTCGCCACCTTATGTGTCACTGAATATTTAGCAAGTAAACCTTTCAAGAATTTATTGCAAAAATGAGAACCACCATCACTGATCAGGGCTCGAGGAATTCTGAATCCACTAAGAATATTCTCATGCATGAACTTGATTACCACTTTGTGATCATTGGTTCGAGTTGCAATGGCCTCCACCCATTTGGAAACATAATCCACACCAACCAGAATGTATTCGTAGCCAAAAGAAGGTGGAAAAGGTCCCATAAAATCAATTCCCCAAACATCAAAAATCTCCACCACCAGAATGGGGCTCATTGGCATCATATCACGCCTCGACATTGAACCCAATCTTTGATAATGATCACAAGTCTTACAGAAAACATATGCATCGTAAAATAGAGAAGGCCAAAAGAATCCACATTGAAGTACCTTTGCTGCTGTCTTCTTTGCACTGAAGTGGCCTCCACATGCCAATGAGTGGCAGAACTTGAGAATATCTTGAAACTCATGGTCTGGAACACATCGCCGAATAATCTGATCTGGACAATATTTAAATAACTCTGGATCCTCCCAAAAGTAATGATGAACTTTAGAGAAGAATCGATCACGTTCTCGCTTGGTCCAGTCTCTTGGCACTTTTCCCGTGGCTAAATAGTTCACAATATCTGCATACCATGGTGTGGAGTTGTCGGACACTTCAAACAATTGCTCCCTCTGAAGTGTTTTGGAAAGTGTAATGCATACAGAAGTTACCACCATGGTAGAAATTTGATCTTCAAACACCTTCTTTTCCTTCTGTTCTTCTTGCACCCTTATTTCATTTGTAGATTCAATCACATCTTCAGAGTCCGTGAAGAAAACATCAGTCTGATCTGGAGGATTCTCAACAGCATTGAAAATATTAAGTTTAACCTTCATATTGCCAAATGAAATATCCATGATTCCTGACCTACAATTTATGCAAGCATTAGCAGTAGCTAGAAAAGGTCGACCAAGGATCACTGGAATGTGCCTCTTCGGATTGTGAACCGGCTCAGTGTCAAGTACAATAAAATCAACAGGAAAGTAGAACTTGTCCACTTTAATGAGCACATCTTCTATGATTCCTCGGGGTTGCTTTGTTGATCTATCTACAAATTGCAATACCACCGAGGTAGGCTTCAATTCTCCCAAGCCCAATTGTAAGTAGACTGAATAGGGTAGCAAGTTCACACTTGCACCCAAATCAAGAAGAGCTTTATCCACATGGTGCTCCCCTATAATACATGAGATAGTTGGAGCACCAGGATCTTTGTACATGAGAGGAGTACACTGCTAAATTATCGAACTTACTTGTTGTGGCAGCATTACTTTCTTTGGCACATGGCTTTTAGAACGCCTTTTCTGAGTGCACAAGTCCTTCAAAAATTTTGCATAAGGAGGAATTTGCTTGATGGCATCAAGGAGTGGCAAATTAATCTTCACTTGGCGAAATACCTCCATCATGTCATGCAGTTTGTCCCCTTGCTTCCCCAATTGATGCTTCTAGGAACCGTTGTGGGAAAGGAGCCTTGGGCTCATAAGGAATTTCAGCACTCGGACTTGTGATCACTTTTTCTTTTTCTTTCTTCTCACCCACCTTATTGTCAATTATTTTCCCACTCCTCAAAGTGGTAATGGCTTGAACTTGCTCATGGTGTGGGTTGCTTGTGGAAGCTTGCATCCCTCTTGGATTAGCAATTGGTTGACTAGGGAGCTTCCCTTCTTCTCTTCTACTCAATGAAGTAGCAAGCTGTCCAAACTGAGATTCCAGTTCGGCAATGGATTGAGAATTTGAGTGCACTAGCTGAACTGTAGATTGTACTGTTGCTGCAGTAGCTTGCACTGTCTCTATAAGAGAATCAAGCTTGTCAAATTTGGACAAGGTAAGAGTCAGCTTGTCTTCAATAGCAGAAATTCTTTGGGCCATAGGACTTTGTGTTTGATATTGTTGTTAAGGCACAAAAGTCCTAGGTTGATATGATGGTTGCATTGCTGCCCCTTGATTACTGTAAGAAAAACCAGGATGATTCCTCCATGTGGAATTGTAAGTATTACCTCGTGGAGGATTCATTAGTCCAGTGAAAGTGGCTTGAACTTGCTCATGTTGAACATCAGAAAATTGCCTCATTAAAGGATAATTGCTTACATTATGCATAGGACTAGAGCAAAATTCACAAGGCAAGCAATGAAGAATTTGAAGTCGAAGGAGTTTGATTGGCAGCCATGCTTGCTGCTACCTTCTGTGCAATTAAATCAATATCAGTTGGCATAGCTTCTGAAGCACCAACCTCATAAATCCCATTAGTTTTCCTTGTAGTGGCAGGTCTGCTAGAACAAGTAGAGGACACATGTTGTAGAGAGTTGTCACTAAGATTTTCAAGTAAGGTCCATGCCTCTTCTTCACTCTTCAACATAAAAGTACCTCCACACGACGCATCAACCATCTGTCTGTTGGCTTCTGTGAGCCCTTCATGAAAACTCTGCACTAGTTGCTACTTAGGAACTTGATGATGGGGACACTTCCTAAGAAGGTCCTTGAATCTTTCCCATGTCTCATAAAATTGTTCCCCCTCATGTTGGGAGAAACCAGTAATAGCACGTCTGAATTGATTGGTCTTCCCTATCAGAAAATACTTCTTGAGAAACTCATGTTGCATCTGAGTCCAAGTCGTGATAGAACCAGTCGGTAGAGAGTTAAACCAATACTCTGCTTTATCTTTCAGAGAGAATGCAAAAAGTCTCATTCTGAAAGCATCTTCAGAGAAGTTGTGAATTTTTGTAATTGAGCACACTTCAATGAAGTCATCCAGATGATTGTAAGGGTCTTCTTGAGTCAGCCCAAAATAAGATGGTAGCATCTGAATAATGCTGGACTTGATCTCATAATTCTGTACTGTGACATTAGGCAATTGAAAACCTGCTGGCGAGGTATATGTCTCAGGAACATAGTAGTCCCTCAGTAATCTAGCTCTTTCTCCGTCAGCATTAGGAACAAGATTGTTATTCCTCTCTTCTGCCATGTCTTCAATTAATTCTTCCTCTTGCACAATGGTCTCAACAGGGATGTTCCTCTGTTGTCTAAGAGTACGTTCAAGTTCAGGATCAAGAGGTATCAAAGGATCAGCTACAGAACGACGACCTTGCATATATTTACCAAAAGCACCTGAAAAGAAAATAAAAACAAAATTAAAAATAAAATATAAAAATTTCCTAAACTAAAAATCCAATTAAAACTAATTCTGTAAAATCCAATCAATCAAATAGATAATCCCCGGCAACGGCACCAAAAATTGATTCGTGTGTGAGTGTGACTCAAAAAGTATATCAATTAAAAATTTCCACACTTCGCAATAGAACGAATTCCTTGCAGAATAGGGCTATCGAAAGGGGTATCGTACCTCAGGGATTATGGTCTGATGAGTTGGAATACGGAATTAATTCTAACTAAATTTAGAAGAAAAGAATTCTGATTTTTAAACTAAATTAATTAAAAAGGAAAATAAAATAAATCAAAGTAAATAAGATAGTGAAGATAATAGGAGAGAAATCTAGGGTGTTTGACTTCACCACTAACTCCACAATCAATGGTCAATTGAATCAACTATAGGGGAATTACATCATTCATAAGTGGTGTGGGTGGCTACAAGCTCACCTTCATCCGTCAAGAAGATAACATATGATTAAGGCGAAGCCATGGACTATCTTCAATTGGCATGGGCCATCTGCCTAACTACTCTAATATAGGGTGCAGTATGGTTCATCTTCTCTAGGCATAATCCATCAAAGCACATAATAATATATTCAGTGATTACCATTGTGTAATAATTTCTCTCATGATCACAGAAAACAAAAGAGATTGAGTTTAATAACAACTAAATATCTAAGACAAGATAAGAAATCATTAAGATTGAATTACAAGACTTTTATTGCTCAATTCTATAATAAGAATCCTCTGAATTACACAATCTATGCATGTATATAAAGGTCCCCAATAATTAAAACAATCAAACTATTGATGCTTTATTAGGGCTACATCAAAACCCTAGTGGATGAACTAGCCGCTCATGGTAGAAGAAGAAGCTTCAACTGTTGAGGAAGAAGACATCATCTTTCTGAATTACGCGTATGACTTTGTTCTCCAATGGCTCTGCAAATATGTTGTTGCTCTCTTCTCAGCCCTCTCAGACTCTCCAAGCTCTGTTCTCTCTATCTAATCTCTCTGTCAGCTCTCCCAACTCAGCCTCCAAGTCTTTACTTTATTCCCCAAGAGAATACACCAAAGTCCTAATCCAATTAGGAATAAATTAGGGTTTCCCGCAGCACTAATCAGGTGGTTTTTCCTGCTGACTTCGGCCCAGCTTTTGACCCACTAGAAGTCCGATTTACGGAATTTTTGTGAAGTACAAAAGTGTTCATAATCAAATTTTGTTCAACCTTTCGCAAGAATTATGTCGATTTAAGGCTCAAAAATAAGACTTCTGGTCTATTTTCCAAAACGGGATTAAGATTGTATTATGCGCAGATTTGGGCTTCAGGCCCGAAACCTTCTTAAGCAGCTGTAATTCTCTTGGACCTCTTTCTTGGGCTGAATTGAGTTAAATTAAATGGTTGAGTGAATCTTCTTGATGTAGGCTTCATCTCACCATCTTAGATGTCTTCTTTAAAAGCCCAAAATCATGGTTTTAACTGAAATAATCATTAAGGCCCTGAAAATACAGAAAACACTAAAACATAGTAAAATCACAAAATAATCTATCACTAAGAGAATAAAATACATAAGTTAAGAGGCTAGAATGCGTAACATTCAACGCCTATCACTTATTGACGTGTTTCAAGGGGTAAAGGTGTTGAATCCCTTATCACGCCGTGATGCTTTATCGCTTTACTCCCGTGATGTTCTGTTATACTTGGGATCTTTCTCCTCTTTACTGGATTGTCCTCCCATTTTCTTGTCTGTCTTCTATCGCCATCTCCTTTTCCCTCCTTCATCAAGGGCGTCCTCTACGTTCATATATTTTTAGGCCTTCATGAGTAACTCGGACATATTTTCTGGGGGGTGCTTGGAAATTAAGTACAAGAATTTTGAAGGCAGTAAGCCCCCATGAACTCAGTTTCTGCCACCTTGTCATCTAGAGCGTCAAATGCAACATCTCCCTGTTAAACCTGTTAATGTAGTCTCAGAATGACTCCCCCTTAGTTTGTCTTATGTTCAAGAGATAGGTGACAGGCTTTCTGTGCCTTCGGACAGCAATAAAATTGCTTATAAACAATTGGTGATGTGGTTGAAACTAAATTATATTGTAAGCTTAATTTTTCCCTTTTTATCAAAATATAATTTAACCACTCGCAAGAGCACGAATCTTTGTAGATAAGGTTCTATATAGAGGGTATCGATCCCACGAGGACTAGTCGCAATTGTCTTGAAGGAAGATTAATTCTACTTTAATTCGGAAAATAGATTTTTGAATTTATGTTTAGACACTATTGCATGAATGAAATGACAAGAAAAGTAAGAGTTTAAAGTTGGGAGAGAGAACTAGGGTTGGTTTCCACCACTAGCCATTCACATGTTCATAAGTGTAGCAAGCATGGGATTTATTAATTAAATGCCTAACAATGTCATTAGGCTTGTGACCTCAATGGCATATCAAAAGATCAATGTGTGTGCTAACTTATCATAATCCATCTTCAACAAGCATAGCTCTTCAACCTAACTAACTACCTAATTACTCTACTCTCTAAGTGAACACTACATGCATCCAAACTACCTTGTCTTGGCATGGTCTATACAAATTAACATCACACATTCATTTAAACACCATTATCTAACCATCATTTGCACTTCTTGTGGAATATGCAAATGTTGTGCATTCAAGTGACAAAATCTATTCTAAGACAAGAATAAATTCCATATCAAATGAATATATATAAGAGATGTATTTGTGTACATAATCACTAGGCTAAATAATCAACATTTAATTACAAATCCCAAGAGCTACAAAGATGAACAAGTTTACATGGCTAGGGGTTGAAACCAACACCCTAGTTGCTCATGGTTGCCTTGCACCCTTCCATTGATGAAGAAAGTGAAGCTTCTTGGTCTGGTTCAGCTTCTCCTCCTCCTCTCCCGAAGGTCTCTCCTCTCTGATGTGTGTTGAGAGATATGAGATATATGTGGCTTTTGGTGCTTTTTGGGCTTCTTTTTCTACCTTGGGGCCCACCATATATATATATATCATTATATATATCTCTTGTATCAAGAAGGCCTCCAAAAGTCTTGTTCAAGTCAGACAATCCCCTAAGTCGTGCAAAAAGGGGGATTTTGTTGCAAGTGGGAGAGCAGGTGAGCAAGTGGCCAAGTGGGCTCTGCAGCATCTCGATTGATCGAGATTGAATCTCGATTGATCGAGATTTTGATCAATCGAAATGAGATCTCAATCAATCGAGATTTCGATTAATCGAGATCAACATCTCGATTGATCGAGATGCCTTGGCTGCATTTTATGATTTCTTCTCTTGACTGCAGAAAGCTTCCAACTTTGCTCCATTTACTCCAATACCTGCAAGACATCAAAAACACAAAAATACCGTAAACATATCTCGGTAAACGCAAAAATGGAACTAACATGTGCAATAAAGAGGGTTCAAATGCATAGAATTGAACACTTATCACACCCCCAAACTTACATATTGCTAGTCCCTTAGCAATACAATATTACAAAAATGAAATCAACTATCTTATACAAAAGTTTAACCATGCTCAGTCATCAACTAGATAAAGGGTGATCATCCGCTCATTTCACATTTGGCAAATGCAACAAGTATTATAGAACTATGTGGTCATTAGCAAAAATGGACTTTCACAAGCTATAAATGAACGACAGTCCCCACATAATGGCCAGCCCGAACAAATATAACAATTCTAACCCCAAAATCCTCTTTGAAAAGTGAACATGCATTCCAACGTGTGGCTGTTGTCATATTTGGAGAAGAAAATGAACAAATCTGTTTTTAAGAGAAAAACTCATTGAAAATGCTCGACACAGCTGTTCATTATCACAAAACATTCATGATTGCTCATGTGCGGATGACCGTGCAATGCTTAGCTCTTTTTGCTTTCTTGCAAGCCCATGTAGCGGCGTTGGGCCAATGACTCCCAAACCAATTGATTTTAGGGCATTAGGTGAAGAAGCACCCCTCGGACTTAATGACCGAGCTTACAAGGCGATGAGCGTAAGCAAGCCACCCGCTTATTATTGCTCAACCTTACACACTTATACGCGAATATTCCCTGCTTTGAGGCATAGAAATCCGGTTTATTGAGTGAGAAAGCTTATTGCATATTTTTCTCTTTTTATTTCTTCTTTTTTTTTTTTCTTTACAACAGCCAGAAGAACTTATTCTTTACGTTGTTCAGATAAAAACAGAAATTTTCAAAAATTCTCCCTCAGACTTATGCCCCACAATTTAAAATGCATGTGTGCGAATTTGTGCGGTTAAGGACAAATTTAGGGCAAGAATTGTACGTGCTCGAATTCGGACAAAAATGTAGACCGTTCTAGCCTACTATAAAGCTTGCAAAAGTGCGGGTATTTACAATGTTAAAATTCTTAACTACCTGCTGCATTTACCTCGGACATTTATTCGAATGACTTCTTTTAAAAAGCAAGACATCATGGCAAGCATCCAAAAATATCAAGAAAAAAAAAACTGCTCTACAATGACACTCAAAATAATGAGCGAACATTGCATGCGTATGCAAGTGGTATAGCATACCGTACCCCCAAACTTATAGGCAACATTGTCCTCAATGTTTGGACAAGAAGAACAAGGAAAGAAGTTACCGGGATGGCAGAATGCGAGAAAAATGGTATTCCACAACAGCGGTCATCTTGGAAATAAGGAAAACCTGCACAGAACACCCACTGGATACCACGAGCATTAAAAGGAACAAAAAGTAGATAAATAGAACATAATGAAATAATTATGCACAAACTGACAATGCCAATATCACTGTATATCTAAGGGTCTGAACTGGTGTTTCCCAATTGTCTAAGAGGTCTATGCGACAAGATATTGACTATCCAGGCACGCTAACGTATAGCATGCAAAGGGGCTGCCTTTCTTTATTACCGCCATACTGTGTTGAAGCAATCTCAACAGTATTGGGAATTGAAACCAGGCGGTAATAAACGAAAATCATCAACTGAATCGCATATAACAAGTAGACAAGTGGTACTACATACATAGTCAAAGTATAGAGAACAGATATATTGACGGAAAGCAAAAATAAAGACAGTAAAGATAACACATGGTATAAAAGAAAATATAAATGTATTCCATATAGATGAGAATGAGTTTGAGTACAAAGTGTACATGTAGGTGGAATACTCAAAAAGAAACTAAACATGGCCAACATGGCCTATGAAAAATAAAGAAAGAAAAATACAGAAAATAAAGCAGAAAAGATGAATAAAATGCAGCTACTCGAGGGCGGGTGGTGGTGGTGGAGGCTCGGTGGGAGTAGAAGTGGAGGTGGAGGCTCGGCCTGCGAACAGGAACTGCATGTCCTGCCGGAAGGCTCGGAACTCGTCTAAGATCGCTCTCTGACCCTGTGCCAGAGAAGAAATGTCTGTCCGAATGCCGGCCAGCTGACTCTGCGTCACCTGGACGTGCTCGTCAAAACCCTGCTGGAGCCACTCTACGTCAGCCGCCAGGCAGGAATAGCCCGTCGCTAAGATATCATGCCGCTCTGCAGTGACATCCATCTCCTCCTCCTCCATCTCCTCGTCCTCGGACTCAGCCCCTGCAGGCTCTCCCTCATCTGTCTCCACCGGGGCATCCATGTCTACATCATCTGGTGGATCACCCTGGTGGTCCTGTCGCTCTAAGTGTCACCTCACCCGCTCCCACTGAGTAGATGTGAAGCGGGTGGGCGGTGCCAACTGGATGTCAGTCCGACTGACCGGTATACTGGCACTGCTGAGAAAAGCGGCGATCAGGAAAGGGAAGGGAAGCCGCCAACTAGCTGCTCGCCTCATCCTCTTGTTCACGAGGCCGTCCCAGACCTTGAACATCTGCCCCCAGATCAGCGATGGGACAGAAAACCAAGCGCCCGTGTGGAAAGCATAGAGGCAACGGAGGAGGTCGCCCCTGCGCTCTGCCACATGCTGCAGCGGACACGCGTTCTTGAGGAGAACGGTGTCCAGGAACCAATATCTGCTCGGGCACATCGATTTGGACGTGCAGTTGTGACTGGGCGTGGTGAACGCCCCGCCACACATGTCCATCACTATCGAGAAGAGCGTAGTGTCTGCTGGGAGTGCGGCACTGTAAAGTGGCTGACCGTCCGGGCCAACCATGTCCGGCGGCTACTGGTGAGGGATGCCGAGCATATGAGCAATCCGGCTCGGCGTAATCGTGATTGTGACGGTGCCCACGACCATCTCTAGTGTATCTGGCGCGGTGCAGGAGTAGGTCATATGATCGTAAAAGACCTGCACTAGGCGCTCGTGTGCCACGTCGGTGGGAGGCACACATAGCCGGTCGAGGCGACGCCTCCTAAGCTCGGCAACCGTCCATGCGGTGTCGGGACGCCTCTCGAACTCGGCTAAGTCGAAAACCTGCTCCGGGTGGAACTTCTGAGACCGGAAGGCTCGCCCGGGCACGTCGCAAACAGAACCGGCGGCGTTCTTCACCCTCGCCATAGCCTCGGAATAGTCTGCACTTGATTCCAAAAATTACGTAAATAAAAGATGAATAAGAAGAAAGCTAAACTACGAATAAACTAAAAGAATAAAAATAAAAATAAAGTCCTAGTCCATGGTACTGACAAGAATGCAAAAAGTCGCTCTCGAAGAGGCAATGTGAACGGATGCAACCGAAACGAAGGTGTCGCGGTTACACACCGTACACTAACCGTTTGAAACGAAGAGAATGCCAAATCTCACTCCTACATGAATTCCTACCCCCTGAAACCCACAAAATCTCGTTACAGATATCGCAATCGCACCCATCCACCCCAACATTATCTAACTATATTTATTACGCCGTAAAATTATCAAAAATGGCGAGAGAGTATACAAAAAGTAGCCATGCATCACTTACCTCAAGAGGAAGAAGATGAACGGCTCAACAGAAGAAAAGTCCACTCACAGCCGCAAAGAGAAGATCGCGCAAGTGGTAGCGGCGGCTTCAGACTGCGTCGGATGGCGGCGGGTGATCGGGAACGGTAGATCGAGTGCTCGGGAGTGCTTGGAGAAGGCTTGGATTGCGCTGAGGAATAGAAGAATTCGGATGGTCTTTTAAAATGGGAGGGAAGCCCAACAGTTTAAATAGATTTTTGGCTCACGTACAGGCCCCGCGTGCATCTCGATTGATCGAGATGTGCATTTCGATCAATCAAGATTTTGATTGATCGAGATCTATCTTCGATCAATCGAAATCATCTTCGATCGATCGAGATTTTCTCTTCGATCAATCGAAAATTCCTTCACTGAATCACCTTTTTACTTTGATCAATCGAACATTTAATTCATTCAATCGAACTTTTATTTCGATCAATCGAAATCCCATTTCGATCAATCAAAATTTTCGATCGATCGAAGACCTATCGAAGTGCAATCGAAGAATACTACCTCTCGGGACTTTGGACTTGGCAAATCTCTGCAATTTTTCGATCAATCGAGATTGAGATCTCGATCAATCGAAATCTCGATTGATCGAGATCCTGGTTTCGATCAATCGAGATGCTCAAAAACAGTCAGCTTGAGTTATGCTTCAGGGACTTGGACACTTGGGAATTAGATACTATATTGCTTAGATACAAACCTACTTTGGATTAAAGGGACATCATGGAGGCATGATAGCTACCATGGCTTCGCCACCTTACACGTCTATGGCGCAACATCCGGATCGGCTCACGAGTCAAAATACACGGGATCCATCAAGGTGACGACATCCACGTATTCGGTGGTGACTTGGTCATCCACGCACACTTTTAAGCGCTGCCCGTTCACTTTGAACAACGAGCCGTCTTTCAAGTCCTTCAATTTCACCGCTCCGTGGGGAGCGACGGAATTAATCAAAAATGGAGGAAAGGGGTCTCTCGAAAATCTCCATTTAGGCAAATCCATGACAGTATTAACATCGAGCATGGAATTGACTTCACATATGGCTTGCTCAATGTCAAAATCATCACAGTTGAAGTGATTTAGGCATGCCTCTAAAGGATCCTTGGAAAGAATAGAAGGAAGTGCTTCTTGAACAAGGTCTTCCACAACATTGACACCAAAGCACTCACTTTCGTCGTCGGATGTGTGGTGGGAAGCATTGAAGATGTTCAAGCGAACTTTCATATTCCCAAAAGAGATGTCCATCACCCCGGTACGGCAATTAACGCAAGCGTTTGCCGTGGCCAAGAATGGACGACCTAGAATGATAGGAATATGACGATTTGGATTTTGGACCGGTTCCGTGTCAAGGACTATGAAGTCCACCGGAAAATAGAATTTGTCCACTTGAATGATGACATCCTCAATGATGCCACGTGGTTGCTTCATCGAACGGTCGGCAAGTTGCAACACAACCGTGGTATGCTTGAGTTCCCCCAAACCTAGTTGTTGGTAAACTGAGAATGGAAGCAAATTGACACTAGCCCCTAGATCAAGAAGTGCTTTTTCAAAAGATTGATTTTTGATGGTGCACGAAATGGTCGGAGCACCCGGATCTTTGAATTTAGGAGGGGCTTGGTGTTGAAAAATGGAGCTTATGTGCTCAGTTAAGAGGACTTTCTTAGGAACATTATTCCTAGATTTGCATTTTTGAGTGCACAAGTCCTTCAAGAATTTCACATAGGAGGGAATTTGTCGAATAGCATCAAGGAGAGGGAGATTGATCTTTACTTGTTTGAAGATCTCCATCATGTCCTGGATTTTCTCTCCTTGCTTCCCGAAATGAGAAGGTTCCTTCAATCTTTGAGAAAAAGGAACCGGAGGTTCATAAGAGGTGTCAAGATTTGGAATCGATGACGACCCAACTTCACTTGCCTTTCCTTTTGGATTTGAAGGGGTATTTTGCAAATTTGGATTTAATGAAAATAATTTTGGATTTAATTGGGATTCTTTTGGATTTTTAGGTCACTCTTGGAATTCCTTTCTCTCTTCCTCCCCTACCTTGGAATTAATGATTTTACCACTCCTTAAGGTTATGATTGATTGAACTTGCTCCGGAGGAGCATTACAAGTTGAAGATGATGGATCTTCAATCATATGGACACCTTTGGGGTTCGCCACCGGTTGACTCGGCAACTTACCTTCCTCTCTTCTATTTAAGGCATTAGCTAGTTGCCCAATTTGAGCTTCTAACCTAGCCATAGATTGAGCATTGGCTTCAAGCTTAGAGATTGATTGAGAGTGAGTTTGTAATAAGCGGGTGTTGGCCTCAAGATTGCTTATCACTCTTTCTTCAAAGCTTTGGCTTCTCGGAGGAGGTGGTGGTTGTTGGTAATTAGATCTTTGATTGTAAGGTTGAGGATTTGGCCTAAAATGAGGCTGCTGAGAGTGGGAATTGAAAGAGTTTTGCCCTTGGAAAGAGGGACTTGATTCTTGAGGTTTCCATGAGAAAGCCGGATGGTTCTTGTAACCAGCATTGTACGTGTTTGAATATGGATCATTCATTTGTTTAGAGTATAGGGCATTCGCTTGCTCTTGAGCATAATCGGGAGATTGCCCGGCAATAGGACAATCTCGCACGAAATGTGAAGTACTATAGCAAAACGAACAACCTTCCTGATTTTGGACAGATTGGTTTGGAGTAGGCAGCCCATTTTTCATGATTAAATCCATTTTTTGAGATAGGGCTTCTACTTGCATGGCAACCTCATCTACCCGTGAAATCTCATGCACGCCTCTACAAGGTTGGGTGGCCTTCCCTTTCCTAGTGGAGGAGCGTTGAGCTGAATTGTTGCTTAGGGTTTGAAAAAGTTTCCATGCCTCATCGGGGCTTTTCGAAAGATATCCACCCCCACACGCGGAGTCTATCATTTGTCTATGTTGCTCACTCACCCCATCATAAAAACTTTGCACTAGCTGCCATTTTGGGACAGCATGATGCGGACAAGATTTTAAAAGATCCTTTAACCTCTCCCACGTCTCATGGAATTGTTCTTGGTCAATTTGGGTGAATCCGGTGATTGCTCGTCGAATATCACTTGTCTTACCCATTGGGAAGTATTTTTTCAAGAACTCTATTTGCATCTCCGCCCAAGAATGGATTGAGTTAGGTTCTAAGGAGTTGAACCAACTTCTAGCTTTATCTTTTAGGGAGAAGGGGAACATACGCAGCTTTAGATCATCCTCCGTAAAGTGTGGTACACGAATAGTGGAACACACGTAAAGGAAGTAATCTAAGTGCCGGTACGGATCCTCATTAGGGAGACCGTGGAAGCTATTAAGAAGATTGATGGTGGAGGACTTTATTTCGAATTGAGTTGCCGCTACATCCGGAAATTGGATACATGAAGGTACTTCAAATGTAGTCGGAAGGTAAAAGTCCATAAGCAACTCTCCTTGAGGAGGTGGTGGTGGAGGTGGTTGTTCATGATTAAAAGGAGGTAGTCCGGGAGGTTGTCTCTCATTTGGATCCATGTTTTCAGTCCTAGGCAATATAGGGTCCTTAGAGGTTCCTCTACGTTCATATATTTTTAGGCCTTCATGAGTAACTCGGACATATTTTCTGGGGGGTGCTTGGAAATTAAGTACAAGAATTTTGAAGGCAGTAAGCCCCCATGAACTCAGTTTCTGCCACCTTGTCATCTAGAGCGTCAAATGCAACATCTCCCTGTTAAACCTGTTAATGTAGTCTCAGAATGACTCCCCCTTAGTTTGTCTTATGTTCAGGAGATAGGTGACAGGTTTTCTGTGCCTTCGGACAGCAATAAAATTGCTTATAAACAATTGGTGATGTGGTTGAAACTAAATTATATTGTAAGCTTAATTTTTCCCTTTTTATCAAAATATAATTTAACCACTCGCAAGAGCACGAATCTTTGTAGATAAGGTTCTATATAGAGGGTATCGATCCCACGAGGACTAGTCGCAATTGTCTTGAAGGAAGATTAATTCTACTTTAATTCGGAAAACAGATTTTTGAATTTATGTTTAGACACTATTGCATGAATGAAATGACAAGAAAAGTAAGAGTTTAAAGTTGGGAGAGAGAACTAGGGTTGGTTTCCACCACTAGCCATTCACATGTTCATAAGTGTAGCAAGCATGGGATTTATTAATTAAATGTCTAACAATGTCATTAGGCTTGTGACCTCAATGGCATATCAAAAGATCAATGTGTGTGCTAACTTATCATAATCCATCTTCAACAAGCATAGCTCTTCAACCTAACTAACTACCTAATTACTCTACTCTCTAAGTGAACACTACATGCATCCAAACTACCTTGTCTTGGCATGGTCTATACAAATTAACATCACACATTCATTTAAACACCATTATCTAACCATCATTTGCACTTCTTGTGGAATATGCAAATGTTGTGCATTCAAGTGACAAAATCTATTCTAAGACAAGAATAAATTCCATATCAAATGAATATATATAAGAGATGTATTTGTGTACATAATCACTAGGCTAAATAATCAACATTTAATTACAAATCCCAAGAGCTACAAAGATGAACAAGTTTACATGGCTAGGGGTTGAAACCAACACCCTAGTTGCTCATGGTTGCCTTGCACCCTTCCATTGATGAAGAAAGTGAAGCTTCTTGGTCTGGTTCAGCTTCTCCTCCTCCTCTCCCGAAGGTCTCTCCTCTCTGATGTGTGTTGAGAGATATGAGATATATGTGGCTTTTGGTGCTTTTTGGGCTTCTTTTTCCACCTTGGGGCCCACCATATATATATATATCATTATATATATCTCTTGTATCAAGAAGGCCCCCAAAAGTCTTGTTCAAGTCAGACAATCCCCCTAAGTCGTGCAAAAAGGGGGATTTTGTTGCAAGTGGGAGAGCAGGTGAGCAAGTGGCCAAGTGGGCTCTGCAGCATCTCGATTGATCGAGATTGAATCTCGATTGATCGAGATTTCGATCAATCGAAATGAGATCTCGATCAATCGAGATTTCGATTAATCGAGATCAACATCTCGATTGATCGAGATGCCTTGGCTGCATTTTATGATTTCTTCTCTTGACTGCAGAAAGCTTCCAACTTTGCTCCATTTACTCCAATACCTGCAAGACATCAAAAACACAAAAATACCGTAAACATATCTCGGTAAACGCAAAAACGAAACTAACATGTGCAATAAAGAGGGTTCAAATGCATAGAATTGAACACTTATCAATTGGCTTAGTTTTTTGAAGGAACATATAAATGCCGGCTTTAGGCTATTAAACCATAACCAGGTAAAACCCTTTAATGTAGCAGGAAAGACTCTACACATGATTTCATCTGGTACTCCTTAGACGTGCATCAGAGCCTTGTAGGTCTCCAGATGATCTAACGGGTCCCTAGTCCCATCAAAGCTTTCAAGGGTGAGCATCTTGAACTTATTGGACAAAGGACAGTTCGTTACCCCACTGGAGAAAGGGGGGTTGGTTTGCTGAACCAGATCCTCCATTGTAGCAAGGCATTTCCCCTTCATGGCGTGAGCCATGCTCTCTATCTTGGCTCTGAGGTCATGCATCTCTATATCATAATAGGCAGCCTCCCCTGGATGCTTTGAGTCTCCATGAGTACGAGCCCTAAACCCCGAATCCCCCTAGGCACGGGGCCTCTTTGGCGGGACTAGGTGAGTTGGATTCGTTCCTTCTTGATCGTTTCTCACTCGACTCTGGGTTGTCTCGCCCTGTGTCATCCCATTCTAGATCAACCGACCTGATGTGACTTTGTGATGGCACTAGTGCTATAAGAGGAAGGCGTTGTAGGATTGTTGAATTTTGTTGGAGTACCTGGGATAGACTTTAATTCAAGTTTTGAACCTGGTATTCCAATACTGCACTTACTCCTAATCATTTGAGACTTCGGGGCGTGCCCCAGGAAAGTCTCCTTGACCAGGGGGCTACAGGCCTCCTTCTCCTGCTATCGGCAAGTTGTGACCAAGATGGTTTGGGGCGGTAGGTGGATCTTGTCCATCTGAGGTTATGGCCGACAAGAGGGTCCTGTCCAATGGGGGGGTCCTGCCCAGCAGGAGGGTCTTGTCCGGGTGGAAGATTGTGGACGACAGGAGGGTCCTGCCCGACTATATTATCTAGTCCAGATCGTAGGTGCATCATGCTTCGTTTATGCTTTGGGTATAATAATAGTCAAGTTTGTGACAGTTTTCTACAGACAGCACCAACTGATGAAGCACAAATCCACCACAAACTGGTCAAACGCCAACCTATAAAAGGACAAAACAAGGGTAATTGGAAGGACACCGACATGGTGCCAACCGATTGCGCTCTGACGATCAAGTTAGATATTGGAAATACTTTTTTTAAGCTATAAAGACACTCATATGGTATTAATTGCATATCTGGTATATGGACCGTCTTTGTATTTATAGCAGTCACATAAGAACGTGTCCTAGTATGAGACTGACTCTTCAGTTCCCCATACTTATCTGATGAGAGAACAACTTTAGTCAAAGTATATTTTTTATCCACGTCACGCCAGTCTTAGTTTTCATGTTTACACGTGTCATAATTGGAGTCAAACATTCTATCAGTATTGTATTAAATGAGAGCAATACTTACCTTCACACAACAACGAGGAACTTCCTCCAAACCACCAGTGTGCTAGGCATTTGTGAGTTATGATGTTAATTTAAAATATCTAAAATAATAATAATAATAAAAGCCTTAACATTTCTTTGCTATATTTAAAATAATAATAAAAAAAAATCTTGGTTTTATATTATTATGCTGCACAAATATACTCATGAAATTATTAGGTGAGTTTACTTGTTTCATATCAATAATAACATACCACTACGACAAGAATTGAGACAAAAAGAAAAAATATGTCCGTGTAACACGTTAATTATTGGCTCGGGACATGGTCGTAGAACTACCTAATAATCTCTCCACAAGTAGGGGTGCACAAAGAACCGTTGGAACTGGAACCGAGTGGAATCGTACTTGAACCATATCGAACCGTTGGCTACGGTTCCGGTTCCAGAGCCAATAGAACCGAACTAAACTGGAACCGTTAGGGGTAACGGTTCCCTAGAACTGAACCGGAACCATTATTTATTAAATATATGTATATAATATATATATACTAGTATATTGCTCGTGCCTACGGCACTATGAAAAAAACAATTGTTGAACTAAAATAGTAATTGATTTCATATAATCAACATGTCAATAAAGAAATGTAGACCTTTTCAATGCATTTTAACTCTCAATTGATATTTCACTTGATTATGCACCAACGTAGACCTTTTCAACAAACTCAAAATGGACCGGCGAAAAAAAAGAAAAAGAGAAAAAAAAATCCCGAATAAGAAAACTCGGGGTGGGTGGAGGGTTACAATTATGAAAAATAATATAAAAACATCAAGCTAGAATTGTCTTAAAATTCAATAACATTCAAATTCCAAATCTGGCTACATGCAAATGTATTTGGACCATGAATCACATCTGATGCATCATCTTTCTCATAGAATGTTCTCTGTAAAATTGAGGGCTGCAATAACTTATTTTGATTGGTTTGTGTTGCAATTTTTGAGAAACCTTAAGTTTGTGCATTATACCTTACTTCTCATCTCATCAAGATTATGCTATCAAAGATTTAGAAATTAACTTTCTATGATGAAAGTCAATTTAGAATTCTTGAGAAGTTTTTGAAATATTCCTTACCCCATGTAAATTAATGAACATATATTATCTTTCTTTGAAATAAATAATTTAGTATGATAGCTGCTTATATATTAATGAGTGACAAACTGATATAAGCAATTCAGGTAATTTACTCTTGTTCATCTTGGATCATCAAATGCTGTTTGTTTTTTGTACAATTCATCAATTATATGATATTATAGTCTCACTCTAATAATTTGGCTTATCCATCTCAAGACTGAAATCGAAGGGCAGAGGCCATGGGAATGAATGGAGATTTCGTTACATAACTTGCATTTGCCTCTAACCCCATTTTAAGGATAAACACATTCTCTAAGAAAAGTCTTACAGTTTTCATTTATGCAATGTGTGGTCATTGCAAACAGTCTGCTCCTGGAAGCAAAAAGATCTTTGGTGTCTTTTACAAAGCAAATGAATATGCTTCAAAGAATTCCAATTTTGTGGGCTGTGTAAGAGCCTTGGGCATACAAGACTGGTTGGAATCAAAAGGTCACCATTACATTGTCTCTGAAGACAAAGAAGGACCTGATTGTGGCAAATGTGTAGACAAAATTACTCCATATCATATATGTACTTTCGGCAGGAAAACCACCATGTCATGCTTGTAGTACAGCCGAAGCGAGTTAGTTCATGGAACAACTAACATCAAATAACTGAGATGAAAATGGAAAGCAATTTTTTCCAACTTTTATTAATTGAAATTGTTCAAAAAGGAATATGGTTAAAATAGTTCCACAATCTAGATCTACAATATAAATAACTGATGGTGTATTGGGGATGAATGGTGAGGCATGTGGATAAATGCACACTCACATGGAAACAACAGCAGCACCCTGGCAGCTGACCCATTTCCATGACTCTCCACACGGATCGCTGTTTTCCAACCAGTTAGCTATGAAGGATTTTTCAATGAAGTGTACATAATTTGAAGAACTTGAACTGTAACTCAAACAAAAACGACAGTAAGACCTCCAAAACTAACAATTCCAAAACACATTCACATCAAATGGCTTAACTAACAATACACGCAGGTATATCTATATGTATATACTACATAAATATATATGTATATAAATAAAACAAATATCTCGCTTAAATTGTGAATGCTTAATTCTTGACTTGCCTCGACTCTAAACCTCATCATAAACCGACAACGCACTAAGCCTCGAAATATGTATGTATAAAAATTTAATGTTAGACAATGTAAATCAAAACAAATACCAACCCAAATACAAAATAACTCAGCTTCCATACATAATTCAAAATATAAGAACAACATACCAATTTAAAAGCAAAGCAAAAGAGGAAAAAGAGAGAATCAATATGGAATGCCCCCTTGATGCTTCTAAAAAGGAGGAAACTAAAAACAGAAACTTTTCTGTGTTTCTGCTTTCAATTTGAATCAATTCAAAATCTAGCATAGACTACAACTAAATAGGGTACCGAAAATACTATATTTGCCACAAAATTGTAAACTAAAAGCATCAAATCAACATCTATTCACATGCTCAGAGCCATCAGAAATTGAGTTTATTATGATAATTACATTGAATAGACATGGGTTTTCTCAAAATATAAAAAATTCATGTAAAATTACTGGATCAAAAACAAATTGAGGTCAAAGGGGCGAGACCTGTTCTTGAGCGAGTTTGGATCCATCATGCCGCTGTACATTCTCAAACACCCACAAAGAAAATAGAAATCGAAACTGAAGAAATGTTAGGATCGTCAATAAAAATTAACAAACAAATGTACCAATTACAAAATCAAGAGAATCCAAATGAAGAAAAAAAGTACCGTCAAGTGGATCAGCAATGGATTCAACAAATGTAATAGCAAAAATCGTCATCATCGCGATTAGGACAAACTCAAAAGAGACCACGCCATTGCAGGTGCATCGAGAGCCACACCGAACCGGTCAGCTTCGTCTTCCAGATCTAGCCAACAGCTCGTCACTGGATTGGAGTGAAGGCAGTTGGGTTCTTGAGACGTCAAGAGTTTCACCGGATCTAACCATTCAAGTCGAGCCAACAGCTTGTCGCCGGACCGGAGTGGAGCAAGTTGGGTTCTTGAGAAGTGAAGGTTCGCTGCCATTGATGGTGTGTTTGAAGGAGGTCATAGAGAGAGAGAGAGGGGGGGGGAGAGAGTGATGGTGTTTGATGGTGTGTTTGAAGGAGGTCATAGAGAGAGAGAGAGAGAGGGGGGAGAGAGTGATGGTGTTTGATGGTGTGTTTGAAGGAGGTCACAGAGAGAGAGAGAGAGAGTGAGAGAGTGATCGTGTTTTGGTCTGATGTGAGATGAGAGAGAGAGATATACATGTATATTGATATTTTATATTTGAATATAGATTGATGGGAATGTTATTTTAGGGGAGTAGTAGGTAAAAGTTTAAAATTGAATTTAGGTGAGAGTGAATTGTGACCGCTGATTGAAGATAGGGAGAGTAATTTTAGACCGTAGATAGGCATAGATATTTTGAACCGTTAGATGAGTTTTTTAAGTATTTTTGACCGTTAGATGATTAATTTTTTTAGGCAGGAGATTCAAACACAAAGCTAAAATGTTATATAGATATAATATAATAATTATTTAAGTTACAATATTTCTCGACCTTGCTTGACAGGAATACCAGATCGCAAGCTAGTGCTTCTGCTTTTCCTGAAAACGTTCCCAAATCGCCGATTAGTTGAGTCAGTTCTTTAATCCTCCTCACCAATCCATTTACCCCTCGTTTGTTTGTCACTCCGACACCGGCTTGTTCGTCATCTCCGGCGCGAGTCATCACCCTTCACTCCGGCACAAATCCAAGATGTGGTATTTCTCTCTCTCTCTCTCTCTTTCTCACAGTCTCACTCACTCAGTCTCTCACTCTCTCTCTATTCATAATTTCTCCTATTTCCTTTTTCTTTTGTTTCATCCCACCAAACAGACCATAAGAGAAGAGTGTTATTTCAAGGAGTTTGCAGGATCTTGCAAAGATTTCAAGGTGGGCCTCTAATGTCTGAGGGTGTTTTGACATGATTTAGGCCTTTAGGGTTGTCAATCTTCCCAAGTTTTGGTTTGGAAGGACAAAGAATTCTTCCAAACTAGACTTGCATCAGCGATGATATGTGAAAGACTCTTTAATCACTTACTTGTCTCTTCATTTTGGTAGAGATTGGTGATGTTATTCGTGGTCAACAGTTCTAACTTGCTTTAAGATCTTCAGCCATGAGGTTTGAAATCATGTCCTGCGCTAATAATTTGAGGCTTTGCCCAATCTTTTGAATCTAATTCTTTATTAAAGTCTTGTCGCCTATTAGCAGTGCTAAGATGAAAGTGTATGTAGATGGTTGTGATGCTTAGAGGAGTGGAAATTTGTATTTTTGCAAGTCTCGGTGTTTGTAAGCCAGCAATAGAATGCCTGCAATAATGTAGTATATATTATTAGGGGTCAAAAACCTAATTATACTTCACGGCCACCTAACAGAAGTGCATTATTGGCTTTATTTACAAATTGTTAATACTTGGAAAAAAAAATAAAAATTAAAGAACCACGGTTCGGTTATTCATGGTTCCAAACCCTAACGCTTCCGGTTCTAATTTTGATTTCAAAAATTAAAAATCGTTGATATAAGTTCTGATTTTGATTCTACCAAAAACTGTCAGAAACTGTATCGCACCCTATCCACGATAAAAACGAGTTGCGGGCCATTTACGTTGAGGACCAGGAGCCCCCAACACAACACCAGTCTGGAATCATCCAACCAATACCAAGTGTGTAAAAAAGCCCATTGCTCTGTCGGAACACCCAGTTTGGCTGACAGATTCATCTTCATTCCTTACCTAGTTACCTTTATAAATTAATACTTAGAAAGAGCTGTCCATACGTGCCCAAACACATCGAATTCGATTGATTTTCCATTTCGGGAAGGACTTTAATGAGCTCGTGTTGGATAAGCATATAACAGTTGTTGTAAAGAAATTTCTAGGGTTTCTAATTCGAGCCCTAATCAGGTATAGTTCGCATCGATGGGTCGTTCTCGCGCAGTCCCCCACTCTGCCGATGAGGATCCCAGTCAAAGGTCCGTACAAATTTATCCTCTTTGACTCTCTCTCTCTACATATATATACACACGTGTGTATGTAGATACACATACACAATGGTACCGATTTGACTCTTTTGTGGCTATTTTTTCTGTTTTTGAGCTGCATTACTCTTCGTATACTGTTAGTGGTGTCATCCCGGTGTGTAGCGAAATTTTGAGCATATTTGATATGTTCTTAGCGTTTTACTTTGGAGTTGCTGAATTTCGAAGTTGGCTATTGTGCTTATATAAATCAGTTTGATAAGTCTGTTAGAGAGGAAAAAGAAACAATCTGATTACCCCCGCTTTTTAATAGCAGACACACCAACAGATTATTCAATTTCTCTGGTAGTTGGGGAAATTATGAATTATTTGACATTTCGTCGAATTTCAACTCTGCTTGATTCAACTTCAAAAAACCCTAATTCGACACAATATACAATTCCTGGGAATTTAAAGAGAAGGAATTGGAATCCAATTCCATTACCCCATAGAACAATTCCTGAACCAAAAGGTCAAGACCTCGATTATGTGAGTGTAGCTCACAGCTACCTCGTACATTCTGATTGGACCAAGCTTGATAAGTTAGTGTCCGGTCTGACACCGTTTAGAGTCAAGCACATTCTGTTGAAGGTTCAAAAAGATCAGGTTGTTTCACTTGAATTCTTCAAATGGGTAGAACTCCATAAACCCAATTCGCATACCCTCGAAACGCATTCCATTGTTCTGCATATTCTCACCAAGAATCGTAAGTTCAAATCTGCTGAATCTATTTTGAAGAAAATCCATGAATCGAGTTCGATAGAATTTCCTTCTAAGCTCTTTGAAACAATACTTTATTCGTACCGATTATGCGATTCTTCACCTTTTGTTTTTGACTGTCTCTTCAAAACTTATGCGCACATGAAGAAATTCAGGAATGCCACTGACACTTTTTGTCGGATGAAGGATTATGGGTTTCTCCCAACTGTAGAGTCGTGCAATGCATATATGAGCTCTTTAAATAATTTAAATCGAGCAGATATTGCATTGATATTTTATAAGGAAATGCAGCGATCTCGGATTTCACCAAATGTTTATACTCTCAATATGGTTATTGTTGCTCTTTGTAAATTGGGGAAGCTAGAAAAGGCTGTTGAGGTTTTCAGGGAGATGGAAAATATGGGTTTTAGCCCTACTGTTGCATCTTACAATACATTGATTGCTGGAAACTGTAACCAGGGTCTTCTGAGTACTGCTGTGAAGCTTAAGAACTTGATGGAGAAGAATGGGTGCCTCCCGAATGATATTACTTATAACATACTTATCCATGGGTTCTGCGGGGATGGAAAATTAAATGAAGCAAACAAGCTTTTCACTGAGATGAAAAGCATGAATGTGGCTCCCAACATCGTAACATATAACACATTGATAAATGGGTACAGCCAAGTAGGTAACAGTGAGATGGGTGGCCGGCTTCATGAGGAGATGTCTATGAATGGAATTAAGGCTGATATCTTGACTTATAATGCATTGATATTGGGACTATGCAAGGTGGGGAAGACAAAAAAAGCTGCATATCTGGTTAAAGATTTTGATAAGGAGAACTGGGTCCCAAACTCCTCAACCTTTTCTGCCCTTATAATGGGACAGTGCGTGAGGAAGAAGTCCGAGCGAGCCTTTCAGCTATACAAAAGCATGATAAAAATTGGTTGTCATCCGAATGAACATACTTTCAAGATTTTGATGTCCGCATTCTGCAAGAATGAGGATTTTGATGGAGCAGTCATAGTCTTGAGAGAGATGTTAGAAAGATCTATTGCTCCTGATTCAAGTATCTTATCTGAGATTTGCAGTGGACTTTGCCTGCGTGGCCAAGCTGAGTTGGTAATGCAGTTGTGCAAAGAGATTGAAGCTAGACACCTTATGCCAGAAGGTTTTGAGAAAGCTAAAATCATCAGCTCTAAACCAGAAATTGAGGGCAAATCAAATGAAGACTACTTGTAAGGTCATTTATTACTTGTAGTCTCTTTATAAACTTTAAATTACATATATTATCTGTGTAACATTTTGATTTTGTTTTTAATTCATTTTCCTCCCCTTATATTTCTTTTCTTTTCTAGGGTTTCAAATTCGAGCCCTAATCGGGTATAGTTCGCATCGATGGGTCGTTCTTGCGAAATCCCCCACTCCGCTGATGAGGATCCCAGTCAAAGGTCCGTACAAATTTATCCTCTTTGACTCTCTCTCTCTCTCTATATATACACACACATGTGTGTGTATGTAGATACACATACACAATGCTACCGATTTGACTCTTTTGTGGCTATTTTTTCTGTTTTTTGAGCTGCATTACTCTTCGTATACTGTTTAGTAGTGTCATCCTGGTGTGTAGCGAAATTGTGTTTATGTTGATTGTGAGCATATTTGATATGTTCTTAGCATTTTACTGTGGAGTTGCTGAATTTCGATGTTGGCTATTGTGCTTTACGGATTGGGGGTTCAATTTTTTTTTTAGATTCACACTGAACTTATCAGCAAGATTGCTTGTACCATAGGCTGCTGTAATTTGATTTTCTATCATTATAGAATGCGTTGTATGTGATGGTACATTTGTCTCTCAAGTTGAGTGAAATTGTTCAGAATCATGTGTTTAGGACACCCTCATAGCTGTTGTACCATGATTTATCTGCATGCCCCTGTTTTATGATAACCCAGAATTTTGTTCACATAAATTTTATTATTGTGTGTTTACTTTATGATCCATGCTGTGTGATATTGTTAACTTTTACTAACTCATTCAATTGCATAACATTTCTGATTTGTATAAATGATTTTACAATTTTTAACTCTCTCTCCCCCTATACTAGATATCCATCTGTATCTCTATAAATTACTCCAATCTGTTTAAATTTGGTAGAGTTTTACAAGTTATCTTTTAGTGTTGTCTCAGTATCTATTTTACATTTGCATTCCGCTTTTTTGTTCACTCAATTCTTTTATCTACTTTTCTCCAAAAACTCTTACTTAGTATGTGCACTTTTGGTTATTTTGTATAGTTTTCTGTGTATTTTTTTTTTGTTTTAGCCTGATATGAAATATTTAGCCATCTATGCTCTATAATGGCGGGTCTGCTTTGCTTTGCTTTATTTAATCTTTGTAGCCTCATTTGACATTGATAATTTTCTTTTCTTTATTCAGTCGATCCAAGAGAAAAAGGACTGCTTCAAATGTCGAGAATTTTGAGGCAGCAGCTACGGATATTGTCTCACTAAATACAGTTACCTACCAAAAAAGGGGGGAAAAAAAAACAAAGAAAAATAGTCACCCTGTGAGGGTTGGGGGTGGGGGAGAGAAGAATCAACACTAACATGACTCTATAGCCCAAACACGTTTTGTTTGACTTGAAAAAGTGATGTTTAGCATGACAATTAGGTCTCTGTACTTTCAGGTTATTTGTCCCTTCTTCTACCCAATCATGAAGAGTACGGAGAAAATATTTCTCCAACATATTAATTTCTATCCATGATGCATTGCCGAGGGTTGTGTTTTGCTGATAGATTTTGAGTCCTAGTGTTGCTTATGCTTTTCTTTTCCCTTTTAAGTGTTAAATACTAATTTGTAATTTAAGAGTAATAAATTGTTTGTTTTCTGTTTCTCTCTCATCTTCTCTGGTCTCCATTTTCCCCTTGGGGAAGGACAAAGGAATGAGCGACGGGAAAAAGGCTTTGTACCTCTGTAATTATTGTAACAAAGATATTTCGGGTAAGATGCACATTAAGTGTGTAATGTGCCCTGATCTTGACCTTTGCGTGGAGTGATTTTCTGTTGGAGCTGAGGGGTCGCCTCACAAAAGCAATCATCCTTATAGGGTTATGGTTAGGGACTTTATTCCTGTTACTTTCTTCTCTTATCAGACGACTTATCTAGTATTCATCATATTCTGAATGTTCAATGTTCAGTGTTAAGTGTTAACCAACCACCTTGCTTTACTGTAGCTGAATTCATGATTCTTATAGGTGTGCTTTATATGAGTGCTTAGAGGAACTTGTTTATCTATTATTAGTTTTATTGGTTAGATGTGTTCCATTTTTTTTAAGGATAGGCTTTGGCACTACTGTAAGGTTATTGTATCCTAGAGGTCACGGGATCTAAATGGAAAACAACCTTTCTACATGCGCAGGTAAAGAGTGCAAAGCATTTGAAAGTCCTTTAGCACATAAGAGGAAGATATAAGGGGATATCGGATCCCTTGCCTCAAACTCCTGAATGGGATAATCATACCATGTGGGATACCATTTAATAATACCGAAAAACTAAGAGTAGAAAGACATGTTTTGATCAACTGCAACCAGAAACCCAGTTTCTCCATGACGACAAGAAAATAACAAGATGTAGGACCATGCTTGATGTTGGGACCTTTCAAAGTAACAGTTGGGCTTTTACCACCAGAGCTCTTAATGCCAATAAGGATAGTTTTTTATTTATACTATATTTTGTTTTCATAATGACTATATAAACCTCCATAGTTTTTGATGAAGCGGAAATTTATCCCGAACTGGTCAAATGCTAACCTGTAAAAAGACAAGAGTAGGGCAGTCGTAAAGATACCAGCGTGGTGCCAGTCGACTGTACTCTGACGATCAAGTCAAATATCAGAAAGACTTGTTAAAGTTAGAAAGATACTTTAGAGGATTAAAGCATATCTCTTGTCCACGTCACCTTACTCTTAACTTTCACATCACATGTTTCACAATTGGAGTCAAATACTCTATCAGATACCCCCTGTTCATGAGGATCGCTTGTTGGTCCTTAGGAACACCTTAGTTAGCCCATTGAGCTATAAAAATTGACTGTGTGCGGATGTAGCCTTGGCTGCGTCTAGGACACGGCCAAGGCCGAGTCCTTGAGGATCCCAGGATCCAAGGTCGAGTCCTTGAGGAATCGGCCTGGCCGGGCTCCTCTTGGGTTGGCTGCTAGGTCGGGTCGGTTTCTTATTGGGCCTGCTTCTTGGTTAGGTCAGTTTCTTCTTGGGTCCGGCCCTTGGCGGGCTCCTTTTGGGCCGGGCACTTGGTCGTGCCAGTTTTTTCTTGGGCCCAACTCTTGGCCTATTCTTCTTTGGCTCGGCCGACCATGGGTTGGTATATAAGAACTCGATTTATATATATATAAAATGATTGTTGCTCTGAAGAATCGAACCTTAGCTAATAAGCTCTAATGGTTTCACCCTAATCATTATGCCAATGACTCACTTGGTTATGAAACTTTAATTAATAAACTTCATAGCACAGCTCTTGATAAAGTCATGCAACAACCTTTGTGGGACTTACCCGCCATTTGCTAAAATTTCTTTTAACGGGTTGTGCCCCCGTAGGGTCGGTTGACAAAGTTCTCGGGATTCATTATTCCGCATTTTTCATTAAAGGCCCTTTGAAGAGATCTGTCCACACATGACTGTGCTCCCATAAGGCTGTGTCCCGATAGAGCTGTGCCTTCGTAGGGCTGTATGACAATTTTCTCGGAATTAATTCATCCCACCTTTTTCATTAAAGGCCCTCTGCAGAGGTGTGTCCCCGTAGGGCTGTTTGACAATGTTCTTGAATTAATTCATCTCGCATTTTTCATTAAAGGCCCTCTACAGAGATATGTCCCCTAGGCCTGTGTCCCCGTAAGGCTGTGCCCTCGTAGGGCTGTTTGACAATGTTCTCGAAATTAATTCATCCCACTTTTTTCATTAAAGGCCCTCTACAGAGGTGTCCCCATAGCACTGTGTACCCATAGGGTTGTGTCCCCGTAGGGCTGTTTGACAATATTCTCAGAATTAACTCATTCCGCCTTTTTCATTAAAGGCCCTTTGCAGAGGTGTGTCCCCGTATGGTTGTGTTCCCGTATGGCTGTTCCCCCGTAGGGTTGTGCTCTCGTAGGGCTTTTTGTTTTAGTTATAACAACATATTTCGAAGCAAAATGACTACTATTGATATTTTAGTAACAAATAGAGAATTATTCAAGAAAAAACTTCGGAGCTATTGTCCTAAGGTTCGATATTAAACTAAGTTTCAGTTGGAACTATTAAAGTAAATGCAACTTTTTAAAAGAAAGTTTTACTGGTGGCACTTCCTCAGATGCTTAGTATTTCAAGGATGGGGCAACTGCCTCCCTTCCAACGTCTCTAGTCAATATGCCGGGTCATCTTGGATGTAAAGGTTTGGCTTATTGATGTGTTTAAGGGGGTAAAGGTGTTGAATCCCTTATCACAACGAGATGCTTTATCGGTTTGCTCCCATGACATTCTGCCATACTTGGGGTCTCTATCATCCTCACTGGAATGTCTCCCCCTTTTCCTGTCTGTCTTTCTTGCATCAAGGGCATCCTTTGCGTTCATGTACTTTTGGGCCTTCAGGAGTAACTCGGACATGTTTTCTGGATGGTGCTTAAAAATTGAGTATAAGAACTTTGAAGGCAGAAAGCCCCCCATGAATGCGATTACTGCTACCTTATCGTCCAGAGCATCGACCTATAACATCTCTATGTTAAATCAGTTAATATAATCTCGCAATGACTCCCCCTTAGTCTGTTTTTGATTCAGGAGATAGGTGGCAGGCTTTCTATACCTTCGAGCGGCAATAAAATTGCCTACGAACAATTGGCTCAATTCTTTGAAGGAACATACAAATATCGACTTCAGTTTGTTAAACCATGACTGGGTAGAACCCTTCAAGGTAGTAGGAAAGGCTTTACATAGGATTTCATCCAGTACTCCTTGGAGGTGCATCAGAGCCTTGTAGGTCTCTAGATGATCTAGTGGGTCCTTAGTCCATCAAACTTTCAAGGGCAGGTATCTTGAACTTGTTGGGAAGAGGACAGTTCATTACCCCAACGGAAAAAGGGAGGTTGGTTTGCTAAACCAAATCCTCTACTATAGCAGGGCCTTTCTCTTTCATGGCGTGAGCCATGCTCTTTACCTTGGCTCTGAGGTCTTGCATCTCTATATCATAATCGGCAGCCTCCCCTGGATGCCCTGAGTTTCCATAAGTATGGGTCTTAAACCTCGATTCGCCTTAGGCACGATCTCTCTCTTACGGGACTAGGTGAATTGGATTCGTCCCTTCTCGATCACTTCTCACTTGGCTCTGGGCCGCGTTATCTGTCGAAATTCTATTGTCTCGCCCTGTGTCATCCCCTTCTAGATCAACCAGCCTGAGGTGGCTCCATGATAGCACTGGTGCCCCAAGAGAAAGACGCTACAGGATTACTACATTTTGTTGGAGTACCTGGGCTAGATTCTGATTTAAGTTCTGAACCTGATATTCCATTGTTACGACTCGTTCTTGGTCATTTGGGATTCTGGGGCGTGGCAAGTTATGACCGGTAGAGTCTAGGACGACGGGCAGATTGTGGCCGGTAGGGGGATCCTGTCCGATTAGAGGATTGTGACCGGCAGGTAGATCCTGTCCAGCTGGAAGATTGTGACCGTCAGGAAGATTCTATTCAGCCGTAGTCTCTAGCCCAGATCATAGGTACATCATGCTTCGTATATGATTCGCGTAGAACAATTAAGTTTGTAATCGTTCCCACAGACGACGCCAACTGCTGAAGCGAAAATTCACCCCGAATTAGTCAAACGCCAACCTGTAAAAAGATAAGAGTAGGACAGTCGGAAAGACATCAGTGTAGTGCCGGCCGACTGTACTCCGCCGATCAAGTAAGATATTGGAAATGCTTGTTAAAACTATAAAGGCATTTTAGAGGGTATTAATTGTGTACTTTGGTATATGGACCGTCTCTATATTTATAACAACAATATGGGAACGTGTTAATGGAAGACTGGCTCTTCAGTTCCCTAGACTTAGCTGGAGATAGAAAAGTCCTGGACCTCTTGTCCACGTCACCTTTCTCTCAACTTCCACATCACACATTTCACAATTGGAGTCAAATACTCTATTAGTTTTAATTATAATGAAATAATAAATAATCAATTTAATATAATAATACATTATGTGAATAAAATATTTATTTTCAACAAATAAACAAGTTAAAGACACTTTCAAATTTTTATTTTTATTTTTTTAATTTCCACCCATAAATTGTATATTTTTGTGATATATGTTACATCTATTATAATTCATAATTTTCTGGTACTTTTGTCTTGTATTATATTATATTTTTATTTATTTTAGTCTTCAAATTTTTTTTTCAGTTCTCATATATTGTATATCGTATGGATTTTCATTTATTTTATACTTAAAAATCTATTTTTTTTAATTTAGTAAAAAGTTTAATTACTATGACTTTTTAATTTCGAATACGACTTAAAATTCATAAATGGTGTTAATTAGTCTTTAAAAATTCAATAAAAATCACTAAAATTCACCCAAAACTCATCTTTACTGAATTATATTATAAAAGAGATAACTGATTCTATTACATTACACGAGATGAATCAAATATTCTGTGCTTTACCTCCAACCAATGCAGATCGAGCTCAAAATTGGGAATTCTCCCAATACACCCAATTAGAACAACAAGATCCATCATATCATTCATTTTGGTGGCAAATTATGCATTGTTCTCAAAATTGTTGATATTAATTTTAAAACTAAATTATGTGTTGTATAATGAGTATTTATTTATTTCATAATTAAATTTATTTTTATTCATTAATTTCATAAAAAGTATAATACGAAGCATTTCTAATAACGACAACAACTTAGAATTCATTAATAAGTCATTGATTGTACTAAATGATCTTTAAAAAATCAATAAAATTCACCAAAAATACACCAAAAGCCCATCTTTACTGAATTATGTTGTAAAAAATCGTGTTTCGGTGTAGTCTGGTCATTAAGTACTTGGTTAAAAAACATTACGACACTGATAACTGATTTTGTTATGTTACACCAATATGGGCCTTAGTTTGTTACACTACGTTCGTGTACCTTGGTTTGGACCATGTGGTTCAGTCTAATTAAAACTTCCTAATTAAGAAAAGTTGACACATAAGGCCATATTTGATAACACTTCCAATTCCATATTTCAGCTTTCATTTTTTTTAGAAGTCACGACAAAAATGGTAATGCAGTCATCATTTCTGAAAAAATGAATGTGATGTCAAAATTTGAACAATCCTTAAGCATAATTTGAAAGCATCATAACAAAGCTTTCAGTTTTAGATTTCAATTTTCAGTTCAAGTTTCATTTCTGAATTATATAAAATACAATTATATAATATAAAAATATAAAAGGATATAAAACATGTAACTAGTTTTCATTTATGACAATTACCAAAAACATTCAAATGCTTAAAAATGAATATTTAATTAAAATAAAGTCCGATGAAAGAATATACATAAAATATGTAATATCACATTTATGTTAGTTAAAATGAGTTGGAATCATATTACTCAAAACATAATTTTTAGTCCAAGATACCTTTGTTTTTTTTTTTTTAAGAAATTAATTTTGAGTTGTCAAACATATTTTTAGATTTGTGCTTTCAAAATTTCAACAGCATATAACGTTACCAAACATATTCTGTTTTTGACAGAAATGATAACACAACAGGTTTTCAGATTTCATTTTTCATAAATTAGAATATAGAATATGACAACATTACCAAACAACCCCCAAGTGTTTAATAAAAAGAAACATGAGTTTGTACTTCCAAGTTAGCTTAGATACCACTATCATAATGGTCAATTCCACACCCAAAATGACTTTCATTTGTGAGGTTAGTTTGTATCCATTTGTTAACCTCATGATTCAGCATATCAATTACTTCACGACGGAATCCTAAGATTCTATTACCGAGTCTCACTTCAAATTCACCTTTGAACCAGAACTGACCCGTTCTGAAGAGCCGATTCTTTCACAAATTAAGACAGGTTGACTGATTATGAAAAATGTATTCCTTTTGTAAAATGACGTATATTGGTTCCCACTTATGAGAAAATCTTACTTGAACAGGGATCACCATATCATCTTTGTTATCAACCAATCACATAAGTAAAAAATATATATCTATTTAAATGACTCCTATTATTAGATTTTCGTATTTAGTTAAAATCAAAAATCAATTTTAACTAAACTGTGCAATAGGATAACTCACTAAATAATCAAACAAAATTTTTAGTTGGTAAAATTAAAATCTCTTTTCATTTGAAAGGAAATAATAGACCCACCTAGAATTGAACACAAGACCGCTCACTATTTCAACATTAATAACTTTCTCACTCAACCAAGCTTAATCATTTGTTAGTAATGAATTAAGGATGCTAGTTTTTTAGTCATTATTAAAGACAACATAATGAAAATTGATCTAAAATAACATGTAAACAAAATATTTTTTATCTATTTTATTTTACGTTCTCGATATGGTTGGAGCACACAAATTTGAAATAAAATGAGAAAAAATTGATTAAGATAGTTTGAACCACAAAGAAACTCCTTTTTTTTTTTAAAGTGAGCCAATTAGAGTACAGTAAAGCCCTAGCTACGTCACAGCCAACACACTAACCCAGTGTCGTCCAACAAATCACAGAATCAGTACCGTACAAATAGAATAACAAAGGAAATGATAGGGTTTTTATTTTCTTAGTCAATCCAGTCAAAGATCAACATAGTGTCAACTTCTCAAACTTGAAAAGAGCCCAAATAGAGTATCACTTGCCCGTCCACATCTCATTCCGATCACATCAATCAAGTAAAGAACACTTTTATTAGGTCAGTTACTACTTCACTCCTCTTAAGATAGTTTGAACCGCAAAGAAACTCCTTTTTTTTTAAGTGAGCCAATTAGAGTACAGTAAAGTCCTAGCTACATCACAGCCAACACACTAACCTAGTGTCGTCCAACAAATCACAGAATCAGTATCGTACAAATAGAATAACAAAGGAAATGATAGGGTTTCTATTTTCTTAGTCAATCTAGTCAAAGATCAACATAGTGTCAACTTAAACTTGAAAAGAGCCCAAATAGAGTATCACTTGCCCATCCACATCTCATTCCGATCACATCAATCAAGTAAAGAACACTTTGATTAGGTCAGTTACTACTTCACTCCTCTTAAGATAGTTTGAACCGCAAAGAAACTCCTTTTTTTTAAGTGAGCCAATTAGAGTACAGTAAAGCCCTAGCTACGTCACAGCCAACACACTAACCCAGTGTCGTCCAACAAATCACAGAATCAGTATCGTACAAATAGAATAACAAAGGAAATGATAGGGTTTCTATTTTCTTAGTCAATCTAGTCAAAGATCAACATAGTGTCAACTTCTCAAACTTGAAAAGAGCCCAAATAGAGTATCACTTGCCCGTCCACATCTCATTCCGATCACATTAATCAAGTAAAGAACACTTTTATTAGGTCAGTTACTACTTCACTCCTCTTTTGATCCACAAAGCTTGCTTTTTGTCAAGTTATAAAAGTACCAATCACCTCACTACAAGAAGCTGCCACGTATCTTTCATCCGCAGTCAGAACATTTGCTTCACCTATTGTCTCTCTAAACCTGTACAGGTACTCTCCATGCTCCACCTCCCACACTTTGATTATGCCCCCAGTGCACATTAGTGCATATGTACCATTCATACACCCCAGAACACTCCTCTGAGAGGCACCCCTCATTGTAAACCTACACACCTTCTTTAGGTGTCTGCTCGACGCATGCTAACTACACCACGACTGTCGACCATAACGAACGCTTCCTTATTAGCGTCAATCGAGCCGACAATGAGCCCCTTCTGGAACTCTTCCTCCCCAAAGATAATGCCTTGATTTTCTAGATCAAATACGATTACCCTAAGCCTCTTACATGCCACGGCCGATTCCTGACTTGCGACTCAGATTCGACCAATTAACTCGGGCAGCTCATTGAGTAGGTGCCAACCGATTACTGCCTCTCCAAGTAGGTCAACATCCCGCCAATAAAGAGGAGCTCCTCAGTGGCACCATCCCACACGTGGAAGGCACGGCCTGGAACACCGACAAACCAAAGCCATATCAAATGCACACTCAATATCATATTTATAATTGATGAAATAGAAATTCATCCCAAGCTGGTCAAACGCCAACTTGTGAAAAGGACAAAAGAAGGGTAGTCAACAAGGCACCAACGTGGTGTCGGCCAACTACGCTCCGACGATCAAGTCAAAAATCAAGAGGGTTTTATTAAACTATAGAGGAACTTTGGAAGCTATTAATTGTGTACCTTGGTATATGAACCATCTCTATATTTATAGCAGTCAAATAGGAACGTGTCCTAGTAGGAGACTGACTCTTCAGTTCCCTATACTTATTTGGAGATAGAAAAGTCCTGGTCAAAGTGTACCTCTTGTCTACGTCACCTTAATCTCAACTTCCACATTATATGTTTCACAATTGGAGTTAAATACTCTATCAGATGCCCCCTGTTCACAAGAGTCGCTTTTCGAACCTTAGGAATACCTTGGCTGGCCCGTTGGGCTATAAAAATGGACCCGAACCTAAGTAATTTTGCTGAATCTCCATCTTGGCCCATGGACTTAACCTGAACCTATTAAGCTCCTAGGCTGGCCAGCTTGGGTTGGCCTTTGGGGACTGGCTCGGGCCAGGCCTAGTAGCCGGCCTTGGCTAGCCTACTTTTTGTGAGACTTCTCTCTCTACTTTTTGTGAGACTTTTCCCTCTTGCATCTAGATGAGGACGAGGAGTTTGACCCTTGATGCCCCTCTTTTTTTAGAGTAATATTTTTCTTTCATAGCATCTTTTCGTCTACGGTCTTGTAATCCTTTTCTCGATTAATGAAAATTTATTTTTTTCTCACTGAGGTGTCATCTAGTTTAAAAACTTTTTTATGGAATAATCTTGTAAAAGAACTTACACAATGGACTCACCTTGTTATTGGTAAAATTCCCTTGAGCGAGGTGTGCCCTATAGGGTCAATTAATCGTGTTCTCGAAATTTACTTATTCCGTCTTTTTCATTAAAGATCCCCTTTAGAGGTGTCCCTCCGTGGGACTTTTTGATAATGTTTTCAGGATTAATCCATCATGCCTTTTTTTGTTAAAGGCTCTCTTTAGAGGTGTGCTCTCGTGGGGTTGTTTTAACAATATTTTCAGAATTAATTCATCTCGCATTTTTCATTAAAGGCCCTCTTTAGAAGTGTACCCTCGTGGAGTTTTTTAACAATGTTCTCGAAATTAATTCATCCCACTTTTTTCATTAAAGGCCCTCTGCAGAGGTGTGCCTCCGTGGGGTTGTTTAACAATGTTCTCGGAATTAATTTGTCCCGCCTTTTTCATTAAATGCGCTCTTCAGAGGTCTATACACTTTGTCGTATCAAGTAGTTTTGCATGGATCTCGAGACTAGTTCATCTCACCCTTTTTAACAAGCGCCCTCCGTGGAGGTGTATGCAAGTTGAGTTTAACAGTGAGCTCACTCCTTTAATAAGGAGGTTTGTAAACCACTATTGTTGATGTTCCCTTAATAAGGAAAATTTTGTGGCTCAACCCTTTAATAAGGGAAAATTTGTTGTTCGACCCTTTAATAAAGGGATGTGTCGACTCAACCCTTTAATAAGAGGAGGAATAGGCTCAACCTTTTAATAAGGGGAGGTTTGTTGCTCAATCCTTTAATAAGGGGATATGTCGGCCCGACCCTTTATTAAAAGGAGGAATAGGATCAACCCTTTAATAAGGGGAGGTTTGTTGCTCTACCCTTTAATAAGAGGAGGAATAGGCTCAACCCTTTAATAATGGGAGGTTTGTTGCTCTACCGTTTAATAAGCGAAGGAGTTTTTCTAAAGTCTAGGCCAATATGCCCTCGGTCTTTAAATATTTGACTTTACTTTTGCCCCCAATGGAAAACTAGAATCAATCTTGTAAGAAATAGGAGCTAGCCTTATTTAGAATAAACTTTTTGTTCTCCATGCACATAGAAATACTTTAGCGACTTAGTAATACAAGGTTCTCACAAATATTTGAGCGATTCACCAATTTTGTATTGGATTGGTGAAACAACAGAGAACGCCACTTGTCAATCATTAAGATTGACACCATATACTAACCATGCAATAGCTCATTTGGTATGACCCTTTAATACCGTTGCCTTAAGTATTTCCATGGGTGTCGCTGCTTTTTGGAAACCCAAAACTGGTTAATGCTTTTGTCTGGCTGAAGCAATAGGGACCAAAATAATTTTAATACAAACAGATTATTAAAAATTCAAAGAATCATCGTAACAGTTTCGTTGTAGCAAAACGTGTTGATCTTCTGAGAGTTCACATGCTTTGCAACCACAAAGCCAAACATGCGTCTCTGATTTTAATACAATGATCCAAATTAATAGTACCCAAACACGGTCCTGGGTTCATCTACCAGAGTTAGGTTCCCGTCTCTTTAATACTTAAGGATTCAAAGGTATGATCCTATATAACAGATCCTGTCTAGCACAAAAATATAGTGCTTATATACATAAACTATATAAAATTGTAGTTAAATGTTATCCATTTTATGACATGATGTCATCTGACACTGTGCATCTAACATATATATAAAACATGTACTGTATATGTGATGATACAAAGCAATGCACATACATCTGTCAAAGCAAACAGAGACTTTAAAAAGTCCTTTAACTCCACATGCCATCACTATAAGTTTGCATTCAAAGAATTAAAGTCAGTCTATTTCAATTACTATGAAGTATTAGACCCACTACTTATAAAAATCAATCATATACACCATTATAAGACTAACCAAGAATAACTTTTCTTGTTCACTGTTGTGTGCGGTTGCGCTACTCACAATTTATAAATTTACCATTCGCAATAGAATGAATCCTTGAAGGATAGGGCTCTAAGTTGAGGGTGTTGATCCCACAAACACTACGTAGGTATAATTAGCTAAAGATTGAGGGTTGGTTCTTGTTTAAATCACAACCAGGTATGGTTGTTTTCTTACTCTACTTCGAAGGCATAAAACATAATTTAAATACAAAGGTTAAGAGAAGAATAAAGGACTAGGGTTAGACTTCCCCACTAGCCTTGTAGTATATCACACTGATAATAAATTGGAAAAATTCATGCAATTGTGTACTAAATAACGCGTTGACAAGTCCCACCTACAACGACGTCGCCAAGAGAATACACACACCTTAATATACTATAATCCATCTTTGAAAAACGCGATTTCCCTAATTACCTAATTACCTAAGTGTAGCGAAATCACCGTCTCTTGATTTCCCTACCTACCTACTTATCTAACTACCTAAATGTAGCGAAATCACCATCTCTAAGCATGGACTATGCAAATCTAACTATGCATGTTATAGTGAAAACTAGTCTCAAGCCATCACTTGTAGTCCTTGTGAAACTTACAAGTGTTTGATGATCATGTGAGGAATTTAAGCATTCTAAGACAAGAAGATAAATCACAACACATTAGCATGAAGAATTTGTAAACTTATATTTATATAAGGCTCAAGGCAAAAGACATATACACAAAATACATAAAAATTCCCAATTCATTGAAGTTAAAACATATTTACGAGACTAGGGTTTGTCAAACCCTAGAGAAGGATTAGTTGATCATGGTGGGCTGGAAACACTCCATAGACAGAGATGATCCCATGCTCAAAATGGTCTTCAAGGCCTTACAAAGCCCTCTTTGAAGCTTTCCCTCTCTAGAATTCTACATATCTCTCTATTACAAGAGTTGTGATATTTTTTTCTCTATTATATATTCTCTAGCTATATAACTGATCTGAGGCTTAAAATATCAAAAAAAATTTATGCAAGGCTTTATCTAAGCAAAATTGGACAAGTGGCAAATGGAGAAAATATCTGCAAAAAAATATCTTCAGCAGGTTCGGGCGATGCATCGAAGTAGGGACTTTGATGTATCGAAGTGGCTACTTTGATGCATCAATCTTCCTTCTTCTACAAATCTTCAACTTTCTAACTTTTTGACTCCGGTCTTGACACGCCATTCACTATTCCTTGATGTAGACTTTACATGAAGTATGATAGGAGATAGGAATGCATTGTTGAACTGATAAAGGAGTCAAATTACGCCGAATTCTGAGTTCGAACCTGAAATCATCAAAAATATAAAAACACGTAAAAACTATACAATATGTGCAGCTATGAGATCAAAATACATAAGTAAGGGTGCGAACATGTATAACATTCAACATAACATACACGAACTGGACAAGTAAATAGAAAGAAAAGACAAAATAATGAAAAGATAATGAAAGACTGATAATATTCCATTAAATCAAACATGTGTGATACAAATGCAGGAATTTATGGAATATAAAAAAATTGCTTCACAAAGCAACAAAATAGAGTGCCAACATGGCACTAGACAGTTCCATGACTGTAAGTACATAAAAACATACTGGAATGAAAAGAAAATACAAAATACAAAAAGAACACTAAAACTAATGCTGAGGGGGCGGCAGCGGCGGTGCAGAAGTAGAAGCAGAAGGATCCTTGCCAAGTGACTGCCGAAGCAGCTGCTGGATTTGCAACTGGCCCACAATAATGGTATCTAGGTGGGCATCAGTCTGCTGGCGATGCTGAAGTGCAAGTTGGTTATCTTGCATCAGACGTACAATGTCTTCGCCGATAGTACCTAAAAAATTATTTGTTTGCTGGCGATGCTCAGCAAACCCCACCTGCAACTGCTAGAGGCTGGCACTGAGACACTTTAAGCCCGTGGCTAAAGCGTAATCGGCACAGCTCACGGTAGGGGTATCTGAGTTTGCCTCAACTATGTCAGTGTTAGTGTCCTCCCTCTCAGAGGCACAAATATTAGGATCGCCCTCCTCAACCTCAGGAGCAACATTAGGAATGAGCAGCATGTGGGTTAGCGTCTTGCTCCATTGCTGAAAAGTAAAGTGAGGGGGTGCCTCACTCGCAACCTCCTTGGGAAGAAAATGGAAGTGTACCCTACGAAGGAGGGCTGTGACCAGAAATGAGATTATGGAAGAAATAGATAGGTGAGAAGGAATGTTGGGAAAATAGGGTAATTCCTCTCCCAAGTGAAGGTCGTCGGGTTCCTCATGTGGACACCCGATGCAATCAGCAATGTCCTGGATGGTGATAGTGAGGGCAACACCATCAATAGTGGTGTGCAAGGTATCTAGACTCGTAGGACTATAGGAAAGGTTCATGTAAACTACACGAACTAGACGTAGGTAAAAAATCTCAGCAGCAGGCACCAAAAGCCCCAATAATTGGTGCTCAGTGAGAGGGACCATGCAACATATAGGTCCTCTATAAACTTGTCGATGTCCACCATATGCTCCAAGTGAAAATCTCAGGTCGCCTATTGACCCCAAGGAATGTCATGAACCGGAATAGGAGGAGCCTTATCACTTGCCATAGTTTGAGAGAGCGTAGAAGGGTGTAGACTGAAGTGAACCTAGACACACAGATTACACCATTGATTCAAAAATGGCTCCTAAGCTTGTAATATAAATTCGAAGTGAAATCTAAGATTATAAAAAGATACCTCAAATATACACTTCATGTCTAGTCAAAAAGGGTATCAAAGAATCCTCCATTCTCTCTTTTGAACTTAATCAAATAGAGGAACATGTACAAGACTCATGAAAATCTGATACAAAAATTCTAAATTCCACAAACAAAAAGTAGATACAAAGGAAGCACAGAACTCTTACCTTGTAGAGTGCTAGCATAGACGGAGTGCTTGAAATCCTCTCCTTGAAGGCAAGGGATGGGATGATCTAGATGGTGGGGTGTGCTTGGGAGGTCTAGACGTGCAAAAGAACGTGAAAAGTCACTAGGAGAAGAGAGATAACTGAGAAGGAGAGACAAGAGATTTGAATATTAAGTGACTACATATGCAGTCACGTGCCTCGGTGCGATGCATCGAAGTGGCTACTTCGATGCATCAAAGTAGAGGTTTTGATGTATCGAAGTTGTCGACGCATCGACCATCTATCGACACAAGGTGCGGAAGCTGTTGGAATTGGCAAAAAAATGGGGCTTTTTAAATATCGATGCATCGACACTAATGTCGATTCATCGAAGTTGCGATGCATCGAAGTGGCTACTTCGATGCATCGAAACTTTCTTTGGCAGCAGTTTTGCAAAATGGCCCCAATTATGGAAAAATTTAATTCTCACCCTCAAGTCATATCTCTCACACTCAGTTACTTCAAAAATATTTAGATACATTCCTTTTTGGATTTGAAGGGTCACACGAAACACAATAGGACTGCAAAAATTATTGCTAATATTAACGTCTACGGCAAGATGTGTACATAAGTTCATAGGCAATATCTACCCCAAAGCATTCGCTCTCATTATTTCCAATTTGGGGAGATGCATTAAAGGTGTTCAACCTCGCGGTCATATTCCCAAAGGAGATGTCCATCACCCCGGTACGATAATTAATGCAAGCACTAGCCGTACCCAAGAATGGGTGACCTATAATGATCGAAATATACTTCGTAGGATCTTGGACAGGTTCAGTGTCAAGGACTATGAAGTCCACCAGGAAATAGAATTTGTCCACATTAATCAGAACATCCTCAATTATTCCATGTGGTTGCCTCACCGAAAGGTCAGCAAGTTACAACATAACTGTGGTCGACTTAAGCTCTCCTAACTCTAACTTATGATAAACTGAGTAAGGAAGTAAGCTAACACTTGCTCCCAAGTCAAGGAGGGCTCTTTCGAATTCATGGTCACCAATGACACATGAAATTGTTGGAGCACCCGGATCCTTGAATTTTGGAGGGGTGTTATTTTAGAGAATTGAACTCACTTGCTCAGTTAATTGGACTTTCTTAGGAACGTGGTTCCTAGATTTACACTTTTGAGTGCATAAGTCCTTTAGAAATTTAGCATAGGAGGGGATTTGTTTTATCGCATCAAGAAGAGGAAGATTGATTTTCACTTATTTGAAGATTTCTATCATATCTTGCAATTTCTCTCCTTGTTTATCGAATTAAGTTGGTTCCCTTGATATTTGAGGAAAGGGAATAGGAGGTTCATATGAAACCTCTTGAATTGGAATAGATGAGAATTTTGCTTCAATGATATTCTCCTTTCCTTTATCTTTTGAATTATTAGAGAACTCTTTTGGATTTATAGGAATATCTTTCAGATTCAAAATGGGACTATTTGGATTTATCGGACGCTCACATTCTTTCTTCCTTAATTTGTCAATCGAATTTTCTAGCACTCTACCACTCCTTAGAGTAATAGTTGATTAAACTTGTTCTTTGTTGAACTCAAAGGAATGACAAGCATCATCAATTACTTGAACTCCATTCGGGTTTGCCACCATTTGGCTAAGTAACTTTCCACCCTCTTTTTGCATTAGCTAGCTATCCCAATTGGGACTCTATCTTTGCAATAAATTGTGAATGGGCGTTGATCTTTTGAGTATTACTTTCGATGTTGCCTAATGCAGCCAAAATCTTTTCCTCAAAACTGGGGTTTTGAGAAGATGGTTGATTGGGAGTGTAGTAGAAACATGAATTTGAGTTGGGTTGATAAGGTCTAGGTTGGAATTGAGATTGACCTTTCTATCCATGTGGTCCACGAGGTCCTTCATATTGGCCTTAGTTCCCATAGTGGAATTGATTTTGATCTCTCCATCCAGGAGTATAAGAATTTTGATATCATACTTGGCCCAGCCCAGAATAGAGTGCATTTGCTTTCTCTTGTGAGAATTCAGGGTATTGCCATGCATGAGGGCAATCTTTTATATAATGTGAAGGACTAGAGCAGAATGAACACACATCATATGTGGGATGAAGGGTAGGATTAGGAATAGTAGGATTAGGGCGAGAAGAAGAAGAAGAAAAAGAATAGGCCAACATAACTTAATCTAATTTCTTTTCTAAGGCTTCTATCTTCCTATCTGTTGCTTGCTCCTTACGCATTTCAAAAATATTTTCAGTTTGGGCGTTAAGAGGAGCAACTACCTTATTCTTCCTTCCATTAGAGGAACGGTGAGATAAATTTTTACTCAAGTTCTCAAAGAATAACCATGCTTCATCAGGGCTTTTTAGAAAGAATGTACCTCCACAACTAGCATCAACCATTTGTTTGTGGGGCTCCCCTAAACCATCATAAAATACTTGCACCAATTGCCATTTGAGAATAGCATGGTGTGAGCAAGACCTCAAAAGATCCTTTGTCTTTTCCCAAGTTTCATGAAAAGCCTCTCCTTCCCTTTGAGAGAAACCAATGATGGCTCTCCATGCATCATTAGTCTTTCCCATTAGAAAGTATTTCTTTAGAAACTCCCGTTACAATTCTACCCAAGAGTTAATGGAATTTGGCTCTAAGGAGTTAGGAACCGAATGGCCAAGATTCAGGATCCAGGAAGAAATAGAAAGGTTGTGGTAAGTTGGATTGCCAAAAGTTGGGATCTGGGATGAAATATAAAGGGTGTGGTAAGTCGGATTGCCAAAAGTCAGGATCTGGTCCAATTGTTATCGTTGAGATTGTGGGCAATGAGCCAAGGTCAGGGCGATGGAACTCATGTGTGTCTCTTATTTGTTAAATAAATTATTATTTATGCTATATAACTTATTACTAATAACATAGTTCGCTAAATATTTGGCAAACAAATTCTTATTTATGTTTCATAGTTCATTATTAGTTAAATATTTGTCAAATAAATTATTATTTATGCTACAATGTTTATTAGGTATTTGTTTAATGAATTATTATTTCTGGTACAAAGTTTATTAGATATTTATTAAATAACTTAATATTTATGTTGTATTAGATTTTTGGAAAATAAATTATTAATTATGTTACATAGTTTATTAATAATTATTTATTTGTTAAATATATTATTATTTATTCTACATAGTTTATTGTTAATTAGATATTTGATGAATAAATTATTATTTATGCTACGTTCATTTTTAGATAAATATTTGTTAAATAATTTATTATTTACGCAACATATTTATTAGATATTTGTTTGCTAAATATATTTTAAATAATTTTTTATTTATGGTACATATTTATTAGATATTAGTTTAGTAAATTATTATTTATGCTATATTCAATATTTGTTAATGAAATGATTATTAATGCTACATATTTATTCGATATTTATTAAAGAAATTACTATTTATGCTATATTAGTTATTTGTTAAATAAATTATTATTTATCCGATATAGTTAATTATTAATTAGATATTTTTTTATTAAATTATTATTTATGCCACATTGTTTATTGTTAGTTTGATATTTGTTCAATAAATTATTATTTATGCTACATTGCTCATTATATGTTAAATATTTGTTAAATAAATTATTATTTATGCTACATAGTTCATTTTTTGTTAAATATTTGTTAAATAAATTATTTTTTTGCCATAGTTTATTTGTTATTGTTTAAATAAATTATTATTTATTCCATATAGCTTATTGTTAACTACATAGTTTATTAAATATATTATTATTTTACCAACATAGATCATTTTTAGCTATATATTTGTTAAATAATTTATTATTTTTGCTACAATCTGTATTAGATATTTATTTAATAAGTTAATATTTATGGAGTATTAGATATTTGTTAAATAAATAATTATTCATGCTACATAGTTTATTATTATTTGCTTAGTTGGTTAAATAAATAATTATTTATACATCATAGTTTAATTAAATAGATATTTGTAAAATAAATTATTATTTATGTTACATAGTTTATTAGATATTTGTTAAATAAATTATTATTTATGCTATATAACTTATTATTAATAACATAGTTCGCTAAATATTTGGCAAATAAATTCTTATTTATGTTTCATAGTTCATTACTAGTTAAATAAATTATTATTTATACTACAATGTTTATTAGGTATTTGTTTAATAAATTATTATTCCTGGTACAAAGTTTATTAGATATTTATTAAATAACTTAATATTTATATTGTTTTAGATATTTGTTAAATAAATTATTATTTATTCTATATAGCTTATTATTAATTATAAACTATGTTACATAATTAATAATTTGATTAACAAATATCTAATACAGCATAAATATTAATTATTTAATAAATATATAATAAACTATGTAGCGGGAATAATAATAATTTATTAAACAAATACCTAATAAACAATATAGACCAAATAACAATTTCTTTAAGAAATATGTAACTAATTATGAACTATGTAACAAAAATAAGAACTTTTTTGACAAATATTTGGCTAACTATGTAATTAATAATAATTTATATAGCATAAATAATAATTTATTTAACAAATATCTAATAAACTATGTAACATAAATAATAATTTATTTAAAAAATATCTATTTAATTAAACTATGATGCATACATAATTATTTATTTAACCAACTAAGCAAGTGATAATAAACTATGTAGCATGAATAATAATTTATTTAACAAATATCTAATACTCCATAAATATTAACTTATTAAATAAATATCTAATACAGATTGTAGCAAAAATAATAAATTATTTAACAAATATATAGCTCAAAATGATCTATGTTGGTAAAATAATTATATATTTAATAAACTATGTAGTTAATAATAAGCTATATGGAATAAATAATAATTTATTTAAACAATAACAAATAAACTATGGCAAAAAAATAATTTATTTAACAAATATTTAACAAAAAATGAACTATGTAGCATAAATAATAATTTATTTAGCAAATATTTAACATATAATGAACAATGTAGCATAAATAATAATTTATTCAACAAATATCAAACAAACAATAAACAATGTGGCATAAATAATAATTTAATAAAAAAATATCTAATTAATAATTAACTATATCGGATAAATAATAATTTATTTAACAAATAACTAATATAGCATAAATAGTAATTTCTTTAATAAATATGTGATTCGTGTGTGAGTGTGACTCAAAAAGTATACCAATTAAAAATTTTCACACTTCGCAATAGAACGAATTCCTTGCAGAATAGGGCTATCGAAATGAATGGGTATCGTACCTCAGGGATTATGTTCTGACGAGTTGGAATACGGAATTAACTCTAATTAAATTTATAAGAAAAGAATTCTGATTTTTTAAACTAAACTAATTAAAAAGATAAAATAAAATAAATCAAAGTAAACAAGATAGTGAAGATAATAGGAGAGAAACCTAGGGTGTTTGACTTCACCACTAACTCCACAATCAATGGTTAATTGAATCAACTATAGGGGAATTACATCATGCATAAGTGGTGTCGGTGGCTACAAGCTCACCTTCATCCGTCAAGAAGATAACATATGATTAAGGCTAAGCCATGGACTATCTTCGATTGGCATGAGCCATCTGCCTAACTACTCTAATCTAGGGTGCAGTATGGTTCATCTTCTCTAGGCATAATCCATCAAAGCTCATAACAATATATTCAGTGATTACCATTGTGTAATAATCTCTCTCATGATCACAGAAAACAAGAGAGATTGAGTTCAATAACAACAACTAAATATCTAAGACAAGATAAGAAATCATTGAGATTGAATTTACAAGACTTTTATTGCTCAATTCTATAATAAGAATCCTCACAATTACACAATCTATGCATGTATATAAAGGTCCCCAATAATTAAAACAATCAAACCATTGATGCTTTGTTAGGGCTACATCAAAACCCTAGTGGATGAACTAGCCGCTCATGGTAGAAGAAGAAGCTTCAACTGTTGAGGAAGAAGACATCATCTTTCTGAATTACGCGTATGACTTCGTTCTCCAATGGCTCTGCGATTTGTTTCTGTTCTCTTCAGCCCTCTCAGACTCTCTCTGTGTTCTCCAAAATCTCCCTCAACTCAGCCTCCAAGTCTTCACTTTATTTCCCAAGAGAATACACCAAAGTCCTAATCCAATTAGGAATAAATTAGGGTTTCCCGCAGCACTAATCAGGTGGGTTTTTCCTGCTGACTTCGGCCCGACTTTTGACCCACTAGAAGTCCGTTTTACGGAATTTTCGTGAAATACAAAAGTGTGCAGAATCAAATTTCGTTCAACTCTTCGCGAAAATAATGTCGATTTGAGGCTCTAAAATAAGACTTCTGGTCCGTTTTCCAAAACGGGATTAAGACTGCATTATGCGCAGATTTGGGCTTCAGGCCCGAAACCTTCTTAAGCTGCTGTAATTCTCTTGGACCTCTTTCTTGGGCTGATTTGAGTTGGAATAAATGGTTGAGTGAATCTCCTTGATGTAGGCTTCATCTCACCATCTTGGATGTCTTCTTTCAAAGCCCAAAAACTTGGTTTTAACTGAAATAATCATTAAGGCCCTGAAAATACAGAAAACACTAAAACAAAGTAAAATCACAAAATAATCTATCACTAAGAGAATAAAATACATAAGTTAAGAGGCTAGAATGCGTAACATTCAACGCCTATCAATATGTAGCATTAATAATCATTTCATTAAGAAATATCGAATATAGCATAAATAATAATTTACTAAACTAATATCTAATAAATATGTACCATAAATAATAAATTATTTAAAATATATTTAGCAAACAAATATCTAATAAATATGTTGCGTAAATAATAAATTATTTAACAAATATTTATCTAAAAATGAATATAGCATAAATAATAATTTATTCATCAAATATCTAATTAACAATAAACTATGTAGAATAAATAATAATATATTTAACAAATAAATTATTAATAATAAACTATGTAACATAATTAATAATTTATTTTCCAAAAATCTAATACAACATAAATATTAAGTTATTTAATAAATATCTAACAAACTTTGTACCAGAAATAATAATTTATTAAACAAATACCTAATAAACATTGTAGCATATATAATTTATTTATTTAACAAATATTTAACTAATAATGAACTATGAAACATAAATAATAATTTATTTGCCAAATATTTAGCAAACTATGTTATTAGTAATAATTTATATAGCATAAATAATAATTTATTTAACAAATAAGTTATTAATAATAAATATGTAACATAATTAATAATTCGTTTAACAAATATCTAATACAGCATAAATATTAAGTTATTTAAAAAATATATAATATGCTTTGTAGCAAGAATAATAATTTATTAAAAAAATACCTAATAAACAATGTAGGATAAATAACAATTTATTTAAGAAATATTTAACTAATAATGAACTATGTAACAAAAATAAGAATTTCTCTGACAAATATTAGGCAAACTATATAATTAATAATAAGCTATATAGAATAAATAATAATTTATTTAACAAATATCTAATACAATATAAATATTAAGTTATTTAATAAATATCTATTAAACTTTGTACCAGGAATAATAATTTAATAAACAAATACCTAATAAACATTGTAGCATAAATAATAATTTATTTAACAAATATTTAACTAATAATGAACTATGAAACATAAATAAGAATTTATTTGCCAAATATTTAGCGAACTATGTTATTAATAATAAGTTATATAGCATAAATAATAATTTATTTAACAAATAAGTTATTAATAATAATATGTAACATAATTAATAATTTGTTTAACAAATATCTAATATAGCATAAATATTAAGTTATTTAATAAATATATAATAATCTTTGTAGCAGGAATAATAATTTATTAAAAAAATACCTAATAAACAATGTAGCATAAATAACAATTTAGTTAAGAAATATTTAACTAATAATGAACTATGTAAAAAAAATAAGAATTTCTTTGACAAATATTTGGCAAACTATGTAATTAATAATATGTTATATAGCATAAATCATAATTTATTTAACAAATATCTAATAAACTACGTAACGTAATTAATAATTTATTTTAAAATATCTATATAATTAAACTATGAAGCATAAAAAGTATTTCATTTAACGAACAACGTAATAATAATCTATTAAGCATGAAGAATAATTTATTAAACAAATATCTAATACACCATAAATATTAATTTATTAAATAAATATCCAATAAACAATGTAGCATAAATAATAAGTTATTTAACAAATATTTAACTTAAAATGATCTACGTTGGTAAAATAATAATATATTTGATAAACTATGTAATTAATTATAATCTATATTGAATAAATAATAATTTTTCTAACAAATATCAAATAAACTATGTAGCATAAAAAATAATTTATTTAAAAATAATTTAACTAATAATGAACTATGAAACGTAAATAAGAATTTCTTTGAGAAATATTTGGCAAACTATGTAATTAATAATAATCTATATGACATAAATAATAATTTATTTTAAAAATATCAAATAAACTATGGGAAAAATATTTTATTTAACAAATATTTAGCTAAAAATAAACTATGTAGCATAAATAATATTTTATTTACCATATAATGAACAATGTAGCATAAACAATAATTTATTCAACAAATATCAAATTAACAATAAGCAATGTGGATAAATAATAATTTATTTAAAAAATAAAAAATATTGTTTAAATAGAAATTTATTTAATAAATATCTAACAAATATGTAGCTTTAATAATAATTTTGTTAACAAATATCTAATAATTTAATTAACAAACTATGTCACTAATAATAAATTATGTAACATAAGAAATAATTTATATAACAAATATCTAACAAACTATTTAGCATAAATGATAATTTCTTTAAAAAATAGTCAATAAATATTTGGCATAAAAACTAAATTGTTTAACAAATATTTAGCTAAAAATGAACGTAGCATAAATAATAATTTATTCAACAAATATGTAATTAACAATAAACTATGTAGCATATTTAATAAGTAAATATATAATTAATAACAAACTATGTAACGTTAATAATAATTTATTTAACAAATGTAAAAACATCTAATAAACAATGTATGGTAAATAATAAATTTATTTAACAAATATCTATTTAATTAAACTATGATGCATAAATAATAATTTATTTAACCAACTAAGTAAGTAATAATAAACTATGTAGCATAAATAATAATTTATTTAACAAATATGTAATACACCATAAATATTAATTTATTAAATAAATATCCAATAAACAATGTAGCGAAAATAATAAATTATTTAACAAATATTTAGCCAAAAATGATCTATGTTGGTAAAATAACAATATATTTGATAAACTATGTAATTAATAATAAGCTATAATTAATAAATAATAATTTATTTAGAAAATATCAAATAAACTATGGCAAAAAAATAATTTATTTAACAAATATTTAACTAAAAATGAACTATGTAGCATAAATAATAATTTATTTAACAAATATTTAACATAAAATGAACAATGTAGCATAAATAATAATTTATTCAACAAATTTCAAATTAAAAATAAACAATGTGGCATAAATAATAATTTAATAAAAAAATATCAAATTAATAATTAACTATTTCTGATAAATAATAATTTATTTAAAAAATTACTAATATAGCATAAATAGTAATTTCTTTAATAAACATCTTATAATATGTAGCATTAATAATAATTTCAATAACAAATATCTAATATAGCGTAAATAATAATTTACTAAACAAATACCTAATAAACAATGTAGCATAAATAATAATTTATTTAACAAATATTTAACTAATAATGAACTATCAAACATAAATAAGAATTTTGTTGACAAATATTTGGCAAAGTATGTAATTGATAATAAGTTATATAGCATAAATAATAATTTATTTAACAACTATCTAATAAATTATGTAACATAAATAATAAATTATTTAACAAATATATATTTAATTAAACTATGAAGCAGAAAAACTAATTCATTTAACAAACTAAGTAATTATAATCTATTGAGCATGAATAATAATTTATTTAACAAATATATAATAAAATATCTAATCTGCCATAAATTTTAATTTATTAAATAAATATCCAATAAACAATGTAGCATAAATAATAAATTATTCATCAAATATTTAGCTAAAAGGATCTATGTTGGTAAAATAATAATATATTTGATAAACTATGTAATTAATAATAATCCATATTGAATAAATAATATTTTTTTTAACAAATATCAAATAAACTATGTAGCGTAAAAAATAATTTATTTAACAAATATTTAACTAAAAATGAACTATGTAGCATAAATAATAACTTATTTAACATAGAATGAACTATGTAGCACAAATAACAATTTATTAAACAAATATCTAATTAACAATAAAGAATGTAGCAAAAATAATAATTTAATCAAAAAAGTCTAATTCATAATTAAATATATAGCATAAATAATAATTTCTTTAACAAATATCTAATAAATATGTAACATTAATAATATTTTTTTTGACAAATAGCTAATATAGTATAAATAATAATTTATTAAAAAAATATCTAATAAATATGTAGAATAAATAATAAATTATTTAACAAATATTTAGCTAAAAATGAACGTACCATAAGTAATTATTTATTCAACAATTATCTAATTAACAATAAACTATGTAGCATAAACAATAATGTATTTAACAAATAAATTATTAATAATAAACTATGTAACGTAATTAATAATTTGTTTAACAAGTATCTATTACAACATAAATATTAAGTTATTTAGTAAATATATAATAAACTATGTAGCAGGAATAATAATTTGTTAAACAAATACCAAGAAATAATGTAGCATAAATAATAATTTATTTAAATATTTAACCAATAATGAACTACGTAACATAAATAAGAATTTCTTTGACAAATATATGGCAAACTATGTAGTTAATAATAAGCTATATAGCATAAATAACAAATATCTATTTAATTAAACTACAATGCATAAATAGTAATTTATTTAACCAACTAAGTAAGTAATAATAAACTCTGTAGCATTAATAATAATTTATTTAACAAATATCTAATACACCATAAATATCAATTTATTAAATAAATATCCAATAAACAATGTAGCATAAATAATAAATTATTTAACAAATAATTAGCTAAAACTGATCTATGTAGGTAATATAATAATATATTTGATCAACTATATCAAATAAACTATGTAGAATAAAAAATAATTTATTTAACAAATATTTAACTAAAAATGAACTATGTAGCATAAATAATCACTTATTTAACAAATATTTAACATATAATGAACTATGTAACACAAATAACAATTTATTCAACAAATATCTAATTAACAATAAACAATGTAGAAAAAATAATAATTTAATCAAAACATATCTAATTAATAATTAACTATATAGCATAAATAATAATTTATTTAACAAATAACTAATAAAACCAAAATAATAATTTCTTTGACAAATATCTAAAAAATATGTAGCATTAATAATTATTTCTTTGACAAATATCTAATAGTATAAATAATAATTTATTAAACAAATATCTAGTAAATATGTAGCATAAATAATAAATTATTTAACAAATATTTAACTAAAAATGAATGTAGCAAAAATAATAATTTATTCAAAAAATATCTAATTCACAATAAACTATGTAGGTTAAATAATATTGTATTTAAAAAATAAATTATTAATAACAAACTATGTAACATAATAATTTATTTAACAAATATATAATACAGCATAAATATTAATTAATATAACAAATATCTAATAAACGACGTACCAAGAAAAATTAATTTATTAAAAAAATATCTAAAAAATAATGTAGCATAAATAATAAATTATTTAATAAAATATAACTAAAAATGAATTTTGTATCATAAATAAGAACTTAGTTCACAAACTATGTAATTAATAATAAACTTTATAGCATAAATCAAAATTTATTTAACAGACATCTAATAAACAATGTAACATAAGTAATAATTTATTTAAAAAATATCCATTTAATAATAAACTATGAAGCATAATAATAATTTATTAAACAAATAAATAATTAATAATAAACTATGTAACAAAAATAATAATTTATTTAATAAATATCTAGTACAACATAAATATTAGTTTATTGAACAAATTTTAATAAACCATGTAGCATAAAGAATAATTTATCTTACAAATACTAATACAAAGGAAGCATCAATAATAAGGGGTGATTTTGGAGTTTTGGCTTACTTGGGGTGATTTTGCGGTTTTGGCGTAATTGTGGTGAGTTTGGTATTTTGGTGTACTTGGGGTGATTTTTACTTTTGGCAAACTTGGGGTGATTTTGGCGTTTTGGCGTACTCGGGGTGATTTTGGGGTTTTGGCTTATTTGGGGTGATTTTGGTGTTTTGGTTTAGTTGGAATGAGTTTGGGTTTTGAAGTATTTTGGGTGATTTTGTGGCTTTGGCGTATTTGGGATGAATTTGGTGTTTTGGCGTATTTGGGGTGATTTTGTGGTTTTGGCTTATTTCGGGTGATTTTGGTGTTTTGGTTTACTTAGATTGATTTTGGGTTTTGAAGTATTTTGGGTGATTTTGTAGTTTTGGCGTATTTGGGATGAATTTTGTGTTTTGGCGTATTTGGGGTGATTTTGTGATTTTGGCTTATTTAGGGTGATTTTGTTGTTTTGACGTATTTGGGGTGATTTCGGAGTTTTGGCATATTTGCAGTGATTTTGCTATTTTTGCATACTTGGGGTGATTTTGCGATTTTGGCGTACTTGGATGATTTTGGGGTTTTGTCGTACTTGAGATGATTTTCGGATTTGCCTTACTTGGTGAGATTTTGGGGTTTTGGCGTACTTGTGTTGATTTTGGGATTTTGTCGAACTTTGAGTGATTTTTGGGTTTTGGCGTACTTAGGGTGATTTTATGGGTTTTGGCGTATTTGGGTTGAGTTTGGGTTTTGGCGAACTTGGAGTGATTATGGGGTTTGGGCGTACTTGGGATGATTTTACGAGTTTGGCGTACTTGGGGTTATTTTGCTAGTTTGGTGTACTAGGGTTGATTTTGGAGTTTTGTCTTACTTGGGGTGATATTTGATTTTGGCGTATTTGGGGTGATTTTGGGTTTTGGCGTACTGGGTTGACTTTGTGGTTTTGGCGTACTTTGGATGATTTTTTGGTTTTCGCGTACTCTGGTTGATTTTGAGGGTTTGGCGTACTGTGGGTTAATTTTGTGGTTTTGGCGTATTTTGGGTGATTTTATGATTTTGTCGTACTTGTGGTGATTTTGGGGTTTTCGCATACCTTGGGTTATTTTGGTGTTTTCACTTATTTGGGTTTATTTTAGGGTTTTGGCGTAATTGGGGTGATTTGGGGGGTTTTGGCGTACTTGGGGAGATTTTGGGGTTTTGGCTTATTTGGAATTAATTTGGGGTTTGGCGTAATTGGGGTGATTTTGGGCTTTTGGCGTACCTAGGGTGATTTTTGGGTTTTAGCTTACTTGCGGTGATTTTGGGGTTTTGGTTATATTAGGGTGATTTTGGGGATTTGGCTTACTTGGGATGATTTTGTGTTTTGGCTTACTTGGGGTGATTTTGGGGTTTTGGCTTATATGGGGTGCTTTTGGGGTTTTGGCTTAATTGGGGTGATTTTTAGGTTTCAGTTTATTCGGAGTTATTTTGGAGTTTTGGCGTAATTGGGGTAATTTTTTAGTTTTGGCGTTGTTGGGGTGATTTTGGTGTTTTAGATTACTTGGTGTGATTTTGGGGTTTTGGTCATATTGTGGTGATTTTAAGGTTTTAGCGTACTTGGGTGATTTTAGTAATTTGGCGTACTTGAGGAGATTTTAGGGTTTTGGCGTATTTGGGGTGATTTTGAGGGTTTAGCGTACTTGGGGTGATTTTGGGATTTTGGCATAATTGAGGTTTTGGCGTACTTGTGGTGATTTGGGGGTTTTGGCGTACTTGGGTGATTTCGGGGTTTTGGCCTACTTTGGGTGATTTTGGGGCTTTGGTGTAGTTGTGGTGATTTTGGAATTTCGGCGTACTTGGTGTTATTTTGTGGTTTAGGCATACTTGAGGTGATTTTGGAGTTTTGGCATACTTGGGCTGATTTTGGGGTTTTGGCATATTTGAAATGATTTTGGGGTTTTGGCTTATTTGGACTAATTTTGGGGTTTTGAATATTTTCGGTGATTTTGGGTTTTTGGCCTATTTTGGGTAAATTTGAGGTTTTGGCATTTTTGGAGTGATTTTGGGTTTTGGCGTACTTGGGGTGATTTTATTTTGTTGGCTTACGTGGGATTATTTTGGGGTTTTGGCTTAGTTGGGGGTTTGGTCGTAATGGGTTGATTTTGGAGTTTTGGCGTACTTAGGGATATTTTGGGGTTTTGGCGTACTTGGGGTGATTTGCAGGTTTTGGCGTACTTGGGATGACTTTGGAGTTTTGGCGTACTTGGGGTGATTTTTGGGTTTAGATGTACTTGGGGTGATTTTGGGGTTTTGGCATACTTGAGGTGATTTTTGGGTTTTCGCAAACTTGGGATGATTTTAGAGTTTTGGCATACCTTGGGTTATTTTGCTATTTTCGCTTATTTGGATTTATTTTGGGATTTTGGCGTAATTGCAGTGATTTTGGTATTTTGGCGTACTTGGGTGAATTTGTTGTTTTGGCTAACTTGGGGTGATTTTGAGGTTTTCGCTTACTTGGGGTGATTTTTGGGTTTTGGCGTACTTGGGTGATTTTAGTGTTTTGGCTTTGGGTTAATTTTGGGGTTTTGCCTGATTTTGGGTTATTTTGGGGTTTCGACGTATTTGGGGTATTTTTGCAGTTTTAGCATACTTGGTGTGATTTCTGGATTTTGGCTTATTTTTGGTGATTTTGGGGTTTTGGTCATATTGAGGTGATTTTAGGGTTGTGGCTTACTTTGGGGTGATTTTGGGGTTTTGGCGTACTTGACGTGATTTTGGGGTTTTCCCGTACTTGGGGTGATTTAAAAAATTTAGCATACATGTTGTTATTTTAGGATTTTGGCATAATTGGGGTGATTTAGGGGTTTTGCCGTACTTGGGGTGATTTAGGGGTTTCGGCATACTTGTGGTGATTTTGGGGTTTAGTGCTTGGCGTGATTTTCTTTTTTTGGCTTACATGGGTTTAGTTTGGGGTTTAGGCTTACTTGGGGTAATTTTGGGGTTTTGGCGTACTTGGGGTGATTTTGGAGTTTTTGCCGTATTGTGGTGCTTTTTGGGTTTTGGTGTACTTGGCGTGATTTTGGGATTTTGGCTTACTTGGAGTTATTTAGGGGTTTTTACTTACTTGGGGTAATTTTGTAGTTTTAGCTTATTTGGGTTGATTTTGGAGTTTTGGCGTACTGGGGGTAATTTTTGGGTTTTGACTTACTTTTAGTGATTTTGAGGGTTTAGAGTATTTGGGTTAATTTTGTGGGTTTGGCGTAATTAGGGTGATTTTTTGGTTTTGTCGTACTTGGGGTGATTTTGGTGTTTTTGTGTATTTGTGGTTATTTTGGGGTTTTTGGTGTAATTGGAATTATTTTGGGTTTAGGGTTTAGGCGTACTTGGGATTATTTTGGGGTTTTGACTTATTTAGGGTTATTTTGTGGCTTTGGTGTATTTCGGGTGATTTTGAGATTTTTGCGTACTTGGGGTGATTTGTGTCGCATTTCAGCATACTTGGGTTGTTTTGTGGTTTGGGCATAGTTGTCGTGATTTTGGAGTTTTGGCATACTTGGGGTGATTTTAGAGTTTTGGCGTATTTGGGGTTTTGGCTTACTTGGAGTGATTTTGGGGTTTTGAGTATTTTGGGTTATTTTGAGGTTTTTGGCATATTTTGGGTTATTTTTGGGTTTTTGGCGTATTTTGGCTGAATTTGAGGTTTTGGCGTATTTCGAATGATTTTGGGTTTTGGCGTACTTGGGGTAATTTTGTTGCTTTGGGTTACTTGGAGTTATTTTGGGTTTTTCTTACTTGGGGTGATTTTGGGGTTTGGGCGTACTTGGGGTCATTTTGGGGTTTTGGTCGTATTGGGTTGATTTTGTAGTTTTGTCGTACTTGGGGTGATTTTGTGGTTTTGGAGTACTGGGGGTAATTTAGGGGTTTTGGGGTACCTGGGATGATTTTGGGATTTTGGCATATTTGGGGTGATTATTCGGGTTTGGCGTTCTTGCGATGATTTTGCGAGTTTGGTGTAATAGGGGTGATTTTGGGATTTTGGCTTACCTGGGGTGATTTTTGGGTTTTGTCTTACTTGGGTTTTGGCGTATTTGAGGTGATTCTGGGTTTTGGTGTATTGGGGGTGACTTTGTGGTTTTGGCGTACTTTGTGTGATTTTTTGGTTTTGGCGTACTCTGGTTGATTTTGAGGGTTTGGCATACTTTGGGTTAATTTTGTTGTTTTGGCGTATTTGGGGTGATTTTGTGGTTTTGGTGTACTTGTGGTGATTTTGGGGGTTTTGGCATACCTTGGGTTATTTTGTTGTTTTTTGCTTATTTGGGTTTATTTTGGGGTTTTGGCGTAATTGGGGTGATTTTGGAGTTTTGGCGTACTTGGGGTGATTTTGGAGTTTTGGCTTATTTGGAATTAATCTGGGGGTTTTGGCATAATTGGGGTGATTTTGGGCTTTTGGTGTACCTAGGGTCATTTTCAGGTTTTAGCTTGCAGTGATTTTGGGGTTTTGGTCATATTGGGGTGATTTATGGGTTTTTGATTACTTGGGATAATTTTGTGTTTTGGCTTACTTGGGGTAATTTTGGGGTTTTGGCTTACATGGGGTGCTTTTGGGGTTTTGGTTTAATTGGGGTGATTTTTAGGTTTTGGTTTATTCAAGGTTATCTGGGATTTTGGCGTAATTGGGGTGATTTTTTGATTTTGGCTTAGTTGGGGTGATTTTGGTGTTTTGGATTACTTGGTGTGATTTCGGGGTTTTGGTCATATTGGGGTGATTTTGGGATTTTTGCGTATTTGGGGTAATTTTGAGGTTTTAGCGTACTTGTGGTGATTTTAGGGTTTTGGCGTACTTGTGGTGATTTGGGGGTTTTGGCGTACTTGTGTTATTTCGGGGTTTGGCCTAATTGGGGTGATTTTGGGGCTTTGGTGTACTTGGGGTGATTTTGAAATTTTGGTGTACTGGTGTTATTTTTGTTGTTTTGGCATACTTGGGCTGATTTTGGGGTTTTGGCATACTTGGGCTGATTTTGGGGTTTTGGCGTACTTGAAGTGATTTTGGTGTTTTGGCTTATTTGGATTGATTTTGGGGTTTTGAATATTTTTGATAATTTGGTTTTTGGCTTCTTTTGGGTGAATTTGGGGTTTTGGCATTTTTTGGGTGATTTTGGGTTTTGGCGTACTTGGGTGATTTTATTTTGTTGGCTTAGGGTTTAGGGTTATTTTGGGGTTTTGGCTTACTTGGGGTTTTGGCGTACTTGGGGTGATTTACGGGTTTTGTGTATTTGGGATGATTTTGGGGTTTTGGGGTACTTGGGGTGATTTTTTGGTTTAGGTGTACTTGGGGTGATTTTGGAGTTTTTTCGTATTTCGGGTTCTTTTTGGGTTTTGGCATACTTGAGGTGATTTTCGGGTTTTCGAGAACTTGGGGAAATTTTGGGGTTCTGGCTTATTTGAGGTTTTGGTGTATTTGGGAGTTTTGGCTTACTTGGCTTTGGGGTTTAGGGTTTTGGCGTTCTTGTGGTGATTTTGGATTTAGGGGTACTTGGCGTGATTTTCTTGTTTTGGCTTACATGGGGTTATTTTGGGGTTTAGGCTTACTTGGGGTAATTTTGGGGTTTTACCGTACTTGGGATGATTTTGGAGTTTTTGCCGTATTGAGGTGATTTTGGGAGTTTGGTGTACTTGGCTTGATTTTGGAATTTTGGCTTCCTTGGGGTGATTTTGGGGTTTTGGCTTACTTGGGGTTATTTGGGTTTTGTCTTAGTTGGGGTGATTTTGGGGTTATGGCTTATTTGGATTGATTTTGGGGTTTTGGCGTACTTGGGTGATTTTTGGGTTTTGGCTTACTTTTAGTGATTTTGAGGGTTTGGCGTACTTGGGTTAATTTTGTTGTTTTGGCGTACTTAGGGTCATTTTTTAGTTTTGTCGTACTTGGGGTGATTTTGGTGTTTTTGCTTATTTGTGGTTATTTTGGGATTTTCGCATACTTGGGTTGATTTTGAAAATTTAGCATACACAGGGTTATTTTAGGGTTTTGGCATAATTGGGGTGATTTTAGGGTTTCGCCGTACTTGGGTTGATTTTGGGGTTTTGGTGTACTTGGCGTGATTTTGGAATTTTGGCTTACTTGGGGTGATTTAGAGGTTTTGGCTTACTTGTGTGATTTTGGGTTTTGGCTTACTTGTGATGATTTTGGGGTTTGCTTATTTGGGTTGATTTTGGGGGTTTTGGCGTACTTGGGGTGATTTTTGGGTTTTGGCGTACTAGGGTTAATTTTGTGGTTTTGGCGTACTTAGTGTGATTTTTTGATTTTGTCGTACTTGGAGTGATTTTGGTGTTTTCGCGTATTTGAGGTTATTTTGGGGTTTTGGCTTAATTTGGGATTATTTTGGGGTTTTGACTTATTTGGGGTTATTATGTGGCTTTGGTGTACTTTGGGTGATTTTGGAATTTTTGCGTACTTGGGGTGATTTTGTGATTTCGACGGACTTCGGATTTTTTTACGGTTTGGGCATAGTTAAGGTGATTTTGGAGTTTTGGCAGACTTGGGGTGATTTTGGAGTTTTGGCTGACTTGGGGTGATTTTGGAGTTTCGGCGTATTTGGGGTTTTGGCTTACTTGGAGTGATTTTGGGTTATTTTGGAGTTTTTGGCATATTTTGGGTTATTTTTGGTTTTTGGTGTATTTGGGTGGATTTGGTGTTTTGGCGTATTTCGAATGATTTTGGTTTTGGCGTACTTGGGGTAATTTTTGTTTTTTTGGCTTACTTGGAGTTATTTTTGGGTTTTTGCTTACTTGGGGTGATTTTGTCGTTTTGGTGTACTGTGGGTAATTTAGGGGTTTTGGAGTACTTGGGGTGATTTTTGGGTTTTGGCGTACTTGGGGTGATTATTCGGGTTTGGCGTACTTGGGGTGATTTTGCGAGTTTGGTGTACTAGGGGTGATTTTGGAGTTTTGGCTTACCTAGGGTGATTTTGGGGTTTTGGCGTAATTGCGGTGAGTTTGGTATTTTAGCGTATTTGGGGTGATTTTGTACTTTTGGCTTACTTGGGAAGATTTTGGTGATTTGGCGTACTTGGGGTGATTTTGGGGTTTTGGCTTACTTGGGATAATTTTTGATTTTGGCGTACTTTGGATGATTTTTTTGTTTTGGCGTACTATGGTTGATTTTGAGGGTTTTGCGTACTTGAGTTAATTTTGTGGGTTTGGCCTACTTAGGGTGATTTTTTGGTTTTGTCGTACCTGGGGTGATTTTGGTGTTGTTTCGTATTTGGGGTTATTTTGGGGTTTTGGCTTAATAGGGACTATTTTGGGTTTTGGGTTTTGGCTTACTTGTGGTGATTTTGGGGTTTTGGCTTATTTGAGTTTATTTTGGGGTTTTGGCGTACTTTGGGTGATTTTTGGGTTTTGGCTTACTTTTAGTGATTTTGATGGTTTGGAGCACTTGGGTTAATTTTGTGGGTTTGGCGTAATTAGGGTGATTTTTTGGTTTCGTCGTACTTGGGGTGATTTTGGTATTTTAGCGTATTTGTGGTTATTTTGGGGTTTTGGCATAATTGGGATTATTTTGGGTTTAGGATTTAGCGTACTTGGGTTTATTTTGGGGTTTTGACTTATTTGGGCTTATTTTGTGGCTTTGCTGTACTTCGGGTGATTTTGGAGTTTTTGCGTACTTGGGGTGATTATGTGATTTCAGCGTACTTGGGTTGTTTTGTGGTTTGGGCATAGTTGTGGTGATTTTGGAGTTTTGGCATACTTGGGGTGATTTTGGAGTTTTGGCGTATTTGGGGGTTTTGGCTTTACTTGGAATGATTTTGGGGTTTTGAGTATTTTGGGTTATTTTGAGGTTTTTGGCATATTTTGGATTATTTTGGGGTTTTTGCCATTTTTTGGGGTGAATTTGGGGTTTTGGCGTATTTTTAATGATTTTGGGTTTTGGCGTACTTGGGGTAATTTTGTTGTTTTGGCTTACGTGGAGTTATTTTGGATTTTGGCTTACTTGGGGTGATTTTTGGGGTTTTGGCGTACTTGGGGTGATTTTGGGGTTTTGGTTGTATTAGGTTGATTTTGGAGTTTTGTCGTACTTGGGATGGTTTTGTGATTTTGGAGTACTCGGGGTAATTTAGGTGTTTTGAGGTACTTTGGGTGATTTTGGGATTTTGGCATACTTGGGGTGATTATTCGGGTTTGGCGTACTTGCGGTGGTTTTGCGGGTTTGGTGTACTAGGGGTTATTTTCAAATTTTGGCTTACCTGTGGTGATTTTAGGATTTTGGCATACTTGGGTTTTAACGTAATTGAGGTGAGTTTAGTATTTTGGCGTACTTCGGGTGATTTTGTGTGCTTTTGGCTTACTTGGGATGATTTTGGGATTTTGGCTTACTTGGGGTGATTTTGGTATTTTGTCATACTTGGGGTGATTTTGGTGTTTTGGCGTACTTGGGGTTATTTTGGGTTTTGGCTTACTTGGGTGATTTTTTTATTTTGGCGTATTTGGGGTGATTCTTGGTTTTGGCGTACTGGGGTGACTTTGTGGTTTTGGCGTGCTTTGTGTGATTTTTTAGTTTTGGCGTACTCTAGTTAATTTTGAGGGTTTGGCGTACTCTGGTTGATTTTGTTGTTTTGGTGTATTTGGGGTGATTTTGTGATTTTGTCGTACTTGTGGTGATTTTGGAATTTTGGCATACCTTGGGTTATTTTGATGTTTTCACTTATTTGGGTTTATTTTGGGGTTTTGGCGTAATTGGGGTGATTTTGGGGTTTTGGCTTATTTGAAATTAATTTGGGGTTTTGGCGTAATTGGGGTGATTTTGGGGTTTTTGCGTACTTGGGTGATTTTGTGGTTTCGGCTTATTTAGAATTAATCTGGGGTTTTGGCGTAATTGGGGTGATTTTGGGGTTTTGGTGTACCTCGAGTGATTTTTGGGTTTTTGCTTGCTTGCGGTGATTTTGGGGTTTTGGTCATATTAAGGTGATTTAGGGGTTTTGGCTTACTTGGGATGATTTTGTGTTTTATCTTACTTGGGGTGATTTTGGGGGTTTTGGCTTACATGTGATGCTTTTGGGGTTTTGGCTTAATTGGGGTGATTTTTAGGTTTCAATTTATTCGGGGTTATCTGGGATTTTTGTTGTAATTGGGTGATTTTTTGGTTTTGGCGTAGTTGGGGTGATTTTGTTATTTTGGATTACTTGGTGTGATTTTGGGGTTTTTGTTATATTGGGGTGATTTTAAGGTTTTAGCGTACTTGGTGTGATTTTAGTAATTTGGCGTACTTGAGGAGATTTTGGGATTTTTGCGTATTTGGGTGATTTTGAGGTTTTAGCGTACTTGGGGTGATTTTGGGGTTTTGAAGTAATTGAGGTTTTGGCGTACTTGTGGTGATTTGGGGGTTTTGGCGTACCTGGATGATTTTGGGGTTTTGGCCTATTTGGGGTAATTTTGGGACTTTGGTGTACTTGGGGTGATTTTGGAATTTTGGCGTACTTGGTGTTATTTTGTGGTTTAGGCATACTTGAGGTGATTTTGAAGTTTTGGCATACTTGGGCTGATTTTGGGGTTTTGGCGTACTTGAAGTGATTTTGGGGTTTTGGCTTTTTTGGACTGATTTTGGGGTTTTGAATATTTTCGGTGATTTTGGGTTTTTGGCCTATTTTGGGTGAATTTGGGGTTTTGCCATTTTTGGGGTGATTTTGGATTTTGGTGTACTTGAGGTGATTTTATTTTGTTTGCTTAGTTGGGTTTATTTTGGGGTTTTGGCTTATTTGGGGTTTTGGTCGTATTGGGTTGATTTTGGAGTTTTGGCGTACTTGGGAATATTTTGGGGTTTTGGCGTACTTGGGAATATTTTGGGGTTTTGGCGTACTTGGGGTGATTTACGGGTTTCGGCGTATTTGGGATGATTTTGTGGTTTTGGGGTACTTGGGGTGATTTTTGGGTTTAGGTGTATTTTGGCTGATTTTGGGGTTGTGGCTTACTTACGGTGATTTTGGTGTTTTGGCGTATTTGGGGTGATTTTCG